>OX451740.1:385059509-385696498 GCA_948472305.1 Vicia faba
TTCAAAATTATTTGAAAACTGCTGAAAATTTGCACCTCAACATCTATTGGTTTCTCATTTATCAACTACTTCTATGAGGGTTGTCTCATAGTCACTTGGAGCCTCAAATCCATGAAGATTCATCACTGTTGCAGCTACATTCGCCAACCCACCGGTTGGAACATCGTTGCGGAATCTGACACCAGGAGCCAATCCAGGACCTCCAATGGCAATTGGTACCTTAACAAACAAAGAAAAGTATAAGATTCTCTAGTAGACAAAATTGCAATTCATGCGAAGTTCTCATCAATGTGGTTGTAAAACTTACTGGCTCAAGAGTATGAGAAGTAAGAATCTGGACTTGTCCATCCTTTAGCTGAGGTTTTCCTGACTTGTCCCTTTTCACCATGTCTTCTGCATTCCCATGGTCAGCAGTGACAACATATATTCCACCCACTTGCTCAATTGCGTCAAGAATCAACTGCAATTACACGATGGCATCAAGAAATTTCAAATTTTCAGCTAGATTGCAAAAAACATAACAAAACGTATATTTATTTATTATTGACAGAATTGTTCCAGCTAATTTAAAAAATTATAGTTCAGTTCATACCTTCACAGCTTTGTCGGCTGCCTTACAAGCCACAATTGTTGCTTCAATGTCTCCTGTATGTCCAACCATGTCACCGTTTGGCAGGTTGACACGAATCTATGCAACAGAAAAATAATAAGATAGAAACTAAAAAGTTTATTATCATTAGACAATGAATCTTAAAATCACCAGATTCTGTTAAATTACCTGATCAAATTTCCCGCTAAGAATTGCTTCCCTTGCCTTCTCAGCAATCTCCACAGCCTTCATTATTGGTTTTTCATTGAATGTAATCCCAGAGTCACTTGGAATCTCAACATATTCCTCCAGTTTCTCATCAAAATACCCAGATCGGTTCCCGTTCCAGAAAAATGTGACATGACCAAACTTAACAGTCTCACTGTCAAAGAAGAAACTCATGAGTGACTATGAAAGCGATCATTTACCAAGTTCACGGATTCGCATGAGTGAAACTATTACAATATCAAGAGAAAGCCAACATATTAAACAATAACTCACCTGCAAGCAAAAGTGCGAATACCATTTTTAACTAAATATTCTCCAGAAGTCCTTTCTATCTCTGGTGGAGAAACAAGGTATTTGCGTGGAAGCTTCAATTCACCATCGTATTCAAGCATACCAGCATAACGGATTTTAGGGAAGCGTACTCTATCAAATTTGTCAAAGTTTTCATATTCAAGAGCCTTAGCAAGCATAGTCATACGATCTGCCCGGAAGTTAAATGTAACAACGGCATCGCCATCAACTATAGGACCAACAGATTTTCCACTCTCGTCAACAATAACAAAAGGAGGCAGATACTGGTCATTGGCCTTTGGTTCTGCCCTCAGTGTTTTGACAGCTTCAAGAGCACTTTTGAACTTATAAGGTGCTTCGCCAAGAACTTGAGCATCCCATCCACGTTTCACAACACTCCAGTCATTCTGCAGGTTGTTTTGAAATCATTCAGATTATTCATATATAACATATATGTATACACAGGTACAAATATTTCAAGTCAAAAAAAATTATTTGCAGTATAAAAATAAGAATCTCTAATACAATACCTCATAACGATCCATTGTGACATACATGCGACCTCCACCTGATGCAATCTGTGCATCAACACCTTTCTCACGCAATTTCGCAAGATCATTTTCAAGGGTTTCCACAAAAGCTACACTTGAGCCATCCAAAACATCACGACCATCGGTAAGAATATGAAGACGGACTCTCTTAAGACCTCGCTCACTAGCTCCTTTAAGCAACAACTGTACAAAAATAGTTACTTCGAATTTAGAAGGCATAAAATTTTGCAAACGTTAAGACACAAAAGTTGAAACACATTAAATCACCTGCACTTGATCAAGCCTGGAGTGAACTCCACCATCACTCAGTAGTCCAATGAGATGCAATGTGCCAGTTTCAAAACTTTCCTTGATGTAATTGAAACCTTCTCCGTCAAAAATCTTTCCAGATTCAAGAGCAAGGTCAACAAGCTTTGCACTACAATAAACAAGCACAAATCAGTAATCCCAATCATCACTTGTTCTAGAAATACGATAGCACAGTCAATATGCATAGACAAAAGGAAAGCATCAGAAAAAACATTTCAAGATGGGAAGCATGCAACAACCAATCCTAATACCACTGAACAAATTTATTGACATCAAGATACAAAACAGTTTCCATTCAAACAGAAGAACGCAGTCCGGGGAAAAATGAGATGCACGGTAATGCAAAGCCACATAGATGTTGATTATTGTGTTGAATCTAAAACAAAACTAGGCAGAGCAGGGGAGCAAATTTGTACCTACTGATCCCATTTATGATAATTCAAGAAAAAAGGTGGATCATAGAACAAGACATAGCAGGAACTGCTATGCCATGACATAAAAAAATAGGCACAGCAAATCCAAATGTTTCAAGCAACAAAATTAGTTCACATTTTCTGATATGGTAAATCAAGAAACACCATACCAGCTACACAGTTTAAGAAACATCAAAGACCAATTCCTTACCAAGACATACATGAATAAATGAAAAAACATACTAATGAAAAAAAGAGACCAAACCAAATAGATTGAGATTAGAAGCTATTTCAATTTACCCTTGAGCAAATATACGTCCAGCACCGAGTGCGTTGTGACCAACTTCACTGTTACCCATGTCATCCTCAGTTGGAAGCCCTACAGCTTTACCATGAGCCCTAACCAATCTCCAATGTTCAGGTGCACCCTACAACATAACAAAAAAAAAACCACCACCATTAATTTTCATCTTCAAGCAAAACCCAAAACAGCAATAGATCTAAGCAGATTCAATCCAAAGTCCAAACAAGTTCAATCCAAAAGACAAAATGAAAAACAAAAAAGGTATATGCATAGTTATTATCATTATTATACCTTTTTAAGGGAATCCATGGTGGGTGTTTCGGCGATATGGATACAGTTGTACTCATTAGGGTTAGCCTCACCCCAACCATCCAAAACAACAACAGCAATAGTCTTTCCCTTTGGAAGCTTAGGATGATCCGGTAATTTCCATGAGAAATCTGAGCTACCCATCTTTCTTCTTCTTTTCTATAACAAACTCTGATTCAAAAACCAAACCCAAAAATCTTAACAAACTAATCAACAACAAATTCCATCATATATTAATCTCTATAAACATCACAAATCAATAGTGATTAAATTAAATTAAATTAAACCATTAAATTTAGATCTTATGCAGTTCCCAAATTCAAATCTAAGAACTAAAATTAATAAAAAAAATTGACTGTTAGAAATATGAATCTCAAATCTATGATTTGATAAAATAAAGAAATCGAAGGATGAGATTGATGCATAGAAATCTCAGAAAAAGACATACCTAAGGATTTCTGGTTGAGCCGCAAGTAACTGAACAAATGTCACAGTGATAACCTAACAAAGACCAATCCCTTTGTCTTTTGAATTGTGTTATTCTTGGTTCGTTTGATATAAATATAGTAGTTTTTTTTTCGGTTTATTAGCGTTGATATTTTTAGTTTTTTAGTTTTTGTATGGGATTTTTTTATTTATTTAAAAGGAAGGAAGTTGCATGAATTTAAGAAGAGTCGCTTTAGACGGAGAAAATAAGGGAAAAGTGAAAATGGTTAGTTTCCTTTTTTGATTATAGTTAATTCTTTTAATTGTTTTTTTAAAAATGTTTAATCTGTGGGTCACTAAGTTTGCGGTTTTAAAATACAGTTAACTATTTCAAAAGTAGAAATTTTAATAAAAATTTTAAAAAATCAAATATTTAATTTAAAAATGTTTAATCTGTGGGTCTCTAAGTTTGGTGAATTATTTAATTTTTATAAAATGTGTTTAATTTAAATTTTAAAATAAAAAATTAATTAATTAATTAAAATATTTGTTAGTGAAAAGTTATAGATAATCATATCATATATATGAGACTAAAATGTTTTTAGCACAACTTATTAAAATTTAAAATAAATTTGAAAATGAAAAATATTTAAATTAAGAAACAGACATTCTCTTATTAAAAAAAAAAAGTGTATAAATTAAATATTATATTTATTTGCTTTTTTTTACTATTTTATAAAATATTTATTTTTACGGAACACTGAAGAAAAACGGTGAAATGTTTTTGACTAAAAGATACGGTTTGCGTGAAGTTTGATTTCGCTAGAAGTTTTTGTAGCAAATATAAATATGAATATTCGAATATGCCATTGTTCCCCGTGGTGACATGTCACTTTTCATCATTTCTCATGCTCGTTCTTTAAAAAAATAAAGGAATAATACCATATGAATATTCGAATATGCCATTGTTCCCCGTGGTGACATGTCACTTTTCATCATTTCTCATGCTCGTTCTTTAAAAAAATAAAGGAATAATACCAACATAGTGTTTTTTAATGCATATTTTCAAACATCTAATAGAACTTTACAATGGGTTTTTTTTATAAAATTTATATCAAATTTTTCAAATATTTTTTTATGTATAATTGTCCGGTCATCTACCAAGATCATATTTTTATTGAGATATTAAACTTAATTTAAATTGGTTAATTTAAATTTAAATTCAATTAGAATTTGTTAACTTATTTAGTGTATAAATTAGGTGTATATAAATAATTATAATTTATATTATTATTTATAATAATTCAAGTAAATAATATAATCTTTATTCCTTTATTATTTTCTCTTTCTTTTTTCACTAAAAGTGCCTCGTGCTAGGGGTGTTCGTGGTCCGGTTTGGATCGGTTTTGAGACAAAATATCATCCGATCCAAAAATATATAAAGTATACGGTTTGGTTCGGTTTTTGGATGACAACAAGATAAATCCAATCCAATCCAATCCAATTTATACGGTTTACTTCGGTTCGGTTGAATCGGTTTTATTCGGTTTTTAAACCAACACTATTTAGAAATTTAAAAAGAATATATTTCAATACCAGTTATAATTATGCCACCAACGTCTACTGAGACAATATCTAATTGTTATGTTCATATGGCTATTTGATGTCATTATTGCAAAGTTTCATTATAATATATGTATAATATCTATCCCAACGAAATAGACATGGCTATAATATATAATATATATGGAGATATGCTTAGTTCTTATATGGAGATTTGTATTATAAATTAAATATATGACAAATATATAAAATAGTGAACAAATGAAGATTCCAAAGCTATATTAAAGTGAATATAATAATAAAACTTCAAGAAAAATATCAATAACAGTGGACATGCGAAAGTTGCATCACAAGGAATATATAATAATAATATGACAAACTGCATTATATATAGAGAGAAGATTTGCTTTATATATGACAGCATAATTGATAGTTTCAAAATCAGAGCCTGCAACATAATTGATAGTCAAATAACAAATTTTCTAATTATCCTGCAATAGCTCCACTCCAGCTTCACAATTCTACCCAATTCTTTTAGAATGCGGATACAACAGCTAATCAGAGTCTATATCAGATACACCTTCATTCAATTGAGGGATTGAAGCAAGTTCTACAAAAATAAAGATAAATATTACTCAATATAAAAGATTAACAATGTTCAACAAAAAATAATATAAGTTATAAGTAAATTACCTAATTCCAAATTTTCTAACTCATCCACAAGCTCTTCAATATCCACTGACACCGGGGAAGATTTACACCAATTTTGTGTATAGATTAAAGCTTCAACTGTTTTTGGCGTAAGATAGCTTCTATAACAAGTAAGCACTCTTCCTCCGGTAGAGAAAGCGGACTCTGAAGCTACAGTAGACACAGGCATGGCCAATATATCTCTAGCCATTTGACCAAGAATAGGATATTTGTTAGAATTCACCTTCCACCAGTTCAAGATATCAAAACCAGGACCCTTCTTCTCCAAATTCTCCATGAGATACAAATCCAATTCATTTTTCTGCATGCTCTCATTAAGATTCATGTCCATCTCAACCTCTAAAGCAAATGCATCCTCTGGTGCTTTAAGTTCTACCAATTCCACTTCTTGAGTGGAATGTGTAAGATTTTCAGTTTGACCGTTACCAAGGAAAAGCCTATAACTCTCAAATATTTTATTTAATGTCTCCTCTGTTTTTTTGTACAAAGATACAACAACATCATTTGTATATGCCCTGTTCAATCCCCACCTAACAAACTGCATCTTATGTCGAGGATCAAGCACAACATCAACAAAGATCAACATATTCATTTTTTCAACCTTACCCCAATATTTATCATACTTAACTTTCATATTTTCAGCCATAATTCCAAGCAAGTTGTCAGAACTTTTTAATTCTATCCACCCGTTTAATGTAGTCAATATCTTAATATGTTCATTAAAATATTGAGAAGAGGTCACAAAAGTACTACCTGAAACCTTCTTTGTGATATCAAAAAATATTTTCAAAAAATTAACAAAGCATTTTGCATTATCCCAATCCTCTTTATTAGGAATACCATCTTTCATCAGCACAAAATCAACACACTTCTCACTCAATCTCTTAAATGCCTTTTGAAACTTCAATGCACTTTCAAGCATAATATATGTGGAATTCCACCTAGTGAAAACATCCAACTGAACAATTGATTTTTCTTGTAACCTGTTGGCTCATAAACTCGACACCCTTGTTTTTATTAATATAAACCATTAATCATGAGGGACGGCTTCGACCAGCTGATTTTGTCGAAATGCTCATCAGAAGATGGCAAGGTACTTAGAGAATTTCTTCTAAGTAAGAATCTCGTTGCCTTCGATGTCGAAGGTGCTTCTCGACAAAGGTGTTCGACGCTCAGAGTGGAACGGTTTTGAGATTCAAATGTTTGGAGGGAAAACGGTTCCCAGCGGTTACCAAGTGCAACGTGCCAAGATCTGGAGCGTCGAATGCTGTGAGCGTGCCAAGTGGAGTCATCTCGAAGCAGCGTAACTGCCCGACGGTTACTTGAGATGTGTTTAGTATAAATATTAGTTGTTCACGTAGTTTTTCGCGTGTGTTCACAATTATATACAAGTCACTCATATAGATTCAAGTACCCAGTGTGAGCGAAAGAATTGTTGAGAATGTATGTGTGAAACACCACTTTAATTAATCAAAGTCATTTATTTTCCAAAACTTTACTGCCTCTTCATTTACTTTTCCAGTCGAAGCCTTTATTCAAAGCTTTCTTTTATTCTACCAAGTTCTCTTCTTCATGCAATTTACATAAAGTATCTTTATTTTCTTGTCATTAACCATCATTAAACTTAGTCAAAACCCCAAAAATCAACCATGTCTTAGGATCAATCTGATCGATCCTGCGAGTCACCAAATAAGTAACCTTTTGGAAGATCAGCGGTTGTTTACCAATTTCCACGGTAAACAAATTGGCACACCTGGTGGGACCTTGTGTTGATTTTGAAGGTTAATCGTATTTACACAGAATATCATCTTTTTCGAGAAGTATTGCATGTTATTGAGAAGTGGTAGAATATACACTAACAATACCAATACTGCCAGAAGAAGAGAAGCGATGGCGAATCCGCCAAACAATAACGAAATCCCACAAACGAATGTGGGAACAACGGTTATCCCAACCGTAAGTGAAGCGATAACCGCTGGTTCAACACCAGCAGTAACGGTCACACAAACGGGGCTATTACCTCCGTTCACTGGCCCCATAGCGCCTTTGGGAACTCCCCCACCAAGGGGAAATCCAGGAACTAGGCCTTATGTTCCCCCAGGATTTATGACAGGCGGTCCAAATCGAGAACCACTCTATGGCATGCCAACGTCTGAATTGGCTAGCCTGACGAACGCTGCGTCCACTTTTTCAGACCCTTTAGTGAGTGCCTCTTCGCCACTCCAAGGTTCTGGAGTTGGTATGGCGAACAGAAATAGGACCCAACTCTTAGGAGGAACGTCCCAAGTAGCGCATGGCCTTACAAATGCCTCGACAGCAGTCTTGAGGCAGCAAATGGACGAGAGCAACCATGATATGGTTCAAATGTTGGCACAAACTTTAAGTACAGTGCTGAATCCTCTAATACAAAACACCACCCAGTCGAATCAGCAGATGACAGCGCAAATGACGCGTCTGGCTGATTTCTTTGGGGTACCCCAACCTATTCGACAGCCCCAAAGGGCGCAAATAAGGGGAAACCAAGGTATACTTTTAGAGGAAGAAACCACTATTAACCAAGTCCAGCAGCCTGTCGAAGAAAACCTTAGGGCACGATTGGAGCAGCCTGTCGAAGAACCTAGGGTCATAGCCCCAGAGGTAAGGATAGTCAACAGAAACCAAAATGCTGACGAAGTAGTTCAGCACATCCAATACCAAAACATGGGTTTGGAAAATAACCTGGCAGCCATGATCGAAAGAATCATGACGCGAAATGGGATGAATATGGGCTTTCGTAGGCCCAACTTCACATCCCCACTGTCAGAATATGTGTTACAAACAGACTTACCTCCTAGATGTAAAGTCCCTAAGTTCACTAAATTTTCAGGGGACACGACAGAATCTACTGTCGAACATGTGGCGAGATACTTGATCCAAGCAGGAGATATTTCAAACAACGAAAACCTGAGGATTAAGTATTTCCCAAGTTCTTTAACAAAGAACACGTTTACTTGGTTCACAACTCTTCCCCCCAATTCGATCCATCATTGGACCCAATTGGAGAGATTGTTCCATGAGCAATTCTACATGGGACAAACCAAGATAAGCCTGAAAGAATTGGCCAGTGTAAAGAGACGTTTCACTGAACCTATAGACGAATATCTAAATAGGTTTAGGTTGCTCAAAGCAAGATGCTTTACGCAAGTGCCAGAACATGAGTTAGTCGAAATAGCCGCAGGAGGGCTAGATTATTCCATTAGGAAGAAATTAGACACTCAATACCTGAGAGACATGGCCCAATTGGCCGATAGAGTTCGACAGGTAGAACGCCTTAAGGCTGAAAAAGCCAAGGCGACAAAAACTCATAAAAGAGAGAGGATAGCGTATGTCGAAATGGATGATGAAGATCCAGAAACCTTCGACGAAACTATAACCGTCGAAGAAAGCGAGGTCGATTTAGCGAAACTGAAACAAGGGCCACCATACTCTTGCAAACTGTTAGTCCCCTCAAGTGGAAAAAATCCCACTGGTCCGGAAAGGACCAACGATAGGTTCCCCAAAAAGACTTACAATTTTGATATTACAAAATGTGATGAAATCTTTGACTTACTTGTAAAAGATGGCCAAATGATAGTACCCCCAGGGGTAAAAGTGCCTCCTCTTGATCAAAGAAAGAAAATAGGCTTTTGTAAATATCATAATTTTTTGGGCCATAAAACATCTCAATGTTTTCTTTTCAGGAATCTCGTGCAAGACGCTATCGAAGAAGGGAGGTTGAAGTTTGCTAACAAGACCCCCATGACTGTGGACTCTAACCCTTTGTAGGCTGAAGCCCATTATGTTGAACCTTCAGAAGTGAACGTGATCGAGGCATCCAGAAGCCAGGCGAAGAGGCCAGGAATCACAATGGTCGAAGTCACAAAGGACCATGTCAACATGCCAATCTTTGGCAGTTTTTCTGGGAATCTATCTAGAAAAACAATTGAAGCGGTTCAAAAGGCGGTTGAAAGCCCGAAGCTGGAGACAGTTGGAGCCCAAAAATCTGGAACAAAACCCAGTTCCTACTTGGCTGCAGTTCAAGGCCAGACAGAGGACTTCGAGACTCAGATGAAGCAGTTGACTCTTGCCACCAAAGACACCATGAATGTCAACATGGTCGAAGTCTCTGAACCAAAAGCATCAGAGGAGGCCATTAGGCAAGAACAAGCCAACAAAACTGCTTTCCCTCGGGAAAATGAAAATCTGGCAGATTTCCTGCAAAGATGCCAGAAGAAGAAGTCAGAAGTGATGTTGTGTCCTCGATGCAACTCGATTTTCGACAAAAAAGCTGCTGAACATATTCAAGGTGTAAGAGTAGTAAACAGAAAAAGGGAAAGTGTTGATACTCGACATGACCCCAGAAGAACCTACCAAAAGGGTTCAAATCAAGAAAAGAGGCCACTAACTTTCAGGCCTCCAACCAATGTGCCAGTTGATACATGGTACAAAACATCTGGTCGAAAGAGGCCAAGCGAGGAAAGATGGCACTCCTTCGAAGTGCCAAGGGGTTCATCTTTTACACATAAGAAAGAACCTCAGGTTGCTACCCCTAAAGTGACCCAGGTGTCAAGCAACTACAAGGGAAAGAATCCCATGTCTCGATCTCAATGGAGAAGATACCAGAGGCGGCGAAAAGCTGAGAGGGAAGCTGCTAATGAACCAAAGCCAGAATCAAGTTCAAATGTTCCTCAGAGAAAGCAGAGGAAGCCCCTGGAAAGACAACCAGTGACCAATAGGCTAGTCTGGCCTAACCAGGGTGAAGTTGATAACGAAGATGGCTCTGAGTCTGAGGACACCCTAGATATCATGGTGAACATAGTCTCAGTTTTGCCAAGAGAGTTCAACCGCCAGGTGGAGGTCGAAACAAGTGATTGGGAAGTTGAACAAGAAATGGCCAAGCATAGGCCAGTGTGCTATTTCGTCATGGATAATGGCGCTACTGAAGAGCAGAATGGGTTCTTCGAACCTCCTACAGAGGCGATGAAAAATCACCTTAAGCCTTTATTTATAAGGGCTAAACTCGAAGAAACCACAGTAAATAAGATCTTGGTAGACTGTGGGGCAACCATCAACATCATCCCTCACTTTATGCTGAGAAAAATAGGCAAAAGCGATGAGAACATCAAGCCTCACAACATGGTCCTGTCGAATTATGAAGGCGGCATAGGGACCACTATGGGTGTGATCCAACTGGACATCAAGGTGGGATCTATCCTTCGACCAACTATGTTTATGGTCATATCGGCCAAACCAAATTATAATCTTTTGTTGGGCCGTGAATGGATACATGGTGTTGGAGTTGTACCATCATCAATGCACCAAAGGTTGATACTATGGCGTCCTGATGGAATGGTCGAAAACATAGAAGCGGATCAAAGCTATTACTTGGGCGAAGTAAATCACCTAGGGATGGCAGACTTCGACAAAAATCTGGCTCACATTGGGCCATGCCCAACACCTGAATTCGACTTGGCGCCAGCGCCAAATACTTTTTGTTCCTTATACCTGCACCCTGAGCATGGTTTTCAATGGGACAGAGAAGACTTGTCCCACATTGATTTTAGTGGGCTAACTGATATCCAGCCAACTGGTTGGGGAAGTGAATTCAGTGACAATGACTGAGTCACAATCACTGCAGCGAATTTCGGCTTACGTAGCCGAAACAAGGTTGATAATAGCTCTCGAAGCCGAAGTAAAATATATGGCCACACAGGCCAATGATCAAGAGTTACCTTCTGCAGGTCCTGGAAAGGATTTCGATCCAGAACCTCCTGATATCATGCCAGAAGGAATGCAGCAACAAAGGCTCGACGCCATCTACGATGATGAGCCTTTGGGATTCGAAAAGGACCCCTTAGCGAACAACATCAAGATGCTAGCGCAGGATCCTTTAGAAGAAATCAACTTGGGCGAAGGGTTAGAGAAAAAGCCAACTTACATTAGCGCAAAAATAGACCCAAAACTCAGGTTGGAAGTAATCCATTTGTTAAAGGAGTTCAAGGACTGTTTTGCATGGGATTACGACGAGATGCCTGGTCTCGACAGAGGATTGGTAGAGCTTCAGTTGCCAATCAAACCTGGGAAGAAGCCAGTCAAGCAAAGTCCAAGACGCTTCGCTCCAGAAATACTGTCGAAGATCAAAACGGAAGTCAAAAGACTGCTGAAGTGCAAATTCATACGAGCTACGAGGTATGTCGAATGGATTGCAAACATTGTGCCAGTTATTAAGAAAAATGGTACATTGAGGGTGTGCATAGATTTCAGAGATTTGAATGCTGCTACACCCAAAGATGAATATCCTATGCCTGTGGCGGAAATGCTAGTCGATTCTGCCGCTGACTATGAGTACCTGAGTATGCTCGATGGTTATTCAGGATATAATCAAATATTCATTGCTGAAGAAGATGTGTCGAAAACAGCTTTTCGATGCCCCAGGGCTTTAGGCACTTACGAATGGGTAGTGATGCCTTTTGGCCTAAAGAACGCTGGGGCAACATATCAGCGAGCGATGAACTCTATCTTCCATGATTTTATTAACACTTTTATGCAAGTATATATTGATGACATTGTTGTAAAATCTGTTTCCAGGAAGAACCATATAGACCACCTTCGACAATCATTCGAAAGAATGAGAGAACATGGTCTGAAAATGAACCCTTTGAAGTGTGCATTCTGTGTAAAAGCTGGAGATTTCTTGGGCTTCGTCGTCCACAAGAAAGGAATCAAAATCAACCAGAACAAGACGAAGGCAATTCTGGAAGCGAAAGCGCCAGCGAACAAAAAGGAACTGCAATCTTTGCTAGGCAAGATAAATTTCTTAAGGAGATTCATATCTAACCTAAGTGGGAAAGCTCAAGCCTTTTCACCCTTACTTCGACTGAATAAGGAAAGATTCAAATGGGGGCAAGAGCAACAAGAAGCCTTCGACAAAATCAAAGGGTATCTCACAAAGCCACCTATTTTGGTGCCTCCTTGCAGCAACAGGAGTATGAGATTGTACATAGCTGCATCCGACAAAACTTTGGGAAGCATGTTAGCCCAAGAAGATGAAAATGGAGTCGAAAGACCCATTTACTATCTTAGTAGAGTTTTGAACGATGCAGAAACTAGATATAGTGAAGTTGAAAAATTATGTCTATGTCTTTATTTCTCTTGTACAAAGCTCAAACAATATATAAAACCAGTTGATGTGTATAGGGATGTCAATGGGGTGGGGCGGGGCCGGGGGGACACTTCCCCATCTTTTTCCCCGTCATCAAATTCATTCCCCGTCCCCGTCCCCGATCTCCGTCACGGGGGAATTTCTATCCCCATCCCCGTTCCCCGCGGATCCCCGTTCCCCGCGGGGATCCCCATAGATCCTACATTTATTCATTAATATTTTATTTTTTTAAAATGTTTATATTTTCTATAAAAATAAAAAGCACAAAGAATTCACATATTTATTATGTTATTAAAAAATACTAGTATTTGACATTTATTATTTTTTATTAAAAATACTAATGGAACACAAAATAATAATATTTTTTTTATAAATTTCTATAAAATGCTATAAAATTCAACAAAATGAACTATAATACTTTTTAAAGTAACAATATGCCTAAACAACTAAAAAAATCCAACAACGTAATTATGCTTAAAAAACTATACTTCATCAAAACTAATAAGGGATAATTATAAAATTTAGCATCATGAGTATATATTAAATTAACTATATTAAAATAATAGGCGGGGCGGGGTCCCCGCGGGGCGGGGTCCCCGCGGGGCGGGGGGTGTATTCCCCGTCCCCGTCCCCGAAATGCTCTCGGGGGAATTTTTCTCCCCATCCCCGCCCCCACGGGGGAAAATTCCCCATCTTTGGGGCCCCGAACGGGGCGTTCCCCGCGGGGATCCCCATTAACAGGTCCAAACTGACATCCCTAGATGTGTATGTTTCGTCTCATTTTGATGTTTTCAAGTACATGTTGTCGAAACCCATCCTGCACAGCCGAATTGGCAAGTGAGCGCTAGCGTTAACTGAATACTCCTTGACCTTTATGCCTCTTAAGGCAGTGAAAGGACAAGTGGTGGCAGACTTTATAGTCGACCACTCAATTCAGGTTGAGAGTATCAATTATGTGGAGATAGAGCCTTGGAAATTCTACTTCGATGGTTCCAGCCATAAAGATGGAACAGGAGTAGGGGTCTTGATTATTTCTCCAGAAAAAATTCCAACAACATTCAAATACAAGATATCAGGTACTTGTTCGAACAATGAGGCTGAGTACGAAGCTCTAATTACTGGCCTTGAGATATTGTTGGAATTGGGGGAAACTCGAGTCGAAATAATGGGAGACTCAGAGTTAGTCATTAAGCAAGTCACAAAAGAATATAAGTGCATAAGAGAAAATCTCATTATGTACTTTGTGATAGCAAATCGTTTATTGAAAAAATTCGAAATGGTCAACATTCGACACATACCCAGATTGGAAAATCAAATAGCCAACGATTTGGCACAAATTGCATCTGGGTACAAAATTTCGAAAACGAGATTACAAAGAGCAATCGAAGTCCGGGAGAAAATAAAAGCAACTTGTCTGTCACCAACAGATTTGAAATCGACAAGACTAGGGTATGCTGATCAAAGGAACTTCGAAATTTCGTTCATAGACAATTTGTCAGAGCAAGATTGGAGGAAACCCATTGTGGATTATCTACAAAATCCAGTAGCTTCGACAGAACGAAAAATAAAATATAGGGCGTTGAGTTACGTACTCATGGGTAATGAGTTATTTAAAAAGACGCCTGAAGGGGTATTGCTAAAGTGTTTAAGTGAAACTGAAGCATACATAGCCCTTTCGACTACGCACGCTGGAGCATGTGGGGCTCACCAAGTAGGCCATAAGATGAAATGGTTGTTGTTTCGACAAGGATTATACTGGCCCACAATCTTGAAAGATTGTGTCGAGTTCGCGAAGGGATGCCAGGAATGTCAAGTCCATACAGGCATCCAGCATGTACCAGCAAGCGAACTTCACTCAATAGTGAAACCTTGACCCTTTAGAGGATGGGCGTTGGACCTTATTGGAGAGATTCGACCAGCATCATCAAAGAGCCAGAAGTATATATTGGTAGGCATTGATTATTTCACTAAGTGGATCGAAGCTATTCCTTTAGTCAATGTAGACCAAGAAAATGTCATTGAATTTATTCAAAAGAACATTATCTTTAGATTTGGGATCCCTGAAACTATAACTACTGATCAAGGATCAGTTTTCACTGGTCGAAAGATGCAGGAATTCGCTCAAGAAATAGGCTTTAGACTCCTAACGTCAACGCCTTATTATGCACAGGCAAACGGTCAAGTTGAAGCAGCGAATAAAATAGTGATTGGCTTGATAAAAAAGCATGTAGGGAAGAAGCCAAAAAATTGGCATAAGACGTTAGACCGGATCTTGTGGGCCTGTCGAACGTCCCCAAAAGAAGCCATAGGTACGACACCATATCAGCTAACCTTTGGTCATGACGCAGTGTTGCCAGCGGAAATTTGTCTTCAATCTGCAAGGGTTCAGAGACATCATGATATCCCCTCTGAAGTTTATTGGGATATGATGTTAGACGAACTAGTAGATTTAGACGAAGAAAGACTACGCGCTCTCGACCTACTAAGGATTCAGAAGAAAAGAGTAGAAGACTCTTACAATAAAAAAGTGAAACCTAAGGCATTCTCGCCTGGAGAATTAGTTTGGAAGGTGATTCTCCCCATGGATCGAAGCATGGGAAAATGGTCACCCAAATGGGAAGGACCATTCAGAATTATCCAAACTTTTTCTGGTGGAGCTTATAAAGTCAAAGAGTTAGGTGAAGATAAAAGACTCTTGAGAGTAAACGGCAAATATTTGAAAAAGTATAAACCTATGCTCCAAGAGATCAAAATAAATAGCAAGTAATGATCAAATTAACCATAAATAGCCAAAATGGAAAATTTTATAAGAATTAGCCAAAATGGTTACATTGTCAAATAAATGTTACAATACATGGTTAATAAATGGCTGAGTAAATTAGAAGGGGATAGAATCTCTAAGTCGAAGGTACTTGGCCTGCTGCAGCTCCAGTCTTTTGTTGCACAAGGCATTCGCCTGGGAAAGCTTGGCAATTTGGTCATCGAAGGCTTGGGCTTTCTCAGCAAACTCTAGGCCTCGTGTAATTTCAGCTTGGCTCTCTGTGTCTGAAACAGTCGAGAGAAGCTCCTCCTTGCGTTTGGTATTAGCGTTTATCTTGGCCTCCAGCTCTTCGATTTGCGCCTTTATGGAGGCATTGTCTCGATCTATGGCGTCAATTTCTTCTTGCTTGGATGCTTTCTGTTTCGACAACTCTGCAATTCGAGAAGTCGTCTCAGCTACCTCAGTCCAGGCAGAAGAACTTTTACCATGTAGCGCTCCTTCGCTGACATAGCCGTTCTGCAGAAACGAAAAGGTGCAGCGTGCGCCCTCGTTTTTGGGAAATTGTCATGATGACAATTTGTGAAAAGACATTGGGCACGCTAAACGCCTTACTGAGGTGACGTCTTAGGTACAGATGGAATGATGGCTTTTTCTTGGGATTGTCAGTTGGTTGGTAGAAGACAAAAAGCACACAGGTTAATCTGTGGCTAAGAATGAAGGACAGGTGTCGAGTGGAATCTCAAAGAATGCCTTTTTCTTTTCAGCGTCGAAATAAGGCATTCTTGGGGGGCAATTTGTTGGCTCCTAAACTCGACACCCTTGTTTTTATTAATATAAACCATTAATCATGAGGGACGGCTTCGACCAGCTGATTCTGTCGAAATGCTCATCAGAAGATGGCAAGGTACTTAGAGAATTTCTTCTAAGTAAGAATCTCGTTGCCTTCGACGTCGAAGGTGCTTCTCGACAAAGGTGTTCGACACTCAGAGTGGAACGGTTTTGAGATTCAAATGTTTGGAGGGAAAACGGTTCCCAGCGGTTACCAAGTGCAACGTGCCAAGATCTGGAGCGTCGAATGCTGTGAGCGTGCCAAGTGGAGTCATCTCGAAGCAGCGTAACTGCCCGACGGTTACTTGAGATGTGTTTAGTATAAATATTAGTTGTTCACGTAGTTTTTCGCGTGTGTTCACAATTATATACAAGTCACTCATATAGATTCAAGTACCCAGTGTGAGCGAAAGAATTGTTGAGAATGTATGTGTGAAACACCACTTTAATTAATCAAAGTCATTTATTTTCCAGAACTTTACTGCCTCTTCATTTACTTTTCCAGTCGAAGCCTTTATTCAAAGCTTTATTTTATTCTACCAAGTTCTCTTCTTCATGCAATTTACATAAAGTATCTTTATTTTCTTGTCATTAACCATCATTAAACTTAGTCAAAACCCCAAAAATCAACCATGTCTTAGGATCAATCTGATCGATCCTGCGAGTCACCAAATAAGTAACCTTTTGGAAGATCAGCGGTTGTTTACCAATTTCCACGGTAAACATAACCTAACTTCTTTAATGCAAGTTTTAAACCTATCCATACGACCTGGAGATGCACGAACATATCTAACAGCATTCTTAATCTTACTAATTGAAGAATGATAGTCTTCTAGTCCATCTTGGACCACAAGATTCAGAATATGTGCACAACAGCAAACATGCATATGTTCTCCTTTCAATGGATGAGAATTCCAATCGTTCGTTATATTTTTCAAGTAAGTTATAACAACATCGTTATAACTAGCATTATCAACCGTAATGGTGAAAACATTACCTATTAGCCATTCCTCCAAACATTTTTCAATTTTTTTGCCGATGGTTACTCCTTTGTGATTCACAATTAGACAAAAATTCATAATCCTTTTATGGATTTTCCAATCATGATCAATGAAATGTGCAGTGAGACAAAGATAACTCAAATTTTGCACAGATGTCCAACAATCAGTTGTAAGACAAACACATTGATTTGATTTATTTAGCACACTTTTTAACTTATGTTTCTCACTCGTGTATAAATCCCAACAATCTCTAGCAATTGTAATCCTTTTAGGAATTGAGAGTTTATGTTGCACAACACTCATAAAATGAAGAAACCCCTTTCCCTCAACAAACTTAAAAGGCAACTCATCAACAATAATCATCCTAGCTAAAGCTTTCCTACATGCCTCAGCATCAAAATGAACACCAGTGAGAACACTACCAGATCCATTCCCATCTTCTTTTTTCAATTGTTGAAGAACAAGTGTCTGTTGAGTGAGATCAAGAGACTCTTTTGGAAACTTCTTACACTGATGCAACAAATGGTGTTTCAAATTACTAGTGTCATTTATTTGTGAATCAGCAGCATATGTTACATCACACCAATTACACTTAGCTCTTGATCCTATTTTTGTAAAATGTTCCCAAGTCCAAGATCTAGGTTTAATAGGTTTTTTGTTACCTGAATCTCCAGCTACAACATTAGGATCATTGGATGTGACCAATTTTGAAGCTTCTCCAATCTTTCTTTTCTTATTAGGATTTTCTTCATCATTGTTTGTTTCATTACTTTGTACCAATGGAGGTGGAGCTTCAGTTGTTTCACCCTATAAAATACACATGAAAAAATAAATTTTTGAACATCAACTATAATATTACACCATTGTAACAGTAACCAACATTTTTAAAGGTAAAAATCTCTACTTAAAATTAATTTTTGATACCTGAATAAGGTTGTTAACAATATCAGATTGAGTAATAGGACCAGTTTGGCTCATTCCTGTAAAAATAGATCAAACTTAAAATTAGAACAAAGTATAAACAACTAGTTGTAGAAAAAGCTAATAAAAATATATTATGAAAAAATTATGAAACAAAATATGAAAAACTAACAAAGAACAGACCTTGAAGAAATTATGAAAAACTAACTAAAATTTGTTACTGTTATAACCAAGTAACCAACATGAAACGATTTCACATAAGAAAACTAATGAAAATAATTTTTAGTAAGCTACTGTTATAAAATTGAGAACATAAGTAAATTAATTTTAAATAAGCTTTCAACAACACAAATTAGAACAGCTTTACAAAAGGCTAAAAATTTGAATAGCTTTAGAAAACCTGATCGAACAAAACTACAAAGTACAAAAAAGATAAAATCAAACAAATTAAGAAGCTTGCTTACTGATAGTATAATTCAGAAAACTAATTGAGATGAATGTCTATTTAGCATTATTGAATTTCTTGCTTGCGATATTGAATTTCTTGCGGTTACAACAATGAATAGCATTCATTGTATTTAATTTTAAGATAATTTAGAATCTGAATAGGGAAATTATAGGAATGATTGAGATTCTCTAGAGAAATTAGTGTTGGATAACATAATTAATTTGGGAGGATGGTGTTGTACCCCAAAATTTTCCCTCCCATATTCTTCAAGAATTGCCAAGTCAAGCTTCAAACCTCCCCAAGGGTTGCACAGTCAAGGGCCTCCTAAGCAGTCAAAATTAGGGTTTTTGTTCTGATCAAGAAAATGAAGTTTCCAAGGGCCCAATCAAGTCCCACATGCCTACAAATATGGTCAAGCATCCTCATATCAAGTTTCAAGACTTTCAGCACGAAATTGCACAGTCAAAACCCTAATTGCACTACAGTCAACTGTAGGGGCAAAATGGTCATTTGACAGTCAAAAGTTCAAATTTTTGGTCAACATCTTATTTTGAAGCCACAAACATCATTTGATCAATGCTTGATCATGATTCTCAAAAGCATGGCTCAAAAATCATCAAGATGCAAAAGTTTCTATTTTTGGACAACTGAAAAGTCAACTGTAACTTGACCAAGGCATAACTTTTTCATGGTTCATCAGAAAAATCCCATCCAATGCTCATCTTGAAGGTGGAGACATTTCCTACAACTCCTATTCATACTTCAAGTCCAAGAAATGCTCTCACAAAAATTATCAATTTCAACATTATAGGTCATTTTCAAAAGTCAACAAAAAGGGACTTTAAGTCAAAGGCCATAACTTGATATTGGTAAATCAAAATGACATGGGACCAAGGACATTGTTTAGAGGACTTCAAGACCTTTCTAAAATGTCCAAGAACATGATCAAAGCTTAAAAATTGAGCAAGATATGCATTGAAGAAGTTGGGAAATTTTTGTGAAATGGCCAAAATCATTTATCCTTGAAATTTCATTTTTGACAAGAGGGGCCCACTTTTTCCACTTGAATTAACTTGGCCATGCTTCCCACGTGTCCCACCTTTTATTTCATTTTTTTAAATTAATTTTTTCATTTTTAATTGATTTTATTGGATTTAATTAAGTTTAAATCTTTTAAAATCAAGAAAAAATCAAAAAGTTTGATTAAATGAAATATTTGGCCTTAACTAGCCTTGAACTACCATTAAGTCTAGACCATTTTCGTGCTAAGGCTCAAATAAGGCAAGAATTCAAAATAAGGCAAAAATTGGAAGGTGTGATAATGGAGGTTTATGTTAAAATCCTAAACATCAATGCAAGGCATTATTGGCCATAACTCTCATCCAAACACATTGCTTAGGGTATATACAAGTGATACACAACAGAATTGGACAAGAAGCTGCGCCCTATTGCTCAAAACAAACTCACATTTTTTGCAAAAAATCTCAAATCTGAAAACCAAGTTAGAGGTGGTTTCAAGCCAAGATTCCTATTCCATTAGCTTCCTCAAGGATCATAGGACATATTCCAATCAAAAACTAAGCCCCATACTCAAGAAAATGTAAGATCACCATGGAAGTTGGTGAAGAAAAATTCTGAATCGGTTTCTCTCATTCATGCATGGTTAACATATTTTGTTGTTATGTTTGTATTTATAATGATGTTTGCAAACTAATCATGTGCGTTAATTGAAGTTTCACGCGTTATATGCCAAAATACCATTATCGTTTTTTAGGGTTTACAGGTTTCTGAATTGGGGGTTTCTTGGTCGTGTAAAATTAGCAAACCACGATGCCAGGAACGGATTCAGGAGACTTGGACGAAGAAGAACCCATGCTCGCGCTCAATTTATGAGCGTTCCTAGGCTATTCGTTATTTTTCCAAAACTGGCCTAAGGGAACACATCAAAAACCGTTGCCTATGTTTCTTTTGTTTCAGGAAAATAAAAACCACGCGAGGAAGATGATAACGTGGGGAGCGCTGATTGGAAGGTTCAAAATTTCGCGCGTTTTGAATCACTAACGCAATTGTTTCTTTTATAATATTTGTTATTTGTTTAATATTAACAACGCGCATCTGGCTCCACTGGCAAGCATAAGGATTGGCAAAGCACTTGACCTGGGTTCGAGCCCCAGGTCTTCACCCTCTTCATATTATTTTGTGTTTAGTGATTCAATGCAGGATCAGCATCAAGGCACATCATGCGCTCTCAACATCAAACCATTCACAAAGCCAGGGAGATCAAATCAAAGGCTCAGATCTGAAGACCATGATGGGTCCTAGTCAAAGCTACCACACGTAGCCTGAAAAAGTCAACAAAGCCTCCAAAAATGGGCCAGAATTACTTGGGCTGCACCCCCTTGGTTTGCTATTCCTTATCTTTTTTTTATTTATTTTTATTTGTTTGCTTAATTTCCATTTAATTTTTTTTCAAATCAATATTTTCATAATAAATATAAAAAAAAAAACACAAAAAATCAGAAAAGATAAAAATAATAAATATTTTATTTTAGTATTAATTTTGTAAATAAATCCCATAATTAATTTAGATTCAATTTTAGGTTGTAATTTAATTCTTTTTTCACAATAACCAAAAAAACAATAAAAATAGATCTTTAACACTTTTTACCTTTTTTTAATTAATTAAATATTTTATTATAAGTATCATCGACCATTAATTTTGTAAATAAATTTTATAATTAATTTAGTTTTAATTCTAGGTTTTAACTTTAATGCATTTTCTTTAATAAATTAAAAACAACTAGAATTAGAATTAATTATTTGACTTTTAATTGATTTAATTTTCTTTAATGTCATAAATACCAAAAAAACATAAAAAATAAGTTCTTTCTTTTTATTTAACTTAATTATTTTAATAATTTTATTTTAACTCCTTGAAAGGGTCCAACGCCCTCGCATTCGATTATATTCTCCTTTCGCGCGTTTTATTTATTTCTATTTGTAAATATAATGTACTTGTTCCAAAGCCCTGTAATAGTTAATTAGGCTTTTATTTTCTGCATTTTATTTTAAATCGGGTCTGGATTAATTTGGCGTTGTAGACCCGCGCCTTTGTAATAGCTTAGGACCTTTATCTTTTCCGCACTTTAAATTCCTGCACCTTTAACTGCTAAACAATAACATGAAAGAATGAATGCCCAAAAAATAAAATCAAAGCGTAGATCACCAATGCATGACAAGACAAACAATAAACTGAAAATGACACACAATTCACACACCACCCCTAGGGTACGCCTCACTGTTGCCTTACCTCGAAAGGTGATCATCGAGTAGAGGATGTCTTAGTAAGTCCTCATGATCCGGGAACCTGGCATGAGGGTAGCTTCTAAGGTGTCTTCCCATTGCTCTGGTGATCACCATGTCCCGAACCTCGAATTGACCCGAACACCTCCAACGGTGGTGCTACCTACCTCTCAATGGTGGGATGGCACTACTTTAAGGACATTTACACAGACGAATTCCTTAGGGTAGGTAGAGAACTCATAGATACTTGCTCTAATTTCAAAACAAAATCAAAAAATACTTTTCACACCGACACTTTTCAAAAAGCTTTCGAAAGCAACTTTTCAAACACTCTTGAGGACCGATACAAGAGTCGAACTAGAATTTTCAAATAAACTTTTTAAAACCCACAGTTGAAAAGCAAACAAACAATTTTGAAAACACAATGAGCAAGTATCTAAGAGCCCATGGATAACCATGGATAGAAAGGGTGCTAACACCTTCCCTTTCTATAATCTACCTCCCGAACCAAGAGCAATCTCTATAAGGAATTTTTCTGTGCTTTTGTCCTTTCCATTTGGAGAAAATAAAAGACGGTGGTGACTCTTGCTTCCGTGACATTTCGCGAACCAACGTTAAACAGTCAGTTCCAGATCCACCGATCACATAACTGGCGACTCTGCTGGGGACATTAACTTAAAGTGAGGTGTACCTTAGGATTAAGATCACTGTGTTTTCAATTGTCTTCTTTGCTTGCTTTATTATTGTGGGTTGCTTGGGAGTTCTATAGATCCTAACCCGGATCTGGGGATACCTTCTTAGAAAGTAGCAACAAGGCTGTGAGGGAACTGTGCGGGGTATACCGACATGGTTGAAGCAGTCTGCTACGTTGATGTGGCACTTTGGTGTGTACCGGTAACCCTTGAGTCAATCAAGGAGAGTACGGGGCCTCCATGTGGTGTCGTGAAGCATCAACAGACCTTAGGAACCTTAATTGAACCATCTTGGCCTCTTTAGGGTAGTGAGATGACTACTTTGGTGTACTCCGAAGTCTTGATACTCGATACTACACTCAATTGAGGGTTGTTTTCTTGGGATATTTTGATCGCCAGTCAGTGGCTAAATCGAAACGATGAACAATGAAAGCAATCCAATGATATTGAGATCCTTAGAACCTGGTTACTTTGATAGGACAGGTTTGAGCCCACCAACTTCAAGAGGGTAATACCCAGACCCCATGCTGGCCTAAACTCTAAGGGCTTGTCTTGTGTGACTTGTGTGCCTTACATGTTTGCCTTTGTAAATATTTGTGGTGTGTTTAATCATAGCATCATAACACCATACAGCATCATATGCATCCACTAACCATTTCAGGGGTTCGAGTCTTCATCTTTGTTCTTGTTTTGTAGGACATGGAAACTATCCGCAGAAAGACAATTCAGATCAACCTTATAAGGGTCCCTCCTCAGCTTAAGGAGCTTACATCCAGGATTCCCGAGAACTCGTCATTCAGTGAAAGGCATGGTAGACTCATCAGCCTGGTCAATACCAATATTGAGGAAGAGATGGTGAAAGTCCTTTTCCAGTTCTTTGACCCTCTGCATCACTGTTTTACTTTCCCGGATTATCAGCTGGTGCCTACTCTAGAAGAGTTTTCCCAGCTTCTGAAGATTCCCATTCTCAATCAACTACCCTACAACGGTACGGAAAGGGAACCAAAACTTGAAGAAGTAGCTAAAGCATTATGCCTACAACCATCTGACATCAAGGGGCATTGGGAAGCCAGAAATGGTATCAAAGGATTATTGGCAAAGTTTCTGTTTGAGAAGGCCCAAGAGTGTTGGAATTCCCTTGACCTGCAAGCCTTTGAAGAAGTTGTAGCCCTCCTTGTCTATGGGTTGGTGTTGTTCCCTAAACCAGATCAGCTTATAGATATCAGTGCTGTCAAGGTCTTCATGTCCAGGAATCCTATACCTACGTTGCTGGGGGACATCCTTCACTCATGTTACACTCGAACCATGAGAAAAAGGGGTGTTCTTATGTGCTGCACTCCCCTCCTGGGAAGGTGGTTTATTTCGCACCTTCCACAATCAGTTTTGAAGAACGAGCGAGGTTTGAGGTGGTCACAACGGTTGATGACTCTTACACATGCAGATATACACTGGTGTTCTCGGTCCAGAGAGGATGTCACTATCATTGATCGTTGTGGGGAGTACCCTAATGTTCCTTTACTTGGAATCAGAGGAGGTATTACTTACAACCCATGCCTGGCTTGGAGACAGTTTGGTTATGCTCGGAAAGATGGCCCTCATGAGATGTTAATTCCTGACATAGTTTTTGACTTCGACAAGGATACGCAAGGACTTCGCCAGAAATTTATCAAAGCTTGGAGGATGCCCAGCAAAATAGACAGCAAGACCCTGGGGCACAGGAACTCCATCCCATTGGAGCCTTATCTGAAATGGGTGCGAGCCCGTTCCCAGAAGCTGGTAATGCCATATCCTCATGTTCTCCCCGTGATCAAAGAGCCAGACTTGGAAGGAGAGGTGTCCTACACCATTCAACATCCTGACATGCCCACGTCCTGGGAAGAGATGCAGAAGAGTTGGATCCAGCTTAAGGAAGAACGGAATTCTCTGGAAACCAATCTACATGCCAGTGAGAAAAAGGTCCTGGAGCTCACCCGCCTACTGCACGAGGAAAGGAATCTCAATACCTATATTACTCCGAAGAGGATGCGTAGTGTCTTTTGGGACTGATCTGCTTTGTAATGTTTGCCTATGAGGCTTTAATATACTGAACAATTATTTCCTTAATGATAACGTGTGTTCCTTTTTGTCTACAACAAATTTGAATTTTCGAACTCTTGAATGCATTGCATAAACACATATCATTCATCATATGCATCACAGGTACTCTTCTTTTCAGGTTGCTGACTGTTCTTCGCTGTTTATTACAGCATCATGAACCCTGAATCATCAACCGAGGCATCTATCAAGGCTCTTCAGGCGCAGAACGCCCAATTTCAGGAGCTGATCAAGGGTCTGGCTCAGGGTCAACAAGAGTTGAAGACCATGCTTCTGAAGAAGAATAAGAAGAAGAGGAGGACTGTGCTATTTAACACTGGGCGCAGACTCGGGAACACCTTACAGATTGAGGCTGAGAGGACTACTCCATCTGTGGGGGAAGGTAGTCACCAAGAAAGGGAGGTCCCTACTCCTGTGGTCTCTGATACTGAAACATACTTCAACGACGAACAGTACCCTCCTGCTGAAGACCGGTACAAGCAGCTGGAGGACAGATTAAAAGCTATGGAAATTCAGCGTGTGCCTGGACTGGATTTCGGAGACTTGGGGTTATCTACTGGGGTGGTGATTCCACACAAGTTCAAGGCACCTGCCTTTGTGAAGTATGACGGGGCTTCCTGTCCCAAGATGCACCTCCGTTCTTATGTAAGGAAGATCCAGCCTTACACAACAGACAGGAACTTATGGATCCACTTCTTCCAGGAGAGTCTTTCAGGGACTCACCTCGAATGGTTCTATCAGCTGGATGGGACCAACATTCGTAACTGGGAGGATCTGGCCACTGCTTTTTACAAGCAGTATCAATATAATTCCGACCTCGCTCCTACGCGTACCCAACTCCAGGGTATGTCGCTAGGATTGGGTGAAGGTTTTAAGGAGTACGCCCAGAAATGGAGAGATCTGGCTGGCAGGGTGCAGCCACCATTGACAGACCGGGAGCTGGTGGATATGTTTTTGGGGACCCTATCTGGTCCATTTTTCAATCATCTCATTGGTAATTCCTCTGCTGGGTTTACTGATCTGATCCTGACTGGTGAAAGGATCGAGGCAGGTATAAAATCGGGGAAGATACAGAAGGTTGCCTCCTCCAATGCTGAAAAGAAACCCTTCAAAAAGGAGGCTAGTGCTGTATATAGCTCCCGGAGACCAGAGCGACCTGAGCGCCGCCAATCTGTCAGTGCGGTAATGATTGCCAAGCCTGCTGCCGCTCCTCGGCCGACCAATCCTCAAAGGGCTGAAAGACCCCGGAGAGAGTTTACCCGCTTGAGCATGACCTTGTCACAGATCCTGCCACAGTTGCTATCCACCAATTTAGTGACTGTCAGGGAGACTCCGAAGTTTCCCAATACTGCATCTCCTAAGTACAATCTAAATGCTCGTTGTGCTTATCATTCTGATAGCCCGGAGCATAACACAGATGACTGTTGGGCCCTAAAAAATAAGGTTCAGGACCTTATTGACGCAAAGGAGATACAGTTTGAGGCATCCGAGAGGCCGAATGTTGTAACCGCTCCCATGCCCCAGCATGGAGTGAATGCTGTTGAGGAGGATTTGTATGTAGCTTCGGTGGATGATGTTGCTACTCCACTGCTGACGGTCAAGAGGAACCTGTTGTTAGCCGGTTTATTTCCGGGATGTAGCAAAGGTTGCCCTCTATGTGTTGCTTCCCCTACTGGTTGTTCTTTGCTGAAGTCAGGCGTCCAAAACCTGATGGATAGTAGAGAGATTTTGTTCAGAAAAACTGCTGTTCCTGCTGCCCCTGTTGAAGAAGTGTCAATTGTTACCATCTTCAACAACCCTTCCAAGGCTCCTTCAAAAAAGCCTGTCCAAATTTTGCCGGTTCACAAGATTGCTCCCATCACCATTACTGTTCCGGGGCCCATCCCCTACAAGTATGATAAGGCTGTCCCATGGCACTATGGGGCAGATGTTTACGTTCTGGGTGTGAAACAAGATTTCAACATTGATACTGGTGTCTCCAACATCACTGGGCCTGCTAAGGTCACTCGTAGTGGAAGACTGTTCTCACCAGACATTGCTCCTCCGGTAATTCAGAGGCCTTTGGTCATCACACCTGCCAGTGTGCCTGTTTCTCCCCCTGACCAAGTATCCACCCCTGCTGCCGAGTCATCTGATACTCGGGGCAAGGGGATTGCTGCTGATGTGCCTGCCCGGACGGAGGCACCGAAGACCATTGTTGAGGCTTCCAGGCAGGAAATGGAAGAAATCCTCAAGATAATAAAGAAAAGTGATTTCAACGTCGTAGAACAGCTGGGGCACACCCCCTCCAAAATCTCCATGTTGTCACTGCTGCTGTGTTCAGAGGCCCATGCCAAGGCTCTGATTGCTTTCTTAAAGACAGCCCACGTACCCCAAGAGACGTCTGCTGACCAGTTCACCGACTGTGTGGCCAACCTAACCGCTGATAATGGCCTGGGTTTCTCTGATGCCGATCTGACAGCAAAAGGGAAGAACCATAATGATGCCCTGCATGTCTCCATTGAATGCAGGGGCACTACTCTTGCTCATGTGCTGGTTGACACTGGTTCTTCATTAAACGTGCTGCCCAAGAAGGCTATGGATAGGCTGGACTGCGAGGGTCTAGAGCTCAAACCAAGTAACATTGTTGTCCGGGCCTTTGACGGGTCCAAAAGAATGGTACATGGTGAGGTGGACATCCCAATCAGGGTTGGGTCACAGGTATTTGATTCAAAATTCTATGTGATGGACATCCGTCCATCCTATTCTTGTTTGCTGGGTCGCCCGTGGATCCACAAGGCTGGAGCTGTGACCTCCACGTTGCATCAGAAGCTCAAGTACCCGGTCAGGGGGAAGATTGTAACAGTGCAAGGGGAAGAAGAATACATGGTCAGCCACCTCAACTCCTTCAGGTACGTGGAAATGGATGGGGAGTTCATTGAGACCCCCTTTCAACATTTTGAGGAGATGCCACAAACGTTGGCAGCGGCAGAAGCAGTGGTCGAAGAGGTTTCTCCTTTGAAGATGGCCTCCTTAAAGGACGCCCAGGCTGTGATTGAAAGAGGTGAATGTGCAAAATGGGGCAAGCTCCCTGACTTTACTCCTAAGACTAACAAGTTTGGGCTGGGTTTCACCACAGAAGCTCAGAAGGCAGTGCGCAAGGCGAGAATTGGAAGGCCTCCTGTGCTCTTCACCTACTCAGGAGTGAATGCTATTGGAGAGGAAGACGAAGTGGAGGAGTCAGAGTTCGATAGCTGGATCTACCCGACGACTGTTGGTGGATTGACCAATTGGACTGCTAAAGACTTTACACCCATAACTTTTGTTCCCCAGTAATGAACTTCTTTGTTTTGGATTTGTAATAAACAATAACTGTATGGCCCGGTGTCTTACCCGGGGCACCTTGGTCTTATTTATGAGGGCTTTTGTTTGTCACTGTCATATATCATAAATAAAAGCATTGGACGTTTTTCACATTTCAAATTTTGCGCTCCTTTTCTTTCCTTTCTTTACATATTGTAAAACAACTGTATTTACACACACTCACTCATACAGGTTTCAATCCACTCCGGATCTCACTGGTAACGACTCTGCTACTGCCAGTTATGACTTCGAAAATCCGATCAACTTAGCCGAAGACGAAGGTGAAGATGATTACGAAGTACCTGGCGAGCTTGCAAGACTGTTACTTCAAGAGGAAAGGGCAATTCAACCCCATGAAGAGCCAGTGGAAACAATAAACTTGGGTACTGAGGCAGACAGGAAAGAGGTAAAGATTGGTGCCAACCTAGAGCTCAGCGTGAAGCAACGGTTGACTCAAATGCTGCGTGATTATATGGAGATCTTTGCCTGGTCCTACGAAGACATGCCTGGGTTGGATACCGATATTGTGGTCCATCACTTGCCAACTAAGGAAGATTGCCCTCCGGTTAAGCAAAAGGTCCGCCATATGCGTCCAGAGATGTCTGAGAAGATTAAAGCCGAGGTTATGAAGCAGTTCGATGCCGGGTTTCTTGCAGTGACTTCTTACCCTCAGTGGGTTGCTAATGTGGTGCCGGTACCTAAGAAGGACGGTAAAGTCAGAATGTGTGTCGATTACAGGGATCTGAACAGGGCCAGCCCTAAAGATGACTTCCCTCTACCTCACATTGATGTCCTTGTTGATAATACAGCTCAGCATAAGGTGTTCTCTTTCATGGATGGTTTTTCAGGCTACAATCAGATCAAGATGGCTCCTGAAGACATGGAAAAGACTACATTTGTTACTCAGTGGGGCACCTTCTGCTACAAGGTCATGCCTTTTGGACTAAAGAACGCTGGGGCAACCTACCAACGTGCCATGGTTGCTTTATTTCATGATATGATCCATCATGAGATAGAAGTGTATGTTGACGACATGATCGCAAGGTCCCAAACTGAGGAAGAACACCTTGATCATCTACAGAAACTGTTTGACCGTCTGAAATTGTACAAGCTGAGGTTGAACCCGAACAAGTGCACCTTCGGGGTAAGATCTGGGAAATTGCTAGGCTTCGTGGTAAGTGACAAAGGTATTCAAGTGGACCCTGCTAAGGTCAAAGCTATTCAAGAGATGCCAGTTCCCAAGACAGAGAAGGAAGTCAGAGGCTTTTTAGGACGCCTGAATTACATTGCTCGATTCATCTCACACCTAACTGCTACCTGTGAGCCAATCTTCAAGCTGCTGAAGAAAGATCAGGTAGTGCGTTGGAATGATGAATGTCAGGCTGCTTTCGACAGAATCAAAGAGTATCTCCAAGAACCACCTATCCTTATGCCACCGGTTGAAGGGAGACCTCTGATACTATATCTAACAGTGCTTGACAACTCAATGGGGTGCGTGCTGGGGCAGCATGACGAGTCTGGCCGAAAAGAGCATGCCATTTATTACCTTAGCAAAAAGTTTACCGACTGTGAGACCTGATACTCACTGCTTGAGAAAACTTGCTGCGCTTTGGTATGGGCTGCTCGCCGGCTGAGACAGTATATGCTGACTCACACTACCTTATTAATCTCAAAGATGGATCCTATAAAGTATATATTCGAAAAGTCTGCTCTGTCTGGGAGAATTGCAAGATGGCAAATGATCTTGACGGAATACGACATTCAGTACACAACCCAGAAAGCCATCAAGGGAAGTGTATTGGCAGACCACTTGGCACATCAGGCCGTAGATGACTATCAGTCAATGAACTTCGAGTTTCCGGATGAAAGCATCATGATAGTGACTGATTGTGAAGTACCTGGACCGGATGAAGGACCTGAGGAGGGATCCCGATGGGCTATGCACTTTGACGGAGCCTCCAATGCTTTGGGTAATGGTATCGGCGCTGTGATCATATCCCCTCAAGGCACTCATACTCCACTCACTGCCCGGCTATGTTTCAACTGTACCAATAACATGGCAGAGTATGAGGCATGCATCATGGGTCTTCAAGCTGCGATCGATCTAAGGATCAAGTTTCTGAGTGTCTTCGGAGATTCCGCTCTTGTGATCAATCAGATCAAAGGAGAGTGGGATACGAAACATCCGAATCTTATTCCTTACAGAGAATGTGTGTTGACCTTGATCCCCCACTTCACGGAGATAACTTTTGAACACTTTCCAAGAGAAGAGAATCAGCTGGCGGACGCGTTAGCTACAATGTCTTCTATGTTTAAGGTCAAATGGGATAACGAGGCTCCCCGGATCATCATCTGGAAACTGGACGAACCGGCATACTGTTGCGATCTCGAAACTGAATTGGTAACTGAGAAGCCTTGGTACCATGAGGTGAAGAGATATCTGGAAACTCAGGAATACCCTGAAGGTGCCTCTGTCAATGATAAGAAGTTCCTGAGGAGGTTCGCGGCAAAATTCTTCCTTAGCAACGACATCTTGTACAAGCGAAACCATGATTCAACCTTACTGCGCTGTGTGGATAAGACTGAAGCAGAAAGGATCATGGAAGAGCTGCATGAAGGGACCTTTGGTACACATTCCAGTGGGCACACTATGGCGAAGAAGATCCTTCGGGCAGGATATTACTGGTCCACAATGGAAGCTGACTGCTACCAACATTCTCGGACGTGTCACAAATGCTAGGTTTATGCAGACAAGGTGCATGTTCCTCCAGTTCCTCTGAATGTCCTGACTGCACCTTGGCCTTTTGCAATGTGGGGCATTGACATGATTGGTGAGATCAGACCTACGGCATCTAACGGGCATCGCTTCGTCCTTATAGCGATTGATTACTTTACAAAATGGGTCGAAGCAGCATCCTATGCTACGGTAACCAAGACTGTTGTGGCACGGTTCATTCGGCATAACCTGATCTGCCGATACGGCGTCCCTGAAAGAATTATTACAGATAACGGTACCAATCTGAATAACAAAATAATCACTGAGCTCTGCGAGCAGTTCAAGATACAGCACCACAATTCTTCTCCTTACAGACCGAAGATGAATGGGGCTGTAGAAGCAGCAAATAAAAATATCAAGAAAATCGTGCAGAAGATGACAGTGACCTATAAAGATTGGCACGAGATGTTACCGTTCGCTCTACATGGGTACCGTACCTCAGCTAGGACGTCAACCGGGGCAACTCCTTTCTCTTTGGTTTATGGTATGGAGGCAGTCTTACCGATCGAAGTGCAAATACCATCTCTCCGGATAATGAAGGATGCAAATCTGAACGAGGATGATTGGATTCAGACACGACTTGATCAGCTCAACCTTATTGATGAAAAGAGACTTGTTGCTATCTGCCATGGTCAGACGTACCAGAAACGGATGATCAGGGCTTTTAACAAAAAGGTCAGACCACAGGAATATCAAGTTGGGGATTTGGTAATCAAGCGAATCATCCTTCCTCAGAGTGATCCAAGGGGCAAATGAACCCCTACGTACGAAGGTCCATTTGTGGTTAAACATGTGTTCTCAGGAGGAGCCATGATTCTAACCAACATGGATGGTGACGACCTTCCTCACCCTGCCAATGCAGACATAGTAAAAAGATACTACGCATAAAAAGACCCGCTAGGCTGACATGCCTAGGCAAAAATTAGGGCTTCCCGTCGAACCAAAAGGGTTCGGGCAAAATGAAGGGATGAAATGAAAAAAATCTGTACACCCGGCAAGTCGAAAACCTGAAAAGGCGGCTTGGGCAAAAATGGGTATCCCGGTGGACTGAAAACCCGAAAGGGCGGTCCAGGCAAAAATTAGGGATAAAAGCGTAATACTATGTCTCATTGATCACTTTGCATCCAGAATCCGGTATCTACATCAAGTTCAGACGGTATCGATCAGTCAGCTTCATCTTCGTTTAGGTCATCAAGTGATGAGATGCTCGGAGATATAACGGCAATAGCAGAGTTGAAACCCAGTGGGATCATTCATATTTCGCACAACTGTTTTACTTTCTTTTGTACAAAACTTGTATAAATTCTTTGTTCGGCGGCGTTCTCTTACTAGGACGTCATCCTCTTGTACGCAAAACGCCTATTTTCGGGCCATTCAAAAATCAATACAAATATACTTTTCAGTTAAACGTGCCAATTGTTTTTCTTTTTCTGTTTTGTTTTGCGAAGAACGTCCAAAGGTTCAATTTGTGATATATGCATTGACAATAATTTGCTGACTCATAAATATTTACATACGAAACAAAGGATTAATTACAGGTAACACTAGAAACAGGGGCAATAAAGAGTTGTCTAAGCAATCTAATTGTTCTATCCTCCAAGGTACCAAGGTAGGTTCAACTAAAGAACATAACCGGCATATCTCAATTCCCCAGAGAGTAAGCAGTCAATACACTCTCTCCAAGCTATATTATCAAACTTAAGGAAGTTGGGTGTCCTCCAGCAGATCTCAGCATTCCCCAGCAGTACATGCATTCTTAACAAGCATCCCCGGCAGTCTTGATCTAAGATTGTTCCCCGGCGGTATATCAAACATTCATTGGTGTCACTTCCCCCGATACATCTCAAAACTTCCCCAGAAGAATCCAATCCAGCTTCCCCAAGAAGTTGAAATCCATCTCCCCAAGCAGCAAGCTTATCCCCAGTAGATTCTGGAAGCTTATCCTCGCAGAGCACGAACGCGTCGCCCGACTTTATTTAAAGAGTTATTTCCTTAACAGGATATAACTGGGTTATCCTCAGCCAAAAGCCACGGAAAGAGCGTCCTCGACGAAATATCCTTATCCCCAGCGAAGTCTATTAACACTTCCGACACAACAAGGGTATCCATAGCAAGTTATCATCAACACTCAACAAAGTATCTCTCTCCCCACAGAGTATTGCTTCCCAGCAAGATCGCTAGAGTATCTTTTCTCCCCGCAGAGTAATCATTCGCCAAGTTTATTCCCCAACGGAGTCATCTTCTCCTACCGGTATTCTTGCAACTACCATCCCCAGCGAAAGTAAAAGCTTATTCTTCAACAATCAGCCCAGGAGTGACTTCCCGGCACCCGTCAAGGATTTACTTTCCTAGACGAAAGCATACATTCCTAAACATCACATACATCATTATAGCATGCATATACGCATCATATCTTACAAATCTCATTCATGTTGAGAATATCATTGTTTGGTTCATATCATGCATTGCATATGACTGACCTTTACCTTTCAGGAAAGATTCAGTTAAATTCTCAATCAGATTTCAAGACCTAGACCGGTTCAGTTAATCGACTCCAAAGATTTCTTATCCAGTCCAAGGCCTTCTCTAGTCCAGCTAAATCGACTCCCAACAGATTTTTCTGATGAAGACTCAGTAGAAGTTATCTTAGGTTTTTCTCAAACGCCCGCTTTTGAGATTATAATTTCCTTTGGTTCTCTCCCGACGTTGTGGGGATGATAATTCCATTTTAGGTTTTTCTCAAACGCCCGCTTTTGAGATTATAATTTCCTATGGTTCTCTCCCGACGTTGTGGGGATGATAATTCCATTTTAGGTTTTTCTCAAACGCCCGCTTTTGAGATTATAATTTCCTATGGTTCTCTCCCGACGTTGTGGAGGTGATAATTCCATTCCAGGTTTTTCTCAAACGCCCGCTTTTGAGATTATAATTTCCTTTGGTTCTCTCCCGACGTTGTGGAGGTGATAATTCCATTTTAGGTTTTTCTCAGACGCCCGCTTTTGAGATTATAATTTCCTATGGTTCTCTCCCAACGTTGTGGAGGTGATAATTCCATTTTAGGTTTTTCTCAGACGCCCGCTTTTGAGATTATAATTTCCTATGGTTCTCTCCCGACGTTGTGGAGGTGATAATTCCATTTTAGGTTTTTCTCAGACGCCCGCTTTTGAGATTATAATTTCCTATGGTTCTCTCCCAACGTTGTGGAGACGATAATTCATTTCAAGTTTTTCTCAAACGTCCGCTTTTGAGATTATAATTGCCTATGGTTCTCTTCCCGATCCTGCGAAGATGGTAATTCCCACCAAGATTTTCTCAACAAGCGTTGTTGAAGTTAAAGTCACCCAAGGTTCTCTCACTGCTCATGCTGAGGTAGCAACCACCCCTGTTTCATTCATCACCTTTTGAAGATCCATACTCAGCTCCTGTAACCAGTCAGGACACATCTATACCAAGCATCTTAAAACCAGCTCCTGCAACATGTCAGGTACTCATTTTTCTTTTGCAGGTATACAAGTTCTCGCTAAGGAATCTCTTATGCGATCAACATCCAGATGGCATCTATAAGCCCATCATCCTATTCATCAACATCCAGATGGCATCTATAAGCCCATCCTCCTCTAAATGGCATCTATAAGCCCATTCCATCATCACACTGCTACTATGTGAGCGCAAATTTCTGGGCACTCTAGTGTTCAATCATCTTCTACCCTCGGATTACGAAAGGCACGTCATCCAATCTGCATCCTCAGGTCTAAGAATATTGAACAGGGGCAACTGTTGTACCCCAAAATTTTCCCTCCCATATTCTTTAAGAATTGCCAAGTCAAGCTTCAAACCTCCCCAAGGGTTGCACAGTCAAGGGCCTCCTAAGCAGTCAAAATTAGGGTTTTTGTTCTGATCAAGAAAATGAAGTTTCCAAGGGCCCAATCAAGTCCCACATGCCTACAAATATGGTCAAGCATCCTCATATCAAGTTTCAAGACTTTCAGCACGAAATTGCACAGTCAAAACCCTAATTGCACTACAGTCAACTGTAGGGGCAAAATGGTCATTTGACAGTCAAAAGTTCAAATTTTTGGTCAACATATTATTTTGAAGCCACAAACATCATTTGATCAATGCTTGATCATGATTCTCAAAAGCTTGGCTCAAAAATCATCAAGATGCAAAAGTTTCTATTTTTGGACAGCTGAAAAGTCAACTGTAACTTGACCAAGGCATAACTTTTTCATGGTTCATCAGAAAAATCCCATCCAATGCTCATCTTGAAGGTGGAGACATTTCCTACAACTCCTCTTCATACTTCAAGTCCAAGAAATGCTCTCACAAAAAGTTATCAATTTCAACATTATAGGTCATTTTCAAAAGTCAACAAAAAGGGACTTTAAGTCAAAGGCCATAACTTGAGATTGGTAAATCAAAATGACATGGGACCAAGGACATTGTTTAGAGGACTTCAAGACCTTTCTAAAATGTCCAAGAACATGATCAAAGCTTAAAAATTGAGCAAGATATGCATTGAAGAAGTTGGAAAATTTTTGTGAAATGGCCAAAATCATTTATCCTTGAAATTTCATTTTTGACAAGAGGGGCCCACTTTTTCCACTTGAATTAACTTGGCCATGCTTCCCACGTGTCCCACCTTTTATTTCATTTTTTTTAATTAATTTTTTCATTTTTAATTGATTTTATTGGATTTAATTAAGTTTAAATCTTTTAAAATCAAGAAAAAATCAAAAAGTTTGATTAAATGAAATATTTGGCCTTAACTAGCCTTGAACTACCATTAAGTCTAGACCATTTTCGTGCTAAGGCTCAAATAAGGCAAGAATTCAAAATAAGGCAAAAAATGGAAGGTGTGATAATGGAGGTTTATGTTAAAATCCTAAACATCAATGCAAGGCATTATTGGCCATAACTCTCATCCAAACACATTGCTTAGGGTATATACAAGTGATACACAACAGAATTGGACAAGAAGCTGCGCCCTATTGCTCAAAACAAACTCACATTTTTTGCAAAAAATCTCAAATCTGAAAACCAAGTTAGAGGTGGTTTCAAGCCAAGATTCCTATTCCATTAGCTTCCTCAAGGATCATAGGACATATTCCAATCAAAAACTAAGCCCCATACTCAAGAAAACGTAAGATCACCATGGAAGTTGGTGAAGAAAAATTCTGAATCGGTTTCTCTCATTCATGCATGGTTAACATATTTTGTTATGTTTGTATTTATAATGATGTTTGCAAACTAATCATGTGCGTTAATTGAAGTTTCACGCGTTATATGCCAAAATACCATTATCGTTTTTTAGGGTTTACAGGTTTCTGAATTGGGGGTTTCTTGGTCGTGTAAAATTAGCAAACCACGATGCCAGGAACGGATTCAGGAGACTTGGACGGAGAAGAACCCATGCTCGCGCTCAATTTATGAGCGTTCCTAGGCTATTCGCTATTTTTCCAAAACTGGCCTAAGGGAACACATCAAAAACCGTTGCCTATGTTTCTTTTGTTTCAGGAAAATAAAAACCACGCGAGGAAGATGATAACGTGGGGAGCGCTGATTGGAAGGTTCAAAATTTCGCGCGTTTTGAATCACTAACGCAATTGTTTCTTTTATAATATTTGTTATTTGTTTAATATTAACAACGCGCATCTGGCTCCACTGGCAAGCATAAGGATTGGCAAAGCACTTGACCTGGGTTCGAGCCCCAGGTCTTCACCCTCTTCATATTATTTTGTGTTTAGTGATTCAATGCAGGATCAGCATCAAGGCACATCATGCGCTCTCAACATCAAACCATTCACAAAGCCAGGGAGATCAAATCAAAGGCTCAGATCTGAAGACCATGATGGGTCCTAGTCAAAGCTACCACACGTGGCCTGAAAAAGTCAACAAAGCCTCCAAAAATGGGCCAGAATTACTTGGGCTGCACCCCCTTGGTTTGCTATTCCTTATCTTTTTTTTATTTATTTTTATTTGTTTGCTTAATTTCCATTTAATTTTTTTTCAAATCAATATTTTCATAATAAATATAAAAAAAAAACACAAAAAATCAGAAAAGATAAAAATAATAAATATTTTATTTTAGTATTAATTTTGTAAATAAATCCCATAATTAATTTAGATTCAATTTTAGGTTGTAATTTAATTCTTTTTTCACAATAACCAAAAAAACAATAAAAATAGATCTTTAACACTTTTTACCTTTTTTTAATTAATTAAATATTTTATTATAAGTATCATCGACCATTAATTTTGTAAATAAATTTTATAATTAATTTAGTTTTAATTCTAGGTTTTAACTTTAATGCATTTTCTTTAATAAATTAAAAACAACTAGAATTAGAATTAATTATTTGACTTTTAATTGATTTAATTTTCTTTAATGTCATAAATACCAAAAAAACATAAAAAATAAGTTCTTTCTTTTTATTTAACTTAATTATTTTAATAATTTTATTTTAACTCCTTGAAAGGGTCCAACGCCCTCGCATTCGATTATATTCTCCTTTCGCGCGTTTTATTTATTTCTATTTGTAAATATAATGTACTTGTTCCAAAGCCCTGTAATAGTTAATTAGGCTTTTATTTTCTGCATTTTATTTTAAATCGGGTCTGGATTAATTTGGCGTTGTAGACCCGCGCCTTTGTAATAGCTTAGGACCTTTATCTTTTCCGCACTTTAAATTCCTGCACCTTTAACTGCTAAACAATAACATGAAAGAATGAATGCCCAAAAAATAAAATCAAAGCGTAGATCACCAATGCATGACAAGACAAACAATAAACTGAAAATGACACACAATTCACACACCACCCCTAGGGTACGCCTCACTGTTGCCTTACCTCGAAAGGTGATCATCGAGTAGAGGATGTCTTAGTAAGTCCTCATGATCCGGGAACCTAGCATGAGGGTAGCTTCTAAGGTGTCTTCCCATTGCTCTGGTGATCACCATGTCCCGAACCTCGAATTGACCCGAACACCTCCAACGGTGGTGCTACCTACCTCTCAATGGTGGGATGGCACTACTTTAAGGACATTTACACAGACGAATTCCTTAGGGTAGGTAGAGAACTCATAGATACTTGCTCTAATTTCAAAACAAAATCAAAAAATACTTTTCACACCGACACTTTTCAAAAAGCTTTCGAAAGCAACTTTTCAAACACTCTTGAGGACCGATACAAGAGTCGAACTAGAATTTTCAAAGAAACTTTTTAAAACCCACAGTTGAAAAGCAAACAAACAATTTTGAAAACACAATGAGCAAGTATCTAAGAGCCCATGGATAACCATGGATAGAAAGGGTGCTAACACCTTCCCTTTCTATAATCTACCTCCCGAACCAAGAGCAATCTCTATAAGGAATTTTTCTGTGCTTTTGTCCTTTCCATTTGGAGAAAATAAAAGACGGTGGCGACTCTTGCTTCCGCGACATTTCGCGAACCAACGTTAAACAGTCAGTTCCAGATCCACCGATCACAAATGGCTATAAATGATTCGATATTAATTTATTTTAAATAATAAATGGCAAGTAAATGGAAGTAATACCGGTTCGGTTTGGACCGGTTCGGTTCTCATGAAGCCAACCGTAAATCGAACCGAACCGGCCGGTTATGCTACATGGTGATCCAAATACATCCAAAAAAATTCAGTTATTTTTGGATTTCGGTTTTTTCGGTTCGGTTTTTGGATTTTTTTTGGATCGGATTGGATCTGAACACCCCTACCTCGTGCACTAACAAATTGGTATACAAAGCTTGCAATTATTGGTCTTGATCGTGTTTTCAATAACTTCACATTAGAGATCGTCTTTTCAGAACAAGTGAATCAATCGTTGCGTAGATGGTTAGTGATAAGGGCATTCCAACTTCTCTTTCAATGCTTGACGCAAAAATTGGATCTAATAGAAAAAACAGATGCAATCTTTGTTTGGCTTCCATGATACCCTATAAGTGGTTATCAATGATGTTCTTGCGTTGGCTGCAGATGCAACCGAAGCATAGAAAACTACTTGAAACGAAGTCAAGAAGAAAGATTACAAGGTTGCTTATTGCATTAAGACGGCGGTCGATGCTACTCACTTCGACAAAATCTCTCATGCTGAAACGGCGAAGGAGGCATGGGATATTCTGGTCAAGTATTATGAAGGAGGTGAAAAGGTCAAGGTTGTTAAGTTGCAGACCTTGCATCGATAATATGAATTGTTGTCGATAGGAGAAAACAAAAAAATTATAGAATATGTGTCGAAGGTCCAAGAACCCATCCATCTCATGAAGGATTATGGTGAAACCATAATTGATAAGATGATACTTGAGAAGGTAATGCAAACATTGACCTCTCACTTTGATCATGTTATCGTAGCTATTCAAGAATCTAATCATCTTGAAACCCTAAAACTGGAAGATTGGTTGTTTCGTTGGAAGTGTGTGAGATTAGGATTGTAAAAAAGGAAAGGAGTTCAAGACTCGATACAAGCTCTGCAAGCTCAGTCATGGAAAAAGAATGGTGGTTCTAACAAATTCAAAGCCAAAATCGACAAGACTTGAAGCAAGAAGCCTTGGTCGAACCCTCACAAGCATCAAGTTGAAGATAGAGCTTCTGAATCCTCGAAAAGAGAAAGAGAAAACTATCGAAAAGATAAAGAAGATAAGAAAGGTATGTAGTGTACTAACTATGAAAAGTCAGGTCATTTGGCCAAGAATTATTGGTACATGAAAGATAAGGTATCAATAGGAAAGGACTAAGGAGCAAACCTTGCACCCCAAGATTCAGATGATTCTGAAGGTGGTATGGTAGTTATGGCTGCAATCGCAGATAACCATGTCAAATTCTCGGTAAGGGATAAGATTCAGATGCTTCATATCCCATTCTCCCTTGACTTGACTGATTACCAAGGCCGAATCCCCATATACGCACAAGAATTTGATTCTCAGGTCAATAGCAGCTTTAATATCCATGATACATGTAACACCCCCTAACCCCATATAGCATAAATAGCATAATCAGAGTAAAATAACGTGCATCTCAAAGAGGGCGTCACATATTGAATTCACAAAATATCCAAGAAATTCAAACATGTATTCAAACATCATGTTTTCAAAATCATGCACATAATAGCGGAATAATTCTTTACTCAAATAATAATAATAATAATAATAATTATATCTCATACTATAATCATAAATCCTCATAACAAGTCATGGATCTCAAATCCTTAGGCACTGAGGGCACTCAACATAAACTCTCAACATACAATTCAAATAAGAGAAATAACAATATCCTTTCAATTAAACATGAGTTCAAAACCTCCCCCGCGTTACATAGACTAGAGCAATGTCTCACTATCTAGGGATAAATAAATAAATAAGGATCTAACTCTTTTGACTAATCCTAGAAAGTATCACAGCTATCCTCGGTACCTGTGCGATGTCACATAGAACATAATTACAACAGAAGGGTGAGAATTCACATTATTATGAATAAATTTAATATAAACAATGTATATAATACGCATACATTCCAAGAATTCATCACACTTCATATAATTATCTATACAACATGGCTTCACCAATACAAGTACCAAGATAATTATATCCAAGTAGAACAATTCACACAATCATCACATATATTGCAATGATCACCAAAGTCACGGTTGAACTAATTATCACACACATCACGCATTCAAAGCAAAACATCACATAACAACAAATGTGACTCTAATGCAACTCAATGCAACTCATGCATGTGGTACCGTCGTGAACATCAAGTTCACCTCACTCCTGGTTCAATATTTAGAACCAAAGCCATGCTTCTGATCCGGACAAGACCAAAGCCCACCAATATGAACATATAGTTCACCGCTTCTATTTCCACACAAGGATCAAATCAACCAATCGGAGTTCAATCTCCCCATGTATGCATGTGCAAACATAACCAATTATATGCAAATTAAGATTATCACCAAACCTTAATCATACCGCATATCACAATAATTCATCAAAATGAATTATTCCACCATTGCACAAAACATACATTTATCACATTGTCATTACCAACAATGCAATTATTTAGCATTCATAAATCACACATATCACAAATAGAAAACAATGCCAAAACATGTTATTCTCATTCAAAATTAATTCACAACATACACATACATAAAGTCAAGTGTCATGTTCATAACATTCTCAATTCATCACATCACAATAACATATAGCAAACAATGCAAAAACATGTTATTTCCATTCATCATCCATTCATGACACATAACAAATAATATCCAAACTATTATTCTAATCATCAAATGCCAACAAAACTAGTTCTATCTTATAGTTTATTTCATTAGCTTTCTAACGATTCAAACAACGTCTAAAACGGAGTTACAGTTCAAAAGTTATGACCGTTACAAAATCTGCCAGAATACTTGTTGTATGAGTCAACGCAAAACCATGTATGAGTCGATGCAAAGAATGAGTCGAGGCAAAAGAACTATGAGTCGATGCAAAACTGCATGACAACACTTCCTTGTCTGGCGGGTTGTCTTGCGCCAACCCCCATTCAGTTTGAGTCGACTCAAACTTCTAAAACATGGTTTTTTTCTCTGCATTTTAACTTAATTTCCACACGACTTTTCTTATCAAAAACATTACCCATCACTACAAAACATCATGTTTTCCAATTTTATAAATAATCCATCATTCTAACATGAAAGTACTCATTTTGTTCCATTCAACACATCAATTTCTATCAAATCCATAGATTTCTACACAAACCCTAACATGTGAGAGTTTAGATCTAGAAATTGAAAATCAAATCACACCTAGCATGTTACTACCCATTGCATACCATACACACCCATAATAATAAGGATTCTCCCCCTTACCTCTTGAAGACTCAAACTCTAGGTTTCTTCTTCTTCCTTCCTCTTTCTCCTTTTCTCTTCATTTCTCTTCTTTTGTGTTATGACATAACAACTATAATCTCTCTTCTTACTACCATATTCTTTAATGGGTCTAATTCTATTCTTCACATCTCTATCATAATATAAGCTCAACTCTTAATTATTTCTATTCTCACTCATAAACTAAAATATTCAAATAACAAATATATCCAAATATTTCAAATAGTCACCAAAACAGATAATTTAATTAATTATCATATAATATAATAATTAATAAAATAATTAAATAATACTAAATAAAAATTGGGATGTTACAACTCTCCCACACTTAAAATATTTTCATCCTCGAAAATTACCTCAAACGAACAACTCGGGATAGGAATCCATCATCTTGCTCTTTAACTCCCAAGTCACATTACCTTATGTCGGTCCTCCCCAAACCATTTTTACCAAATCGATTTCTTTACCTCGAAGTCGTTTCACCTCTCGATCCTCTATCCGCGTAGGTGATGTCTCAACAGTCACGTTATCTCTCACCTGAACATCATCTAACTGTACAACATGAGACAAATCTATAATATACTTTCTCAACTGAGACACGTGAAACACGTCATGGAGATTAGCAAGTGACGGCGGAAAATGGATATGATAAGCCACTTCACCTACTCTCTCAACAATCTGATATAAACCAATAAAATGCAGCGTCAACTTACGTGACTTTAAAGCTCTACAAACACCAGTTACCAGAGTAACCCTCAGAAACATATAATCTCCCTTCTCAAATTCAAGATCCTTCCTCCTCTTATGATGCTTACTCTTCTGATGACTCTGAGAAGTCCTCATCTTCTCTCGAATCATCTTAATCTTATCCGTAGTCTGTTGAACTATCTCAGGTCCAACCACAACACTATCTCCAGATTCATACCAACATAAAGGCGTCATACACCTTTTACCATACAAAGCCTCCAACGGTGCCATTCCAATACTCGAATGGAAATTGTTGTTATAAGTAAGCTCAATCAAAGGAAATTAACTACCCTAATTACCTCCTTACTCTAACACACAAACTCTCAAAAGATCTTCAAGTGACTGAATTGTCCTCTCAGTCTGACCATTTGTTTGCGGATGATACGCCAAACTCAAACACAACTTCGTACTCAAAGCATTTTGCAAACCTTCCCAAAAATACGACTAAACCTCGTATCTCTATCAGAAACAATACTAGATGAAACACCATGCAAACTTACAACTTTCTCAATATACAATTTAGCAAACTTCTCCATCGGATAATCGATCTTAATTGGAACCAAATGAGAAGACTTTGTCAATCAATCAACGATGACCCAAACTGCATCACAATTATTCAGAGTCTTCGAAAAACACGAAACAAAATCCATAGAAATACTATCCTATTTCCATTTAGGAATAAACAACGATTGCATTAAACCAGGTGGTTTCTGATGTTCAATCTTAGACTTCTTACAAAACAAATAATAATACACAAACTCTGCAATATCCTTCTTTATACGAGACCGCCAAAATAGTTTCCTTAAATCTTGATACACCTTAGTAGCTCCAGGATGAATACTCAAACCACTACGATGCCCTTCATCAAGAATTATTTTCTTCAAATCTCCCACATCAGGAACACAAACTCTATCACGACACCTCATGATACCATTCTCATCAATTCTAAAATCACCACCTCGGCCTTGATTGATCAATGCCAATCGATCAACTAAACTCAAATCAGATTTCTTTCCTTCTTTAATCTCGTCAAGAATACCACTATTAAGCTTCAACATACCAAGCTTACACCCAAAAGAAGTCTCTTCACAAACCAAACTCATTTCTCGGAATTGCTCAATCAAATCCAATTCTTGGACCATCAACATTGACATATGTAAATACTTCCTACTTAAAGCATCATCTATAACATTCACTTTACCTGAATGGTAGTTCAAACCAAAATCATAATCTTTCAAAAATTCCAACCATGTTCTTTGCCTCATATTCAACTCTTTCTGATCAAACAAATATTTCAAACTCTTGTGGTCACTAAACACATCAAATCTTGATTCAAACAAATAGTGCCTCCATAGTTTCAAGACAAACACAACTGCAGCCAATTATAAATCATGTGTCGGATAATTCCTCTCATGAACTTTAAGTTGCCTTGAAGCATAAGCTACCGCTTTCGATTCTGCATCAACACACCTCCTAAACCAATCAAAGAAGCATCACAATACACTACAAATGGTTCTGCCGGATTAGGCAAAATCAAAATAGGAGTGGTTGTTAACCTTCTCTTAAGGTCTTGAAAATTAGCTTCACACTACGAAGTCCAAATGAAAGCATGACCTTTCCTAGTAAACTGCGTCAAAGGTAGCACCAACTTAGAAAAACCTTCAATAAACTTACGATAATAACTAGCCAAACCAAGAAAACTTATAATATCAGAAATAGATTTCGGAGCTTCCTGTTGTACCCCAAAATTTCCCCTCCCATATTTCTCAAAACATGGCAAGAAAGATCTCCAAGTTGCTCAAGGTTGCTCAAGGATTGGCCAGACAAGCTCTCTCCTAAGGCAGTCTACCCCAAATTAGGGTTTTGTGTTGCATCAAGATCCTTGAGTCCAAGTGGTCCCAAATGCTCAACATTATTCTAATATGTTATCAAGATCATCCATGTCAAGTTTCAAGCCTTGCAGAGGAATTTTGCTCAGTCAATTGCTCAAAGGTCCAAAAATCGACTGTGCTAGGGAAAAAGTCAACTGTGACCTACATAGAGTCAAACTTCAAGATTTTTGGTCAAAATTCTCATTTTGAAGTATATTTCATCATTTGATCAAGGGTTGATCATGATTCATCAAGGATTGCTCATAATTCATCAAGACTCAAAAGTTGCTAAATTAGGGTTTTGCAAGAAAAGTCAACTCAACTTTGACCAAGCATAACTTTCTCATACTTTATGAGAAATGACCCATCCAAATCTAATTTTGAAGAGGATTCAATTTCCTACAATCCATATTCATCTCCCAAGATCAAAATATGCACTCACAAGAAGTTATGAATTTGGACATTATAGGTCATTTTGAAAAGTCAACAAAAACACCCTTTTTGTCAAAGCTTCATACATGAGCATGGAATGTCAAAATGATATGATACCAAAAGTGTTGATTAGAGGACATCTCAAGATTTCTAAAAAGTCCAATAACACCTCCAAAGAGTCAAAATTGAGGAATTTATGCATTGTTGAAGTTGGACTTTTTTGCAAAATTGCTAAAAGTCAACTATGCCCAAAACTTCAAATTTTGCCAAATGGGCCCATTCTTTTTCACTTGTTTTGAGTTGGCATTATAGCCCACGTGCTCTAGCCTTGGCCATGTGTCCATATCATATTTTTATTAATTATTTTGATTTTTATTTGAATTAATTTGATTTAAATAAAATAAAATCAAATAAAATCCAAAGCATTGATAACAATGGATCTTTTGATTGTTTCAGGCTTTAATCACAGCTAGCAAGCCAATCAAAATCGTATCAAGGCAATTGTGTACAAGAAGATTGAATATGGATCAAATTTGGAAGGTTGTAAAAGAAGAATCAAATGAAATCCAAAGCATTGAAAGAGAGAGATTTGGACTGAGTTTTCAACCCTAATGTATTGTACAATACATAAGGGGTCGAAGCATATCAAAATAAGGGTGGGAGATCAAGCATAGAGCCAGAACCAAATTTGCAAAAACCAGAAAAAAGTGTGAGATCGAAACAGGGGTTAGAGGCATCCTTAAGGCTTGGCAATTGTCCCAATCGTCTCCTGGCAATCCCCACAAGCGAAAGCAAGCAAAACCACGCGTTTTCAAGCCTTCCAGTGCACTGTAAGTCGTCCACGGAACCACCATTTTCTTGAATTCCATTTATACTATTCTTGCATCTATAATGAAAAACAATTGCATATTCTTAATCACCATGATGTTTGCAAGCTTTTGCCAATAGCCAATTGCATGTATATGACCTGTAACGAAATCCACCATTGTTAGGGTTTCGTTTTTGTTTTTGGGGTTTTTCATTTCAGGAACAATTAGCCCTAATAATGGGCATGGTTGTGATCAACGGAAGATGACGAATCTAACCATGGTCCTAAAACTCATTTACATGGCCTATAGGAGATTTTTGAATAAGCATGACTTGTACTGACGGACAGCGTTCGTAGGTATAGGTTTCAGAATTTTTAGCTACGGAGGGATGAAGGAGATGATGAAGTGTCATCCCACCATTCGTCCATTCAAACAGCGCGCGTTTTTTTCTTTTTTTCTGACCAACAACTTTTGTTTTACATATTATTACTGCATTGTATTTCATTAACAAATAGAACCACATGGCCTAGTGGTTGCCACACATGATTTCAGGGCATTAGAGGCTGGAGGTCAGGGGTTCGATCCCTGTCTCCAGCATTTGTTATTTTTCCAAATTATTTCAGGTAATCATGTGCGCACTCAAGCCAAGCACCCACCATGGATACTCAACATCCAGCATGTCAGATGGCCAAATGGCCAGATCTGGTGGTCACCATTGCAAGCACACCAAAAGGACAAGTCAATGCATGCGCAGGGGATCACAAAAGTCAATTGGATATTCACAAATGGGCTAGAAAATTGTTATTGACACCCTTCAATCAGGCCCAATCTCTTCCTTTTTTTATTTTCTTTTCTATATTTTATTTAATTGTTTTATTTAATTTAATTTAATCATTAACCAATAAAATAATTTCTTTTTTTATCAAAAAATCACAAAAATATTTTTTATCCAATTAAATTTCAGAACTTTATTTTTTATTAATAAATCAATTAATTAATTGGGTTGATTAATTAGGTAACATTAATTTATTCTACAAATAATAAAAATTAATTAGAAATCAATATGTTTTAACATTAATTTAATTATTTTATTTTCTTTCCTAAATTAACAAAAAACTCCAAAAATATGTCATTTAATATTTTTCATTAATTTATTTAATAATTAATTTAGCATTCAATTTTAGGATTTAATTTCTTTTCTTAAAAATAAAAACAACCAAAAACATTTTCTTTAATTAAAAGGGTCAAAACCCTAACTTCGCATTCGATTTAATTTCGCATCGCGCGCTTTATTTTTCTTTATCCAATTAATGTATCTGCTCCCGGTTTGTAATAATTAATTAGGATATTTATTTTTCCGCTTTTAAAATTTCAAAGGGGTGCTTTTGGCAATGTAAATACCCGACGCCTTGTAATAGTTAGTTTAAATTCCGCACTTTAATTTCTGCAAATATTCAATTGTTAGATGTTTGTTAATAGGGTTTGCGTGATAAGAATGAATGCTTAATCTTAAAATCAATTAGATCACCCTAAACACGTGCAAAGATAAAAATAACTGAAAACAATACACTCGCACATGCGCACTCCTAGGGTACACCCCACTTGGTTGCCTTCGTAAACGGTCGTTGAGTATAATTTGTTTTAGAGGTTGCCCTCTTGTCTAAAAGATCATAGTTGTCTCAAAATGGTTGCCTCAAATATTGTTGCCTCAAATAAATGATCTAAGACATTAGGGTTACCGCTAAGACGTCCTAACATTGCTTTAGTGACCGTATGTCCCTCTTTCGAATTGACCCTCAAACTCTAACGACGGTGCTACCTACTCACTAATAGTAGGATAGCATTGTCTAAAGGAAATTAGCATAGAACGATTCCTTTTTCGAGTAGGTAGATTAGTTCTTAGATACTTGCTCATCCAAAACAAACTCTTTTTTCACACTTACACTTTTTCAAACAAGTTTTCAAAAAACACTTCATTACACTCTTAAGAGTTAAATCGAAGTTAAAACAAAAACTTTTCAAAACCCACAAGCACAAAGAAAACAATTTTGAAAATGATGAGCAAGTACCTAAGAGCCCGTAGATAACTACGGATAGAAAGGGTGCTAATACCTTCCCTTTCTATAATCTACCCCCCGTACTCAGAAATATCTCGAAAAAGAAATTTTTCTGTGCTTTTTTCCTTTCCTTGTTGGATAAAATAAAAGTCGGTGACGACTCTTGCTTACTGCGACATTTTGCGAAAACAAAACGCAAAACGCGAACCAGCATTCCAAAAACAGTCAGTTCTTCCCACCGTATCACAGAACTGGCGACTCTGCTGGGGACTTAAATAAGTGGGGTGTACCTTAGGATTAGTTAATCATATTGTTTTTAATTGTTTGATTTGTTTGCTTTATCTTTGTGGGCTTTGTATCAGAGTTACTATAGATCCTAATCCGGATTTGGGGACACCTTTTAGGTAAGTAGCAATAGACTGTGAGGGAACTGTATGGCGTAGACCGATACGGTTGAAGTAGTAGCTGCGTTGGTGTGGCACTTTAGTTTGTACCGATATCCCTTATGGTGGAACAAGGAGAATATGGGTCTGTTAAGGGGTCATTAAGCACCAACTGGCCTTAGAACCTATAATTGACCAACTTGGCCATAGAAAAGTAGCAGTATGCTACACTCATTGAGACCAAACTCTCGCAATGATTCCGGCCGCAAGAAAAGGTTGCCAAACTGGAATTATGACCGATCGAGGGTGGTCAGTGATATTGAGATCCTCTAGAACCCTATTATTACTACTAGGATAGGTTGAACCAACTAAACTGAAAGAGGGTAATACCTAAACTCCATGCCAACCTGAAATTTAAGGGCTACTGTGTGACTTGTTTTCCCTTACCATGTTTGCTATCTGTGAATACTTGTGGTGTGTTTCTATCATGACATCATGCATCATGACATTGCATGCATATTTCATCAGACTAACCCATTTCAAAGACAGAGGGGATTCATCTTTGTTCTGTTTTGTAGGTCATGGCCTCTATGCGTAGAAACACTATCCAGATCAGCTTTGTACAAATTCCTACTCAGCTTAGAGATTTGGTTGCAAAGGTCCCTGATAATTCCTCCTTTGTCAGAAGACATGGTCACCTCCTTGGTTTGGTCACTTCCAAGATGGATGGGTAGATGTTGAGTGTCTTGTGCCAGTTCTTTGACCCATTGCACCACTGCTTCACCTTCCCGGACTATCAGCTGGTCCCTATTTTAGAGGAGTTCTCTGATCTACTTAGTATTTCTATTCTAGAGCAGACACCATTTACAGGTTGGGAGAAGGCTCTTAGGCCAGAGGATGTTGCTACAGCCCTACATCTGACAAAGGCTGAGGTAATGTCTAACTGGGAGACTCAAAGTGGGACAAAAGGCTTCTTGGCTAAATTCTTGGTTGATCAGGCTAATCAGTTCTGGGACAGTTTAGACTTTCAGGCATTTGAGGACATCCCGACTCTTCCCATATATGGTCTGGTTCTGTTTCCTAACTCAGATTCTTTTGTCAACGTGAATGCAGTGAAGATCTTCATGTCCTGTAATCCTGTGCCCACTCTCTTAGGGGATATTCTACATGCTCTTTATGCCCGTACTGCTCGGAAACAGGGAACCCTTATGTGTTGTGCACCATTGCTAGCGAGGTGGTTTATTTCTCACCTCCCCAAATCTGTTTTGAAGAACAAGGAAGGTATGGGATGGGCCTACAGAATTATGTCCCTTGCTCACACGGGCATCATTTGGACTACTAAAGACATGGAAGAAGTAGCTGTTATTGATCACTGTGGGGAATACCCCAATGTTCCACTACTGGGAAATAGAGGAGGGATTACCTATAATCCTTATTTGGTCTTACGTCAGTTTGGGCGAGCTAGGAAGGACGAACCTCATGAGTCGCTGATTCCGAGCATTGTCTTTGACTTCCAAGGGGATAGTGAAGAGCATCGCCACAGATTCATACAAGCTTGGAATAGGGTTAACAAGTCTGATCCGCATGAGTTAGGAGCAAAGACTTCTCTTCCGATGGAACCGTATCTCCGATGGGTTCGGGCCCGTGCCTAAAAGCTGGGGATGCCGTACGAAGCTGTCTTACTAGTAATTGTTGAAAGTGCTGATGAAGAAGGGGTTCCACCTACCATCCTCCACCCACACACGCCTACTGACATTGGGGCATTAAAGAGGTATTGGATGCAGCTAAGAGAAGAGCGGGATACTTACAGAGAGAAGTATCATGAGCAAGAGCGGAAGATCCTAAAGCTTACGAGGCTGCTGGAGAATGAGAGGGTCCTTAACGACTATGTCAGCACAGGAGGAAAACGACCATGGGAGCGCTGATGTCTTTTGCTTATTTCTATTTTTGATTTACTTTTCAATTTTTCTTTTTATAATTCCTTAAAGGCATTTGTCAAACATTGTTTCAAGTTTTTAATCTAATAAAAGTGTGTTTAATTTTGGTTTACGAATTTGAATCTATCGACGTCTTTGAAATCATATCATATGCATTTCATTCCCACGCACCTCATTACAGGTACCCTTACAGGTCTCTTATCTTCTTCGCTGTTTATTTCAGCATCATGTCTTCTGAAACATCAACTGGTCAAGCTATCAAGGCCCTACAAGCTCAGAACGCTCAGTTCCAGGAAATGTTCATGAACCTGGCCAAGGGTCAGCAAGATCTAAAGACTCTTATCTTGAAGGATAAGAAGAAGAAGAAGAAGAAGACAGTCCTTCTGAACATGTTTCACATGTTTGGAAACAGGTTGCGAGAGGAAGTTGATTTGCCTCACTCATCTGGAGGGGGAGAGAATCAGGAAGAAAGGAGGGCTCCTAGCCCTGTGGTTTCTGACAACGAGACTGACTTTGACAAAGACCAGTACCCTCCTGTTGGGGATAGGTATAAACAGCTTGAAGACCGGTTAAGCACGATGGAGATCCAGAAGATACCCGAGCTGGATTTTGGAGAGTTGGGTTTGGCATCTGGGGTGGTAATTCCCCACAAGTTTAAAGCACTAGTCTTTGCTAAATACAACGGGGTCTCCTGCCCAAAGCTACACCTCCGTTCATATGTTAGAAAGATTCAGCCATATACCGATGACAAGAACCTTTGGATCCACTTCTTTCAAGATAGTCTTTCAGGGACTCGACTTGAATGGTTCTACCAACTGGAAGGAGCCAACGTCCGTAATTGGGAGGACCTTGCTGCTGCTTTCTACAAGCAGTACCAGTATAATGCCGACCTTGCTCCTACGCGTACCCAACTTCAAGGTATGTCTATGGGTGCGAGCGAAGGTTTCAAGGACTACGCTCAGAAATGGAGGGACCTTGCTGGAAGAGTACAACCCCCTTTGGCTGACAGGGAGTTAGTAGATATGTTTCTGGGGACCTTGTCTGGCCCGTATTTTAATCATCTGATTGGAAGTTCATCTTCAGGTTTTACTGAGTTAATTATGATTGGGGAGAGAGTTGAAGCCGATATCAAGAGCGGCAAGTTACAGAAAGGTGCTTCATCAAGTACCGAGAAGAAGCCCTTCAAGAAGGAGTCTAGCGCAGTTTACAGCTCTAAGATCCATAATCGACCTGAGCGCCGCCAAGCAGTTAATGTGGTGGTTATATCAAGACCATTTGTTGCCCCACAATGCAACAACCAGCCCAGAGCAGAGAGGCCTCAAAGACAGTTTACTCGGCTCAACATGACTTTATCTCAAATTCTGCCGTAGTTGTTGAAGACTAACTTGGTGATTCCGAGGGAAGCCCCAAAGAATCCCAACACCACATCGCTGTTGTACAATCCAAACGCCCGCTGTGCTTATCACTCTGATAGCCCGGGGCATGATACCAATAATTGCTAGGCTTTGAAGAGTAAAGTGCAGGATCTGATTGATGCTAAGGAGATTGAGTTCGAAGCACCGAAAAAGCCTAATGTCATAACGGCTCCTATGCCGAAACACGATGCGGGAGTAAATACTATTAGAGATGATGATGAAGAGTTTGATATTGACAGCTAGATTTACCTGACTACTGATGGTGGATTGAGCAATTGGAAGACAACAGATTCCATGCCCGTTTCTTTTATTACCCAGTAATGAGACTTTGGTTTTGAATTTGTAACAGACATTTTTAAACTTTACGGCCCAGTGCCTTACCCAAGACACTGTGGCTTTGTTTGTGAGGGCTTTATGTGTGTCATTTCCATATATCATTAATAAAAGCATTGGACGTTTTCTTGCATTACAAATTTTGCGCTCCTTGTTTTTCTTTTTATCTTGCAAAACAGCTATTTTACACACACTCACATATATAGGTCTACATCCACTCTGGATCCCACTGATAACGACTCTGCTACTGTCAGTTATGACTTCGAAAATTCGATCAACCAAGCCAAGGACAAAGGTGAGGATGATTGAGAAACGCCTGGGGAACTTGCTAGACTATTGCTTCAAGAAGAGAGGGCCATACTACCTCCAAGCCACCAATTCTGATGCCTCCAATTGTAGGAAGACCATTGATCTTATACTTAAAAGCGCTGGATAATACAAAGAGGTGTGCTGAGGAAGCATGACGAGTCTGGCTGAAAAGAGCATGCTATTTACTGCTTTAGCAAAAAGTTTATCGACTGTGAGACCCAATACTCATTGCTCGAGAAAACTTGCTGCGCTTTGGCATGGGCTGCTCGTTGGCTGAGACAGTACATGTTGGCTCATATTCCCCTATTTGATATCAAAGATGTGAATACTGACGACACCTTGACCTTTTGCAATGTGGGGCATCAACATGATCAGCGAGATTAGACCTACAGCGTCCAACGGGAATCGTTTTATCCTGGTAGCTATTGATTACTTTACAAAGTGGGTTGAAGCAGCTTCCTTTGCTACTGTAACCAAGAACGTTGTGGCATGATTCATTCGGCACAATCTGATATGTCGATACGGTGTACCAGAGAGGATCATTACGGATAATGGTACAAATCTCAATAATAAGATGATCACCGAACTCTGCAAGCAGTTCAAGATACAGCATCATAACTCTTCTCCCTACCGACCGAAGATGAATAGGGCTATTGAAGTTGCTAATAAGAAATTTAAGAAGATTGTGCAGAAGATGACAGTGACATACAAAGACTTGCATGAGATGTTACCATTTGCTCTTCATGGGTACCTGTTGTACCCCAAAATTTGCCCTCTCATTTTATCAAGATTTCCCCTCACAAGACCCTTTGGACTCAAGACCAAAATTAGGGTTTTGCTCTGCTCAAGGCATCTCCTTGCACTGATGACCTAAATTAGGGTTTGAGTTTGCACATGGATTTTTTGACTTTCAATGCTCAAAGTGACTTTCATACTTCATGTTGGACTTATGAGATTGTTCATACCAAGTTTCAAGCCTTGAATCAGATTTTTGCCCAGTCAGTTGGACAATTGACCTAAAAATCTACTGTATTGGGGAAAAAAGTCAACTGTAGCCAATTTACAGTCAAACCTCATAATTTTTTATCCACATCAACATTATAGACTCATATGAACTATTTGATCAAGTTTGGATCACAACTCCTCAAGAAATTTGATCAGATCATCAAAAGGGCAAAATGGTCATTTTTAGGGTTTTGACTGTATAAGGGCAATTTCTGATTTTTTTCACCTAGCCAATGGCAAATTGGGTTCAAGCATGGATTCAAGGACTCAATGGAATCATCTTGACCTATTCACAAGGTTCAAAAGATCTCAAATGCATTGGATTGACAGATGACTTTTTCAGTCAACTGATCAAAATTTGACTGTACACTAAAAAGTCAAACTTTGACTTTTTGGTCAAAATCAAGTGCCAAGGGTCATTTTTAATCAAGATGTGTCAAAACATGAAACTTGTTCATCAAGAAACCTAATTTTGCAAATTAGGGTTTAAGATTGAAAAATTTCATAACTTAGAATTTTTCTAAGTTATGAAATTTTCTTATTTTTCCCCAACTTTGCCCAACATTTTCACCATGATGCAATTGGATTCAAACAAAACTTACAACATGAAATTTTTAGTCCTCCACAAATTCTAAAACTTTGATTCACAAAGTTTTCCAAAAAGAAGCTTGGATCTCAAGTTATGAATTTTGGAACAAGGGTCCATGAAACTTTGAACATTAGTGAAATTTTGCCCTAGTTTAGGCAGGATTTTGACCTATCTTCATGACCATTTTTCACATAGTTCAACTTGGAATATCAAAATTCATTTCAAAGATGGATTGTAAAGCATGTTACAAGCTTTCCAAAATATCCAAGAACTCTCCAAAATCATTTATGGTTAGGGAGAATCGAAGATTTGAATTTGGCAAAAACTCACTTTGATCCATGGCATTTTCATGTTGACACAAGTTGCAAAATCTGTCCAAAATTGCTTTGTACTTGATCACATGTCTCTAAACCCTTCCACACTCAAAAATTAAATGCAAATACAATGGACATTAGTCTTATTCTGATCAATGGAGCTTGGCACAATGAATAAATCCATTTTTGGCAAAAAGGCAACAATGCCATTTACATAAAGCACAACTTTTGAAATTTTGTTTCTCTTGAGCATTGCACCAAGCCTTTTGCTGCAAACAAAGCCCCTTAATATCAGGCAAAGTTCACCAACTTTGTGCAGCTAGGTTACAGGCTTGTACAACCTTGGCATGGTCACTTCTCACTTTTTACTTCAAAACTAAGTAATTATGCAAAAGGTCAACAACACTTGAATCTGATATAACCAAGTTTTGAAAGCATTCCAAACAAGTTTTTCACATTGCTTTGAGCCAGAAACACGAGCCATTGAACCCTCTAGCCTTCCAAAATACAAAATCATCTTCCTCTTGCAAAATAGGGCAGTTTCCGCACTTGGAGTTCCATAGCAAAAACCACTCGTGCGTTTTGCCCCAAACCTGTTCAAACACATTCCATATAACCTATCCAAGCTATCCCAACCATTGGACAGTGACTGTAACTCCATTTGCAAGCTTCACCATTTCTGTTTTTAGCTTGTGCAGGTTGAGTTCTACAAGCTTGCTCAAGCAAGTCCAAAGCAAACTAGGCATTGGGGAAGGTCAAAGGAAGTTCAGGCAAGCTCCCAAGCACCTCAGGACTCACTGAAAAGCTCCACATTGCCATACACGAGTTCATATGAAACAGGTATTTGTCAACTTTCTATCTCTCTATTTAGGAATCATTAGGCTTAGGTTTGTGAATAAAAAATGTAGTACTCATAGCCCTGAAGCTGTACATATGCTTAGATTTCATTTAAGTTAAACGTGTTAAGAGAATTTGATTCATGAACTTCCTGAAAAAGTTAGGTTAGAAATTAGGGCCATAGAAATTCTCTCTGGTCTTTGAGAGTTAGATTAAGTTCTTTATATGGTTGAAATCGTCTTGAAAAATGCTCTAACTTTGGTGTTATGAGTTTTTGCATTAGAGCACGTATGCAGGTTTTCCATATTTGAATCGGCGCGCGTGTTTTGTTTGACAAAGGTTGAAGATGAAGTGGAAATGGGCTGGGCTGACTTGTTTTTGTTTTTGACACCCCCTCTTTGCTGACTGCACCCCCTGGCCCATTTGTTTTATATTTTCGTATTATTTTTATTTCTTTTTATTTCTGACTCCATTTTATTTTTTCCAAATATAAAAAAATTACTAAAAACATTTTCATAAATTTTCATATTTTATTTTATATATATATATATATATATATATATATATATATATATATATATATATATATATATATATATATATATATATATATATATATATATATATATATATATATATATATATATATATATATATATATATATATTTCTAACATGAAAATAGTTTTTAGATAATATACCTTTATTTTATTTAATAAAAACTTGAAAATGATACATAAAAATATTATGCCTTTATTTTTATTATTTATACTTATATAATGTTTTATCTAATATATTTTTATTTTGTATATATTTTATTTTATTTTATTGTACATGAATAATATAATTAATATATATATACTTTCTTAAAGAAAATTAGGGTTTTTACCCTTAATAAAAATAATCTTTTAATTCTTTTTTTTAATACATTAAATATTATATTTTTACATACATAAAAATAAATAAAAACATCTTTTACATATTTATAACATTTTGCATATTTATATTTAAATTGTTTATTTAAATATTGCTTATTTATTTGATACAAAGAATTCAATTTGGTTGTAATAATTTAGGGTTTTAATTTCTTGCAAAATAATCCCTTATTCAAGTTGTATCCCCCTCCCCATATCAATGTTGTAATAGTCTAGATTACTTTTACGCATTTATGCTTTCAAATATGCCATGATAGAGATTAGGGTTTGTATGCAAAAAATCCAAAATCAAACAAATAGCTTGACTAATACAAAGACAAAAAAGCATGAAAATTGACAACATGATGCACACATGCACCCTTAGGGTTTCATCCACTTGTTGCCTTTAAAATGGCCATGTTATGCATGTTGAGTATCTTGGCAGAATAAAAACAAAACAAAAGATCATAGTCCCTCGATGATGCTATCTTGGTTGCCTATACAAAATGATCTAGTCCCTCAAAAATTTGCTAAAGATACTTAGCACAATTGCTATCATGGTCCATACGATGACCCGCGCCTGTCCCGTTTAACATCCAAATACAAGGTTGTTTACCAAATACAATGGTAAAACAACCCTGTCAAAAGGGTTAAAAATGTGTAGGAAATATCTTTGAGTAAAATAGGGTAGACAACTCTTAGTTACTTGATCAAAACTTGCAAAAACACACCTCACAACACAATTTCAAAACATTTCCTAAAACAAACTTTCAAACATTGAAATATCTTTTCAAAAGACAAACACCTTTGTATATATTCAAACAAGGATCATTACAAAGGTTGCCACAACGATGGCCTCTTTTCAAAGCATTTTCAAAAACCACACACAAAGCACCATTTCAAACAATTGAAAAGCAAAAGCAAGTGATATAAACAAGTAACTAAGAGCCCATGGATAACCATGGATGAAAAGGGTGCTTGCACCTTCCCTTTTCAAAATATACTCCACGAACCCAAGAAAACATCTCAAAGGTCTTTCCTGTGCTTTTTGACCTTTCCTTTGGATAAAATAAAAAGTCGGTGGCGACTCTTGCTAAACCAAAACATTTGCAAACACAAACGCAAAACCTCAAGTCAGTTCTCCCACCGTATCACAGAACTGGCGACTCTGCTGGGGAATTATCTAAAAAAAGTGGGGTTACCTTAGGGTTTAGATCACTTTTACATGCTTACCTTGTTTCCTTTGATTGCTTTACATTTGGTTCTATTGTTTGGGTTTGAAATCCCCTACCCGGATTTGGGAAACATTCATAAGTAAATAGCAATACGTTGTGGAAACTGTGCGGGGTATACCGACATGGTTGAAGCAATAGCTATATTAGTGCGACATATTTGTAGGTACCGGTAGCCTTTGAGTCAATCAAAGAGAATACGGGGCTGTTGAGTGATGTCATGAAGCACTAATGGACTTTTAGAACCTTTACTTGACCATCTTGGCCTTTTTAGGGGTAGTGAGATGACCGGCTTTGGTGCAGTCTGAAGTTGGTAGATACTCGATACTACACTCATTGAGGGTTGTTTTCTTAGAATATTTTGGTTGCCAGTAAAGTGGCTAAACTGAAACAATGAACACAGAAAATAATCCAGTGATATTGAGCTCCTTAGAACCCGGTTACTATTTATAGGACAAGTTGAGCCAACTAACTTCAAGAGGGTACTTATCTATGAAACCCCATGCAAGCCTTAAACTAGGAACTTGGGTGATTTGCTTGTACATATACTTGTGCATACATCATGAACATCATGAAGCATAATTTGCATCCACTAACCATTTCAAGGGTTTGGATATTCATCTTTGTTCCTGTTTTGTAGGTTATAGAATCACTCCGCAGAAAAACTATTCAGGTTAACCTTGTGAGAATTCCTCCTCTACTCAAGGAGCTTGCTTCCAAGATTCCAGAGAATTCTCCCTTCAGTGAAATACATGGTAGACTTCTCAACTTGGTCAACTCCAACATTAAAGAAGACATGGTGAAAGTCCTCTTCCAGTTCTTTGACCCCCTACACCATTGCTTTACATTTTCTGATTACCAACTAGTACCTACTTTGGAGGAATTTTCTTAACTCCTGAGGATTCCTATTCTCCATCAACTACCTTACAACGGTACGGAAAGAGAACCAAAGCCTGAAGATGTTGCTCAAGCCTTACACTTGCAACCATCTGATATCAAAGGTCATTGGGAAACCAGAAGTGGTGTCAAGGGTTTCTTGGCAAAGTTTCTGTTTGAGAAGGCACAAGACTGTTGGAATTCTCTAGATCTGTAAGCTTTTGAGGAGATTGTAGCACTTCTCATCTATGGGTTGGTCTTGTTCCCAAACCCTGATCAGCTTATAGATGTGAATGCTGTCAAGATTTTCATATCTCAGAATCCTGTGCCTACATTGCTTGGGGACATCCTACACTCATTTTACACACGAACAATGAAGAAAAGAGGTGTTCTCATGTGCTGTACTCCTCTTCTAGAAAGGTGGTTTATTTCTCACCTTCCCCAGTCAGTCTTGAAGAATGAACAAGGCTTGAGGTGGTCACAACGATTGATGACTCTTACACATTCTGATGTTCATTGGTGTTCTCGGTCCAGAGAAAATGTCATCATCATTGATCGTTGTGGGGAATTCCCTAATGTCCCACTACTTGGCATTAGGGGAGGCATTACTTACAACCCCTGCTTAGCCCTGAGACAATTTGGGTATGCCCGAAGGGATGACCCTCATGACATGCTGATTCTGGACTTGGTTTTTGACTTCGACAACGACGCTCAAGGATTTCGACAAAGGTTTATCCGAGCTTGGTGGATGCCCAACAAAGTGGACAGTAAGACACAGGGACATAATAATTCCATCCCCCTTGAGCCTTACCTCAAGTGGGTACGAACCCGCTCCCAGAGTCTTATGATGCCTTACCCCTACATTCTCCCTGTGATCAAAGAGCCTGTTATGGAAGGAGAGGTTCCATACACCCTCCTACATCCTGACATGCCAACATCATTGGAAGATTTGCAAAAGAGTTGGATACAGCTCAAGAAAGAACGAAATACTTTTGAAGCCAGCTTCTACGCCAGTGAGAAGAAGGTTTTGGAACTTACCCGTCAACTCCATGAAGAGCAGACTCTCAACACCTACATCGCACCGAAGAGGATGCGCAACGTCTTTTTTACATTAGAATTTTGTATTTATTTTTCCCATGGGGCACTTATGTACTAATAAATTCTTCTTATTAATATGACGTGTGTTCTTTTTGTTTGTAACAACTTTGAATTTCTGAATCCTTGAATATATTACATGAATAAAATATCATTCATCATATGCATAAGCAGGTCTTCACACCAGATTTCCTTATCTTTCTGTTGTTTATTTCAGCAAGATGGATATAGAGCAGACGGTCAAAGATCTACAAGCACATAATTCACAGTTCCAACAAGTCCTCATGACCTTGGCAAAGGGTCAAGAGGACCTTAAAGAACTGTTAGAGAAGGAAAAGGAAAAAGAAAAGGAGAAAAAGAAAAGAGTGAGTGTAGCTACTTTGGGAAGAAGATTTGAGAACCAAGCTAGAAGGGTCCTTGATTTCCCCTCATCATCTGAGGAAGGGGCAGGAAAGGGAGCTGCAGTACAACCTGAGTCTGAGGAAGAAGAAGAAGAAGAAGAAGAGGATGAAGATTACTCTGAGCAGTAGTACCCTCCTGCAGATGACAAGTATAAAAATTTGGAAGAGCGTTTGGCAGCTATGGAGGTACAAAGGGTGCCTGGGCTGGATTTCGAGGAGCTAGGGTTGGTTGCTGGGATTGTCATTCCCCCTAAATTCAAGGTGCCTACATTTGCTAAATAAGATGGTTTGTCTTGTCCGAAGATGCATCTAAGGTCTTACGTCAGAAAGATCCAACCTTATTCTTCTGATAAGGATCTGTGGGTCCACTTTTTTCAAGATAGTTTATTGGGTACGCAATTGGATTGGTTCTATCAGCTTTAGAGATCTGATGTACACAACTGGGAAGATTTGGCTGCTGTCTTCTACAGACAATATCAGTATAACACGGACTTAGCACCTACTCGTACTCAATTACAGAGTATGGGTATGGTCTCTAATGAAGGCTTTAAGGAGTATGCCCAGAAGTGGAGGGACTTGGCTGGAAGGGTGCAGCCACCATTGTCTGAGAGAGAGCTTGTGGATATGTTTTTGGGGACTTTGTCAGGTCCATCTTTAATCACTTGATCGTGAGCTCATCTGCAGGGTTCACCGAGCTAATTCTGACTGGTGAAAGAGTCGAAGTTGGCATTAAGAGCGGTAAAATTCAGAAGGATGCATCCGCTTCCACTGCTATCAAGAAAACTTTTCCATCCAAGAAAGAAGTCTTTGCTGTTTACTCCCAGAGAAATCAAGGAAGAATGGAGTGCCGACCAGCGGTGAGGGCTGTGATGATTCAGAATTCCGCAACCGATCAACCTCGAAATAGTCAACCCAGAACCAATCAGGCAAGGGTGGAAAGGCCTGCACGACAATTCACCCGGATCAATATGACACCTGCTCAGGTTCTTCCTCATTTGTTAAAGTTAAACCTTACAAACTTCAAAGAGGCACCGAAGAACCCAAATACCTCTTCTCCTTACTATCATTCAAATGCAAAATGTGCCTATCATTCGGACAGCGTGGGGCACGACACCAACAACTGTTGGGCCCTCAAAAATAAGATCTAGGATTTAATAGAAGCCAAGGAGGTGGAGTTTGATGCACCTGAAAAACCTAATGTGATATCCGCTCTAATGCCAAAACATGGTCATAATGTCCATGCTATTGTAGAAGATCTTTATGTTACTGCTGTTGATGACTTAATGACTCCGTTGCCAATGATCAAGATGAATCTGTTGAAAGCCGGGATTTTCCCGGGCTGCGAAAAAGATTGTTACCTTTGTTCGACCTTGCAATCCGACTGTCTGCTATTGAAGTCAGGCATCCAACGCCTGATGGATAATCAAGAAATCCTCTTCAAGAAAACCCATGTTACTCATGTTACTCCTGTTACTCCAATCAATGATGTTGCTATAATTACCATTTCCGACAATCTTTCCAAGGTCTCCAAAAGACCTATTAAGATTACACCCGATCCAAAGATTGGACCACTGAAGATTACTATGCCGGGGCCTATCCCATACAAGTCCAATAAGATAATACCGTGTAATTATGGAGGAGAGATCTTCTACCACAATGTTAAGCAAATTGAATCAGTGGAAGAGAATTCCGATGAAGAAATTCCTGACAAGAAATATTGCGGGGACGAGTAAGATCACTTGTAGCGGAAGAATATTCTCTCCGGAGATTGCTCCTCCAAGGGAAATCTTCGGACCCTCAAGTGCTCCTGTGTCGGTCAAGATATCTGTGCGAAGTCCAGTGATTAAAGAAATTGTTACTCCTGAAGTTGTACCCTCTGCTGTTACTGCTGATAAGGGGAAGGGGATCCAAGAAGCGCCCGTCAGGACGAGGGCTCAGCCTTTGGTCATCCCCGAGACCACCCAAAAGGAAATGGAGGAAATTTTAAAAATAATTAAGAAAAGCGACTATGATGTCGTAGAACAACTGGGGCAAACCCCTTCAAAAATCTCCATGCTGGCCCTATTGCTCTGTTCCGAGGCTCATGCCAAAGCCTTAATCAAATTCCCGAAGATGGCGCACGTGCCTCAAGAAACTTCTGCAGATCAGTTTCAAGAGTGTGTAGCTAGCCTTACAGCCGATAATGGTCTTGGCTTCTCTGATGCCGATCTAACATCTAAGGGAAGAAAGCATAATGATGTGCTGCATGTCTCGGTGGAGTGCAGAGGGACCACACTTGCTCACGTTCTGGTTGATACTGGGTCGTCTTTAAATGTCCTACCAAATAAAGCACTGGATAGATTGGACTGTGAGGGTTTGACCTTAAAGCCCAGCAATATCATTGTTAGAGCCTTCGACGGTTCTAAAAGGATGGTCCATGGAGAAGTGGACATCCCAATTAAGGTGGGAACGGAAATTTTTAACTCTACATTTTATGTGATGGACATCCATCCCTCATATTCTTGCTTGTTGGGAAGACCATGGATCCACAACGCTGGGGTAGTCACTTCTTCTCTACACCAAATGCTCAAATACCCAGTTCAGGGGAAAATTATAACGGTTCATGGTGAGGAGGAGTATATGATAAGCCACCTTAACTCTTTCCGCTACCTGGAGTTAGATGGTGAATTCATAGAAACCCCTTTCCAACACTTTGAAGAGGTTTCTCCTGAAGTTGCGGCAGCTAAGACAACGACTTCTGTACCCATCATTACCAAGCCTGTGTCCCGGATGTCATCCCTCAAAGATGCGAAGGCTGTGATCGAGGAAGGAGGAAGTACAATGTGGGGTCAGCTACCAGATTTTCCTTTCAAGGCAGATAAGTTCGGTTTGGGTTTCACTGCTGCTAGTCAGAAGGCTGTGCGTCGCTCCCGGGCTGGAGGACCACCATTAAAGATCACTCATCATGGGGTTCATGCTTTGGAAGATGTTGAAGATGAGAGAAACTTTGAAGATTGGATTTTTCCGACCATTGAAGGAGGACTGAACAACTGGGAGGCGAAAGACTTCGTTCCCATTACTTTCATAAATCAGTAATTTATCTTTCGAACATTTCTATTGGTCTGTAATAATTATTAAACAATTTGTACACTCTTTTTGCCTTGTGCCTTACCCAGGGAATATAGGTCCATTTGTAAGGGTTTGATTTTTCATCTTCATATGCCATTTTTAATGAATCATGGACGTTTTCATATATAAACTTTTGTGTTCATTTTATTTCTTTTTACATTTTATTTGTTTAAAGGTGGCTATCCCTTACACACACCCACACTCACAAAATGCAGGTACCCATCCACTCCGGATTCCATGGGTAATAGTTCTGCTATGGCCTTCAGTGACTTTGAAGATCTGGTCAATCATGCCGAATACGAAGGTGATGAAGACTGTGAAGTGCCTGGAGAGTTAGCCATACTTTTGCAACAGGAAGAAAGGGCTATTCTACCTCACGAGGAGTTGTTAGAGACTATCAACTTGGGAACAGAGTAAGACAAAAAAGAGTTTAAAGTGGGTGCCAACCTAGAGCCAAGTGTCAAGGAGCATTTAGTTCAGCTGTTGAATGAATATGTTGAGATCTTCGCCTGGTCCTATGAAGACATGCCGGGACTCTATACAAATATTGTGGTTCACCGTCTCCCTACCAGAGAAGACTGTCCACCAATCAAACAGAAAGTCCGCCGAATGAGGCCCGATATGTCTGAAAAGATCAAAGCCGAAGTGATGAAGCAGTTCAATGCTGGGTTTCTTGCTGTTACTTCCTATCCACATTGGGTTGCTAACATTGTGCCCGTGCCTAAAAAGGACGGCAAAGTCAGAATGTGCGTGGATTATAGAGATTTAAATAGGGCTATCCCTAAAGATGACTTTCCACTACCGCACATTGACATCTTGGTTGACAACACAACCCAACATAAGGTATTTTCTTTCATGGATGGATTTTCAGGGTACAACCAGATCAAAATGGCCCCCGAAGACATGGAGAAGACTACTTTTGTTACGCAGTGGGGTACCTTCTGCTATAAAGTGATGCCATTCGGACTAAAGAATGCCGGGGCAACCTATCAGCGCGCCATGGTGGCTTTGTTTCATGATATGATACATCATGAGATTGAAGTCTATGTAGACGACATGATAGTCCATTCACAAACTTAGGAAGAACACCTTGACCATCTGCAAAAGTTGTTTTCATATTGAAAGAGTATAAGCTCAGACTGAACCCTAACAAGTGCAGTTTTGGAGTCAGGTCCGGTAAACTCTTGGGATTCATCGTCAGTAACAAAGGCATCGAGGTTTATCCTACCAAGGTCAAAGCTATACAAGAAATGCCTTCCCCTCACATTGAGAAGGAGGTCATAGGTTTCTTGGGACACCTAAACTACATTGCAAGGTTCATTTCTCACCTAACATCTACCTGTGAACCAATCTTCAAGCTGTTGAAGAAAGATCAGGTGGTTGAATGGAATGATGACTGTCAAGTTGCTTTCGATAAAATCAAGGAGTATTTGCTGGAACCTCCTATCTTGATGCCTCCCGTCAAAGGAAGACCTTTAATCATGTATCTGACTGTCTGGAGAATTCAATGGGGTGCGTAATGGGCCAACATGACGACTCTGGCCGAAAAGAACACGCCATTTATTACCTTAGCAAAAAGTTTACCGACTGTGAGACTCGCTACTCACTACTCGAGAAAACTTGCTGCACTTTGGTATGGGCTGCTCGCTGGCTGAGGCAGTATATGTTGATACATACCACTTTATTGATCTCTAAGATGGATCTGATCAAGTACATCTTCGAGAAGCCTACTCTATCCGAAAGAATCGCTAGATGGCTGATGATCCTCACCGAATATGATATACAGTACACAACCCAAAAAGCCATAAAGGGGAGTGTGCTAGCCGATCATCTGGCCCATCAAGCTATCGAAGATTACCATTCCATGAGGTTCGACTTTCCCGACGAGGATATCATGACCTTGAGCAACATTGAAGAGAACAAACTGTATGACGGACCTAAACAAGGATCCCGATGGACTCTGTACTTTGATGGTGCCTCCAACGCACTTGGAAACGGTATCGACGCGGTACTTATCTCTCCACAAGGTTTCCATACACCTTTCACCGCTAGACTCTGCTTCAGCTGCACCAATAACATGGCTGAGTATAAAGCTTGTATCTTTGGTCTCAAGGCCGCTATTGACTTGGGAATCAAATATTTGATTGTATTTGGGGACTCAACTTTGGTTATCAGTCAAATCAAAGGAGAGTGAGATACTAAACATCCAAACCTCATCCCTTACAAAGAACATGTCTTGACATTGTTACCACATTTCGAGCAGATTACCTTCGAGCACTTCCCGGGAGAAGAGAATCAGTTGGCAGATGCGCTAGATACAATGTCTTCCATGTTTAAACTTAACTGGGATAATGAGGCACCTCAAATCACCATCGAACGAATGGACGAACCCGCACATTGTCACGAGATTAATACCGAAGAAGCAGTGGACCGACCTTGGTTTCATGATGTTAAAAGGTATCTCGAAGCACAAGAATACCCTGAAGGAGCTTCAGTCAACGACAAAAAGTTTTTAAGAAGGTTCGCAGCCAAGTTCTTTCTGAGCAATAGTATCCTATACAAGCGCAATCTTGATTGTGTCTTACTCCGTTGTGTGGACAAGGTTGAAGCTGAGCAGATCATGGCTGAACTACATAATGGCACCTTTGGCACCCACTCAAGCGGTCATACGATGGCTAAGAAGATTTTGCGGGTAGGCTACTACTGGTCTACCATGGAAACTGATTGTCATCAACATTCCCGTACTTGTCACAAATGCCAAAACTATGCTGACAAGGTACATATTCCTCCAGTTCCTCTCAATGTCTTAACAACTCCTTGGCCATTCGCGACGTGGGGAATCGACATGATTGGAGAGATCAAGCCTACAACATCCAATGGACACCGTTTCATCCTGGTGGCCATTGATTACTTTACCAAGTGGGTCGAGGCAACTTCCTTCGCCTCTGTTACAAAGAATGTGGTTGCCCGCTTCATCAAGCAGAACCTCATATGCCGGTATGGTATCCCCGACAGGATCATTACTGACAATGGTACAAATTTGAACAATACTATGATCACCGCTCTGTGCGAGCAGTTCAAGATTCAACATCACAATTCATCTCCCTATCGGCCTAAGATAAACGGTGTTGTCGAAGCCGCAAACAAAAATATCAAGAAGATCATTCAAAAGATGACAGTCACCTACAAGGACTGGCATGAGATGTTACCGTTTGCTCTACACGGGTACCGTACCACGACACGCACTTCAACTGGGGCAACACCCTATTCTTTGGTATACGGCATGGAAGTTGTTTTACCTATCGAGGTTCAGATTCCCTCCTTGAGAATCATGAAGGATGCTGGTTTGAGTGAAGACGATTGGATTCAGACCCGGCTTGATCAACTTAACTTGATTGAGGAAAAGCGACTTACTGCTGTTTGCCATGGTCAGGCGTATCAAAAACGTATGATCAAGGCCTTCAACAAAAAAGTCAAGAGACAAGTATATCCAGTCGGGGATCTTGTAATCAAGCGGATCATCTTGCCGCAAAGTGATCCCAGGGGCAAATGGAATCCTACTTACGAAGGACCATTTATGATCAAAAACATCTTTTCTGGTGGGGCAATGATCCTGACCACCATGGACGACGATGACCTACCGCACCCTGCGAACACAGACATAGTCAAAAGATACTACGCATAAACGACCCGACAAGTTGAAAACCCGAAAGGGCGGTTCAGGAAAAAGTTAGGGATAAATAAAAAGAATCTGTACACCTGACAAGTTGAAAACCCGAAAGGGCGACTTGGGCAAAAAAGGGTTTCCCGGTGGATCTAAAACCCGAAAGGGCGGTCCAGGAAAAATTTAGGGAATTTAAGCATATGACTATGTCTCGTTAGATCACTTTAAGGACAATCTCTTCACGGACAAGCTCCAAGCTTCTGATCAATCTAATCATCGTCGGACAAAGCAACGAATGGACAAGATACTCAGAGTTATGAAGGCTATAGCAGAATGAGAACCCCCTGGAATTGTTACACATAACCATCTTTCTTTGTATAATTTTTTCTCAATTTTATGACAACATTCTCTTACTAGGATGTCTGTCTCCTTTGTGCAAAATACTTACACAAAGTTAATACAAGGATACTTCAAAGTGTAGAAATTTGTTTGCCCTTTTCTTTCTTTTTACGCTTATGTTTTATTTGAAAACGTCCAATGATTTATTAAATGGGCATATGCATTTGAATATAATCACTGCTTACAAATAAAACGAAATGAGAAAGAATAATTACTGACAGATTGAAAGTATGGGAAAACGTCTTTGGGCTATTCCAGGAGAAATCCTCAGCAGAGCTAAAGCCTTGAAATACATATCCCCAGCGGAGTTAAGTCTCAAAATCCCCATCAGATTTGAGTTTTCAAAACCCCCAATCCTCAGTGGAGCAAAACTTTGAACTGCAAACCCTCAGCGAAGATGAAACTTTCTTCCCCAACAGAGTCCAAAACTTCAACCCTTAAACCCCGGTGGAAGACCATCTAGTTTCCTCCAAATTCCCCACAGAGTTATTTCCCGACAGATCGAAGATTCTCATTCTCATCTCTCCAGTGAAGCCTCCAAGGTTTCAATTCCCCAGTAGAGATCGTCAGAGTTTTCTTTATCCCCAAGAAAGTCATAAAGGATTCTCACATCCCCACAAGTCGCCAAGGATTTTCTATCTACAACAGTGGTCCAAGGATTTATTTTCCCTGGCAGCAGTCAAAGATTTCATTATCTCCAGCTATCAAGGATTTATTTTCCTCAGCAAGACAGCTAATCAGCTTAAATGCGCATACATTACATTTGTATATCGTAAACATTGATAAAGCATATTTTATTGCATCATACATGTCATGCAACATAACATTGTGTTTCAGCTAACATTTTACCCTTTTCAGGATAAGATTAAAAGCTATTGTTAACAACTATTCAAGGATTTCAGATACAGTACGGATACACTCCAAGACATGGAAGTCATTCTGCTACTCATTCGGATCTCTTATTCAGATACAATATAGATACACCCCAGACGCGGAGGTCATTCTATTACTCATTCAGACTTCATCAATCAGATACAGACTAGATACGCTCCAGACACGGGAGCCATTCTATTTCTCATTCAGATTCAGCTATCAACCTCAGGTTCAGATACACTTCAGGCACGAAAGTTATTCTGTCACTTGTCCAGATCCCAGTTATAGTACGGATATACTCCAGACACGGAAGTCATTCTGCTACTCATACAGATCTCAACTTCAGATACAGTCCAGATACGTGCCAAACACGATTGCCATTCTGTCACTCATTCGAAATTTATCCCCAGCCCAGAGATGCTCCATGCATGGATGTCATTCTGTTCGCTTATTCAGATTTCAGATTTAGATACAATACATATACACTCCATACACGGTAGTCATTCTGATATTCATTCGAGAATCCAATCTCCAGATACAACTCAGATACGGTCCAGATACGGACACCATTCTGATGGTTCATTCTCCTGATTTTCAACAAACAGTATTGGATGGCATCCTTAAGCCCATCTCCATCAAGATTGTAACCTCTCCAAATGGCATCTTTAAGCCCATTCCCTCATTTACATTTTGACGAGTGCAAATTTACGGGCACTCTAGTGTCCAATCCTCTTTTACCTTCGAGTCACGAAAGGAAAACTCGCCAATCTAACTCTTCAGGTTCCAGAAGATTGAACAGGGGCATCTTTTGTACCCCAAAATTTTCCCTCTCATTTTATCAAAATTTCCCCTCACAAGACCCTTTGGACTCAAGACCAGAATTAGGGTTTTACTCTGCTCAAGGCATCTCCTTGCACTGATGACCTAAATTAGGGTTTGAGTTTGCACAAGGATTTTTGGACTTTCAATGCTCAAAGTGACTTTCATACTTCATGTTGGACTTATGAGATTGTTCATACCAAGTTTCAAGCCTTGAATCAAATTTTTACCCAATCAGTTGGACAATTGACCTAAAAATCTGCTGTATTAGGGGAAAAAGTCAACTGTGGCCAATTTACAGTCAAACCTCATAATTTTTTATCCACATCAACATTATAGACTCATATGAACTATTTGATCAAGTTTGGATCATAACTCCTCAAGAAATTTGATCAGATCATCAAAAGGGCAAAATGGTCATTTTTAGGGTTTTGACTGTATAAGGGCAATTTCTGATTTTTTCACCTAGCCAATGGAAAATTGGGTTCAAGCATGGATTCAAGGACTCAATGGCATCATCTTGACCTATTCACAAGGTTCAAAAGATCTCAAATGCATTAGATTGACAGATGACTTTTTCAGTCAACTGATCAAAATTTGACTGTACACTAAAAAGTTAAACTTTGATTTTTTGGTCAAAATCAAGTGCCAAGGGTCATTTTTAATCAAGATGTGTAAAAACATGAAACTTGTTCATCAAGAAACCTAATTTTGCAAATTAGGGTTTAAGATTGAAAAATTTCATAACTTAGAATTTTTCTAAGTTATGAAATTTTCTTATTTTTTCCCAACTTTGCCCAACATTTTCACCATGATGCAATTGGATTCAAACAAAACTTACAACATGAAAGTTGTATTCCTCCACAAATTATACAACTTTGATTCACAAAGTTTTCCCAAAAGAAGCTTGTATCTCAAGTAATGATTTTTGGAACAACGGTCCATGAAACTTTAAACATTAGTAAAATTTTGCCCTAGTTTAGGCAAGATTTTGACCTATCTTCATGACCATTTTTCACATAGTTCCACTTGGAATATCAAAATTCATTTCAAAGATGGATTTTAAATCATGTTACAAGATTTCCAAAATGTCCAAGAACTCTCTAAAATCATTTATGGTTAGGGAGAATCGAAGATTTGAATTTGGCAAAAACTCACTTTGATCCATGGCATTTTCATGTTGACACAAGTTGCAAAATCTGTCCAAACTTGCTTTGTACTTGATCACAGGTCTCTAAACCCTTCCACACTCAAAAATTAAATGCAAATACAATGGACATTGGTCTTATTCTGATCAATGGAGCTTGGCACAATGAATGAATCCATTTTTGGCAAAAAGGCAACAATGCCATTTACATAAAGCACAACTTTTGCAATTTTGTTTCTCTTGAGCATTACACCAAGCCTTTTGCTGCAAAAAAAGCCCCCTAATATCAGGCAAAGTTCACCAACTTTGTGCAGCTAGGTTACAGGCCTGTACAACCTTGGCATGGTCACTTCTCACTTTTTACTTCAAAACCAAGTAATTATGCAAAAGGTCAACAACACTTGAATCTGATATAACCAAATTTTGCAAGCATTCTAAACAAGTTTTGCACATTGATTTGAGCTAGAAACACGAGCCATTGAACCCTCTAGCCTTCCAAAATACAAAATCACCTTCCTCTTGCAAAACAGGGCAGTTTCTGCAGTTGGAGTTCCATAGCAAAAACCACTCGTGCATTTTGCCCCAAACCTGTTCAAACACATTCCATATAAAATATCCAAGCTATCCCAACCATTGGACAGTGACTGTAACTCCATTTGCAAGCTTCACCATTTCTGTTTTTAGCTTGTGCAGGTTGAGTTCTACAAGCTTGCTCAAGCAAGTCCAAAGCAAACTAGGCATTGGGGAAGGTCAGAGGAAGTTCAGGCAAGCTCCCAAGCACCTCAGGACTCACTGAAAAGCTCCACATTACCATACACGAGTTCATCTGAAACAGGTATTTGTCAACTTTCTATCTCTCTATTTAGGAATCATTAGGCTTAGGTTTGTGAATAAAAAATGTAGTACTTATAGCCCTGAAGCTGTACATATGCTTAGATTTCATTTAAGTTAAACATGTTAAGAGAATTTGATTCATGAACTTCCTGAAAAAGTTAGGTTAGAAATTAGGGCCAGAGAAATTCTCTCTGGTCTTTGAGAGTTAGATTAAGTTCTTTATATGGTTGAAATCGTCTTGAAAAATGCTATAACTTTGGTGTTATGAGTTTTTGCATTAGAGCACGTATGCAGGTTTTCCATATTTGAATCAGGCGCGCGTGTTTTGTTTGACAAAGGTTGAAGATGAAGTGGAAATGGGTTGGGCTGGCTTGTTTTTGTTTTTGACATCCCCTCTTTGCTGACTGCACCCCCTGGCCCATTTGTTTTATATTTTCATATTATTTTTATTTATGATTCCATTTTATTTTTTCCAAATATAAAAAAATTACTAAAAACATTTTCATAAATTTTCATATTTTATTTTATATATATATATATTTTTTTCTAACATGAAAATAGTTTTTAGATAATATACCTTTATTTTATTTAATAAAAACTTGAAAATGATACATAAAAATATTATGCCTTTATTTTTATTATTTATACTTAAATAATGTTTTTTCAAATATATTTTTATTTTGTATATATTTTATTTTATTTTATTGTACATGAATAATATAATTAATATATATATATATATATATATATATATATATACTTTCTTAAAGAAAATTAGGGTTTTTACCCTTAATAAAAATAATCTTTTAATTCTTTTTTTAATACATTAAATATTATATTTTTATATACATAAAAATAAATAAAAACATCTTTTACATATTTATAACATTTTGCATATTTATATTTAAATTTTTTATTTAAATATTGCTTATTTATTTGATACAAAGAATTCAATTTGGTTGTAATAATTTAGGGTTTTAATTTCTTGCAAAATAATCCCTTATTCAAGTTGTATCCCCCTCCCCATATCAATGTTGTAATAGCCTAGATTACTTTTACGCATTTATGTTTTCAAATATGCCATGATAGAGATTAGGGTTTGTATGCAAAAAATCCAAAATCAAACAAATAGCTTGACTAATACAAAGACAAAAAAGCATGAAAATTGACAACACAATGCACACATGCACCCTTAGGGTTTCATCCACTTGTTGCCTTTAAAATGGCCATGTTATGCATGTTGAGTATCTTGGCAGAACAAAAACAAATCAAAAGATCATAATCCCTCGATGACGCTATCTTTGTTGCCTATACAAAATGATCTAGTCCCTCAAAAATTTGCTAAAGATACTTAGCACAATTGCTATCATGGTCCATACGATGACCCGCGCCTGTCCCGTTTAACATCCAAATACAAGGTTGTTTACCAAATACAATGGTAAAACAACACTGTCAAAAGGGTTAAAAATGTGTAGGAAAGATCTTTGAGTAAAACAGGGTAGATAACTCTTAGTTACTTGATCAAAACTTGCAAAAACACACCTCACAACACAATTTCAAAACATTTCCCAAAACAAACTTTCAAACATTGAAATATCTTTTCAAAAGACAAACACCTTTGTATATATTCAAACAAGGATAATTACAAAGGTTGCCACAACGATGGCCTCTTTTCAAAGCATTTTCAAAAACCACACACAAAGCACCATTTCAAACAATTGAAAAGCAAAAGCAAGTGATCTAAACAAGTAACTAAGAGCCCATGGATAACCATGGATGAAAAGGGTGCTTGCACCTTCCCTTTTCATAATCTACTCCCCGAACCCAAGAAAACATCTCAAAGGTCTTTCCTGTGCTTTTTGACCTTTCCTTTGGATAAAATAAAAAGTCGGTGGGGACTCTTGCTAAACCGAAACATTTGCAAACACAAACACAAAACTCAAGTCAGTTCTCCCACCGTATCACAGTACCGTCCCTCAGCACAGACGTCAACATGGGCAACACCCTATTCCTTGGTATATGGCATGGAGGCAATCTTGCCCATTGAAGTTCAGATACCCTCTCTTCGGATTATGAAGGATGTAGGTTTGAGCGAAGATGACTGGATTCAGACCAGGCTTGATCAACTGAACTTAATCGACGAGAAGAGACTTACTGCTATTTGTCATGGTCAGACGTACCAAAAACGGATGATCAAGGCATTTAACAAGATAGTTAGACGACAAGAGTATCAAGTTGGGGACCTGGTCATCAAGCGCATCGTACTTCCACAAGGTGATCCCAGGGGAAAATGGACCCCTAATTACGAAGGGCCATTTATGGTTAAGAACATTTTCTCAGGAGGAGCTATGATTCTAACCACCATGGATGGTGACGACCTTCCTCACCCCGTCAATGCAGACATAGTGAAAAGATACTACGCATAATCAAAGACCCGCTAGGTTGACTGGCCTAGGCAAAAATAAGGGCTTCCCGGCGAACCAAAAGGGTTCGGGCAAAAATAAGGGATGAAAATGAAAAAAATATGTACACCCAGCAAGTCGAAAACCTGAAAAGGCGGCTTGGGAAAAAAAGGGTATCCCGGTGGACTGAAAACCCGAAAGGGAGGTCCAGGCAAAAATTAGGGATTAAAGCGTAACGCTATGTCTCATTGGATCACCTTGCAACCATACTTCGGTATCGACTATCAAGCTCGGACGACACCTCACAATCTGATCTACCTTCAACCGAGTAGCAAAGTGATGAGATGCTTGAGGACATAAAGGCAATAGCAGAGTTGGAACCCAGTGGGATTATTCACATAACTGTTTTCTTTGTTTTTCACAAATTGTATAAATTCTATTGATCGGCGGTGTTCTCTTACTAGGACGTCGGCCTCTTGTACAGAACGCCTATTTACAGGCCAAATTTCAAAATCAATACAAGTCATTTCACAAATAAATTTCAAACTGTTTTCCTTTTCTGTTTTGTTTTGCAAAGAACGTCCAATGTTCATTTTTGATATATGCATTTGACATTGATTGCTGCTCATAAATATTTACATGCGAAACAAAAGACGATTACTTGTAGTATCAAAAACAGGGGCAAAATGAGAAATGTCCAAACCGTACAGTTGCTCTGTCCACTAGGTATAGGGATAGACCTAGCTGGAGGAAACGATCGAAAGTACATTCATTCCCCGCAGAGTAAGAGAAAGGTAGTGGTGTTAGCTCTCCCCAGCTGAGACTCGCAACTATGAATGAATCAGTAATATTCTCCCCAAGCAGAGTTTATCTACCATCAGCACTGAAAAGTCTTAACATCCCCAGTGGAGTATAAAAATATCCCCAGTGGAGTTTGAAGATTATCCCCAATAGACTCCATAAGATTATCCCCAGTAGAGTCTAAAGGACTATCCCCAGTAAGGTCGCTATTGGAAAGTCATCCCCAGCGGAGCTCATTCCTTTCACAAACAAGAATTCAATCCCCAATAAGGTTCATTATCACCATCAACGGTAATTCATCCCCAACTGAATTTATCAACAGAATCCTCCAGCAGAGCATCTCTTCCCCACATAGTCATTCTCTCGCCAGTTTATTCCCCAGAGAAGTTATCCTCTCCCGCAGGTTTATTCTCACAAATATCTTCATCCACGATCTCCAACAGAAATGAAGAATTCATGTCTGTTCTCTAGCAGCAATCTGGGATTTATTTCCCCCAGCTAAAAACATCACATTTTCATACATCATGACACATGCATATACGCATCATACGACACAATCTCATTTATTTTGAGAACATCATTGCCTGATACATGTCATGCATTACATACAACTAACCTTTACCTTTCAGGAAAGATTCTCACAAAATTTAAGCTATGAAGCTTTTACCTCAGTCGAATTATGGACGAGCTCCTAAATCTCGACAAAGATGTTTCCTCAGTTGAATTACAGACAAGCTCCTAAATCTCAGCAGAGTTGTTGAATTACGGGCATACTCCTAAATCTCAACAAAGTTGTTTCTCAAAGCTAAATTACGAACAAGTTCCTAAATCTCAGCAACGTAGTTGAATTATGGACGAGCTCCTAAATCTCAGCAAAGTTATTTCATCAGTTGAATTACGGACATGCTCCTAAATCTCGGCAGATATTACCCCAGTTGAGTTACGAACGAGCTCCTAAATCTCAGCAAAGCAGTTGAATTATGGACAAGATCCTAAATCTCAGCAAAGCAGTCGAATTACGGACAAGTTCCTAAATCTCGACAGATATTACCTCAGTTGAATTACAAACGATGTTCCTAAATCTCAGCATAAATATTCCCCCGGTTGAATTACGGATAAGTTCCTAAATCTCAGCAAAGTTGTTGAATTACGGACGAGTTCCTAAATCTCGACAGATATGTTCCTCGGTTGAATTACGGACGAGTTCCTAAATCTCAGCAGAGATGTTTCCTGTGTTGAATTATAGACGAGTTCCTAAATCTCAACAGATGGTTGCTTAGTTGAATTACGGACAAGCTCCTAAATCTCGACAAAATCAGTTGAATTACGGACGAGCTCCTAAATCTCGACAAAACCAGTTGAATTACGGACGAGCTCCTAAATCTCGACAAAGTCAGTTGAATTACGGACTAGCTCCTAAATCTCAGCAAAGATGTCTTCTTAGTTGAATTACGGATGAGCTCCCAAATCTCAACAAAAGTTGTTCCCTCAGTTGAGTACGGATGATTGAAGTTCCTAAATATCAACAGAGACGACTCACCAGCAGAACGATGGACGACGAAGCTCCTAAATTTCTATCTCTCTCCACAAAAGATCAGACTTCCCCAGCGGAATCTTCCTCAACAACAGGTATACAAGCTCTCGCTAAGGAATCTCTTATGCGATCGAAACTCTACCAAATGGAATCTATAAGCCCATTCCCGGCATCATAAGACAATTATCATTTCATGCGAGTGCAAATTTCTGGGCACTCTAGTGTTCAATCCACTTCCACCTTCGGATTACGAAAGGCACGAAAGCCAATCTGCATCCTCAGGTTTAAAAAGATTGAACAGGGGCAGCTGTTGTACCCCAAAATTTTCCCTCCCATATTTCTCAAAACATTGCAAGAAAGATCTCCAAGTTGCTCAAGGTTGCTCAAGGATTGGCCAGACCAGCTCTCTCCTAAGGTAGTCTACCCCAAATTAGGGTTTTGTGTTGTATCAAGATACTTGAGTCCAAGTGGTACCAAATTCTCAACATTATCCTAATATGTTCTCAAGATCATCCATGTCAAGTTTCAAGCCTTGCAGAGGAATTTTGCTCAGTCAATTGCTCAAAGGTCCAAAAATCGACTATGCTAGGGCAAAAGTCAATTGTGACCTACATACAGTCAAACTTCAAGATTTTTGGTCAACATTCTCATTTTGAAGTATATTTCATCATTTTATCAAGGTTTGATCATGATTCATCAAGGAATGCTCATAATTCATCAAGACTCAAAAGTTGCTAAATTAGGGTTTTGTAGGAAAAGTCAACTCAACTTTGACCAAGCATAACTTTCTCATACTTTATGATAAATGACCCATCCAAAGCTCATTTTGAATATTATGAAATTCCCTACAATCAATCTTCATCTCCCAAGATCAAAATATGCACTCACAAGAAGTTATGAATTTGGACATTATAGGTCATTTTGAAAAGTCAACAAAAACACCCTTTTTGTCAAAGCTCAATACATGAGCATGGAATATCAAAATGATATGAGACAAAAAGGTCTGATTAGAGGACATCTCAAGCTTTCTAAAAAGTCCAAGAACACCTCCAAAGAGTCAAAATTGAGGAAGTTATGCATTGTTGAAGTTGGACTTTTTTGCAAAATTGCCAAAAGTCAACTATGCCCAAAACCTCAAATTTTGCCAAATGGGCCCATTCTTTTTCACTTGTTTTGAGTTGGAATTATAGCCCAAGTGCTCTAGCCTTGGCCATGTGTCCATATCATATTTTTATTAATTATTTTGATTTTTATTTGAATTAATTTGATTTAAATCAAATAAAATCAAATAAAATCCAAAGCATTGATAACAATGGATCTTTTGATTGTTTCAGGCTTTAATCACAACTAGCAAGCCAATCAAAATCGTATCAAGGCAATTGTGTACAAGAAGATTGAATTTGGATCAAATTTGGAAGGTTGTAAAAGAAGAATCAAATCAAATGCAAAGCATTGAAAGAGAGAGATTTGGACTGAGTTTGCAACCCTAATGTATTGTATAATACATAAGGGGTCGGAGCATATCAAAATAAGGGTGGGGGATCAAGCATAGAGCCAGAACCAAATTTGAAAAAAACTGAAAAAGTGTGAGATCGAAACAGGGGTTAGAGGCATCCTTAAGGCTTGGCAATTGTCCCAATCGTCTCCTGGCAATCCCCACAAGCGAAAGCAAGCAAAACCACGCGTTTTCAAGCCTCCCAGTGCACTGTAAGTCGTTCACGGAACCACCATTTTCTTGAATTCGATTTATACTATTCTTGCATCTATAATGAAAAACAATTGCATATTCTTGATCACCATGATGTTTGCAAGCTTTTGCCAATAACCAATTGCATGTATATGACCTGTAACGAAATCCACCATTGTTAGGGTTTCATTTTTGTTTTTGGGGTTTTTCGTTTCAGGAACAATTAGCCCTAATAATGGGCATGGTTGTGATCAGCAGAAGATGACGAATCTAACCATGGTCCTAGAACTTATTTACATGGCCTGTAGGAGATTTTTGAATAAGCATGACTTGTACTGACGGACAGCGTCCGTAGGTATAGGTTTCAGAATTTTTAGCTACGGAGGGAGGAAGGAGATGATGAAGTGTCATCCCACCATTCGTCCATTCAAACAACGCGTATTTTTTTCTTTTTTTCTGACCAACAACTTTTGTTTTACATATTATTATTGCATTGTATTTCATTAACAAATAGAACCACATGGCCTAGTGGTTGCCACACATGATTTCAGGGCATTAGAGGCTGGAGGTCAGGGGTTCGATCCCTACCTCTAGCATTTGTTATTTTTCCAAATTATTTCAGGTAATCATGTGCACACTCAAGCCAAACGTCCACCATGGACACTCACCATCCAGCATGCCAGATGGCCAGATGGCCAGATCTGGTGGTCACCATTGCAAGCACACCAAAAGGACAAGTCAATGCATATGCAGGGGATTACAAAAGTCAATTGGATCTTCACAAATGGGCTAGAAAATTGCTATTGACACCCTTCAATCAGGCCCAATCTCTTCCTTTTTTATTTTCTTTTATATATTTTATTTAATTGTTTTATTTTATTTTATTTAATCATTAACCAATAAAATAATTTCTTTTTTTATCAAAAAATCACAAAAATATTTTTTATCCAATTAAATTTCAGAACTTTATTTTTTATTAATAAATCAATTAATTAATTAGGTTGATTAATTAGGTAACATTAATTTATTCTACAAATAATAAAAATTAATTAGAAATCAATAGGTTTTAACATTAATTTAATTATTTTATTTTCTTTCCTAAATTAACAAAAAACTCCAAAAAATGTCATTTAATATTTTTCATTAATTTATTTAATAATTAATTTAGCATTCAATTTTAGGATTTAATTTCTTTTCTTAGAAATAAAAACAACCAAAAACATTTTCTTTAATTAAAAGGGTCAAAACCCTAACTTCGCATTCGATTTAATTTCACATCGCGCGCTTTATTTTTCTTTATCCAATTAATGTATCTACTCCCGGTTTGTAATAATTAATTAGGATATTTATTTTTCCGCTTTTAAAATTTCAAAGAGGTGCTTTTGGCGATGTAAATACCCGACGCCTTGTAATAGTTAGTTTAAATTCCGCACTTTAATTTATGCAAATATTCAACTGTTAGATGTTTATTAATAGGGTTTGCATGACAAGAATGAATGCTTAATCTTAAAATCAATTAGATCACCCTAAAAATGTGCAAAGATAAAAATAACTGAAAAAATACACTCGCACATGCGCACTCCTAGGGTACACCCCACTTTGTTGCCTTCGTAAACGGTCATTGAGTATAGTTTGTTTTAGAGGTTTCCCTCTTGTCTAAAAGATCATAGTTGCCTCAAAATGGTTGCCTCGGATATCGTTGCCTCGAATAAATGATCTAAGACATTAGGGATACCGTTAAGACGTCCTAACATTGCTTTAGTGACCGTATGTCCCTCTTTCGAATTGACCCTTAAACTCCAACGACAGTGCTACCTACTCACTAATAGTAGGATAGAATTGTCTAAAGGAAATTAACATAGAACGAATCCTTTTTCGAGTAGGTAGATTAGTTCTTAGATACTTGCTCATCCAAAACAAAACTTTTTCACACTTACACTTTTTCAAACAAGTTTTCAAAAAATACTTCATTACACTCTTAAGAGTTAAATCGAAGTTAAAACAAAAACTTTTCAAAACCCACAAGCACAAAGAAAACAATTTTGAAAATGATGAGCAAGTACCTAAGAGCCCATAGATAACTACAGATAGAAAAGGGTGCTAATACCTTCCCTTTCTATAATCTACCCCCGTACTCAGAAATATCTCGAAAAATGAATTTTTCTGTGCTTTTTTCCTTTCCTTGTTGGATAAAATAAAAGTCGGTGGTGACTCTTGCTTACCGCGACATTTTGCAAAAACAAAATGCAAAACGCGAACCAGCATTCCAAAAATAGTCAGTTCTTCCCACCGTATCACACTTCCCATTGAGACACATCCTCAATCTTTGCAGGATCAACAGAAATACCCCTACTCGAAATCACATGCCCAAGGAAACTCACTTCCTTCAACCAAAACTCACACTTAGAAAGCTTAGCATACAACTACTTCTCCTTCAACACAGATAACATAATCCTCAAATGTTCAACATGATCCTCTTCACTCTTAGAATAGATCAAAATATCATCAATGAACACAACAACAAATTGATCTAGATACTCATGAAAAATATTATTTATATATTCCATAAATACACCAGGTGGATTGATCACACCAAACGGATTTACAGAATACTCATAGTGACCATATCTTGTTCTAAAAGAAGTCTTATGAATATCTTCAGCTTTCACACAAATTTGATGATACCCAGACCTCAAATCAATCTTACTGAACACACTTGCACCAACCAACCGATCCATCAAATCATCAATCCTCGGAAGTGGATACTTGTTCTTAATAGTCACTTTGTTCAGTTGTCTATAATCTATGCATAACCTCATATAACCTTCTTTCTTCTTAACCAACAAAATAGGTGCACCCTACGGTGATACACTCAGACGAATAAACTTCTTCTCAAGTAGATACTCTAGTTGTCTCTTCAACTCTTTCAACTCAGAAGCTGACATCTGATATGGAGCCATAGAAATAGGACTAGTTCCAGGAACTAAGTCGATCGTAAACTTCACCTCATGTTCTGGCGGCAGCAAATCACTTACATCTTCAGAAAACACCTCAGGAAAATCACGGACAATAGGAAACTCACCCATAGTTTGCTTCTCGCCGAGATCCAACGTTGCCAACAAAGCAAATAACATGGTACCGTCTTGCACAGACTCATTCACTTTACATACTATCAAGATATCAAGATAAGCCTATCTCGTACAATATGATCTCATCTACTATCAACAAGAGATTAAGGGTGATCAGTTCCTCAATTTGTCAATAGGTAGCCGACAACCGTAATGATGGCATAAACCATTGTTACCCAACTACAATAGCGTCCTTCATCTTGCTCAAAATCACCTGAGCATAATTTCCAATAATCTCTCTAAAGCTTATAACATTTTTCTCCATTTCCTTCTTTCTCAGGTTCCAGAAAATAATTGTCTTAGCCAAAAAGTTGCTGTAAACATCAGTTTAAATCCACACTCTTGTAATCAACAACACACTGAACCGACACTCCACGGCTGAAACAACTCTGGGAAGCGAAAAATCCTCCACCACTTGCCTCAAATTCACTCTTGCAACCAAGTGGTTAGAAGAAACAAACAAGTATCGATAGTGTTTCACACACGTATCGAATATAATAGGGAATAAACTCATTAGTAACCTGGTCAATCTTACCGACTATTACTCTGATACCACTAATGTAACACCCCCTAACACCACATAACATAAATATCATAATCAGAGTAAAATAACGTGCATCTCAAAGAGGGCGTCACATATTGAATTCACAAAATATCCAAGAAATTCAAACATGTATACTGGTCATGATCATAACACGTATTCAAACTTCATGTTTTCAAAATCATGCACATCATAGCGGAATAATTCTTTACTCAAATAATAATGATAATGATAATAATGGTTATATCCCATACTATAACCATAAATCCTCATAACAAGTCATGGATCTCAAATCCTTAGGCACTGAGGCCACTCAACATAAACTCTCCACATACAATTCAAATAATATAAATAACAATGTCCTTTCAATTAAACATGAGTTCAAAACCTCCTCCGTGTTACATAGACCAGAGCAATGACTCACTACCTAGGGATAAACAGATAAATAAGGATCTAGCTCTTCTGACTAATCCTGGAAAGTATCACCGTTATCCTCGGTACCTGCATGATGTCGCATATAACATCATTACAACAGAAGGGTGAAAATTCACATTATTATGAATATATAATATAAACAATGTATATAACACGCATACATTCCAAGAATTCATCATACTTCATATAATTATCTATATAACACGACTTCACCAATAAAAGTACCAAGATAATTATATCCAAGTAGAACAATTCACACAATCATCATATATATTGCAATGATCACCAAAGTCACAGTTGAACTAATTATCACACACATCACACATTCAAAGCAAAACATCACATAAAAACAAATGTGACTCTAATGCAACTCAATGCGACTCATGCATGTGGTACCATCGTGAACATCAAATTCACCTCACTCCCGATTCAATATTTAGAACCAGAGCCACGCTTCTGATCCAGACAAGACCAAATCCCACCAATATGAACATATAGTTCACCGTTTCTATTTCTACACAAGAATCAAAGCAACCAACCAGAGTTAAATCTCCCCATGTATGCATGTGAAAACATAACGAATTATATGCAAATTAATATTATCACCAAACCTTAATCATACCGCATATCACAATAATCCATCAAAATGAATTATCCCACCATTGCACAAAACATACATTTATCACATTGTCATTACCAACAATGCAATTATTTAGCATTCATCAATCACACATATCACAAATAGAAAACAATGCCAAAACATGTTATTATCATTCAACATTAATTCACAACATACAAATACACAAATTCAAGTGTCATGTTCATAACATTCTCAATTTAGCACATCACAATAACATATAGCAAACAATGCAAAAACATGTTATTTCCATTCATCATCCATTCATAACACATAACAAATAATATACAAACTATTATTATAATCATAAAATGCCAACAAAACTAGTTCTATCTTATAGTTTATTGCATTAGCTTTCTAACAATTCGAACAACGTCTAAAACGGAGTTACGGTTCAAAAGTTATGGCCGTTACAAAATCTGCCAGAAAACTTGTTGTATGAGTCAACGCAAAACCCTGTATGAGTCGATGCAAAGAATGAGTCAACACAAAAGAACTATTAGTCGATGTAAAACTGCGTAATAACACTTCCTTGCCTGCGGGTTTTCTCTCGCCAACCCCCTTTAGTGTGAGTCGACTCAAACTTCTAAAACATGGTTTTTTTTTTTGCATTTTAACTTAATTTCCACACATTTTTCTTATCAAAAACACTACCCATCACTACAAAACATCATGTTTGCCAATTTTATCAATAATCCATCATCCTAACATGAAAGTACTCATTTTATTCCATTCAACACATTAATTTCTATCAAATCCATATATTTCTACACAAACCCTAACATGTGAGAGTTTAGATCTAGAAATTGAAAATCAAATCACACATAGCATGTTACTACCCATTGCATACCATACACACCCATAATAATAAGGATTCTCCCCCTTACCTCTTGAAGACTCAAACTCTAGGTTTCTTCTTCTTCCTTCCTCTTTCTCCTCTTCTCTTCTTTTCTCTTATTTTCTCTTCTTTTGTGTTATGACATAACAACTCTAATCTCTCTTCTTACTACCATATTCTTTAATGGGCCTAATTCTATTCTTCACATTTCTATCATAATATAATCACAACTCTTAATTATTTCTATTCTCACTCATAAACCAAAATATTCAAATAACACATATATCCAAATATTTCAAATAGTCACCAAAAAACATAATTTAATTAATGATCATATAATATAATAATCAATAAAATAATTAAATAATACTAAATAAAAATTGGGATGTTATAATGCACGCTTCATATTCATCCATATTGTTGGTGCAGTCAAAGCAAAGTCTGGCAGTGAAGGGCATATGACAACCCTGAGGAGAGATAATTACAACACCAACTCTGTTGCCAAGTGTGTTAGAATCTCCGTCAAAAACCATAGTCTATCGGGATCCTAGCTCAGGCCCTTCATATGGTCAAGGTTTTTCATAATCCGTAACTAGCATAATGTTCTCATATGGGAATTTGAAATTCATAGACTGTTAGTCATCTACAACTTGATGTGCCAAGTGGTCCGCCAATACACTTCCTTTGATTGCTTTTTGAGTGGTGTACTGAATGTCGTATTCTGTTAAGACCATTTACCATCGGGCTATTCTTCCGGAGAGAGCTGACTTCTCAAATATGTATTTGATGAGATCCATTTTAGAGATCAATAAAGTAGTATGAGTCAACATATATTATATTAGTCGGCAATCAGCCCATGCCAAAGCACATCAAGTTTTCTCGAGCAGTGAATATATTGTTTCACAGTTTGTAAACTTTTTGCTAAGGTAGTATATTGCATGCTCTTTTCGACCAGACTCGTCATGCTGCCCCAATACACACCCCATTGAATTCTCTAGCACTGTTAGATACATGATTAAAGGTCTTCCTTCAACTGGTGGCATCAGGATCAAAGGTTCTTGTAAGTACTCCTTGATTTTATCAAAATCCATTTGACAGTCGTCATTCCATTTTAGTACTTGATCTCTCTTCAGCAGCTTGAAGATTGACTAACAGGTAGCAGTCAAATGAGAAATGAATCGGACAATGTAGTTTAGTCGTCCTAAGAAACCTTCGACCTCTTTCTCAGTATGGAGGGCTGACATTTCTTGAATAGCTCTAACTTTTACGGGACCAACTTCAATACCTTTACCACTAACGATGAACCCAGAAGTTTACCGAATCTCACCTCAAAAGTGCATTTGTTAGGATTTAGCCTTAGTTTGTACTTTTTCAGCCTTTCAATTAACTTATGTAGATGATCAAGATGTTATTTTTTAGTATATGACCTTGTTATCATGTCTTCGTCGTAGACTTCTATCTCATAATGAATCATGTCGTGAAATAAAGCTACCATAGACCGCTGATAAGTTTCCCCGATGTTCTTCAACCCAAAAGGCATGGCCTTGTAACAGAAAGTGTCCCACTGTGTGACGAAGGTAGTTTTCTCCATGTCTTCAGGCACCATCTTAATTTGATTATAACCCGATAAACCATCGATGAAACATAATACATTATGCTAAGCAGTGTTTTCAACCAGAACATTAATATGCGGAAGTGGGAAGTCATCTTTGGGGCTCGCCCTGCTCAGATCCCTGTAATCTACACACATACGTACCTTGCCATCTATCTTAGGTACCAGAACCACATTAGCGACCCATTTAGGATATGATGTAACTGCTAAGAAACATGCATTGAACTTCTTTGCTTAATCAGAGAACAACCCTCTTTCATCGGTAGACGGTGAACCACAATATCAGTATCGAGCCCTGGCATGTCCTCGTATGACCAAGCAAAGATCTCAACATATTCGTGCAACATCTGAATTAATTTGTTCTTGACACTGTCCTCCAGGTTGACACTTATCTTGACTTCTTTCTTATCTGTCTCAGAACCCAAGTTTACCACTTCGAACGACTCTTCATGTGGTTGGATAGCCTTTTCTTTTTATATTAAGAGTCTAGCAAGTTCTCTAGGTATTTCACAATCTTCCTCACCTCCGTTCTCGGTTTGGTAGATCATATTTTCAAAGTCATAAGCGGCAATAGCATAATCTTACCAACGAGATCCGAAGTCGATGGGGATCTGCAATGTAGTGTGTGGGTATGTGTAAGAACACATAACTATTTGAAAGTGCAATAAAGTAAAAGAAAGACAAAGAGTGCAAATTTTGAATGCAAAACGTCCAATGTTTTCATTAAATTAAAATATGACATATGAAATGATAACCCTTAACAAATGAACCATTGTGCCCCGGCAAGACACAAGGGTTAAAGTCATGGTAGGAAAGATCCAATTTTCAAGGTCATAATCACTATCAGCATCTTCTATAGCATTGACTTCATTGTTGCTGATACGGAATAAAGGTCTTCCAGCTCGAGCACGACGAACAACCTTTTGACCCTCTGCAACAAAGCCTAAACTAAAATTATCAGATTTATAGGGGATATCAGGAAGCTGACCCCAAATAGTACAACCACCTTCTTCTATAGTTGCTTTGGAATCTTTTAAGGAAGTCATCTTGTGCGGAACCTTGGTAGTCTTTGGAATGGCAGAAACATATTTAATAGAAGCAGGGGAAATTACTTCAAAAGCTTGGCAGGGAGTCTTGATGAATTCTCCATCTATCTCCACATACCAGAATGAATTTAGGTGGCTGACCATGTACTCCTCCTCTCTGCAGATAGTAACAATCTTCCCTTTGACATCATACTTTAATTTCTGGTGTAAGGTGGAGGTAACAACACCTGCCCCATGGATCCAGGGGCGTCCCAATATACAAGAATAAGCTGGCCAGATGTCCATTACAAAGAAGGTGGATTCAAAGATCTGTGAACCCACTTTGATCGAGAGGTTCACTTCTCCATGTACCACTAGGCCCAACAAGTTTCAGCGTCGGGATTAGATGGATTGCTCCAGGAGAGGTGCACCATGGGGAAGCAATTCTGGGCGTAGGATGAAGATATGAAGGTTGAGAGAACAAAGGTGCATGGTGGTCTTGCGTAGGCTTGGTGTGCTGAATCTGTAAGAACAAAATGTAAAAAAAACAAAAGGGTACCACTGGGGCTCAAACCCAGGTCCCTCTAGTATATGTGCGCTTGTTTTACCACTGGGGTGGCTGTTTCATCCGGTTATGAAACGCCCCCCCAGTAAATATATTATAAACTTTATTTTGAAAATTTGAAATGTTATATTCTTCATCCTCGCACGCGCAGACAACAACAACACCATTGTTGATTCTCTAAAAGCTTCATTTCTCAACCATTTTAAAAAATATAAACACTAAACTTGCTTGAAATTTAATCACGAATTCAACCATATAACTTATTTTAAACAACACTCAAAGATAAGCAAGAATTTCTATTAGTACCAAAAACAAACCCTAACGGTTCATAATAAAAATTCTCTTCACACAATCAATTTAAATGAGAACTAAGGACATGGTTATCTTTAGAGGCATGATATCTACATTTTTTCTTTAGAATGTATTTGGAAATGATGCTTGTATCAAGATATCACAGTTTGGAAAACTTACCTCTTGAAGTGAAAACTCAGAACACGTATGTATGCTTCTAGGTGCAAATAAATGATGCCAAAAGCTTCCTTGGACCTTGGTGAGTGTGTTGCAACCTTCACTTTGCTTTGAGGATGGCTGAAACTTTCTACTCAAGTTAAGTTGCAAGGTTAGATTTTGGAAATGGTGGATGATGATGGAGTGATTACAGAATTGAAACAAGTGTTTGGATCACTTCTATATGGTGTATAGATGATGTTTGAATAATGAAAAGGTAAAACACACGAGTGGATTGAGAGGTTGCTTCTTAAAGCTCAAGATATGCACAAATGGAGTTTTCTTGGTGATTCTGAGTTTGAGAGTGTGTGAGAGGTTTAAAGGGCTTATGAATTAGTGTCTTGGCTTGCAAATGAACCCTATATTTATAGGCAAAGGTTAGAGGGATTATGCTGGTTAAAATCTGAAGATGTCAAGTTATGGCTTGGTTGGAAGTGAAATATCAAGTTATGGTGAAAATGATGGTTTCAAGGATCAAGTACAAGCATGTTATGAAGTTTGTTGGGTGCAGGGAGGTTGCTTCTTCTCTTTAGGATGAAGTGTGATCATAGGAAACAAATGAGGAGCTCAAAGCATTGACTTTTTCAAAAAGCTTACTTTACTAGAATGGAAATGTAACCTTTCTTCCCTTAATGGAAAAATAGATTGGATAATGCTTGAATCAAATGGACCATAGCTTAAAATCTTGTGTATCTCTTGATTAGAGATAGATTTACAAGTTTAGAGGCCTGGAAAGTGAGATTGTGTAGCATGGTTATGAGATTTGGCCATAAGGTTTTCAAAAGAATGACCTATAATTCAAGTTTGACATGCCATCTTCATCTCTTCGAAACATCTAGCTCAAGTATGATAAATTTGTGTTCTTGGATATTTTGGAAAGCTTGAATCAAGATCTTAAACTTTCATGTTGTGATTTTTTGCTGAATCAATTTGGATCTTAGTGAAAAATGGCCATAAAGTAGTGACTTTGTTAAGAACAAAACAGATAGAAATTTTTTCTAAGTGTTGGGTAAAAATAATCAGAACTTCATGGGCCCAATCTCTTAATCCAAGAACTTTTTGAGGATTATACCACATTAACAAAGTTGTAGAATTCATTAATCCCTAAAACTTTCATGTTGAAAGTTTTCCTTGAATCAACTTGTATATTGAGGAAACTTGCTTGTGAACTTAGGGTTTTCTAAGCACAAAATACTTGAACTTTTTCTAAGTACTTGGAAATCTTCCAACTTTAAATTTTGTTGAATTTATTGATTCTCTTGATTCTTGATGACAAAGTTTGATAGTTTTGAATGTTTTGATGATTCTTGATTTTTGAATTCCAATGTTGACCAAAAAAGTCAAAGTTTTGACTTTTGTGTGACTGTTGACTTTTCATTCAATGGATTCAATTCTTCAACTATCAATCACTTGTATCTCTGGAGATGTCTTGAGCCATGTAATTAGATCAAGATGTTGTATTTGAGCCTTTAAGATCATGCTTTAAGCCATTAGGTCATGCACTAGGCCAACAGTCAATGATCAGTCATCTTCAATCAAAACCCTAATTTTGGAAAATTTTGACCTTTGATGATATGAGGGCTTTCCTTGAGGAATCATGATCAACCCTTGATAAAATTATGAATATCACATCAAAATTTTGATGTTTACAAAAAATATTGATGTTTGACTGTATGTTGACCATAGTTGACTTTTTACCCAATATAGTTGATTTTCAATCATTTGAGCCATTGACTGAGCAAACATGTGATACAAGACTTGAAATTTGACATAAGCATTATTGAGGACCTATGATGAAACATGAAAGTAATTTGAGACCCTTTAAATCCAATATTCTTTGAGAAGCACCAAACCCTAATTGAAGACCCTTGCTTAGGAGGAGGTTTGACCAGTCAATTCTTGAATAACTTTGAGTATTTGGGGACCTCATGAGAATGTCTTGAAGAAAATGGGAGGGTAAATTTTGGGGTACAACAATCTTGATATAGTAAAGAGAAGAACTTATTCATCTTGATTCACCTTAGAACATTATGTACACCAACCCTTGTTCTATTTTCTTTTATGATCACTTTAGAGCATAACATTTGTGTTGTGGATTTGTAATTGGAGCTTTCATGATCATCTTGATTATCTTCTGCGGCTTAGAAAACTTTGTACAACATATGAAATTAAGCACATTGTAAATCAATGATTTCATTTTAATCATTATCAACGTGATTGAAGAATCATTTTGATAACAATTGTTCTTGTTGTTGTTATAGTGGTTGATAGCTTTTTGGTTGTGTTCCAATAATGACAACTTTAATTTTTTAACATTAAACACCAACAACCTGTGACTTGCAACTTGTAGATTATAGCACCCATCCAAGCAGCCTACAACAAGCCCATCAACATTTTAAACATATGATTCTTTTCTTATATAGCCAAGAAAAATAGAGTCGTTGGATATTTGAAAAAGAGTCGTTACAAATAGTATTACTACGTCCTTATCTCTTCCACACTTCAAGTTAGTAGAGAGGTAGTGGCATAAAGATTTTCGTACTATGTACTATTGTGTTATCTTACCGTTATATTATTTCCTTTTGCACTTCAGAGGCTTCTGTGAGCATGAGTTCAGAAGAAGGAACATATCTTTTGACTGGTTTCCTTAGAATACGTTGTCTTTAGAAGCTTGAGTCTTCAACATCTGGACATAAGTAACAACTTCTGTCTTCAGATCTTTTGACTGGTTTCTTTAGAAAAATATCTGGGCTTACACTTCATAATCTTCTGGAGTGTCTTGCTACTGTTCAACAGAACTTATGTAGCGTAGGAGTGGAATTGATTCTCTTCTAATGTATTAGCCATGCCATCCATCAGAAGCAGAACCTGTTTGTTAAGTACTCAACTGTGATACGGTGGGAGAACTGACTTGAGGTTTTGCGTTTGTATTCGCACTTGTTCGGTTTAGCAAGAGTCGCCACCGACTTTTTATTTTATCCTAAGGAAAGGTTAAAAAGCACAGGAAAAACCTTTTGAGATGTTTCGTGGGTTCGGGGGGTAGATTATGAAAAGGGAAGGTATTAGCACCCTTTTCATCCATGGTTATCCATGGGCTCTTAGTTACTTGTTTAGATCACTTGCCTTGATTTTCAATTGCTTGAAATGGTGTGTGTGTGTGTGTTTTGAAAATGTTTTGAAAAAGACGCCTTGTCTAGGCAACCGTTGTAACAATTCTTTACTCGAATGTTTTACAAAGGTGTGTATCTTTTCGAAAAGATGTTTCAAATGTTTTTGGAAGTTTATTTTGAAAGTGTTTTTGAAAGTGTTGTGGAGTGTGGTTTTGAAAAGTAGGCAAGTGTGTTTTGCAAGTTGATCAAGTAACTAAGAGTTTGTCTACCCTATTGTACTCAAAGGTTTTTCTCATGTTTTAACCCTTTTAACAATTTTGTTCCACCATTGTATTTGGTGGACAATCTTGCGTTAGGATGTTAACGGGACGGGCGCGGGTCATCGTATGGACCATGAATGGAATGGTGCCAAGTGTCTTTGGAAATTTTGCTTGAAGGGACTATGATCATTTTGATAGGAAACTTTCGAAAGCGTCATCGAGGGACTATGATCATTTGATTCGTTTTGTTTTGCCAAAGAAACTCAACGTGCAAGCATGGCCCATTTTGGAAGGCAACAAACGGGATTACCCTAGGGGTGCAAGTGTGAATAGTGTATTGATTGTCATGCATTTGTCTTGTATTAGGTTATCTAGCGTTTGATTTTATGTACATACAAACCCTAGGTCTAACCATGGTATATTTGAAAGCGATAAATTGCGAGAATTTAAAGTCTACGCTATTACAAATAAGTATCCGGGAGTGGGGGTACAAATATTTACAAATGGGGATGAGACTTAATAGGAGAGTAGTGTCCAAACAAATTTACAACCAAATCGAATCAATCACAAATGTAAACGTAATGTATAGCAATGTACAAGAATAAAGCAATGTGAATGTATCAACGTATTTGTGTAAGTGCATGATTATTTACAAGTTGAGAAAGTGTATTTATTAAGTATTGTTAACTTAATGTATTTAATGTATTTTGTTTATTTAGTATTATTATCTTTTTGTCTTTTTGTTAAATATGTACAAGCAAAAGATTTTAATAAAAGAAAAGAACATATTTTAAGAAATTCTAATTTTTATGTATTTATGTTAGTATTTTTATGTACAAAATGTTTTAGTTAAAAAAGAAATATTCAACCTAAAAATCTATTTTTTATGTATTTCTATGAATATTTTCTACAAGAGTTTTAATTAAAAGAAAAAAATGTTTTAAGTTTTTTAGAGAAAATTATCATTTATACATTTTTGGTTTATGTATAAAAGGGTATTAAATAAAAATTTTAAAAAAGAATATTATTTAAGTTAGAAAAAATCTTATTTCTATATACTCCTAAATATATAAAAAAGTATTAATAGACATTTTAAAAAGAATTTTAATTGTATCATTCTTTTTATTTAACAAAACATTAGTGTGAGATAGTTTAAAAAGAATTAAATGGGCCTAGGTAGAATTCTGGCCCAAACAGAATCAAATAGATCAGAAGCAAAAGGGGAAATAAGGGGGGTGTATGCCAGGAATCACTTGGGCTTAGGTGTGTTTGTTCAGAGGCAGGCCCAACCGGGCTTCACAAATTTTGCAAGAGGTTTCGTTTCTTGTTTCAATTGGGAATTAGGGTTAGGTAACAGAGGCTCCGTTTATCACTTTCGTCCTCTTCGTCTTCTCAAGCAAGCTTCTGAGTCAAGCTTATTCCTCGCCTAAGGCCAACCAGCGCCACCGTCAGCTCCTTCTCCCTCCATGGATCGCTCAAGCGATGGTTTATACAAGGTAACAACTTTGTCTCAGCGCATTTTTGAGGGTGTCATGTTCATGCACGTTTTGATTTTTATGTTCTGATTTTTAATTGTTGTTGTCATCGTTTCTGTTTGAAGTGCGTGAAAGGAAAAAGGGAAGGGATACTACCTTTGACCTTTGGAGACGGAGGAGGAGGCGGACTTGGAGGCGCTTAGGGTGGCCGGACGAGGAACGCGATGCTTAGAGTTGCTCTTGCTGGAAAACCTGGTACTCTGTTGTCTTTACTTTTTTAGGTTTAATGATAATGTCTGAAAACCCTTAGTCTCTGATTCTCTCTTCTGCTTATTTGTTTGCTTGCTTTCATTGATGGTTTATCTGAGATGCCCTGTATGCTTCTTTTCCTCGCTTCTGTATGCTTGTATGCTTGGTATGCTTATGAGTTGCCCAATGATGAACACAGTTTTGAGGGTTTGTTGGCTTTCTTGGTTTTGATTTGTGGGTGTTACAGTTTGATGATTTCTGGTTTAGGCTTCAGGTTTATAAGCTTGGAGTTTGAATGCTTCTGGTTTTCTTGTGATAAGATGCAAGACTTTGAAGCTTTAAGCTTGATACTGGTTTAGGCTTTTTGGCTTATACACAAGTTTAAGCTTTTTGGCTTATACACAGGTTTGTGGTTTAGGCTTTTTGTGAGAAGCAGGTTATGGCTTGGCTTCTGTTTTGGATCACAAGTTGAGTGTTTTATGCAGATTTAGGCTTGACAGGTTAAGCTTGAGGGCTTCTATTTTACAGGTAGTTTGATAGTTTGAATGTTTGGGTGTTTGAAACAGGGCATGGGCTTTTGGCCTACTGTCTTGAAACAGGTTACAGGCTTTGAAAGCTTGTGGTGCTTCTGGTTTAGCTTGCTTTGATGCAGGCCAGGCTTGCTGTTTGTTTGAAGCAGGTTGGAGGCAGCTTTGAGACTTTTTACAGTTTTTGTTTCTTTGGTATTTTCTGCCTCCTTCTTACTGTTCTATAACAGTTTGTTTTATATTCTTAAGCCTAAGCCCTGTAAGCCTTTCTCCTTTCTCTCTTTTTCTCTCTCCACACAGATTAAAGCATTTAATATTGCTTAAATTTGTCATATGCTGAAAAAGTACTGGCCTGAAAATGATGAATTTGGATGTTGCTTGCATTGTTGGTTTACTCTGCATATTTCCTGCTTTCCTGCATACTTTGTTGACAACATTTTGTACTTCTTTGACAGCTTTTGGATAACCTTTTGTACTTGTTGATGTTTTGATATCTTTCCATATCCTTTTGGACAGCTTTTGACATCTTTGGCTTTGGGCAGCTCTAGTTGACATTGGACTTAGTTTGAAATTGTAATTCAGTTTGCCTTTATACTTGTACATGCTGTTTGGAAACTTTGGTTGACAATTTTTGGATTTATGCAGTATGTTTGACAAACTTTGAATTTGTGCAATTTGTAAATTTGTGCATTTCATACTTTAATTGCAAGACATTTTTCTATCCCTCTTTGTGAACCAAGAGCAATCTTGTGATTTGCAGAGAGGGGAACAACTGATTCCGGCCAGTCACTTTTAATGATGAACTTTAACTGTGTCTGCTCTTTTATTTATTTCATCTGCGTTGACTTTTCTTCTTTTCTTTTTGCAGGTAAAGATAATTGAGCAAAGGAGCATTGGATAGAAGATGAAGACTTAGGAAATTTTAGGATAGTTTCAATTTATTCTTCAATCATTTGTAACATTATCATTGGAAACAAAATGTAAATAAATTTACAGTTGTTTAAATAATAATTTGTAACAAACAATTAAATATGAATAAAAATCCCTTTTTGTCAGTTAATTCCTTCTTTCAATTCCCTGTTTATTTAATCATTTGAATTTCTTAAATTGAAACAACTGGAAGTAAATCCAATTATTTTGACTTAGAAAAAGAAATAATTAATAAACGTCCGGCGTTCCGAATAATCAAAACATTGCACAGTTAATGAAACAAAACATCCACATGCCTTTTTGATTTACTGATTCAATCCAAACACTGCAAACTCCCCAATCAGAAATCTCAGTTCATATCCCAGAGTAAATTGAAAAGAATTGTAGAATTAATTCTTTCTGCGCGCACAAACCCTAGTTCTTGATTAAACGCCAAAGAAACGTCCGCCTGATCAAAACCTGAGCCAAACTCACACAAAACCCTAGCAATTTGCTTGAACTGTTCCAGAGCCATGAAAACCCTAATTTTGTATAGACTGATAAGAAAAAATCTGTTTGACGGATTCTTACGCCAATTTGAAAAATCAGGAAAAGCCCGAAGCTGTGATTTCTTGTGAAAAAGAGGAGGGCAAATTTTGGGGTACAACAGTTGCCCCTGTTCAATCTTCTTGAACCTGAAGAGTTAGATTGGCAAGTTTGCCTTTCGCGACTCGAGGGTAAAAGGAGATTGGACACTAGAGTGCCCAAAAAATTTGCACTCGATGATGTGATGGTAGAGGGAATGGGCTTAAAGATGCCATTTGGTGATGGGCTTATAGATGCCATCTAGGGATGTTACAGAATCTTGTCGGGGGATGGGCTTAGAGATGCCATATGGAAATGGGCTTAAAGATGCCATTTGGAAGTGTTGGTAGGAGGATGGGCTTATAAATGCCATCTGAAGGTGATTGTTGAACTGTATGTCACTGGTGAGTGAGTATCAGAAAGGTATCCATGCTTTGGAACATCTCTGAACTGGGGGTTTGAACAAGCAATAGATTGACATCCGTGTTTGGAGAATCCGTAAACTGTTTTCAGAAGTCTTGAAGTTGAATAAGCAATAGAGCAGCATCCGTTGATGGGGAAGCGTCCGTAAACTGTTTTCAAAAGTTGAGAAGAATCTGAATAAGCGATAGGTTAACATCCGTTACTGGAGAACCCGTGAACTGTTTTCAGAAGTCTTGAAGGTTGAATAAGTAATAGAGCAGCATCCATGTTGTGAAACGTCCGTAAACTGTTTTCAAAAGTTGAGAAGAATCTGAACAAGCGATAGGTTGACATCCGTTACTGGAGAACCCGTAAACTGTTTTCAAATGTCTTGAAGTTGAATAAGCAATAGAGCAGCATCCATGTTGGGAGGCGTCCGTAAACTGTTTTCAAAAGTCTGGAAAGAATCTGAATAAGCGATAGGTTGACATCCGTTACTGGAGAACCCGTGAACTATTTTCAGAAGTCTTAAAGTGGAGGAGGAACCGGTGTAGGGTTTCCTGATGATGAGTCCGTGAAAAACTGCATCTGGATGAATCTGGAATAAGTATCAAAATGTCGCCATGTCTGGGTCAAATCTGAACTATTTCTGGATGAATCTCGGAAGATGATGATCTTTGTCTGTCGACTGATCTTACCTGAAAAGGTAAAGAGTTAGTTGTATGCAATGTCATGATGCATGATGCGATGTATGTTATATCAATGCTTATGATATGAATGTAATGAATGCGCATGTAAGCTGATGAGCTGTCTTGCTGAGGATAGATGAATCCTGGATGGCTGGAGACAAAAGCATCTTGACTGCTGTCGGGGAAAGTAATTCCTTGGCTGCTGCTAGGGAAAATAATTCCTTGGCTGCTGCTGGGGAGGGCAAGAATCTTTTGATAGTTGAAGATGAGAAGTCCTGGGACCACTGTTGAGGAATCAGAAGCTTGGGTTGTATTCCAGTCTACTGGGGATTCCTGTCTTGAGAAGATCTTCACTGAGGAATATTCGAATATCCTGTGAGGAAATGAGAATGAGAGTCTTCACTCTGCTTGGGGATTGATAGTTGGAAGTTTTAGCTCCGCTGGGGATTGACAGTTTTGGCTCCACTGGGGATTTTGAAACTTGACTCTGAGGGGAGTTAGCTTCTGGAAGGCTCTCTGGCTGGGGAAATCAGCTTTGAGAAAGCTCTTGTTCTGCTGAGGATCCTGGAGTTAAACTCTGTTTGGGGAATTGAACTCAGGTTATATGCCACTTTGAGAATGAGAATCTTCATTCTGTCGGGAATATCAGGAATTCAGGTTGTATGCCACTTTGAGAATGAGAATCTTCATTCTGTCGGGAGTCAGAAACTGGGAGTATACCAATCTTCTGAGGTTATGAGAGTCTTCATTCTTGAGAGAAACAGATTTTTTCAGTTGTCTGTTATCTTGTTGGTGGTTGTAATTTTCAGCAGGTGATGAAGAAAATTTTGATGATTACTACCCCAAAAGATGAAGGAACCTTGATTACTACTTCAAAAGATGAAGGAACCTTGATGATTACTACTTCAAGATGAAGGAACCTTGATGGTTACTATTTCAAGATGAAGGAACCTTGATGATTACTACTTCAAGATGAAGGAACCTTGATGATTACTACTTCAAGATGAAGGAACCTTGATGATTACTACTTCAAGATGAAGGAACCTTGATGATTACTACTTCAAGATGAAGGAACCTTGATGATTACTACTTCAAGATGAAGGAACCTTGATGATTACTACTTCAAGATGAAGGAACCTTGATGATTACTACTTCAAGATGAAGGAACCTTGATGATTACTACTTCAAGATGAAGGAACCTTGATGATTACTACTTCAAGATGAAGGAACCTTGATGATTACTACTTCAAGATGAAGGAACCTTGATGATTACTACTTCAAGATGAAGGAACCTTGATGATTACTACTTCAAGATGAAGGAACCTTGATGATTACTACTTCAAGATGAAGGAACCTTGATGATTACTACTTCAAGATGAAGGAACCTTGATGATTACTACTTCAAGATGAAGGAACCTTGATGATTACTACTTCAAGATGAAGGAACATTGATGATTACTACTTCAAGATGAAGGAACCTGTCGATCAATCTGCATATGTTAAGAATGCTGTTGAAAGGTAATTTGTGCTGGAGAATAAATCCTTGATAAATGTTGGGGAAATAAACCCATGATTGCTGGTCTGCTAGAGAGGTTTCATCACTGCCCCCAGTATCAGATGCATGTGATATTTCCAGGAGACTTGGTCTATTCGTAACCCTTGAGATTGACATTCTAATTCCCCAAGTGATGGTGACGGAGACTTGCCCCAGGTTAATCTGCAATTGAGAGATTTTGTTGAAATCTTGACTGGACTGCCCCAGGTTAACTAAACTTTGAAAGATCTGTTGAAACCTTGACTGAACTGCCCCAGGTTAACTGAACTTTGAAAGATCTTTTGAAACCTTGACTGGACTGCCCCAGGCGTGCTAGATGGTGACATGTCAAGCCCCCTTGTTGATAGGAGATTTGTCAATGGAAGTGTCATCGTTTTGAAGTGATTTTACTCACTGAGAGAGTTTTCGTTCCTTCGAACATTCGGTGTATGAATTTCTTCGCTGTCAAACAAATAGCCAAATGCAAACAGTGATATTCAAGCAATGTGTTGTACCCCAAAATTTGCCCTCCCATATTCTTCAAAAACTTGCCAAGTCAAAGCTTCAAAGTCTCCCCAAGGGTTGCACAATGCAAAGGCCTCCTAAACAGTCAAAATTAGGGTTTTGATTCTGACAAAGAAAATGAAGTTTCCAAGGGTCCAATCAAGTCCCACATGCCTATAAATATGGTCAAACATCCTCATACCAAGTTTCAAGACTTACAGTACAAAATTGCACAGTCAAAAAACCTAATTGCACTACAGTCAACTGTAGGGGCAAAATGGTTATTTGACAGTCAAAAGTTCAAATTTTTGGTCAACATCTCATTTTGAAGCCACAAACATCATTTGATCAATGCTTGATCATGATTCTCAAAGCTTGGCTCAAAAATCATCAAGATGCAAAAGTTTCCTTATTTGGACAGTTGAAAAAGTCAACTGTAAATTGACCAGGGCATAACTTTCACATGGATTATCAGAAAAATTCCATCCAAAGCTCATTTTGAAGATAAAGACATTTCCTACAACTCCTCTTCATACTTCAAGTCCAAGAAATGCTCTCACAAAAAGTTATCAATTTCAACATTATAGGTCATTTTCAAAAGTCAACAAAAAGGGACTTTAAGTCAAAGGCCATAACTTGAGATTTGTAAATCAAAATGACATGGGAGCAAAGACATTGGTTAGAGGACTTAAAGACCTTTCCAAAATGTCCAAGAACATGAGCAAAGCTTAAAAATTGAGCAAGTTATGCCTTGAAGAAGTTGGGAAATTTTTGGATATTTTGAAAAGTCAACATTGGTTCAAATGACCTAAAAATGCTAATGGGCCTCTTTTTCTTCCACAATTCATCATCCAAGGCATGTGCACGACCATGTGGCCCAAAGGGAAGTTTTTATCATTTTTTATTTATTTATTTGGATTTTTAATCATTAATAATTCATTTAATTAAAATAAATAGGTAAAAAATACTAAACCTAACTTTTTGAATCTTTTTGTGCATAAAATAATCTCAAGATCTTGTGTATAATCAGATTTGGAAAGTATCTTGGTGATTGAACATGATTTGGACTAAATATGCTTGAAAAAGATTTGAAATATTTTGCCATGAAAATCAATATCTTCTCATCAATTCTTTGATTCCTTGGACCTCTTTTCCAACCCTAATCGTCCATACATACATATACATGCTAACCCTATTCAGAATAACCTCTAAGCTGCGCCATAGATACAGAACTAAGTTTGAGTTTTTAAGAAAAAATTCAAAAACTGAAAACACACTTAGAAGGCTTTTCAGGGCAAGAAATTCATTCCATTACCTTCCTAGGACATCACTGAGTCTGACTGGATAGTTTTCCACGCGCAAAGCCCCTTGAATCGGTATCCAGAAATCAAACTTTTTCATATAATATGCATAATCGTATTTTGATTTTCAAGCACATTCATTGCATTTTTCTTATGGATTCTTACTAATTGATGGATTCTGATGCTAACTATATAATTTAATTGTGTTTTTGTGCACTATACGCGATTCCACCATTGTTATCATCTAGGGTTTTCCAAGTTCTAAATTGGGCGTTTCCAGCTATTGTAAAATTAGGACAGGCCAATACCATGAACGAATTCAGCGTGTTCAGACGAAAACGAATCAATCCTCGCGCCTAATTTATGTGGTCGGACGACCTATTCGCTATTTCATAAAATTGCATGTTTTGGGGGGGGGGGTTCAAAACCCCCGCTAACCACTTTCTATTTTCAGGAAATAAACAAGCCAAGGAAGAAGAAGATGAGGTGGCCATCAGCAATTGGTTGATTCAAATTTTTCGCGCGAGAAGAGCACTAACTCATGTTTTCTTTTATATTGATTGTTAATTATTATATAAACAAAAGCGTGTGAATGGCCTAGCGGTGGAGAAAGCGTTTGGTAATCAATAGGACCTGGGTTCGATCCCAGGTCCCCCTCATATTCCCTTATATTTTTCTTTGAAACGTGATCAGGTACTTTGGCCCCTCAATGGCCTATCATACGCTCCTCAATCCAGCACGCCACATGTCCCATTGCACTCAACCAAGGGACTAGATCTGATGAACACTATGGACGTGAGTCAACGCCTGGGCACGCATCCTGAAAAGTCCACCAGGCCAGGGACAAATTGGGCCCAAAAATACTAATCAAAACCTCCATTTGGGGACAGACCCCCCTAGGTTTGCAAATTTCTCTTTATATTTTTTCATTTTTATTTTGATCCAATTATTATTTTTAATATGTTCTCTAATTTAAATATTTTCATAAAAAATATAAAAAAACAATATAAAATCAGAAAAGACAAAAATAAGTATTTTGTTTAATTAATATATTTTTTTGCAAATAAACCCTTTATTAATTAATTAGTTTTAATCTAGGGTTAATCTTAATATTTTTTTAATAAACTTAAAACTTGGTAGGATTAGGGTTTGTAATAATTTTTATCCTTTTTCTTTTCTTTTCATAATAATTAAATATTTCCTATTATTTTTATAAATTAAAATTGTATGTAAATAATTAGGTTAATTTAGGTTTAACTTTAATACTTTCTTAATAAATTAAAAAACAATTAGAATTAGGGTTAGCATTTGAATTTCAATTAATCTCATTAAATTCTCATAAATACAAAAAACAAAAAATAATTTCTTTTTCTTTAATTTAATTAATTTGCTAATAATTTAATTTCGTTAAAAGGGGTCCAACGCCCTCGTTTTTTAAGTTTAATTCAATTCGCGTATTTATTTCTTTTTCTTTTAAATATTTATGTAATTCTCCCGAAGCCGTGTAAACTTAATTTCTCGCACTTTTATTTTAATTATTTACTTTCTGTCAAATCGGGTCCTGGAAATTTTGGCGATGTGGACCCGCGCCTTTGTAATAGTTTAGAACTTTCAATTTCCGCATCTTTTTTAACTGTTAAATAAATGCATGCAAGAATGAATGGACAAAAAATAAAAACAAACGCGTAGATCACCTATACCATGACAAGATAAAAATAAACGAATCTGACACACAAATCACACACCACCCCTAGGGTATGCCTCACTGTTGACTTGCCTCGAAAGGTGATCGTCGAGTAGAGGATGTCTTAGTAAGTCCTCATGATCCGGGAACCTGGCATGAGGGTAGCTTCTAAGGTGTCTTCCCATTGCTCTGGTGATCACCATGTCCCGAACCTCGAATTGACCCGAACACCTCCAACGGTGGTGCTACCTACCTCTCAATGGTGGGATGGCACTACTTTAAAGGACATCTACACAGACGAATTCCTTAGGGTAGGTAGACGACTCTAGATACTTGCTCTAATTTCAAAACAAATTCAAAAATACTTTTCACACCGACACCTTTTCAAAAAGCTTTCGAAAGCAATTTTTCAAACACTCTTGAGGACCGATACAAGAGTCGAACTGAAATTTTCAAAGAAACTTTTTTAAAACCCACATTGAAAAGCAAACAAACCATTTTGAAAACACAATGAGCAAGTATCTAAGAGCCCATGGATAACCATGGATAGAAAGGGTTCTAACACCTCCCCTTTTTATAACCTACCTCCCGAACCGAGAGCGATCTCTTTAAGGAATTTTTCTGTGCTTTTGTCCTTTCCATATTGGAGAAAATAAAAGACGGTGGCGACTCTTGCTTCTGCGACATTTCGCGAACCAGCGTTAAACAGTCAGTTCCAGATCCACCGATCACAGAACTGGCGACTCTGTTGGGGACACTACTTAAAGTGAGGTGTACCTTAGGGTTAGTTCATAACTGTGTTTTCAATTGTATTGACTTGTCTGCTTTAAATTTATGGGTTGCATGGGAGTTACATAGATCCTAACCCGGATCTGGGGATACCCTGTTTAGGTAGCATAAGCTGTGAGGGACCTGTCCGGCGTAGACCGACACGGGTGAAACAGTGGCTACGTTGGTGTGGCACCTTGGTCTGTACCGATATCCCTTGTGTTGCAACGAGGAGAATATGGGTCTTCTAAGGAGTCATTAAGCACCAACAACCTTAGAACCTTAAATGACACAACTTGGCCATTAGAACAGTAGCAGTATGCTACGCCCATTGAGGCTAAACTCTCGTGATGGTTCTGGCCGCAAGAAAAGATTGCGATGCTGGAGTTATGACCGATTGAGGGTAGTCAATGATATTGGGATCCTCTAAGAACCCGGTTACTTTGATAGGACAGGTATGAACCAACAAACTGAAAGAGGGTAGTACCTAGACCTCATGTTGGCCTAAACTTTAAGGGTCTGTCTTGTGTGACTTGTGTGCCTTACCATGTTTGCCTTTGTATCTATTTGTGGTGTGCTTTATCATAACATCATAACATCATGAGCATTGCATGCATCCTGTATAAGGACTGACCATTTCAAAGACAAGAGGGTTTCATCTTTGCTCTATTTTGTAGGACATCATGATGCCTGTGCGAAGGAATACTATCCGGTTCAACTTTGTTCATTCACCTGAGTTGCTTGAAGAGTTGGTTAGAAGAATTCCAAATACCACCTCCTTCATTCAGAGGCATGGTTCTCTTCTCAGTTTAGTCACTGCAAAGCGGGATCAACAATTGATGAGTGTTCTGACCCAGTTCTATGACCCTCTGTACCAGTGCTTCACCTTTCAAGACTTCCAGCTGGTCCCTACCCTGGAAGAGTTCTCTGATTTGCTTGGTATCCCTATCTTGGATCAGACTCCCTTCACTGGTTGGGAAAAGTCCCTCAGGCTTGAGGATGTTGCTGCAGCTCTTCCCCTGACACATCAAGAGGTAATGGACAACTGGGTAACTAGAAGCGGAGTTAAGGGTTTCTTGGCCAAGTTTCTGATTGGTAAAGCTAACAGTCTCTGGAATGACCTGGACTTTAGGGCATATGAAGACATCTTGGCTCTCTTAATCTATGGGTTAGTTTTGTTTCCTAATCCTGACAACTTCATCAATGTCACTGCCATGAGGATCTTTATGTCTCAGAATCCAGTGCCCACTCTCTTGGGTGACATCTTGCAACAACTTCATGCTCGTACTACCCGAAGACGAGGAACCCTATGGTGTTGTATCCCTTTGTTGGTGAGGTGGTTTATTTCGCACCTCCCTAAGTTCGTACTGAAAAACCAAGAAGGAAGAGGTTGGGCTCATAGGTTAATGTCTCTCACCGATAAAGACATCATTTGGACTTGCAGAGGTTTAGATGAGATAGCTATTATTGATCAATGCGGGGAATACCCTAATGTTCCTCTGATTGGTACCCAAGGAGGGATCTCTTACAATCCATGTCTAGCACTCCGTCAGTTTGGAAGAGCAAGAAGAGCAGCCCCCCATGAGATGTTGGTGCCTCACATCAGTTTTGAGTTTCAGGTGGATAGTGACGAGCTGCGTCGTAGGTTCATCAAGGCTTGGGACAAAGTTCATAAAGCTGACCCACAAGAGTTGGGGCCAAAGACTTCTCTACCTATGGAAGCCTACTACAAATGGGTTCGCATCCGTGCTCAGAAGTTAGGTATGCCGTATGAAGCTGTCAGACCCGTCATTCTTGAGTGTCCTGACAAAGATGGTGTTCCTCCAACTGTCCTTCCTCCTCAGATACCTACTGATTATGAGACATTAAAAGAGGTCTTGGTCGCAACTGCGAGAAGAACGGGATTCTTACCGGGAAAAGTTCAACGAGCAGGAATTAAAGATCCAGAAGCTGACAAAGCAGTTGGAAAATGAGCGAGCTCTGAATGCCTACATCCGTACTGAGAAGAGGAGACCATGGGATCAATAAGGAGCTCTGGATGTTCTTTTACAGTTTTATTTCCCTTTTCAGTATTTCCTTTCATGTAACGCCTAAGGGCAACCTGTTGAATAATTTCAGTTTCAAAGTTGAATCTAATGAAGTGTGTTCTTTTTTGTTTACAAAGTTGACTCTCGATTGTCTTTGAAAACATAAATCATACGCATTCCATTCATCATGTGCATAGCAGGTTTTCCTCTTTTCAGGTTGCTTACCGTTCTTCGCTGTTTATTTCAGTCATCATGAATCCTGACTCGTCATCAACTGAGATGTCCATCAAAGCTCTTCAGGCGCAGAATGCGCAATTTCAGGAACTAATCATGGGTTTGGCTCAGGGCCAAGAGGAGCTGAAGGCTCTGCTTCTGAAGAAGGAAAAGAAGAAGAAGAGAAGAACTGTTCTGTTCAACTCGGGCCGAAGGTTTGGCAACACTCTGCAGAATGAAGAGGCTGGTTCTTCCATTGGCAAGGGTACTCCTCAAGCGGAAAAAGGTCCAAGTCCGGTAGTCTCCGACAACGAGACTGATTTTGATGAAGAGTAGTATCCTCCTGCAGAAGACAGATACAAGCAGTTGGAAGACAGGTTGAATGCCATGGAGATCCAACAAGTGCCTGGGCTGGATTTCGGAGATTTGGGTTTGTCTACTGGTGTGATTATTCCTCGTAAATTCAAAGCACCATCTTTCACTAAGTACGACGGGGCGTCTTGTCCCAAGCTACATCTCAGGTCCTATGTTCGGAAGATTCAACCGTACTCTGTGGATAAGAATTTGTGGATCCACTTCTTCCAGGAGAGTCTTTCAGGGACTCATCTCGAATGGTTCTATCAGCTGGATGGGACCAAGGTTCGTAACTGGGAGGAGTTGGCTACTGCTTTCTATAAGCAGTATCAATATAATGCCGACCTTGCCCCTACACGTACCCAACTCCAGGGTATGTCGTTAGGTTCAAGTGAAGGTTTTAAAGAGTACGCTCAGAAGTGGAGGGATCTGGCTGGCAGGGTGCAACCTCCATTGACTGATCGGGAGTTGGTAGACATGTTCCTAGGGACCCTATCTGGGCCATTTTTCAACCATCTTATCGGGAATTCGTCTGCAGGGTTCACTGATCTTATTCTGACTGGAGAGAGAATTGAGGCTGGGTTGAAGTCTGGAAAGATTCCGAAGGGTGCATCGTCTAGTTCTGAGAAGAAACCCTTCAAGAAGGAGGCTAGTGCTGTATATGGCTCTAGGAGACAAGAGAAATCTGAGCGCCGCCAATCTGTCAGTGCGGTAATGATTGCCAAGCCTGCTGCCACTCCTCGGCCAACCAATCCACCAAGGGCTGAAAGACCCCGGAGAGAGTTTACCCGTTTGAGCATGACTTTATCGCAGATCTTGCCGCAGTTACTATCCACCAACCTAGTGACTGTCAGAGAGGCCCCTAAAGGTGTGAACACTGCCTCCCCCAAATACAACCCAAATGCTCGTTGTGCTTATCATTCTGATAGCCCGGGGCATTCCACTGATGACTGTTGGGCATTAAGGAATAAGGTGCAAGACCTTATTGACGCAAGGGAGATACAATTTGAAGCGCCTGAGAGGCCGAATGTGGTTACTGCTCCTATGCCTCAGCATGGGGTAAATGCTGTTGATGAAGAGGTGTACGCTGTTTCTGTGGATGATCTAGCCACTCCCTTAATAACTGTCAAGAAGAACCTACTGCTGGCCGGTTTATTTCCGGGTTGCAGTGAGGGTTGCCTGTTCTGTGCTGTTTCCCTATCTGGTTGTCCCTTGCTGAAGTTAGGCATCCAAAGCCTGATGGACAGTAAGGAGATTCTGTTCAAGAAGTCTGCTGTCCAGTTGGTTCCGGTAGAAGAAGTTTCTGTGGTTACCATCTTCAATAATCCAATCAAGGCTCTCCCGAAGAAGCCTGTCCAAATCCTGACTGTTGCACCTGTGGTTATTACTGTTCCGGGGCCTCTCCCCTACGTATCTGATAAGGATGTCCCCTGGCATTATGGGGCAGATGTGTATGTGAATGGAATCAAACAAGAATTCAACACTGGCACCAGTATCTGCGATATCACTGGCCCAGCCAAGGTCACCCGCAGTGGCAGGCTCTTCTCGCCTGACATTGCACCGCCCGCTACTCGAAGACCCCTCCTTATAACACCTACAAGTGTACCTGTTCCTGTTGCTGATCAAGTTGTTTCCCCTGCTGCCGAGTCATCCAATGCTCGGGGCAAGGGAATTGAAGATGAGCCTGCCCGGATGGAGGCACCGATACCTATAAATGCTGAGGCCTCCCAACAAGAGATGGAGGAAATCCTGAAAATAATAAAGAAGAGTGACTTCAATGTTGTGGAACAGCTGGGGCATACGCCTTCCAAAATCTCCATGCTTTCCTTATTGCTGTGCTCCGAGGCCCATGCTAAGGCCTTAATCTCATTTCTCAAGACGGCCCATGTGCCACAGGAGACATCTGCAGTCCAGTTCACTGACTGTGTAGCAAATCTGACAGCGGACAATGGCTTGGGTTTCTCAGATGCTGACCTGACTGCAAAAGGAAGAGACCACAATGACGCCCTGCATGTCTCTATTGAATGCAGGGGCACTACTCTGGCGCATGTATTGGTGGATACTGGTTCTTCCTTAAATGTGCTACCCAAGAAGGCTTTAGACCGTTTAGATTGTGAAGGCCTAGAACTGAAACCCAGCAATATCATCGTCAGAGCCTTTGACGGTTCCAAGAGGATGGTTCATGGAGAGGTTGACATTCCTATTCGTGTGGGTTCTCAGGTGTTTGACTCTACTTTTTATGTGATGGATATCCGTCCATCGTACTCTTGTCTACTGGGTCGACGTTGGATCCATAAAGCTGGGGCAGTGACCTCTACCTTGCACCAGAAGCTGAAATACCCCGTCAGAGGGAAGATCGTCACTGTGCAAGGAGAGGAGGAGTATATGGTGAGCCATCTGAATTCCTTCAGATACATTGAGATGGATGGGGAGTTTATTGAAACCCCCTTTCAGCATTTCGAGGAGGTGCTTCCAATTTCAGCAGCAGCAGAAACAGCGGTCGAAGAGGATGTTCCCTTGAAGATGGCTTCCTTGAAGGATGCCCGGGCTGTGGTTCAAAAAGGTGAATGTGCTAACTGGGGCAGGCTTCCCGACTTTACACAGAAAACTGATAAATTTGGACTGGGTTTTACTGCAGAGGGTCAGAAAGCTATGTGGAAGGCGAAGATTAGAAGACCTCCTGTGCTCATTACAAATCCAGGAGTGAATGCTGTTGGGGAGGACAATGAAGTGGACGAAGCTGAGTTCAATAGCTGGATCTACCCGACGACCGAAGGCGGATTGACCAATTGGATTGTCAAAGACCATACTCCTGTTACTTTTGTTACGCAGTAATAAACTTCTTTGTTTTGTTATTTGTAATAAACAATAAATAAACTCTATGGCCCGATGTCTTACCCGAGGCACCGTGGTTTCATTTGTGAGGGCATATAAATTGTCATTTCATATATCATAAATGAAAATCTTGGACGTTTTCTCGCATTTCAAATCTTATGCTCCTTTTCTGTCTTTTCTTCCTTTATACATATTTCAAAACAGCTGTATTTACACACACTCACTCATACAGGTTTCAATCCACTCTGGATCTCACTGGTAACGACTCTGCTACTGCCAATTATGACTTCGAAAATCCGATCAACTTAGCCGAAGACGAAGGTGAAGATGATTGCGAAGTGCCTGGCGAGCTTGCAAGACTGTTGCTTCAGGAAGAGAGGGCAATTCAACCACACAAAGAGCCAGTGGAGACAATAAACTTGGGTACTGAGGCAGACAGGAAAGAGGTAAAGATTGGTGCCAACCTAGAGCTCAGCGTGAAGCAACGGTTGACTAAGATGCTACATGATTATGTGGAGATATTTGCCTGGTCCTACGAAGACATGCCCGGGTTGGATACCGATATTGTGGTCCATCACTTGCCTACTAAGGAAGACTGCCCTCCGGTTAAGCAAAAGGTCCGTCGTATGCGCCCAGAGATGTCTGAGAAGATCAAAGCCGAGGTTATGAAACAGTTTGATGCTGGGTTCCTTGCAGTGACTTCTTACCCGCAGTGGGTTGCTAATGTGGTGCCGGTACCAAAGAAAGATGGAAAGGTCAGAATGTGTGTCGACTACAGGGATCTGAACAGGGCCAGCCCCAAGGATGACTTCCCTCTACCTCACATTGATGTCCTTGTGGATAATACAGCTCAGCATAAGGTGTTTTCTTTCATGGATGGCTTTTCAGGTTATAATCAGATCAAGATGGCACCTGAAGACATGGAAAAGACTACCTTTGTTACTCAGTGGGGCACCTTCTGCTACAAGGTCATGCCTTTTGGACTAAAGAACGTTGGGGCAACCTACCAACGTGCCATGGTTGCTTTATTTCATGATATGATCCATCATGAGATAGAAGTGTATGTTGACGACATGATCGCAAGGTCCCAAACTGAGGAAGAGCACCTAGATCATCTGCAGAAATTGTTTGACCGTCTGAAGTTGTACAAGCTGAGGCTGAACCCGAACAAGTGCACCTTCGGGGTAAGATCTGGGAAGTTGCTAGGCTTCGTTGTAAGTGATAAGGGTATTCAAGTGGACCCTGCCAAGGTTAAAGCTATTCAAGAGATTCCAGTTCCTAAGACAGAGAAGGAAGTCAAAGGCTTTTTAGGACGCCTGAATTACATTGCTCGCTTCATCTCACACCTGACTGCTACCTGTGAGCCAATCTTCAAGCTGCTGAAGAAAGATCAGGTAGTACGTTGGAATGATGAATGTCAGGCCGCTTTTGACAGAATCAAAGAGTATCTCCAAGAACCACCCATCCTTATGCCACCGGTTGAAGGGAGACCTCTGATACTATACCTGACAGTACTTGACAATTCAATGGGGTGTGTGCTGGGGCATCATGACGAGTCTGGCCGAAAAGAGCATGCCATTTATTACCTTAGCAAAAAGTTTACCGACTGTGAGACCCGATACTCACTGCTTGAGAAAACTTGCTGCGCTTTGGTATGGGCTGCTCGCCGGCTGAGACAGTATATGCTGACTCACACTACCTTGTTGATCTCAAAGATGGATCCTATAAAGTACATATTTGAAAAGCCTGCTCTGTCTGGGAGAATAGCAAGATGGCAAATGATCTTGACGGAATACGACATTCAGTACACGACCCAGAAAGCCATCAAGGGAAGTGTATTGGCAGACCACTTGGCACATCAGGCCGTAGATGACTATCAGTCAATGAACTTCGAGTTTCCGGATGAAAGCATCATGATTGTGACTGATTGTGAAGTACCTGGACCAGATGAAGGACCTGAGGAAGGATCCCGATGGTCTATGCACTTTGACGGAGCCTCCAACGCTTTGGGAAACAGTATCGGCACTGTAATCATATCACCTCAAGGCACTCATACTCCACTCACTGCCCGACTATGTTTCAACTGTACCAACAACATGGCGGAGTATGAGGCGTGCATCATGGGTCTTCAAGCTGCGATCGACTTAAGGATCAAGTTTCTGAGTGTCTTCGGAGATTCCGCACTCGTGATCAATCAGATCAAAGGAGAGTGGGATACGAAACATCCGAATCTTATTCCTTACAGAGAATGTGTGCTGACCTTGATCCCCCACTTCACGAAGATAACCTTTGAACACTTTCCGAGAGAGGAGAATCAGCTGGCGGACGCGTTAGCTACAATGTCTTCTATGTTCAAGGTCAAATGGGATAATGAGGCTCCCCGGATCATCATCTGGAAACTGGACGAACCGGCATACTGTTGCGATCTCGAGACTGAATTGGTGACTGAGAAGCCTTGGTACCATGAGGTGAAGAGATATCTGGAAGCTCAGGAATACCCTGAGGGTGCCTCTGTCAATGATAAGAAATTCCTGAGAAGGTTCGCGGCAAAGTTCTTCCTTAGCAACGGCATCTTGTACAAGCGAAACCATGATTCAACCTTACTGCGTTGTGTGGATAAGACTGAAGCAGAAAGGATCATGGAAGAGCTACATGAAGGGACCTTTGGTACACATTCCAGTGGACATACAATGGCAAAGAAGATCCTTCGGGCAGGGTATTATTGGTCCACAATGGAAGCTGACTGCTACCAACATTCCAGGACATGCCATAAGTGCCAGATTTATGCAGACAAGGTGCATGTTCCTCCAGTTCCTCTGAATGTTCTGACTGCGCCTTGGCCGTTTGCAATGTGGGGCATAGACATGATCGGTGAGATTAAACCTACGGCATCTAATGGGCATCGCTTCATCCTAGTGGCGATTGATTATTTTACAAAGTGGGTTGAAGCAGCTTCCTACGCTACGGTAACCAAGACTGTTGTGGCACGGTTCATTCGGCACAATCTGATCTGTCGATACGGCGTCCCAGAAAGAATTATTACAGACAACGGTACCAATCTGAATAATAAGATGATCACTGAGCTCTGCGAGTAGTTCAAAATACAGCACCACAATTCTTCTCCTTACAGACCGAAGATGAATGGGGCTGTAGAAGCAGCAAATAAGAACATCAAGAAAATCGTGCAGAAAATGACAGTGACTTATAAAGATTGGCACGAGATGTTACCGTTCGCTCTACATGGGTACCGTACCTCAGCTAGGACGTCAACCGGGGCAACTCCTTTCTCTTTGGTTTATGGTATGGAAGCGGTCTTACCGATCGAAGCGCAAATACCCTCTCTCCAGATAATGAAGGATGCAAATCTCGATGAAGATGATTGGATCCAGACACGATTTGATCAGTTAAATCTTATTGATGAAAAGAGGCTTGCTGCTATCTGTCATGGTCAGACGTATCAGAAACGGAAGATCAGGGCATTTAACAAAAAGGTCAGACCACAGGAATATCAAGTTGGGGATCTGGTAATCAAGCGAATCATCCTTCCTCAGAGTGATCCAAGGGGCAAATGGACCCCTACGTACGAAGGGCCATTTGTGGTTAAACATGTGTTCTCAGGAGGAGCCATGATTCTAACCAATATGGATGGTGACGACCTTCCTCACCCCGCCAATGCAGACATAGTAAAAAGATACTACGCATAAAAAAGACCCGCTAGGCTGACATGCCTAGGCAAAAATTAGGGCTTCCCGGCGAACCAAAAGGGTTCGGGCAAAATGAAGGGATGAAATGAAAAATCTGTACACCCGGCAAGTCGAAAACCTGAAAAGGCGGCTTGGGCAAAAATGGGTATCCCGGTGGACTGAAAACCCGAAAGGGCGGTTCAGGCAAAAGTTAGGGATAAAGCGTAATACTATGTCTCATTGGATCACTTTGCATCCAGAATCCGGTATCTACATCAAGTTCAGACGGCATCGATCAGTCAGCTTCATCTTCGTTTAGGTCATCAAGTGATGAGACGCTCGGAATTATAAAGGCAATAGCAGAGTTGAAACCCAGTGGGATCATTCATTTCACACAGCTGTTCTATTTTCTCTTGTACAAAATTTGTATAAACTCTTTTGTTCGGCAGCGTTCTCTTACTAGGACGTCAGCCTCTTGTACATAAAACGCCTATTTTACAGGCAAATTCAAAATCAATACAAATACACTTTTCAGTTAAAATTGCCAATTGTTTTTTCCTTTTCTGTTTTGTTTTACGAAGAATGTCCAAGGTTCAATTTGTGATATATGCATTGACAATAATTTGCTAACTCATGAATATTTGCGTACGAAACAAAGGATTAATTACAGGTAACATTAGAAACAGGGGCAATAAAGAGTTGTCTACGCAATCTAATTGTTCTATCCACTAAGGTACCAAGGTAAGTTCAGCCGAAGAACATAACCAGTACATCCCAATTCCCCAGAGAGTGAGCCAGCAAGTCAGTACACTCTCCCCGAGCAAAGTTACAATCAAACTTAAAGAAGTTGGGTATCCTTCAGCAGATCTCAACATTCCCCGACAGCATATATATTCTTAACAAGCATCCCCGGCAGTCTTGGTCTAAAGATCATTCCCCGGCGGTATATCAAACACTCAGTGGAGTTACTTCCCCGGTACAACTCAAAATTTCCCCAGGAGAGTCCAACCCAGTTTCCCCAGGAAAGTTGGAATCCATCTCCCCAAGCAGTAAGCTTATCCCCAGTAGATTCTGGAAGCTTATCCCCGCAGAGCACGAACGCGTCTTCCGGCTTTATTCAAAGAGTTATTTCCTTACCAGGATATAACTGGGTTATCCTCAGCCAAAAGCCACGGAAAGAGCGTCCACGACGGAGTCTTCCTATCCCCAGCGAAGTCTATTGTTATTCCCAATACAACAATGATACCCCCAGCAAGTCATTTTCAACAACTCAGCAAAGTATCTCTCTCCTCACAGAGTATTGCTTCCCAGCAAGATCGTTAGAGTACTTTCCTCCCCGCAGAATATTCCATTCGCCAAGTTTATCCCCAACGGAGTCATCTTCTCCTATCGGTATTCTTGCAACTATCATCCCCAGCGGAAGTAAAAGCTTATTCTTCAACATCAGCCCAGGAGTGACTTCCCGGCACCCGTCAAGGATTTACTTTCCTAGACGAAAACATACATAAACATCACATACATCATAGCATGCATATATGCATCATATCTTACAAATCTCATTTATGTTGAGAACATCATTGCTTGACCCATATCATGCATTGCATATGATTGACCTTTACCTTTCAGGGAAAGATTCAGTTAAGTTCTCGGCTATATTTCAAGACCTAGACCGGTTCAGTTAAATCGACTCCAAAGATTTCTTATCCAGTCAAAGGCCTTCTCTGGTTCAGTCAGATCGATCCCAAGATCTCCCTGTTTCTTATCCAGTTGAAGACATTTCAAGACCTAGACCGGTTCAGTTAAATCGACTCCAAAGATTTCTTATCCAGTCCAAGGCCTTCTCTAGTCCAGCTAAATCGACCCCAAACAGATTTTCCTGATAAAGACTTAGTAGAAGATAACCAAGATTCTCTCAATGATTGCTATTGAGGTTGTAGTCGCCTATGGTTCTCTCCCCGATCCTGCGGAGGTGGTAATCCCAGGCTTCTCTCAACGATTGCTGTTGAAGTTAAAGTTATCCAAGATTCTCTCAATGATTGCTATTGAGGTTGTAGTCGCCTATGGTTCTCTCCCTGATCCTGCGGAGGTGGTAATCCCAGGCTTCTCTCAATGATTGCTGTTGAAGTTGAAGTTATCCAAGATTCTCTCAATGATTGCTATTGAGGTTGTAGTCGCCTATGGTTCTCTCCCCGATACTGCGGAGGTGGTAATCCCAGGCTTCTCTCAACGATTGCTGTTGAAGTTGAAGTTATCCAAGATTCTCTCAATGATTGCTGTTGAGGTTGTAGTCGCCTATGGTTCTCTCCCCGATACTGCGGAGATGGTAATTCCCACCAAGATTCTCTCAATGTTTGCTGTTGAGGTTGTAGTTGCCTATGGTTCTCTCCCCGATACTACGGAGATGGTAATTCCCACCAAGATTCTCTCAATGATTGCTGTTGAGGTTGTAGTCGCCTATGGTTCTCTCCCCGATACTGCGGAGATGGTAATTCCCACCAAGATTCTCTCAATGTTTGCTGTTGAGGTTGTAGTCGCCTATGGTTCTCTCCCCGATACTGCGGAGATGGTAATTCCCACCAAGATTCTCTCAATGTTTGCTATTGAGGTTGTAGTCGCCCATGGTTCTCTCCCCGATACTGCGAAGGTGGTAATCCCAGGCTTCTCTCAACGATTGCTGTTGAAGTTGAAGTTATCCAAGATTCTCTCAATGATTGCTATTGAGGTTGTAATCGCCTATGGTTCTCTCCCCGATACTGCGGAGGTGGTAATCCCAGGCTTCTCTCAACGATTGCTGTTGAAGTTAAAGTTATCCAAGATTCTCTCAATGATTGCTATTGAGGTTGTAATCGCCTATGGTTCTCTCCCCGATACTGCGGAGGTGGTAATCCCAGGCTTCTCTCAACGATTGCTGTTGAAGTTGAAGTTATCCAAGATTCTCTCAATGATTGCTATTGAGGTTGTAGTCGCCCATGGTTCTCTCCCCGATACTGCGGAGGTGGTAATCCCAGGCTTCTCTCAACGATTGCTGTTGAAGTTGAAGTTATCCAAGATTCTCTCAATGATTGCTATTGAGGTTGTAATCGCCTATGGTTCTCTCCCCGATACTGCGGAGGTGGTAATCCCAGGCTTCTCTCAACGATTGCTGTTGAAGTTGAAGTTATCCAAGATTCTCTCAATGATTGCTGTTGAGGTTGTAGTTGCTTGTGGTTCTCTCCCCGATCCTGCGGAGGTAGTAATCATCCCAAGATTTTCTCAACGATTGCTGTTGAGGTTAAAGTCATCCAAGGTTCTCTCACCGTTCCTGTTGAGGTAGTAACCATCCCTGGTTCGTTCATCATCGTTTGAAGCTCCAGATTCAGCTCCTGTAACCAGTCAGGACACATCTATACAAAGCATTTGAAGATCAGCTCCTGCAACATGTCAGGTAATCATTTTTCTTTTGCAGGTATGCAAGTTCTCGCTAAGGAAGCTCTTACGCGATCAACATCCAGATGGCATCTATAAGCCCATCCACCTTCCATCATCTCTTAGCATGGCATCTATAAGCCCATCATCCTATCCATCAATCTCCAAATGGCATCTATAAGCCCATTCCACCATCACACTGCTACTATGTGAGCGCAAATTTCTGGGCACTCTAGTGTTCAATCATCTTCCACCCTCGGATTACGAAAGGCACGTCAGCCAATCTGTATCCTCAGGTTTAAGAAGATTGAACAGGGGCAACTGTTGTACCCCAAAATTTGCCCTCCCATATTCTTCAAAAACTTGCCAAGTCAAAGCTTCAAAGTCTCCCCAAGGGTTGCACAATGCAAAGGCCTCCTAAACAGTCAAAATTAGGGTTTTGATTCTAACAAAGAAAATGAAGTTTCCAAGGGTCCAATCAAGTCCCACATGCCTATAAATATGGTCAAACATCCTCATACCAAGTTTCAAGACTTACAGTACAAAATTGCACAGTCAAAAACCCTAATTGCACTACAGTCAACTGTAGGGGCAAAATGGTCATTTGACAGTCAAAAGTTCAAATTTTTGGTCAACATCTCATTTTGAAGCCACAAACATCATTTGATAAATGCTTGATCATGATTCTCAAAGCTTGGCTCAAAAATCATCAAGATGCAAAAGTTTCCTTATTTGGACAGTTGAAAAAGTCAACTGTAAATTGACCAGGGCATAACTTTCACATGGATTATCAGAAAAATTCCATCCAAAGCTCATTTTGAAGATAAAGACATTTCCTACAACTCCTATTCATACTTCAAGTCCAAGAAATGCTCTCACAAAAAGTTATCAATTTCAACATTATAGGTCATTTTCAAAAGTCAACAAAAAGGGACTTTAAGTCAAAGGCCATAACTTGAGATTGGTAAATCAAAATGACATGGGACAAAAGACATTGGTTAGAGGACTCAAAGACCTTTCCAAAATGTCCAAGAACATGAGAAAATCTTAAAAATTGAGCAAGTTATGCCTTGAAGAAGTTGGGAAATTTTTGGATATTTTGAAAAGTCAACATTGATTCAAATGACCTAAAAATGCTAATGGGCCTCTTTTTCTTCCACAATTCATCATCCAAGGCATGTGCACGACCATGTGGCCCAAAGGGAAGTTTTTATCATTTTTTATTTATTTATTTGGATTTTTAATCATTAATAATTCATTTAATTAAAATAAATAGGTAAAAAATACTAAACCTAACTTTTTGAATCTTTTTGTGCATAAAATAATCTCAAGATCTTGTGTATAATCAGATTTGGAAAGTATCTTGGTGATTGAACATGATTTGGACTAAATATGCTTGAAAAAGATTTGAAATATTTTGCCATGAAAATCAATATCTTCTCATCAATTCTTTGATTCCTTGGACCTCTTTTCCAACCCTAATCGTCCATACATACATATACATGCTAACCCTATTCAGAATAACCTCTAAGCTGCGCCATAGATACAGAACTAAGTTTGAGTTTTTAAGAAAAAATTCAAAAACTGAAAACACACTTAGAAGGCTTTTCAAGGCAAGAAATTCATTCCATTACCTTCCTAGGACATCACTGAGTCTGACTGGATAGTTTTCCACGCGCAAAGCCCCTTGAATCGGTATCCAGAAATCAAACTTTTTCATATAATATGCATAATCGTATTTTGATTTTCAAGCACATTCATTGCATTTTTCTTATGGATTCTTACTAATTGATGGATTCTGATGCTAACTATATAATTTAATTGTGTTTTTGTGCACTATACGCGATTCCACCATTGTTATCATCTAGGGTTTTCCAAGTTCTAAATTGGGCGTTTCCAGCTATTGTAAAATTAGGACAGGCCAATACCATGAACGAATTCAGCGTGTTCAGACGAAAACGAATCAATCCTCGCGCCTAATTTATGTGGCCGGACGGCCTATTCGCTATTTCATAAAATTGCATGTTTTGGGGGGGTTCAAAACCCCCGCTAACCACTTTCTATTTTCAGGAAATAAACAAGCCAAGGAAGAAGAAGATGAGGTGGCCATCAGCAATTGGTTGATTCAAATTTTTCGCGCGAGAAGAGCACTAACTCATGTTTTCTTTTATATTGATTGTTAATTATTATATAAACAAAAGCGTGTGAATGGCCTAGCGGTGGAGAAAGCGTTTGGTAATCAATAGGACCTGGGTTCGATCCCAGGTCCCCCTCATATTCCCTTATATTTTTCTTTGAAACGTGATCAGGTACTTTGGCCCCTCAATGGCCTATCATACGCTCCTCAATCCAGCGCGCCACATGTCCCATTGCACTCAACCAAGGGACTAGATCTGATGAACACTATGGACGTGAGTCAACGCCTGGGCACGCATCCTGAAAAGTCCACCAGGCCAGGGACAAATTGGGCCCAAAAATACTAATCAAAACCTCCATTTGGGGACAGACCCCCCTAGGTTTGCAAATTTCTCTTTATATTTTTTTCATTTTTATTTTGATCCAATTATTATTTTTAATATGTTCTCTAATTTAAATATTTTCATAAAAAATATAAAAAAACAATATAAAATCAGAAAAGACAAAAATAAGTATTTTGTTTAATTAATATATTTTTTTGCAAATAAAACCTTTATTAATTAATTAGTTTTAATCTAGGGTTAATCTTAATATTTTTTTAATAAACTTAAAACTTGGTAGAATTAGGGTTTGTAATAATTTTTATCCTTTTTATTTTCTTTTCATAATAATTAAATATTTCCTATTAATTTTATAAATTAAAATTGTATGTAAATAATTAGGTTAATTTAGGTTTAACTTTAATACTTTCTTAATAAATTAAAAAACAATTAGAATTAGGGTTAGCATTTGAATTTCAATTAATCTCATTAAATTCTCATAAATACAAAAAACAAAAAATAATTTCTTTTTCTTTAATTTAATTAATTTGCTAATAATTTAATTTCGTTAAAAGGGGTCCAACGCCCTCGTTTTTTAAGTTTAATTCAATTCGCGTATTTATTTCTTTTTCTTTTAAATATTTATGTAATTCTCCCGAAGCCGTGTAAACTTAATTTCTCGCACTTTTATTTTAATTATTTACTTTCTGTCAAATCGGGTCCTGGAAATTTTGGCGATGTGGACCCGCGCCTTTGTAATAGTTTAGAACTTTCAATTTCCGCATCTTTTTTAACTGTTAAATAAATGCATGCAAGAATGAATGGACAAAAAATAAAAACAAACACGTAGATCACCTATACCATGACAAGATAAAAATAAACGAATCTGACACACAAATCACACACCACCCCTAGGGTACGCCTCACTGTTGCCTTGCCTCGAAAGGTGATCGTCGAGTAGAGGATGTCTTAGTAAGTCCTCATGATCCGGGAACCTGGCATGAGGGTAGCTTCTAAGGTGTCTTCCCATTGCTCTGGTGATCACCATGTCCCGAACCTCGAATTGACCCGAACACCTCCAACGGTGGTGCTACCTACCTCTCAATGGTGGGATGGCACTACTTTAAAGGACATCTACACAGACGAATTCCTTAGGGTAGGTAGACGACTCTAGATACTTGCTCTAATTTCAAAACAAATTCAAAAATACTTTTCACACCGACACCTTTTCAAAAAGCTTTCGAAAGCAATTTTTCAAACACTCTTGAGGACCGATACAAGAGTCGAACTGAAGTTTTCAAAGAAACTTTTTAAAACCCACATTGAAAAGCAAACAAACCATTTTGAAAACACAATGAGCAAGTATCTAAGAGCCCATGGATAACCATGGATAGAAAGGGTGCTAACACCTTCCCTTTCTATAACCTACCTCCAGAACCGAGAGCGATCTCTTTAAGGAATTTTTCTGTGCTTTTGTCCTTTCCATATTGGAGAAAATAAAAGACGGTGGCGACTCTTGCTTCCGCGACATTTTGCGAACCAGCGTTAAACAGTCAGTTCCAGATCCACCGATCACACAATGCAAAGTTTATGTTTGTCTCGAAGTTTTGAAGAATGCGTTTTTTTAGCAGAAAACTTTTCATAAGACAAAATCAACACAAGATTTTAGAGCAAAGCCTTACAGGAGTCAGGATACCTTTTGTAACAGTATGCTTTCGAACTAACCCATGCTTCAATTAGGACTTTTGAAGGGTTGTAACGTGGCCTGGTTCACAGTTTAAGAAACAAAGGATAAAGGCTCAAAGTATATTTGTACCCACCCGCTCTTCGTGATGTTCTTCAATCCTAAGCTCAGTTAATTGTGCGTTGCACTCTATTCGAGTTTGGAACGATTTTTTGGGTGATGGTTTGTTATACCCCAAAATTTGCCCTCCCATATTCCTCAAGAAATTGCCAAGCCAAGTCACAAAATTCCCCAAGGGTTGTGCAGGTCAACTGTCTCCTATACAGTCAAAACTAGGGTTTGTGTGCTGATCAAGAAAATGGAGTGTTCAAAGGTCCAATCAAGTCTCATATGCTTATAAACATGGTCAAGCATACTCATATCAAGTTTCAAGGCATTCAGTTCAAAATTGCACAGTCAAAACCCTAAATTGCACTACAGTCAGCTGTAGGGGCAAAATGGTCATTTGGCAGTCAAAAGTTCAAATTTTTGGTCAACATATCATTTTGAAGCCACAAACATCATTTGATCAATGCTTGATCATGATTCTCAAAATTTGGCTCAGAAATCATCAAAGATGCAAAAGTTGCTATATCTGGACAGCTGAAAAAGTCAACTGAAATTGACCAGGGCATAACTTTCACATGGATTATCAGAAAAATTCCATCCAAAGCTCATTTGGAAGAGAAAGACATTTCCTACAACTCATCTTCATACTTCAAGTCCAAGAAATGCTCTCACAAAAAGTTATCAATTTCAACATTATAGGTCATTTTCAAAAGTCAACAAAAAGGGACTTTAAGTCAAAGACCATAACTTGAGATTGGTAAATCAAAATGACATGGGACCAAAGGCATTGGTTAGAGGACTCAAAGACCTTTCCAAAATGTCCAAGAACATGTGAAAAGCTTAAAAATTGAGCAAGTTATGCCTTGTAGAAGTTGGGAAATTTTTGTGAAATGGCAAAAGTCAACTATCCTTGAAACTCCAATTTTTGACAAAAGGGCCCACTTTCTTCCACTTGATTCATCCTTGTCATGCCACACACGTGTCCCATGATTAATTTCAAGACCAAATATTGATTTTTTCTATTTTATTTAATTTTTGATAATTTAATTCATTTTAAATCTTTGAAAATTCAAATAAAATTCAAAAACCAATGGAATAGTGTCATGTGAATTTGGACAACTTCCATATATCATGGGCCAATTCAAAAACTCAGGCTAGGGTTAAAATTGCACACTAAGTCTTGGTCTTGGCTTAAAAAAAGGAAAAATTTGTTAATGGAAAAACCCTAGGACTAGTTCTTTCATAAGCATGAATCTAGGTCAGCTAGCAAGCCAATTCTCTTCCCTCATAGATACCAAGTCAAACCCTAACCATAACACACCATATGCTGCGCTGAAAAGCCTATTGAACATTTGAAAATTTTCCATAAAAGCACAATTCTGAAATCAAGGTGGGAGTGAGTTTTAAGCCTTAATTCTTTTTCTAATAGCATCCTGGACAAACTCTGAACGTGTGCCAACCCCTAACATCAATCAAAGCGCAAAGAGGTGGTGGCTACAACTCAAACTGTAAAGAAGAATTGTTGAAATCGTGCATCATTTTTTAAGCATCCTTTGCACTTTTTATTTGTGAATTCTTGTTTAATGTGAAGTTTGCAAGCTAACTGATGTGTTCAATTGAGTTTTCAGTGGCCATACGTGATTCTACCATTTTCATATTCTAGGGTTTTGTAGAGCTTAATTTAGGGCTTTTGCAAATAAGAAAAATCAGAGCTCCAGATAACCACTAATGGATTCAACGCTTGAGGACGAAAGCAATGGAACCCTCGCGCTCAATTTATGAGCGTTAGGGACCTAATCGCTATTTTTTGGAAGCTAGCTTTAAGCCACGCTCAGAAACCGTTGCCTATGCGTTTAGTGTTTCAGGAACAGGGAGAACGATGACATCGTGGCAGGGATTGATAGGTCCATTCAAATTTCGCGCGAAATTCCAAGAGCATTAATGTTTTCTTCTTATAATATTCACCGTTTATTATATATTAACAATAACTCAAATGCTTCAGTGGCAGGCGTTTTCCTTTGCATGATCCAAGACCTGGGTTCGAACCCCAGGTCTGAGTAATTTCGCTATTATTTTTTCATTAATAATTATATGCAGGCACTATCTTAAGACTCATCATGCACACTCAAAATGCATTGCCCACGCGTCCCAGGAGATCTAATCAAGGGTTCAGATTGAAAGCATACCATGGATGTAAGTCAACATGCCACGCATGATCCAGAAAGGTCAACAAATTCAAGGCTTAATGGGCCAAAACTCCAGGCCTGAACCTCCAATTTGGAGCTACCCCCCCCCCTGGTTTGCATTTTTTTTCTATTTTTCTTCTTATTTGATTTTGCTATTTTATTTACTTTATTTGTTTTAACATAATTAGTTTATTTTTCTACAAAATAAAAAAAACATTCAAAAATCAGAAAAGACCAAAAAAAATAATAAATATTTATATTATAATTATTTTCATAAATAAAAGCTTGTAATTATTTAGTTTTAATTAGGTTACAAATTTAAAATTCTTTTTAATAACAAAATACAAAAATATAGAGTTAGGCTAATTAATAAGCTTTCTTCTTTCTAATTTTCTTTTTAGCAATAATAATTATTTATTTTCCTATTTAAATTGTACATAAATAAATTAGGGTTTAATGTAGATTATATTTTAATTCTTTCATAATAAATAAAAATATTAGAATTAAGGTTTGCCTTTTAATTTAATTTCAATTAACTCCTTTTTCTCATTAAATCTAAAAAACACAAAAATACCATTTTCATTTAATTTTAATTTTAAATTCCTTATTAATTTTAATTGTTTGCAAAAGGGTCCAACGCCCTAGTTTTGTAGTTTTTTTTAATTTCTTTATTTCGCACATTTATTTTATATCGTTTAAATAATTATGTATATGCCCCAAAGCCTTGTAATAATTTTTACTTTATTTCTCGCACTTTTATTTTATTGCTCTTTTACTTTCAGTCAAATCGGGTTCGGTTTATTTTGGCGATGTGGACCCGCGCCATTTGTAATAGTTTAGATTTATTTTTTCGCAAACTTTATAACTGTTAAATGCCTGCAAGAATGAATGGCCCTAAAACTAAAATCAAGCGTAGATCACAACAAACATGACAAGACAAATTAATTGAAACATGACACACGGACCGCACACACCACCCTTAGGGTACGCCTCACTGTTGCCTTTCGAAAGGTGATCGTCGAGTAGAAGACGTCTTAGTAAGTCCTCATGATCCGGGAACCTGGCATGAGGGTAGCTTCTAAGGTGTCTTCCCATTGCTCTGGTGATCACCATGCCCCTAAAACTCGAATTGACCCGAACACCTCCAACGGTGGTGCTACCTACCTCTCAATGGTGGGATGGCACTACTTTAAAGGACATTTACACAGACGAATTCCTTAGGGTAGGTAGGTTCTCAAGGATACTTGCTCTTTTCAAAACAAACTGAAATCTTTTCACACCAATAATTTTCAAAAGCTTTCGAAGCAAACTTTTCAAACACTCTGACGTACGAGTCGAACTGAAATTTTTCAAAGAAACTTTTTAAACCCACATTGAAAAGCAAACAAACAATTTTGAAAACACATTGAGCAAGTACCTAAGAGCCCATGGATAACCATGGATAGAAAGGGTGCTAACACCTTCCCTTTCTATAACCTACCTCCCGAACCGAGAGCAATCTCTTTTAAGGAATTTTTCTGTGCTTTTGTCCTTTCCATTTGGAGAAAATAAAAGACGGTGGCGACTCTTGCTTCCGCGACATTTTCGCGAACCAGCTTTAAAACAGTCAGTTCCAGATCCACCGATCACAGAACTGGAGACTCTGCTGGGGACTAAACTTAAAGTGAGGTGTACCTTAGGACTAAGATCATTGTGTTTTCAATTGCTTTCCTTGTTTGCTTTATTATTGTGGGACTGTCTTGGGAGTTCTATAGATCCTAACCCGGATCTGGGGATACCTTCTTAGAAAGTAGCAACAAGGCTGTGAGGGAACTGTGCGGGGTATACCGACATGGTTGAAACAGTCTGCTACGTTGATGTGGCACTTTGGTGTGTACCGGTAACCCTTGAGTTCAGTCAAGGAGAGTACGGGGCCTCCATGTGGTGTCATGAAGCATCAACAGACCTTAGGAACCTTAATTGAACCATCTTGGCCTCTTTAGGGTAGTGAGATAACTGACTTTGGTGCAGTCCGAGGTTGGTTGATACTCGATACTACACTCAATTGAGGGTTGCTTTCCTGGAATATTTCGGTCGCCAGTTCAGTGGCTAAATCGAAACGATGAACAATGAAAGCAATCCCTTGATATTGGGAACCTTAGAACCCGGTTACTTTGATTAGGACAGGTTGAACCCACCAACTTCAAGAGGGTACTACCCAGACCCCATGCTGGCCTTAAACCTTAAGGGCCTGTCTTGTGTGCCTTGTGTGCCTTACATGTTTGTCTTTGTAAATATCTGTGGTGTGTTTAATCATAGCATCATGACATCATCCAGCATCATACGCATTGACTAACCATTTCAGGGGTTCGAATTTTCATCTTTGTTCTTGTTTTGTAGGACATGGAAACTGTTCGTAGAAAGACAATTCCAATCAGTCTTGTAAGGATCCCTCCTCAGCTTAAGGAGCTTATATCCAGGATTCCCGAGAACTCTTCATTTAGTGAAAGGCATGGAAGTCTCATCAGCTTGGTCAATACCAACATTGAGGAAGATATGATGAAGGTCCTGTTCCAATTCTTTGACCCTCTGCATCACTGTTTCACCTTCTTGGACTATCAGTTGGTACCTACATTGGAGGAGTTCTCCCGACTCCTGAAGATCCCTATCCTTGATCAGCTACCCTTCAACGGTACAGAAAAGGAACCTAAGCTTGAAGAGATTGCTAAAGCCTTGCACCTACAGTCATCTGACCTCAAGGGACATTGGGAAGTCAGAAGTGGTATTAAAGGGTTCTTAGCCAGGTTTCTGTTTGAAAAGGCCTATGAATGTTGGAACTCCCTTGACTTGCAAGCTTTTGAAGAGGTTGTGGCCCTCCTTGTTTATTGGTTTGGTGTTGTTCCCTAACCCAGATCAGCTCATTGATATCAGTGCTGTCCAGATCTTTATGTCCAGGAATCTTATACCTACGTTGCTGGGGGACCTCCTTCATTCATGTTACACTCGAACCATGAGAAAAAGAGGTGTCCTTATGTGTTGCACTCCTCTCCTGGGAAAGTGGTTTATTTCGCACCTTCCACAATCAGTCCTGAAGAACGAGCGGGGTTTGAGATGGTCACAACGGTTGATGACTCTTACACATGCAGATATACATTGGTGCCCTAGGTCCAGAGAAGATGTCACTATCATTGATCGTTGCGGGGAGTATCCCAATGTTCCTTTACTTGGAATCAGAGGGGGTATTACTTATAGTCCATGCCTGGCTTGGAGACAATTTGGTTATGCTCGGAGGGATGGTCCTCATGACATGTTGATACCTGACATAGTTTTTGACTTCGACAACGATACTCACGGACTTCGCCAGAGATTTATCAGAGCTTGGAGGATGCCTAGTAGGATAGACAGCAAGACACTGGGGCACAGGAACTCCATCCCTTTGGAGCCTTACCTCAAGTGGGTACGAGCCCGCTCTCAGAAGTTAGTAATGCCTTATCCTCACATGCTTCCAGTAATCAAAGAGCCTGCCTTGGAAGGAGAGGTGTCTCATGTTATTCAGCACCCTGATATGCCCACATCCTGGGAAGAGATGCAGAAGAGCTGGATCCAGCTTAAGGAAGAGCGGAATTCTCTTGAGACTAGTTTGCATGCCAGTGAAAAGAAGGTCTTGGAGCTCACCCGCCTGTTGCATGAGGAAAGGAATCTCAACACTTACATAGCTCCAAAGAAGATGCGCAACATATTTTGGGATTGATTTGATCTTTTTTGTATTTTTGCCCATGAGGCTTTGATGTATTAAACAATGATTTTCTTAATAATAACGTGCGTTCCTTTTGGTCTACAACAAATTTGAATTTTCGAACTCTTGAATGCATTGCATAAATACATATCATTCATCATGTGCATCATAAATACTCTTCTTTTCAGGTTGTTTACCATTCTTCGCTGTTTATTTCAGCATCATGAACCCTGAATCATCAACCGAGGCATCTATCAAGGCTCTTCAGGCGCAGAACGTCCAGTTTCAGGCGCAAAACGCCCAATTTCAGGAGCTGATCAAGGGCTTGGCTCAGGGTCAACAAGAGTTGAAGACCATGCTGCTGAAGAAGACTAAGAAGAAGAGGAGGACTGTGCTATTTAACACTGGGCGCAGACTCGGGAACACTTTGGTTGAAGCTGAAAGGACTCCTCCATCTGTGACGGAAGGTAGTCACCAAGAAAGGGAGGTCCCTACTCCTGTGGGCTCTGATACTGAAACAGACTTCAACGACGAACAGTACCCTCCTGCTGAAGACCGGTACAAACAGCTGGAAGACAGATTAAAGGCTATGGAAGTTCAGCGGGTGCCTGGATTGGATTTCGGAGACTTGGGGTTATCTACTGGGGTGGTGATCCCCCACAAGTTCAAAACACCTGCCTTCGTGAAGTATGATGGGGCTTCCTGTCCCAAGATGCACCTCCGTTCTTATGTAAGGAAGATCCAGCCTTACACAGCAGACGAGAACCTTTGGATCCACTTCTTCCAGGAGAGTCTTTCAGGGACTCACCTCGATTGGTTCTATCAGCTGGATGGAATCAGCATTCGTAACTGGGAGGATCTGGCCACTGCTTTTTACAAGCAGTATCAGTATAATGCCGACCTCGCTCCTACGCGTACCCAGCTCCAGGGTATGTCGCTAGGGTCGGGTGAAGGTTTTAAGGAGTACGCCCAGAAATGGAGAGACCTGGCTGGCAGGGTGCAGCCACCATTGACGGATCGGGAGCTGGTAGATATGTTTTTGGGGACCCTATCTGGTCCATTTTTCAATCATCTCATTGGTAATTCCTCTGCTGGTTTTACTGATCTGATCCTAACTGGTGAAAGGATCGAGGCCGGTATAAAAACGGGGAAGATACAGAAAGTTGCCTCCTCCAGTACTGAGAAGAAACCCTTCAAAAAGGAGGCTAGTGCTGTATATAGCTCCCGGAGAACAGAGCGACCTGAACGCCACCAATCTGTCAGTGCGGTAATGATTGCCAAACCTGCTGCCGCTCCTCGGCCAACTAATCCTCAAAAGTTTGAAAGACCCCGGAGAGAGTATACCCGGTTAAGCATGACCTTATCACAGATCCTGCCACAGTTGCTATCCACCAATTTAGTGACTGTCAGGGAGGCTCCAAAGTTTCCCAATACTGCATCCCCCAAGTTCAATCCAAATGCTCGCTGTGCTTATCACTCTGATAGCCCGGGGCATAACACAGATGACTGTTGGGCCCTAAAGAATAAGGTTCAATACCTCATTGATGCAAAGGAAATACAGTTCGAGGCGCCCGAGAGGCCGAATGTTGTAACTGCTCCCATGCCCCAGCATGGAGTGAATGCTGTTGAGGAGGATTTGTATGTAGCTTCGGTGGATGATGTTGCTACTCCGTTGCTGATGGTCAAGAGGAATCTGTTGCTAGCCGGTTTATTTCCGGGATGTAGCGAAGGTTGCCCTCTATGTGTTGCTTCCCATGTTGGTTGTTCTCTGCTGAAGTCAGGTGTCCAAAACCTGATAGATAGTAGAGAGATTTTGTTCAGAAAGACTGTTGTTCCTGCTGCTCCTGTTGAAGAAGTGTCGATCGTTACCATCTTCAACAACCATTCCGAGGCTCCTTCAAAGAAGCCTGTCCAAATTTTGTCAGTTCACAAGAGTGCTCCCATCACCATTACTGTTCCGGGGCCTATACCCTACAAATCTGATAAGGCTGTCCCATGGCACTATGGGGCGGATGTTTATGTTCTGGGTGTGAAACAAGAGTTCAACATTGATACTGGTGTCTCCAACATCACCGGGCCTGCTAAGGTCACTCGTAGTGGAAGACTGTTCTCGCCAGACATTGCTCCTCCGGTAATTCATAGGCCTTTGATCTTCACACCTGCCAGTGTGCCTGTTTCTCCCTCTGACCAAGTATCCATCCCTGCTACTGAGTCATCTGATACTCGGGGCAAGGGGATTGCTGCTGATGTGCCTGCCAGGACGGAGGCACCAAAGACCATTGTTGAGGCTTCCAAGCAGGAAATGGAAGAAATCCTCAAGATAATAAAGAAAAGTGATTTCAACGTTGTAGAACAGCTGGGGCACACCCCCTCTAAAATCTCCATGTTGTCACTGCTGCTGTGTTCAGAGGCCCATGCAAAGGCTCTGATTGCTTTCTTAAAGACAGCCCACGTACCCCAAGAGACGTCTGCTGACCAGTTCACCGACTGTGTGGCCAACCTAACCGCTGATAATGGCCTGGGTTTCTCTGATGCCGATCTGACAGCAAAGGGGAAGAACCATAATGATGCCCTGCATGTCTCTATTGAATGCAGGGGCACTACTCTTGCTCATGTGCTGGTTGACACAGGTTCTTCATTAAACGTGCTACCCAAGAAGGCTCTGGATAGGCTGGATTGTGAGGGTTTGGAGCTCAAACCAACTCACATTGTTGTCCGGGCCTTTGACGGGTCCAAAAGAATGGTACATGGTGAGGTGGACATCCCAATCAGGGTTGGGTCACAGGTATTTGATTCAAAATTCTATGTGATAGACATCCATCCGTCCTATTCTTGTTTGCTGGGTCGCCCGTGGATCCACAAGGCTGGAGCTGTGACCTCCACATTGCATCAGAAGCTCAAGTACCCGGTCAGGGGGAAGATCGTAACAGTGCAAGGGGAAGAGGAGTACATGGTCAGCCACCTCAACTCCTTCAGATACGTGGAAATGGATGGGGAGTTCATTGAAACCCCCTTTCAACATTTTGAGGAAGTGCCACAAACCCTGGCAGCAGCAGAAGCAGATGAAGAGGTTTCTCCTATGAAGATGGCCTCCTTAAAGGACGCCCGGGCTGTGATCGAAAAAGGTGAAGGTGCAAACTGGGGCAAGCTCCCTGATCTTACTCCTAAGACTAACAAGTTTGGGCTGGGTTTCACTACAGAAGCTCAGAAAGCGGTGCGCAAGGCAAGAATTGGAAGACCTCCGGTGCTCATCACTCACTCAGAAGTGAATGCTATTGGAGAGGAAGATGAAATAGAAGAGTCAGAGTTCGATAGCTGGATCTACCCGACGGCCGACGGTGGATTGACCAATTGGACTGCTAAAGATTTTACACCCATAACTTTTGTTCCTCAGTAATGAATTTCTTTGTTTTTGATTTGTAATAAACAATAATTTGAAACTATATGGCCCGGTGTCTTACCCGGGGCACCGTGGTTTTATTTATGAGGGCTTTTGTTTGTCACTATCATAAATCATGAATAAAAAGCATTGGACGTTTTTCACAATTCAAATTTTGCGCTCCTTTTCTTTCTTTTCTTTACATATTGCAAAACAGCTGTATTTACACATACACACTCACTCATACAGGTTTCAATCCACTCTGGATCTCACTGGTAACGACTCTGCTACTGCCAGTTATGACTTCGAAAATCCGATCAACTTAGCCGAAGACGAAGGTGAAGATGATTGCGAAGTGCCTGGTGAACTTGCAAGACTGTTACAACAGGAAGAGAGGGCAATTCAACCCCATGAAGAGCCAGTAGAAATAATAAACTTGGGTACTGAGGAAGACAAGAAAGAGGTGAAGATTGGTGCCAACCTAGAACTCAGCGTGAAGCAACGGTTGACTCAGATGCTGCATGACTATAAGGAGATCTTTGCTTGGTCCTACGAAGATATGCCCGGATTAGATACCGACATTGTGGTCCATCACTTACCAACTAAAGAAGATTGCCCTCCGGTTAAGCAAAAGGTCCGCCGTATGCGTCCAGAGATGTCTGAGAAGATTAAAGCCGAGGTTATGAAGCAGTTTGATGCCGGGTTTCTTGCAGTGACTTCTTACCCTCAGTGGGTTGCTAATGTGGTGCCGGTACCTAAGAAGGACGGCAAGGTCAGGATGTGTGTCGATTACAGGGATCTGAACAGGGCCAGCCCCAAGGATGACTTCCCTCTACCCCACATTGATGTCCTTGTTGATAATACCGCTCAGCATAAAGTGTTCTCTTTTATGGATGGCTTTTCAGGCTACAATCAGATCAAGATGGCTCCTGAAGACATGGAAAAGACTACGTTTGTTACTCAGTGGGGCACCTTCTGCTACAAAGTCATGCCTTTTGGACTAAAGAATGCTGGGGCAACCTACCAACGTGCCATGGTTGCTTTATTTCATGACATGATCCATCATGAGATAGAAGTGTATGTTGACGACATGATCGCTAGGTCCCAGACTGAGGAAGAACACCTTGATCATCTGCAGAAACTGTTTGACCGTTTGAAACTGTACAAGCTGAGGTTGAACCCGAACAAGTGCACCTTCGGGGTAAGATCTGGAAAGTTGCTAGGCTTCGTGGTGAGTGACAAGGGAATTCAAGTGGACCCTGCTAAGGTCAAAGCCATTCAAGAGATGCCAGTTCCTAAGACAGAGAAGGAAGTCAGAGGCTTTCTAGGACGTCTGAATTACATTGCTCGGTTCATCTCACACTTAACTGCTACCTGTGAACCAATCTTCAAGCTGCTGAAGAAAGATCAGGTAGTACGTTGGAATGATGAATGTCAGGCTGCTTTTGACAGAATCAAAGAATATCTCCAAGAACCACCCATCCTTATGCCACCAGTTGAAGGGAGACCTTTGATACTTTACCTGACAGTGCTTGATAATGCAATGGGGTGTGTGCTGGGGCAGCATGACGAGTCTGGCCGAAAAGAGCATGCCATTTATTACCTTAGCAAAAAGTTTACCGACTGTGAGACCCGATACTCACTGCTTGAGAAAACTTGCTGCGCTTTGGTATGGGCTGCTCGCCGGCTGAGACAGTATATGCTGACTCACACTACCTTGTTGATCTCAAAAATGGATCCTATAAAGTACATATTCGAAAAGCCTGCTCTGTCTGGGAGAATTGCAAGATGGCAGATGATCTTGACGGAATACGACATTCAGTACACGACCCAAAAAGCCATCAAGGGAAGTGTATTGGCAGACCACCTAGCACATCAAGCTGTGGATGACTACCAATCAATGAACTTCGAGTTTCCAGACGAAAGCATTATGATAGTAACTGACTGTGAAATACCTGGACCGGATGAAGGACCTGAACCAGGATCCCGATGGTCTATGCACTTTGACGGAGCCTCCAATGCTTTGGGAAATGGTATCGGCGCCATAATCGTATCTCCACAAGGTACTCATACTCCACTCACCGCCCGGCTGTGTTTCAACTGTACCAACAACATGGCGGAGTATGAAGCGTGTATCATGGGTCTTCAAGCTGCGATCGACCTGAGGATCAAATTTCTGAGTGTCTTCGGAGATTCCGCTCTTGTGATCAACCAGATCAAAGGAGAGTGGGATACGAAACATCCAAACTTGATTCCTTACAGAGAATGTGTGTTGGCCTTGATCCCCCACTTCACAGAGATAACATTTGAGCATTTTCCAAGAGAAGAGAATCAGTTGGCGGACGCGTTAGCTACAATGTCTTCAATGTTCAAGGTTAAATGGGATAATGAAGCTCCCCGGATCATCATCTGGAAACTGGACGAACCGGCATACTGTTGTGATCTCGAAACCGAATTGGTGACTGAGAAGCCTTGGTACCACGAAGTGAAGAGATACCTAGAAGCTCAGGAATACCCTGAAGGAGCATCTGTCAATGATAAGAAATTCCTGAGGAGGTTTGCAGCCAAGTTCTTTCTTAGCAACGGCATTTTGTACAAACGAAACCAGGATTCAACCCTACTGCGTTGTGTGGATAAGACTGAAGCAGAAAGAATCATGGAAGAGCTACATGAAGGGACCTTTGGTACACACTCCAGTGGACATACCATGGCAAAAAAGATCCTACGAGCAGGGTATTACTGGTCCACCATGGAAGCTGATTGCTACCAATATTCTAGGATATGCCATAAATGCCAGATCTACGCAGACAAGGTGCATGTTCCTCCGGTTCCTCTAAATGTTCTGACTGCACCTTGGCCGTTTGCAATGTGGGGCATAGACATGATCGGCGAGATAAAACCTACGGCATCCAATGGACATCGCTTCATCCTAGTGGCGATTGATTATTTTACGAAGTGGGTTGAGGCAGCATCCTATGCTACGGTAACCAAGACTGTTGTGGCACGATTCATTCGGCAAAACCTGATCTGTCGGTACGGTGTCCCTGAGCGGATTATTACAGATAACGGTACCAATCTGAACAATAAGATGATCGCTGAGCTCTGCGAACAGTTCAAGATACAGCACCACAATTCTTCTCCTTACAGACCGAAGATGAATGGGGCTGTAGAAGCAGCTAATAAAAACATCAAGAAGATCGTGCAGAAGATGACAGTAACGTATAAAGATTGGCACGAGATGTTACCGTTCGCTCTGCATGGGTATCGTACCTCAGCTAGGACGTCAACCGGGGCAACTCCTTTCTCTCTGGTTTATGGCATGGAGGCAGTCTTGCCGATCGAAGTACAAATTCCTTCTCTCCGGATAATGAAGGATGCAAATCTGAATGAAGATGATTGGATCCAGACACGACTTGATCAGCTCAACCTTATTGACGAAAAGAGACTTGCTGCTATCTGTCATGGTCAGACGTATCAGAAACGAATGATCAGGGCATTTAACAAAAAGGTCAGACCACAGGAATATCAAGTCGGGGATCTGGTGATCAAGCGAATCATCCTTCCTCAGAGTGATCCAAGGGGCAAATGGACCCCTACGTACGAAGGGCCATTTGTGGTTAAGCATGTGTTCTCAGGAGGAGCAATGATATTAACCAACATGGATGGTGACGACCTTCCTCATCCCGCCAATGCAGACATAGTTAAAAAATACTACGCATGAAAAAATGACCCGCTAGGCTGACATGCCTAGGCAAAAATTAGGGCTTCCCGTCGAACCAAAAGGGTTCGAGCAAAATGAAGGGATGGAAATGAAAAATCTGTACACCCGGCAAGTCGAAAACCTGAAAAGGCGGCTTGGGCAAAAATGGGTATCCCGGTGGACTGAAACCCCGAAAGGGCGGTCCAGGCAAAAATTAGGGATAAAAGCGTAATACTATGTCTCATTGGATCACTTTGCATCCAGAATCCGGTATCTACATCAAGTTCAGACGGCATCGATCAGTCAGCTTCACCTTCAACCAAGGTCATCAAGTGATGAGACGCGCAGAGTGTAAAGGCAATAGCAGAGTTGAAACCCAGTGGATCATTCATCTTTCACACAGCTGTTTTATTTTCTTTTGTACAAAACTTGTAATAAACTCTTTTGCTCGGCGATATTTCTCTTACTGAGATGTCAGCCTCTTGTACACAAAACGCCTATTCACAGGCTAATTCAAAATCAATACAAATATATTTTTCAGTTAAACGTGCCAACTGTTTTTTTTCTTTTTTTTGTTTTGTTTTGCGAAGAACGTCCAAGGTTCAATTTGTGATATATGCATTGACAATAATTTGCTAGCTCATAAACATTTGCATACGAAACAAAGAATTAATTGCAGGTGACACTAGAAACAGGGGCAATAAAGAGTTGTCTGAGCAGTCTAATTGTTCTATCCTCCAAGGTACCAAGGTAGGTTCAGCTAAAGAACCTAACCAGACATCTTAACTTCCCCAGGAGAGTCCCATCCAAGTTCCCCCGGGAAAGATGGAATTCATCTCCCCAAGCAGTAAGCTTACCCCCAGTATATTCTGGAAGCTCATCCCCTAGCAGAGCACGAACGCGTCGTCCGGCTTTATTTAAAGAGTTATTTCCTTAACAAGATATAACTGGGTTATCCTCAGCCAAACGCCACGGAAAGGTCGTCGTCAACATAATTCTTTCCTATCCCCAGTGAAGTCCATTAACACTTCCAACAACAAAGATATCCTCAGCAAATTACTGCTATCAACTCAACAAAGCATCTCTAGAGCATTGCTTCCCACAGAGTATTGCTTCCCAGCATGATCGCTAGAGTATCTTTTCTCCCTGCAGAATCTTCCATTCGCCAAGTTTATTCCGCAACGGAGTCATCGTCTCCTACCGGTATCCTTGCAACTACTATCATCCCTAGCGGAAGCAAAATCTATTCTTCGACATCAGCCCAGGATACGACTTCCCGGCACCCGTCAAGGATTCATTTTCCTAGACAAAAACATACATAAAACATCACATACATCATTATAGCATGCATAACACACTGCATCATACAAATCTCATTTATGTTGAGAACATCATTGCTTGATCCATATCATGCATTGCATATGACTGACTTTTACCTTTCAGGAAAGATCCAGTTAAGTTCTCAAGCTACATTTCAAGACCTAGACCGGTTCAGTTAAATCGTCCCAAGATTTTCCTGATGCGTATCCAGTCAAAGGCCTTCTCTGGTTCAGTTAAATCGTCCCAAGATTTTCCTGATGCTTATTCAGTTGAAGACATTTCAAGACCTAGACCGGTTCAGTTAAATCGTCCCAAGATTTTCCTGATGCTTATCCAGTCAAAGGCCTTCTCTGGTTCAGTCAGATCAACCCTAAGATCTCCCTGATGCTTATCCAGTTGAAGACATTTCAAGACCTAGACCGGTTCAGTTAAATCGTCCCAAGATTTTCCTGATGCTTATCCAGTCAAAGGCCTTCTCTGGTTCAGTTAAATCGTCCCAAGATTTTCCTGATGCTTATCCAGTTGAAGACATTTCAAGACCTAGACCGGTTCAGTTAAATCGACCCTAAGATTTTCCTGATTCTTACCCAGTCAAAGGCCTCTCTGGTTCAGTCAGATCGACCCTAAGATCTTCCTGATTCTTATCCCAGTAGAAGACACCCCAGATTTTTCTCAACGAGCGTTGTTGAAGTTAAAGTCGCCCAAGGCTCTCTTACCATTCATGCCAAGGAAGTTATCATCCCTGGTTCTTCTTTCATCGTCGTTTGAAGCTCCAGACTCAGCTCCTGTAACCAGTCAGGACACACCTATACCAGGCATCTAAAAAATCGGCTCCTGCAACGTGTCAGGTACTCATTTTCTGTTTTGCAGGTATACAGGTTCTCGCCAAGGAATCCCCTACGCAATCAAACATCCAGATGGCATCCATAAGCCCATTCCACCATCATTGCTAACATGTGAGCGCAAATTTCCGGGCACTCTAGTGTCCAATCATCTTTTACCCTCGGATTACGAAAGGCACGTCAGCCAATCTGCATCCTCAGGTCTAAGAAGATTGAACAGGGGCAACTGTTATACCCCAAAATTTTCCCTCCCATATTCCTCAAGAAATTGCCAAGCCAAGTCACAAAATTCCCCAAGGGTTGTGCAGGTCAACTGTCTCCTATACAGTCAAAACTAGGGTTTGTGTGCTGATCAAGAAAATGGAGTGTTCAAAGGTCCAATCAAGTCTCATATGCTTATAAACATGGTCAAGCATACTCATATCAAGTTTCAAGGCATTCAGTTCAAAATTGCACAGTCAAAACCCTAAATTGCACTACAGTCAGTTGTAGGGGCAAAATGGTCATTTGGCAGTCAAAAGTTCAAATTTTTGGTCAACATATCATTTTGAAGCCACAAACATCATTTGATCAATGCTTGATCATGATTCTCAAAATTTGGCTCAGAAATCATCAAAGATGCAAAAGTTGCTATATCTGGACAGCTGAAAAAGTCAACTGAAATTGACCAGGGCATAACTTTCACATGGATTATCAGAAAAATTCCATCCAAAGCTCATTTGGAAGAGAAAGACATTTCCTACAACTCATCTTCATACTTCAAGTCCAATAAATGCTCTCACAAAAAGTTATCAATTTCAACATTATAGGTCATTTTCAAAAGTCAACAAAAAGGGACTTTAAGTCAAAGACCATAACTTGAGATTGGTAAATCAAAATGACATGGGACCAAAGGCATTGGTTAGAGGACTCAAAGACCTTTCCAAAATGTCCAAGAACATGTGAAAAGCTTAAAAATTGAGCAAGTTATGCCTTGTAGAAGTTGGGAAATTTTTGTGAAATGGAAAAAGTCAACTATCCTTGAAACTCCAATTTTTGACAAAAGGGCCCACTTTCTTCCACTTGATTCATCCTTGTCATGCCACACACGTGTCCCATGATTAATTTCAAGACCAAATATTGATTTTTTCTATTTTATTTAATTTTTGATAATTTAATTCATTTTAAATCTTTGAAAATTCAAATAAAATTCAAAAACCAATGGAATAGTGTCATGTGAATTTGGACAACTTCCATATATCATGGGCCAATTCAAAAACTCAGGCTAGGGTTAAAATTGCACACTAAGTCTTGGTCTTGGCTTAAAAAAAGGAAAAATTTGTTAATGGAAAAACCCTAGGACTGGTTCTTTCATAAGCATGAATCTAGGTCAGCTAGCAAGCCAATTCTCTTCCCTCATAGATACCAAGTCAAACCCTAACCATAACACACCATATGCTGCGCTGAAAAGCCTATTGAACATTTGAAAATTTTCCATAAAAGCACAATTCTGAAATCAAGGTGGGAGTGAGTTTTAAGCCTTAATTCTTTTTCTAATAGCATCCTGGACAAACTCTGAACGTGTGCCAACCCCTAACATCAATCAAAGCGCAAAGAGGTGGTGGCTACAACTCAAACTGTAAAGAAGAATTGTTGAAATCGTGCATCATTTTTTAAGCATCCTTTGCACTTTTTATTTGTGAATTCTTGTTTAATGTGAAGTTTGCAAGCTAACTGATGTGTTCAATTGAGTTTTCAGTGGCCATACGTGATTCTACCATTTTCATATTCTAGGGTTTTGTAGAGCTTAATTTAGGGCTTTTGCAAATAAGAAAAATCAGAGCTCCAGATAACCACTAATGGATTCAACGCTTGAGGACGAAAGCAATGGAACCCTCGCGCTCAATTTATGAGCGTTAGGGACCTAATCGCTATTTTTTGGAAGCTAGCTTTAAGCCACGCTCAGAAACCGTTGCCTATGCGTTTAGTGTTTCAGGAACAGGGAGAACGATGACATCGTGGCAGGGATTGATAGGTCCATTCAAATTTCGCGCGAAATTCCAAGAGCATTAATGTTTTCTTCTTATAATATTCACCGTTTATTATATATTAACAATAACTCAAATGCTTCAGTGGCAGGCGTTTTCCTTTGCATGATCCAAGACCTGGGTTCGAACCCCAGGTCTGAGTAATTTCGCTATTATTTTTTCATTAATAATTATATGCAGGCACTATCTTAAGACTCATCATGCACACTCAAAATGCATTGCCCACGCGTCCCAGGAGATCTAATCAAGGGTTCAGATTGAAAGCATACCATGGATGTAAGTCAACATGCCACGCATGATCCAGAAAGGTCAACAAATTCAAGGCTTAATGGGCCAAAACTCCAGGCCTGAACCTCCAATTTGGAGCTACCCCCCCTGGTTTGCATTTTTTTTCTATTTTTCTTCTTATTTGATTTTGCTATTTTATTTACTTTATTTGTTTTAACATAATTAGTTTATTTTTCTACAAAATAAAAAAAACATTCAAAAATCAGAAAAGACCAAAAAAAATAATAAATATTTATATTATAATTATTTTCATAAATAAAAGCTTGTAATTATTTAGTTTTAATTAGGTTACAAATTTAAAATTCTTTTTAATAACAAAATACAAAAATATAGAGTTAGGCTAATTAATAAGCTTTCTTCTTTCTAATTTTCTTTTTAGCAATAATAATTATTTATTTTCCTATTTAAATTGTACATAAATAAATTAGGGTTTAATGTAGATTATATTTTAATTCTTTCATAATAAATAAAAATATTAGAATTAAGGTTTGCCTTTTAATTTAATTTCAATTAACTCCTTTTTCTCATTAAATCTAAAAAACACAAAAATACCATTTTCATTTAATTTTAATTTTAAATTCCTTATTAATTTTAATTGTTTGCAAAAGGGTCCAACGCCCTAGTTTTGTAGTTTTTTTTAATTTCTTTATTTCGCACATTTATTTTATATCGTTTAAATAATTATGTATATGCCCCAAAGCCTTGTAATAATTTTTACTTTATTTCTCGCACTTTTATTTTATTGCTCTTTTACTTTCAGTCAAATCGGGTTCGGTTTATTTTGGCGATGTGGACCCGCGCCATTTGTAATAGTTTAGATTTATTTTTTCGCAAACTTTATAACTGTTAAATGCCTGCAAGAATGAATGGCCCTAAAACTAAAATCAAGCGTAGATCACAACAAACATGACAAGACAAATTAATTGAAACATGACACACGGACCGCACACACCACCCTTAGGGTACGCCTCACTGTTGCCTTTCGAAAGGTGATCGTCGAGTAGAAGACGTCTTAGTAAGTCCTCATGATCCGGGAACCTGGCATGAGGGTAGCTTCTAAGGTGTCTTCCCATTGCTCTGGTGATCACCATGCCCCTAAAACTCGAATTGACCCGAACACCTCCAACGGTGGTGCTACCTACCTCTCAATGGTGGGATGGCACTACTTTAAAGGACATTTACACAGACGAATTCCTTAGGGTAGGTAGGTTCTCAAGGATACTTGCTCTTTTCAAAACAAACTGAAATCTTTTCACACCAACACTTTTCAAAAGCTTTCGAAGCAAACTTTTCAAACACTCTGACGTACGAGTCGAACTGAAATTTTTCAAAGAAACTTTTTAAACCCACATTGAAAAGCAAACAAACAATTTTGAAAACACATTGAGCAAGTACCTAAGAGCCCATGGATAACCATGGATAGAAAGGGTGCTAACACCTTCCCTTTCTATAACCTACCTCCCGAACCGAGAGCAATCTCTTTTAAGGAATTTTTCTGTGCTTTTGTCCTTTCCATTTGGAGAAAATAAAAGACGGTGGCGACTCTTGCTTCCGCGACATTTTCGCGAACCAGCTTTAAAACAGTCAGTTCCAGATCCACCGATCACATGGTTCACCAATTGAATTTGGGAGACAGTCATCATCTCCTTTTTCTTTTGCAACATTTTTCATGTTGTTGAGGATTTGTAATGACCTCTTTCTTTTGATTTGTTATCCCTAACTTTTGCCTGACTGTTCCTGTTTTCGAGATTACAGTCAGCGGGATGCCCCAGGTTTCTTAAGCCTCCTTTGTAGGTTTTGACTTAATGGGTTTTTCTTTCGAGAGGTAATGATTGCCTATGTGATAGGGAACCATCACTGTTTTTTGATTCCAGAGGAATGCTTTTCTCCTTTTGATGTCGTTCGTTGTGTTACGAACTGAGAGTTTGCGACTTCAATGCGCACCTTTTTTGAATTAACTGAGAGACTACCCTGCCCCAGGTTTATATCAAAGGTTTTGATTTGTTTAGAACAGAAAACTCCTACTTCTTTGGCTCTAAGGGGGTTGACTAGGGATTATCTTCCTTATAACTCCAGTGTTTGGGAATTGAAAGAAATGCATGTACATCATCAACATGGTCTGTTCAAAAGCATACTGTATGAGATTATGGTATTGTTTCGTCATCCTCCCTCTAAAGGCTTGTAGCTTTTTATCAAGAGTAAAATATCATAAAGAAAAGCATAAGAGTAGTGAAAACGAATGGATGAATTCAAGACAAACATATGCAATGCATTAATGAAACAAAGTTTGACATTAATAGATAATTGTTTGAATGACAAAGAGATTACAACTTGAAAATTCAAAGAAACAAAGATTTCTCAGTGATTTGGCACATCAGCAGTGATCACATTTGGAGTCTCCAGAGGGTCAAAACTTGATCTCCTCGGCCTCAATCAAGTCTTGAATCTGATTCTTCAAAGTCCAACAGCTGTCGGTGTCATGCCCAGGGCTGCCAGAATGGTAGGCGCATCTCTCACTCGAGTTGTACTTGGAAGAGGAAGTATCAGGATTTTGAGGAGGATCCTTTAGCGTGATTAACCTCAACCTCAACAAATGTTGTAATGCTTGAGACAAAGGCATGTTGATGTCTGTATACTGCCTTTCTTGATATCTCACCCTACGCCTCTTGCCCCGTTTTTGTTGAACAAGCGTGGGATCAGAGATCAGGATTGCCCCAGCATGTTGATTAAGACGACTCTTTTGACCAGTCACTGCATTGGACTCTTTCTTCCCATTGTAGTGGATTTTCTGAACATCAGAGGGAGTAGCTCCTTAGATCTTCCCACTTTTGATGCCATCTTCGACCCTTTCGCCGATTAGTATTAGCTCGGTGAACCCAGCTGAAGAGCTTCCAATTAAGTGATTGAAGAAAGGCCCTGTCAAAGTCCCCATGAAGATGTCAATTAGCTCTCTGTCAGTTAAAGGGGGTTGCACCCTACCAGCCAAATCTCTCCACCTTTGAGCATATCCTTTGAAGCTCTCGTCAAAACCCATGGTCATGTTCTGCAATTGCATACGAGTTGGTGCAAGATCAACATTGTACAAATATTGTTTGTAGAAAGCCCTAGCTAAATCCTCCCAGGTGTGGATGTGAGAACTCTCCAATTGATAGAACCACTCGAGTTGAGCCCCTACCAGGCTTTCTTGGAAGAAATGGATCCAAAGCCTTGGATCAGTTGCGTATGGCTGAATCTTGCGGACATAAGACATTAAATGCATCTTAGGGCAAGAGACTCCATCATACAAAGCAAAGGTAGGGACTTTGAACTTTAGCGGAATGACCAATTCGGGAACTAAACCCAAGTCTCCTAAGTCCAAGCCAGGTACTTGTTGAACCTCCATAGCATTGCGGCGATCCTCCAACTGTTTGTACTTCTCATCAGCAGGAGGATATTGTTCCTCGGAGTAGTCAGCTTCATCAATCCCCATATTGCGGTCTTCTTCAAGACTGACCCCCTTGTCTTTGAGAAGGAGAGCCTTCAGATCTTCTTGCCCTTTACCCATAGCCAGCAGCATTTGTTGGAATTGAGCATTTTGGGCTTGGAGATCTTTCACCGTTTGTTCCATATCCATCTTACTGAAATAAACAGTAGGAAGAATAAGGAAACCTGAAAAGGAGAAATCTGCTATGCAATGATATGTATGATATATATGCAATGTTTTCAAGGATCTCTTGGGGTAAACACAAGAGAATGTTAGAGGTTGAACTTCGATCTTTGATTGGAGAACTTTACACCGGTGGATGTCTTTCCACGAGAATCAAGCTCACCATGTCAAGTGGGTCATAGCCCTTGATTCAAGTTGTTGCACTTGATCTTTGATTGGAGAACTTTGCACCGGTGGATGTTTTTCCACGAGAATCAAGCTCACCATGTCGAGTGGGTCATAGCCCCTGATTCAAGTTGTTGCACTTGATCTTTGATGGCATTTGTATAGAGGAGAATCCTCTTGCCCTTTGGTAGACGTCTGGTTCAACGTAACCCTGCATCAAAAGAACCCTCGAGATCCTTGAAATGGTTATTGAAAATGCTATGGTATGATGTCATGATGTTATGTACATGTATGCAGAAGCAAGTAAGTGTATATACAGGTAATCATATTCACACAAAGCAAACAAGTCCTTAGGTTTAGGCTTGCATGGGGTTTGTAGGTAAGTACCCTTTTGAAGTTAGTTGGCTCATCCTGTCCTAGAAATAGAAACCGGGTTCTAAGGAGCTCAATATCATTGGATTGTTTTCTGTGTTCATTGTTTTGGTTTAGCCACTTAACTGGCGACCAAAATATTCCAAGAAAACAACCCTCAATGAGTGTAGTATCGAGTATCTACCAACTTCGGACTGCACCAAAGTCGGTCATCTCACTACCCCTAAAAAGGCTAAGATGGTCAACTAAGGTTCTAAGAGTTCGTTAGTGCTTCACGATATCACTCAGCGGCCCCGTACTCTCCTTGATTAAACTCAAGGGCTACCGGTACTCACAAATATATCACACTAACATAGCTTACTGCTTCAACCATGTCGGTATACCCCGCACAGTTCCCTCACAGTTTTATTGCTATTTACCTAAAAAGGTGCCCCCAAATCCGGGTGTAGGATTTACAAAAAACCCAAACAAGGACCCAAAAAGTAAAGTAATCAAAGCAATCAAAGCAAGAATGTAAAGGTGATCTAAACCCTAAGGTAACCCCACTTTTAGATTTCTCCCCAGCAGAGTCGCCAGTTCTGTGATACGGTGGGAGAACTGACTTGAGGTTTTGCGTTTGTATTCGCACTTGTTCGGTTTAGCAAGAGTCGCCACCGACTTTTTATTTTATCCTAAGGAAAGGTTAAAAAGCACAGGAAAAACCTTTTGAGATGTTTCGTGGGTTCGGGGGGTAGATTATGAAAAGGGAAGGTATTAGCACCCTTTTCATCCATGGTTATCCATGGGCTCTTAGTTACTTGTTTAGATCACTTGCCTTGATTTTCAATTGCTTGAAATGGTGTGTGTGTGTGTGTGTTTTGAAAATGTTTTGAAAAAGACGCCTTGTCTAGGCAACCGTTGTAACAATTCTTTACTCGAATGTTTTACAAAGGTGTGTATCTTTTCGAAAAGATGTTTCAAATGTTTTTGGAAGTTTGTTTTGAAAGTGTTTTTGAAAGTGTTGTGGAGTGTGGTTTTGAAAAGTAGGCAAGTGTGTTTTGCAAGTTGATCAAGTAACTAAGAGTTTGTCTACCCTATTGTACTCAAAAGTTTTTCTCATGTTTTAACCCTTTTAACAATTTTGTTCCACCATTGTATTTGGTGGACAATCTTGCGTTAGGATGTTAACGGGACGGGCGCGGGTCATCGTATGGACCATGAATGCAATGGTGCCAAGTGTCTTTGGAAATTTTGCTTGAAGGGACTATGATCATTTTGATAGGCAACTTTCGAAAGCGTCATCGAGGGACTATGATCATTTGATTCGTTTTGTTTTACCAAAGAAACTCAACGTGAAAGCATGGCCCATTTTGGAAGGCAACAAGCGGGATTACCCTAGGGGTGCAAGTGTGAATAGTGTATTGATTGTCATGCATTTGTCTTGTATTAGGTTATCTAGCGTTTGATTTTATGTACATACAAACCCTAGGTCTAACCATGGTATATTTGAAAGCGATAAATTGCGAGAATTTAAAGTCTACGCTATTACAAATAAGTATCCGGGAGTGGGGGTACAAATATTTACAAATGGGGATGAGACTTAATAGGAGAGTAGTGTCCAAACAAATTTACAACCAAATCGAATCAATCACAAATGTAAACGTAATGTATAGCAATGTACAAGAATAAAGCAATGTGAATGTATCAACGTATTTGTGTAAGTGCATGATTATTTACAAGTTGAGAAAGTGTATTTATTAAGTATTGTTAACTTAATGTATTTAATGTATTTTGTTTATTTAGTATTATTATCTTTTTGTCTTTTTGTTAAATATGTACAAGCAAAAGATTTTAATAAAAGAAAAGAACATATTTTAAGAAATTCTAATTTTTATGTATTTATGTTAGTATTTTTATGTACAAAATGTTTTAGTTAAAAAAGAAATATTCAACCTAAAAATCTATTTTTTATGTATTTCTATGAATATTTTCTACAAGAGTTTTAATTAAAAGAAAAAAATGTTTTAAGTTTTTTTAGAGAAAATTATCATTTATACATTTTTGGTTTATGTACAAAAGGGTATTAAATAAAAATTTTAAAAAAGAATATTATTTAAGTTAGAAAAAATCTTATTTCTATATACTCCTAAATATATAAAAAAGTATTAATAGACATTTTAAAAAGAATTTTAATTGTATCATTCTTTTTATTTAACAAAACATTAGTGTGAGTTAGTTTAAAAAGAATTAAATGGGCCTAGGTAGAATTCTGGCCCAAACAGAATCAAATAGATCAGAAGCAAAAGGGGAAATGAGGGGGGTGTATGCCAGGAATCACTTGGGCTTAGGTGTGTTTGTTCAGAGGCAGGCCCAACCGGGCTTCACAAATTTTGCAAGGGTTTTGTTTCTTGTTTCAATTGGGAATTAGGGTTAGGTAACAGAGGCGCCGTTTATCACTTTCGTCCTGTTCGTCTTCTCAAGCAAGCTTATGAGTCAAGCTTATTCCTCGCCTAAGGCCAACCATTTTATGTTCTAATTTTTAAGTGTTATTGTCATCGTTTCTGTTTGAAGTGCGTGAAAGGAAAAAGGGAAGGGATACTACCTTTGACCTTTGGATAAGGAGGAGGAGGCGGACTTGGAGGCGCTTAGGGTGGCCGGACGAGGAACGCGATGCTGAGAGTTGCTCTTGCTGGAAAACCTGGTACTCTGTTGTCTTTACTTTTTTAGGTTTAATGATGATGTCTGAAAACCCTTAGTCTCTGATTCTCTCTTCTGCTTATTTGTTTGCTTGCTTTCAATGATGGTTTATCTGAGATGCCCTGTATGCTTCTTTTCCTCTCTCCTGTATGCTTGTATGCTTGGTATGCTTATGAGTTGCCCAATGATGAACACAGTTCTGAGGGTTTGTTGGCTTTCTTGGTTTTGATTTGTGGGTCTTACAGTTTGAGGATTTCTGGTTTAGGCTTCAGGTTTATAAGCTTGGAGTTTGAATGCTTCTGGTTTTCTTGTGATAAGATGCAAGACTTTGAAGCTTTAAGCTTGATACTGGTTTAGGCTTTTTGGCTTATACACAGGTTTAGGCTTTTTGGCTTATACACAGGTTTGTGGTTTAGGCTTTTTGTGAGAAGCAGGTTATGGCTTGGCTTCTGTTTTGGATCACAGGTTGAGTGTTTTATGCAGATTTAGGCTTGACAGGTTAAGCTTGAGGGCTTCTATTTTGCAGGTAGTTTGATAGTTTGAATGTTTGGGTGTTTGAAACAGGGCACGGGCTTTTGGCCTACTGTCTTGAAACAGGTTACAGGCTTTGAAAGCTTGTGGTGCTTCTGGTTTAGCTTGCTTTGATGCAGGTCAGGCTTGCTGTTTGTTTGAAGCAGGTTGGAGGCAGCTTTGAGACTTTTTACAGTTTTTGTTTCTTTGGTATTTTCTGCCTCCTTCTTACTGTTCTATAACAGTTTGTTTTATATTCTTAAGCCTAAGCCCTGTAAGCCTTTCTCCTTTCTCTCTTTTTCTCTCTCCACACAGATTAAAGCATTTAATATTGCTTAAATTTGTCTTATGCTGAAAAAGTACTGGCCTGAAAATGATGAATTTGGATGTTGCTTGCATTGTTGGTTTACTCTGCATATTTCCTGCTTTCCTGCATACTTTGTTGACAACATTTTGTACTTCTTTGACAGCTTTTGGATAGCCTTTTGTACTTGTTGATGTTTTGATATCTTTCCATATCCTTTTGGACAGCTTTTGACATCTTTGGCTTTGGGCAGCTCTAGTTGACATTGGACTTAGTTTGAAATTGTAATTCAGTTTGCCTTTATACTTGTACATGCTGTTTGGAAACTTTGGTTGACAATTTTTGGATTTATGCAGTATGTTTGACAAACTTTGAATTTGTGCAATTTGTAAATTTGTGCATTTCATACTTTAATTGCAAGACATTTTTCTATCCCTCTTTGTGAACCAAGAGCAATCTTGTGATTTGCAGAGAGGGGAACAACTGATTCCGGCCAGTCACTTTTAATGATGAACTTTAACTGTGTCTGCTCTTTTATTTATTTCATCTGCGTTGACTTTTCTTCTTTTCTTTTTGCAGGTAAAGATAATTGAGCAAAGGAGCATTGGATAGAAGATGAAGACTTAGGAAATTTTAGGATAGTTTCAATTTATTCTTCAATCATTTGTAACATTATCATTGGAAACAAAATGTAAATAAATTTGCAGTTGTTTAAATAATAATTTGTAACAAACAATTAAATATGAATAAAAATCCCTTTTTGTTAGTTAATTCCTTCTTTCAATTCCCTGTTTATTTAATCATTTGAATTTCTAAAATTGAAACAACTAGAAGTAAATCCAATTATTTTGACTTAGAAAAAGAAATAATTAATAAACGTCTGGCGTTCCGAATAATCAAAACATTGCACAGTTAATGAAACAAAACGTCCACATGCCTTTTTGATTTACTGATTCAATCCAAACACTGCAAACTCCCAATCAGAAATCTCAGTTTATATCCCAGAGTAAACTGAAAAGAACTGTAGAATTAATTCTTTTTGCGCGCACAAACCCTAGTTCTTGATTAAACGCCAAAGAAACGTCCGCCTGATCAAAACCTGAGCCAAACCCACACAAAACCCTAGCAATTTGCTTGAACTGTTCCAGAGCCATGAAAACCCTAATTTTGTATAGACTGATAAGAAAAAATCTGTTTGATTGATTCTTACGCCAATTTGAAAAATCAGGAAAAGCCCGAAGCTGTGATTTCTTGTGAAAAAGAGGAGGGCAAATTTTGGGGTACAACATCAACAATAACAAACATTAGTATAAAAAATTCTTCATATAATCATACTCATTTGTTATCATCAAAACTCATAGATAATATTGCAGAACCAAATCTTATTCTTATATAGCTGCATGGCCTAGTTGTGCTAGCCTAGTTGTGTTGGCCGGGTTGAAGACCTGGCCGGGTTGTGCCTGGCCTAGCTGTGCTTGACTGAGTTATACTTGGCCGAGTGGGTTGCAGTTACGAAACTCAATAGAAAGCAGTTATAAATGTTACAAGTAATTATGGGCAGTTACGAACATTACAATATTTATGGACGGTTACACACGTTACGAAAGCAACTTAATAACCATTAGGCCAAAGATGAGCCTATATAAAGGATTATTGGAGAATGGAAAAGGGGAGCTGACACACACATAAGGCAGACATTTTATAAGTTCTTAGAGGAGCTCCCACCAGAGGGATAAGCAAGACACCTATCTTGGGTCAATACGAATCACTATCGTAGCACCCAAATCCCCAAAAATCACTACAAAAATCTATATTTGAGGCTCTCCCTATTTCTATAGGGAAACTATCCATTTATTGTTCCTACATAAGAATATTTGGTGTCCACCTTGGGGCCGGATAAAACTTTCCCGAGCCACAAGTTCAATACATGTGACACAGGTTCCGATGGCAAGGGTCCATACGTCACTGCCTGGTGTTTAACAATAGAAATTCGATGAATGTATTTCCCTGAAAATTACCCTCGTCTTTGGCCATGCTATCCAAAGATTATGTTTTCCAGGTATTAAGGTTTGTGCATACAAGCTTAGCTTCCATGGAAGATACGAAGAGAAGAGAGGAAAAAGTAACAGAAAGTTTATTGATAGATGAAAAAGATAATACACTTTGATATATTAATAATCTCTTATCTACAAATGAGTGAACTAGAAGTTATACATATATATGGAACCCTATATATGTATAAAGATATAAACTAATTAATTGTATAATGTAACTAACTAAGTCTAAAGTATAGTTTATAGTGTAATATCCCCCTTCAAGTTGGACTGTGGATGTTGTAGAGTCCCAACTTGTCCAGAATAACAACAAGAGTAGGCAAGTGGAGTGTGTGATATGGTGGGAGAACTGACTTGAGGTTTTGCGTTTCATCGCAAATGTTGCGGTTTAGCAAGATTCGCCACCGACTTTTCTTTTATCCAAAAGGAAAGGTGAAAAAGCACATGAAAGACCTTTGAGATTGTTTCTTGAGTTCGGGGGGTAGTGTGATACGGTGGGAGAACTGACTTGAGGTTTTGCGTTTGTGTTCGCAAATGTTTCGATTTAGAAAGAGTCGCCACCGACTTTTTATTTTATCCAAAGGAAAGGTCAAAAAGCACAGGAAAGACCTTTGAGATGTTTTCTTGGGTTCGGGGGGTAGATTATGAAAAGGGAAGGTTCTAGCACCCTTTTCATCCATGGTTATCTATGGGCTCTTAGTTACTTGTTTAGATCACTTGCTTTGCTTTTCCAATTGTTTGAAATGGTGCTTTGTGTGTGGTTTTGAAAATGTTTTGAAAAGAGGCCATCGTCGCGGAAACCTTTGTAATGATTCTTGTTTGAATATATACAAAGGTGTATTATCTTTTGAAAAGATTTCAATGTTTGAAAGTTTGTTTTGGGAAATGTTTTGAAATTGTGTTGTGAGGTGTGTTTGAAAATAGCAAGGATGTTTTTGCAAGTTTTTGATCAAGTAACTAAGATTTGTCTACCCTATTTTATTCAAAGGTATTTCCTACACATTTTTAACCCTTTCTACAGTGTTGTTTTACCATTGCATTTGGTAAACAACCTTGTATTAGGATGTTAAACGGGACAGGCGCGGGTCATCGTATAGACCATGATAGCAATTGTGCCAAGTATCTTTAGCAATTTTCCGAGGGACTAGATCATTTTGTATAGGCAACCAAGATAGCGTCATCGAGGGACTATGATCTTTTGTTTTGTTTTTGTTTTGCCAAAGTACTCAACATGCATAACATGGCCCTTTTAAAAGGCAACAAGTGGATGAAACCCTAGGGATGCAAGTGTGCATTGTGTATTAATTTTCATGCATTTTTGTCTTTGTATTAGTCAAGCTATTTGTTTGATTTTTGGATTGTTAGCATACAAACCCTAATCTCTAATCATGGCATAATTGAAAGCGTAAATGCGTAAAATAAATCTACCACTATTACAACATGATTATGGGGAGGGGGATACAATTTTGAATGGGGATTATTTGACAAGAAAAAGAAGAGCCCAGGGGGGGTGTATTCAACAAAAGGGGGGGTGTTAAAAACAAAAGAAGAAAAGCCCAGCCCAAGCCAGACTTCATCTTCAACCTCTGTCTTCAAATTTTCGCGCGCCATGTACAAACACGAACAACCTGCATACGTGCTCTAATGCAAAAACACATAACATCAAAGTTGGAGAGCTTTCCAAGATGAATTCAACCATATAAAAAACTTGTCCTAAATCTCAAAGACCAGAGAGAATTTCTCTGGCCCTAAATCTTAACCTATTTTTTTCAGGATGTTCATGGACCAAATTCTCTTAGCATGCTTAACTAAAATGAAAACTGAGCACATGTACAACTTCGTGGCTATGAATACTACATTTCTTATTCACAAACCTAAACCTAATTGTTCCTAAATAGAGAGATATGAAGTTGATAAAAACCTGTTTCAGTTGAGATCGTGTTTGACAATGTAGAGCTTTTCAATGAGGCCTGAGATGTTTGGGAGCTTGCTTGAACTTCCCCTGACCTTCTCCAATGCCTAGCTTGCCTTGAATGTGCTTGAACAAGCCTACAAAACTTAACCTGTACAAGCTGAAATAAAAAATGGCAAACCTTGTAAATGGAGTTACAGTTAGTGTTTGTGGGTTGGGATAACTTGGATAGGTTGTATGGAAGGTGTTTGATCCAGTTTGAGGCAAAACGCACGAGGGATTTGAGTTGTGGAAATTAAACTGCAAGGAGTGCCCTGTTTTGCCAAATGAAGATGATTTTATGCTATGGGAGGTTTGAGGGCTCAAAGGGTTGTGTTTCTAGCTCAAGGGGATGTGAGAAACTTGTCTCCAATGCTTGCCCAAGTTGGTTTTCTCAGATGTGTAAGTTATGTCAATTTTGACATGTTTCTTGTATATTAAGCAAAAATGAGCAATGATGTAATACAAGCCTGTACAGGCTTTCTATCAGCCTGCCCCTTCTGATCTTGGCCCCTCTAGTTGGTGGATATGGTTTTCTGCACAAGATATGGCTCAATGCTTAAGAGATGTGGTTTTGACATAAAGCACATTTTGGCAAAAATGGTAATGTTGTTTTTTCTATTTAAGGATTAATCTTGTGTGCAATGCTCTAATGACAAAAACAAAACCTTAGACCAATGGATTTGCATTTAATTGTTGAGTATGGAATGGTTTTGAGGCCTGTAATCTAGTGCAAAGCAAGCTGATTAGAGATTGCAACTTGTATCACTTTGAACATGCCATGGATGAAAAGTGAGTTTTTTCCAACTTCAAGCCTTCGATTCTCCCTAACCACAAATGAGTTTGGAGAGTTCTTGGATATTTTGGAAAGCTTTCAACATGCTCTACATTCCATATTTGAAATGAAATTTGATATTCCAAGGTAACTATATGAAAAATGGCCATGAAGATAGGTCAAAATCCTGCCTAAATTAGGGCAAAATTTCACTAAGTTAAAAGTTTCATGGACCCTTGTTCCAAAAACCATAACTTGAGATCCAAGTTTCTTTTGGGAAAACTTTGTGAATCAAAGTTGTATACTTTGTGGATAACTACAACGTTCGTGTTGGAAGTTTTGTTTGAATCCAATTGCATCATGGTGAAACTGTTGGGCAAAGTTAGGAAAAATTAAGAAAATTTCATAACTTAGAAAAATTCTAAGTTATGAAAATTTTCAACTTTAAACCCTAATTTGCAAAATTGGGTTTCTTGATGAACAAGTTTCATGTTTTGACACATCTTGATGAAAAATGACCCTTGGCACTTGATTTTGACCAAAAAGTCAAAGTTTGACTTTTCAGTGTACAGTCAAAATTTGATCAATTGACTGAAAAATTCATCTGTCAATCCAATGCAATTGAGGTCTTTTGAACCTTGTGAATAGGTCAAGATGATGCCATTGAGTCCTTGAATCTATGCTTGAACCCAATTTTCCATTGGCTTGGTCAAAAATCAGAAATTGCCCTTGTGCAGTTAAAACCCTAAAAATGACCATTTTGCCCTTTTGGTGATCTGATCAAATTTCTTGTGGAGTTGTGGTACAAACTTGATCAAATGGTTCATGTGAGTTTATAATGTTGATGTGGGTCAAAATTTATGAGGTTTGACTGTAAATTGGCCACAGTTGACTTTTTCCCCAATACAGTTGATTTCTAGGTCAACTGTCTAATTGATTGGGCAAAAATCTGATTCAAGGCTTGAAACTTGGTAGATATAATCTTGTAAGTCCAACATGAAGTATGAAAGCCACTTTGAGCATTAGAAGTCCACAATTCCTTGTGCAAACTCAAACCCTAATTTAGGTCAACAATGCAAGGAGATGTCTTGAGCAGAGTAAACCCTAGCTTGATCCTGAGTTCCAAGAGCCTTGTGATGAGAAATGTTGAAAAAATGAGAGGGATAATTTTGGGGTACAACAGTTGCCCCTGTTCAATCTTCTTGATCCTTAAGAGTTAGATTGGCGAGTTTGGCCTTTCGTGACTCGAAGGTAAAAGAGGATTGGACACTAGAGTGCCCGTAAATTTGCACTCGTCATAGTATAGTTGAGGGAATGGGCTTAAAGATGCCATTTGGAGGATGTGACATAATCTTGTCGGAGATGGGCTTAAAGATGCCATCCAAGAAAAATTGATCGTATAAGAGATTCCTTTGTGAGGACACATACACCTGTTGTTGAGGAGTACTATGCTGGGGAATGCTGGTCTCTTTTGTGGTAGAAATAGAACTTCAGTCGTCTATTATTCTACTGGGGAGTCATCTTTCAGTTGGAGAGGTGACAGTAAACTATTATCTGGTCAACATCCAGGCTTTACAGTCTTGTATCTTCCTATCTGGTCTACATCCAGGCTTCAGAAGAAAATCAAATGGTTATCTGGTCACCTCCGGGTTTCCCTTTGACTTTGAGGCCTACCAATATCCGATTGAATCCGGGCTTCAAGGTAATTGGCTGAGTAAACTGTCATTTGGTCAACATCCAAGCTTCACAGTCTACCTTACTGCTATCTAGTCAACATCCAAGCTTCATAGTTTTGTATTGCTATCTGGTCAACATCCAGGCTTCACGATACTTTGCTTCCTATATGGTCAACATCCAGTCTTCAGAAGAAATTGTAGGGGATTTAACTATTATCCGGTCAATCTCCGGGCTTTAGCATAATCAAGGTTTTATCTGGTCGAATCCAGGCTTCATAACTAAAGCAGGAATCTGCCCCTTGTTTTGAATAAACAAATAGAGAAACGTCCGTGTCTGGAGCATCTCTAAGCCGTTTTCGGAGCTTTGAACATTTGTTCTAAGTAGCTATTAACTTCATCCTGAAAAGAGTAGAATGTTAGCTGAAACACAAAATTATGTTGCATGAAATGTATGATACAATATATGTGTTTTATCAATGCTCATGATTTATGAATGTAACGTATGCGCATGTAAGTTGATTAGCTGTCTTGCCGAGGGAAATAAATCCTGGATAGCTGGAGATAATAAAATCTTTGACCGCAGTCGGGGAAAATAAATCCAAGACCACTCATTGGAGATTTAAGATCTTTGACAACCTCTGTGGGGAAAAGTTATACTGCTGGGGAGATTAGGAGTTTGGGTTGTATGCCAAACTACTGGGGACTTCAAGAGTGAGGATCACCGTTCTGTTAGGAATATCAGGGGAAAACTGAATGGTTTCTGCTGGGGATTAATAGATCAAAGTTTCATCTCCGCTGGGGATCTTCATGTCATGCTGATTTGATCGTAGTGACTTCACTAGTGAAGAAAGTTTCATTTTTACTGAGGGTTTGTAATTCGAAGTTTTTCTCCGTTGGGGATCGGGAGTTTGAAAACTCAGCTCTGATGGGGATTCCTGAAACTTAACTCTGATGGGGATATGCATTTCAAAACTTATTCTGTTTTATTTGTAAGCAGTGATTACATTCAAATGCATATGTTCATTTAATAAATCATTGGACGTTTTCAAATAAAACACAAGTGTAAAGAGAAAGAAAAGGCAAACAATTTTCTGCACTTTGAAGTATCTTTGTATTAACTTTGTGTAAGTATTTTGTACAAAGGAAACATACATCCTAGTAAGAGGACGCTGTCATAAAATTGAGAAAATTTTTATACAAAGAAAGATGGCTATGTGCAACAATTCCATGGGGTTCCCATTCTGCCACAACCTTCACAACCCTGAGTATCTTGTCCATTCGTCGCTTCGTCCGAAGATGATTGGATTGATCAGAAGCTTGGAGCTTATCCGTGAAGAGATTGTCCTTAACGTGATCCGACGAGACATAGTCATACACTTTAATTCCCTAACTTTTGCCTGGACCGCCCTTTCGGGTTTTCGATCCACCGGGAAACCCTTTTTTTCCCAAGTCACCCTTTTGGGTTTTCAACTTGCCGGGTGTACAGATTTTTTTATTTATCCCTAATTTTTATCTGAACCTCCCTTTCGGGTTTTCGATTCACCGGGATGCCTATTTTTGCCCAAGTCGCCCTTTCGGGTTTTCAACTTGTCGGGTCGTTTATGCGTAGTATATTTTGACTATGTCTGCATTCACCGGGTGCGGCAGGTCGTTGTCATCCATGGTGGTTAGAATCATATCCCCACCAGAAAAGATGTTTTTGATCACAAATGGTCCTTCGTAAGTAGGAGTCCACTTGCCCCTGGGATCACTTTGCGGCAGGATGATCCGCTTGATTACAAGATCTCCGACTTGATATACCTGACATCTGACTTTCTTGTTGAAAGCCTTGATCATCCATTTTTGATACGTCTGACCATGACAAATAGTAGTAAGTCGCTTCTCTCGATCAAATTAAGTTGATCAAGCCGGGTCTGAATCCAATCGTCTTCACTTAAACCAACATCCTTCATAATCCTTAATAAAGGAATCTGAACCTCCATAGGTAAAACAACTTCTATGCCATATACCAAAGAAAAGGGGGTTGCCCCGGTTGAAGTACGTGCCGTGGTACGATATCCATGCAGAGCAAACGGTAACATCTCATGCCAGTCCTTGTAGGTGACTGTCATCTTTTGAATGATCTTCTTGATATTTTTGTTTGCAGCTTCAACAACACCGTTCATCTTTGGCCGGTAGGGAGATGAATTATGATGTTGAATCTTGAACTGCTCGCACAGAGCGGTGATCACAGTGTTATTTAGGTTTGTACCATTGTCTGTGATGATCCTGTTGGGGATACCATACCGGCATATGAGGTTCTGCTTGATGAAGCGGGCAACCACATTCTTTGTAACGGAGGCGAAGGAAGCTGCTTCGACCCATTTGGTAAAGTAATCAATAGCCACCAGGATGAAGCGATGTCCATTGGATGCCGTAGGTTTGATCTCTCTAATCATGTCGATTCCCTACATTGCGAATGGCCAAGGAGCTGTTAGAACATTGAGAGGAACTGGAGGAATATGCACCTTGTCAGCATAGACTTGGCATTTGTGACAAGTACGGGCATATTGATGACAGTCAGCTTCCATGGTAGACCAGTAGTAGCCTGCCCTTAGAATCTTTTTAGCCATCGTATGTCCTCTCAAGTGGGTGCCAAATGTGCCACTATGCAGTTCAGTCATAATCTGCTCAGCTTCAACCTTGTCCATACAACGAAGCAGAACACAATCATGGTTGCGCTTGTATAGGATACCATGCTCAGGAAGAACTTGGCAGCAAATCTCTTTAAGAACTTTTTGCCGTTGACTGAAGCTCCTTCAGGATATTCTCGAGTCTTGAGATACCTTTTGATTTCATGAAACCAGGGTTGTTCCATTACTTCTTCGATATTAATCTCATGACAGTGCGCAGGTTCGTCCATTCGCTCGACGGTGATTTGGGGAGCCTCATTATCCCAGTTAAGTTTAAACATGGAAGACATTGTGGCTAGAGCATCTGGTAGCTGATTTTCTTCTCGCGGGAAGTGCTCGAAGGTAATCTGCTCGAAATGAGGCAGCAATGTCAGGACATGTTCTTTATATGGGATGAGGTTAGGATGTTTAGTGTCCCACTCTCATTTTATTTGACTGATAACCAAAGCGGAGTCTCCAAACACAACCAAGGATTTGATTCCTAAGTCAATCGTAGCCCTGAGACCGAAGATACAAGCTTCATACTCAACCATGTTTTTGGTGCAGCTGAATTAGAGTCTAGCAGTGAAAGGTGTATGGCAACCTTCTGGAGAGATAAGTACTGTGCCGATACCGTTGCCAAGTGCATTTGAAGCACCATTAAAGTACAGGGTCCATCGGGATCCTTGTTCAGGTCCGTCATACGGTCCGTTACCTTCAATGTTGTCCAATGTCATAATGTCTTCGTCGGGGAAGTCGAACTTCATGGATTGGTAATCTTCGACAACTTGATGAGCTAGATGGTCAGCTAGTACACTCCCCTTTATAGCTTTTTGGGTTGTGTACTGGATGTCATACTCAGTCAGGATCATTTTCCATCTAGCGATTCTTCCAGATAAAGCGGGCTTTTCGAAGATGTACTTGATCGGATCCATTTTGGAAATCAATAAAGTGGTATGTGTCAACATATATTGCCTTAACCGGAGAGCAGCTCATACCAAAGCGCAACAAGTTTTCTCGAGTAGTGAGTAGCGAGTCTCACAGTCGGTAAACTTTTTGCTAAGTTAATAAATGGCATGCTCTTTTCGACCAGACTCGTCATGTTGGCCCAGTAGGCACCCCATTGAGTTATCCAAAACAGTCAGATACATGATTAACGGTCTTCCTTCGACGGGTGGCATCAAGATAGGAGGTTCTAGCAAATACTCCTTGATTTTATCGAAAGCAACTTGACAGTCGTCATTCCATTCAACCACCTGATATTTCTTCAACAGCTTGAAGATTGGTTCACAGGTAGAAGTTAGATGAGAGATGAAACTTGCAATGTAGTTTAGGCGTCCCAAGAAACCTCTGACCTCCTTTTCAGTGTCGGGGGCAGGCATTTCTCGTATAGCTTTGACTTTAGCAGGATCAACCTCAATGCCTTTGTTGCTGACGATGAATCCCAAGAGTTTACCGGACCTAACTCCGAAAGTGCACTTGCTAGGGTTTAGCCTGAGCTTATACTCCTTCAACCTGACAAATAGATTTTGCAGATGGTCGAGGTGTTCTTCTTCTTTTTGTGAACAGGCTATCATGTCGTCTACATAGACTTCAATCTCATGATGTATCATGTCATGAAACAAAGCTACCATGGCTCGCTGATAGTTTGCCCGGGCATTCTTCAGTCCGAATGGCATCACTTTATAGCAGAAGGTGCCCCACTGTGTAACAAAAGTAGTCTTCTCCATGTCTTCGGGGGCCATTTTGATATGGTTGTACCCTGAAAATCCGTCCATGAAAGAGAATACCTTGTGTTGAGCTGTATTGTCGACCAAAATGTCAATGTGTGGTAGTGGAAAGTCATCTTTAGGGCTAGCCCTGTTTAAATCTCTGTAGTCCACACACATTCTCACTTTTCCATCTTTCTTAGGCACAGGCACAATGTTAGCAACCCATTGTGGATAGGAAGTAATAGCAAGAAACCCGACATTGAACTGCTTCATCACTTCATCTTTGATCTTTTCAGACATATCGGGCCTCATTCGATGGACTTTATGTTTGATTGGTGGACAATCTTCTCTAGTAGGGAGACAGTGAACCACAATATCTGTGTCGAGTCCCGGCATGTCTCCATAGGACCAGGCAAAGATTTCAACATATTCATTCAACAGTTGAACTAAACATTCTTTGACATTTGGCTTCAGGTTGGCACCCACTTTAACCTCTCTTCTGTCTTCGGCAGTACCCAAGTTGATAGTCTCTAACAGTTCTTCATGGGGCAGAATAGCCCTTTCTTCCTGTTGTAGAAGTCTATCCAACTCTCCAGGCACTTCACAGTCTTCATCACCTTCGTATTCGAAATGATTGACCAAATCTTCAAAGTCACTGAAGGCCAAAGCAAAATAGTCACCCATGGAATCCGGAGTGGATGGGTACCTGCATTTTGTAAATGTGGGTATGTGTAAGGGATAGCCACCTTTAAACAAAATAAAATGTAAAAGGAAAGAAAATGAACACAAAAGTTTATAGACGAAAACGTCCATGATTCATTAAAAATGGCATATGAAAATGAAGAATCAAAACCCTTACAAATGGACCTATGCGCCCCGGGAAAGGCGCAGGGCAAAAGAGTGTACGAATTGTTTAAAAGTTATTACAGACCAACATAAATGTTCAAAAGATAAATTACTGATTGATGAAAGTAATGGGAACAAAGTCTTTCGCCTCCCAGTTGTTCAGTCTTCCTTCAATGGTTGGGAAAATCCAATCTTCAAAATTGCTCTCATCTTCAACATCTTCCAAAGCATGAAATCCGTGATGAGTGATCTTTAATGGTGGTCCTCCAGCACGGGAGCGACGCATAGCCTTCTGACTAGAAGCGGTAAAACCCAATCCAAACTTATCTGTCTTGAAAGGAAAATCTGGTAACTGACCCCACACTGTACTTCCTCCTTCCTTAACCACAGCCTTCGCATCTTTAAGGGATGACATCCGGGACACATGTTTGGTAATGATGGACACATCAGTCATTGTCTTGGCCGTTGCAACTTCAGGAGAAACCTCTTCAAAGTGTTGGAAAGGTGTTTCTATGAATTCACCATCTAACTCCACGTAGCGGAAAGAGTTAAGGTGGCTTATCATATACCCCTCCTCACCATGAACTGTTATGATTTTACCCTGGACTAGATACTTTAGCATTTGGTGTAGAGAAGAAGTGATTTCCCCAGCATTGTGGATCCATGGCCTTCCCAACAAGCATGAATATGAAGGACGAATGTCCATCACATAAAAATTAGAGTTGAAAACTTCCGTTCCCACCTTAATTGGGATGTCCACCTCTCTGTGAACCATCCGCTTAGAACCGTCGAAGGCTCTAACAATGATATTACTGGGCTTTAAGGTCAAACCTTCATAGTCTAGCCTGTCTAATGCTTTCTTTTGTAGGATATTTAAGGATGACCCGGTATCGACCAGAACATGAGCAAGTGTGACTCCTCTGCACTCTACCGAAACATGCAGCTCATCATTATGCTTTCTTCCCTTAGATGTTAGATCGGCGTTGGAGAAGCCGAGACCATTATTGGCTGTAAGGCTAGCTACACACTCTTGAAACTGATCCGTAGAAGTTTCTTGAGGCATGTGCGCTGTTTTCAGGAATTTGATCAAGGCTTTGGCATGAGCCTCAGAACAGAGCAATAAGGCCAGCATAGAGATTTTTGAAGGGGTTTGCCCCAATTGTTCTACGACATCATAGTCGCTCTTCTTAATTATCTTTAAAATTTCCTCTATTTCCTTTTGGGTGGTCTCGGGGATAACCAAAGTATGAGCCCTCGTCCTGACGGGCGCTTCTTGGATCCCCTTACCTTTATCAGCAGTAACAACAGAGGGTACAACTTTGGGATTAACAATTTCTTCGATCACTAGACTTTGCACAGATATCTTGATAGGCACAGGAGCACTTGAGGGTCCGAAGACTGCCCTTGGAGGAGCAATCTCCGGAGAGAAGATTCTTCCGCTACGAGTTATCTTACTTGTCCCCATAATATTTCCCATGTCAGGAGTTTCTTCATCGGGATTCTCTTCGGCTGATTCAATCTGCTTAACACCGTGGTAGAAGATCTCTCCTCCATAATTCCACGGTATCGTCTTGTTGGACTTATATGGGATAGACCCGACATAGTAATCTTCAGCGGTACAAACTTTGGATCGGGTGTAATCTTAACAGGCCTTTTGCAGGTCTTGGAAAGATTGTCGGAAATGGTGATTATAGCAATATCATTGATTGGAGTAACAGGAGTAACATGAGTAAAATGAGTAATAGTAGCAACATGAGTTTTCTGAAAGAGGATCTCTTAAGTATCCATCAGGAATTGGATGCCTGATTTCAACAACGAACAACCGGATTGCAAGGTTGAACAAAAGTAACAATCTTTTTCACAGCCCGGGAAAATCCCGACTTTCAACAGATTCATCTTGATCATTGGCAATGGAGTCATTAAGTCATTAACAGCGGTAACATGAAGATTTTCTACAATAGCATGGACATTATGACCATGTTTTGGCATAGGAGCGGATATCACATTAGGTTTTTCGAGGGTATCAAACTCTACCTCCTTGGCATCTATTAAATCTTGGATCTTGTTTTTAAGGGCCCAACAGTTGTTGGTGTCGTGCCATATGCTGTCGGAATGGTAAGCACATTTAGTATTGGCATGATAAAAGGAGAAGTTGTATTCGGATTTTGTGGAAGATCTCTCAAGGTTGTAAGGTTTAGCTTCAATGGATGAGGGAGAACCTGGGCAGGCGTCATGTTTATTTTGGTGAACTGCCTAGCAGGCTTTCCCCCTCTTTGTTGGTTGGTTCTTGGCTGATCATTCCTTGGTCGATCAGCTGCAGTCTTTTGGATCATTACAGCCCCTACCGTTGACAGGCGCTCTTCTCTTCCTCGACCTTTTTGAGTGTAAATAGCTGACACCTCCTTCTTAGCTGAAAAAGGTTTTTTGACAGCGGCAGAAGCAGATGTATCTTTCTGAATTTTACCACTCTTGATGCCAGCCTCAACTCGTTCACCTGTCAGAATTAATTCAGTGAACCCTGCTGATGAACTCCCTATCAGGTGATTAAAGAATGGACCAGATAGCGTCCCCTAAAACATATCAATCAACTCTCTTTCAGACAATGGTGGATGCACCCTTCCAGCAAGGTGCCTCCACTTCTGGGCATACTCCTTAAAGCCCTCATTAGCAACCATACCCATACTCTGTAGTTGAGTACGAGTAGGTTCTAAGTCAGCGTTGTATTGATATTGTCGGTAGAAAGCAGCAGCCAGATCCTCCCAATTATGTACGTCAGATCTCTCAAGTTGGTAGAACCAGTCCAATTGTGTACCCGAAAGACTATCTTGAAAAAAGTGGACCCACAGATCCTTATCAGAAGAGTGAGGTTGGATCTTTCTGACGTAGGACCGCAGATGCATCTTCGGGCAAGATAAACCATCGTATTTAGCAAATGTAGGCACCTTGAACTTAGGGGGAATGACGATCCCAGCAACCAACCCTAGCTCTTCGAAATCCAACCCAGGCACTCTTTGTACCTCCATAGCTGCCAACCGATCTTCCAGATTTTTATACTTATCATCCGCAGGAGGATACTGCTGCTCAGAGTAATCTTCCTCCTCTTCTTCTTCTTCCTCTTCAGCTTCATACTCGAAGGGCATTGCAACTCCCTTACCTTTACCAACCCCTTCGTCAGACGTCGAGGGGAACTCGAGGACCCTTCTAGCCTGGTTCTCAAACCTTCTCCCCAAAGTGGCCACACCAGCCCTTTTCTTCTTTTTCTCTTTGTCTTTTTCCTTCTCTTTCTCTAACAGTGCTTTAAGGTCCTCCTGACCCTTTGCCAAGGTCATGAGGAGTTGTTGGAACTGAGAATTTTGTGCTTGCAGATCTTTGACCGTCTGCTCTATATCCATCTTGCTGAAATAAACAACAGAAAGATAAGGAAACTTGGTGTGAAGACCTGTTTATGCATATGATGAATGATATGTATTCATGTAATGCATTCAAGGATTCAGAAATTCAAAGTTGTTGTAAACAAAAAGAACACACGTCATATTAATAAGAAGAAATTTGTTAGTACATAAATGCCCCATGGGCAAAATATTACAAAATTCTTAATGTAAAAAGACGTTGCGCGTCCTCTTTGGTGCGATGTAGGTGTTAAGAGTCTCCTCTTCGTGAAGTCAGCGGGTAAGTTCCAAAACCTTCTTCTCACTGGCATAGAAGCTGGCGTCAAAAGTATTCCGTTCTTCCTTGAGCTGTATCCAACTCTTTTGAAATTCTTCCAATAATGTTGGCATGTCAGGATGTAGGAGGGTGTATGGAACCTCTCCTTCCATAACAGGCTCTTTGATCACGGGGAGAATGTAGGGGTAAGGCATCATAAGACTCTGGACGCGAGTTCGTACTCACTTGAGGTAAGGCTCAAGGGGGATGGAATTCTTGTGTCCAAGTGTCTTACTGTCCACTTTGTTGGGAATCCTCCAAGCTCGGATAAACCTTTGTCGAAATCCTTGAGCGTCGTTGTCAAAGTCAAAAACCAAATCTGGAATTGGCATATCATGAGGGCCATCCCTTCGAGCATATCCAAACTGTGTCAAAGCTAAACAGGGGTTATAGGTAATGCCTCCCCTAATTCCAAGTAGTGGGACATTAGGGAATTCCCCATAACGATCAATGATGATGACATTTTCTCTGGACCGAGAGCACCAATGAACATCAGAATGTGTGAGGGTCATCAATCGTTGTGACCACCTCAAGCCTTGCTCATTCTTCAAGACTGACTGGGGAAGGTGAGAAATAAACCACCTTGCTAGAAGAGAAGTACAACACATGAGAACACCTCTTTTCCTCATTGTTCGTGTGTGAAATGAGTGTAGGATATCCCCAAGCAATGTAGGCACAGGATTCCGAGATATGAAAATCTTGACAGCATTCACATCTATAAGCTGATCGAGGTTTGGGAACAAGACCAACACATAGATGAGAAGTGCTACAATATCCTCAAAAGCTTGCAGATCTAGAGAATTCCAGCAGTCTTGTGCCTTCTCAAACAGAAACTTTGCCAAGAAACCCTTGACACCACTTCTGGTTTCCCAATGACCTTTGATATCAGATGGTTGCAAGTGTAAGTCTTGAGCAACATCTTTAGGTTTTGGTTCTCTTTCCGTACCGTTGTAGGGTAATTGATGGAGAATAGGAATCCTCAGGAGTTGAGAAAATTCCTATAAAGTAGGTACTAGTTGGTAATCAGGAAATGTAAAGCAATGGTGTAGGGGGTCAAAGAACTGGAAGAGAACTTTCACCATATCCTCTTCAATGTTGGGGTTGACCAAGTTGAGAAGTCTACCATGTCTTTCACTGAAGGGAGAATTCTCTGGAATCTTGGAAGTAAGCTCCTTGAGTTGAGGAGGGATCCTCACAAGGTTGACTTGAATTGTTTTCCTGCGAAGAGATTCCATGACCTACAAAACAAGAACAAATATGAAGATACAAACCCTTGAAATGGTTAGTGGATGCATATGATGCTTTATGATGTTCATGATGTATGCACAAGTATATGTACAAGCAAATCACACAAGATCCTAGTTTCAGGCTTGCATGGGGTTTCATAGGTAAGTATCCTCTTGAAGTTAGTTGGCTCAACCTGTCCTATAAATAGTAACCGGGTTCTAAGGAGCTCAATATCATTGGATTATTTTCTGTGTTCATCGTTTCAGTTTAGCCACTTAACTGGCGACCGAAATATTCCAAGAAAACAACCCTCAATGAGTGTAGTATCGAGTATCTACCAACTTCGGACTGCACCAAAGCCGGTCATCTCACTACCCCTAAAAAGGCCAAGATGGTCAAGTAAGGTTCTAAGAGTTCATTAGTGCTTCATGACATCACTCAGCCGCCCCGTATTCTCTTTGATTGACTCAAAGGCTACCGGTACCCACAAATATGTCGCACTAATATAGCTATTACTTCAACCATGTCGGTATACCCCACACAGTTTCCACAATGTATTGCTATTTACCTATGAATGTTTCCCAAAAATCCGGGTGGAGGATTCAAACCCAAACAAGGGAACCAAATGTAAAGCAATCAAAGCATACAAGATAAGCATGTAAAGGTGATCTAAACCCTAAGGTTACTCCACTTTTAGACAATTCCCCAGCAGAGTCGCCAGTTCTGTGATACGGTGGGAGAACTGACTTGAGGTTTTGCGTTTGTGTTTGCAAATGTTTCGGTTTAGCAAGAGTCACCACCGAATTTTTATTTTATCCAAAGGAAAGGTCAAAAAGCACAGGAAAGACCTTTGATATGTTTTCTTGGGTTCTGGGGGTAGATTATGAAAAGGGAAGGTGCTAGCACCCTTTTCATCCATGGTTATCCATGGGCTCTTAGTTACTTGTTTAGATCACCTGCTTTGCTTTTCCAATTGTTTGAAATGGTGCTTTGTGTGTGGTTTTGAAAATGTTTTGAAAAGAGGCCATCGTCGCGGAAACCTTTGTAATGATTCTTGTTTGAATATATACAAAGGTGTATTGTCTTTTGAAAAGATTTCAATGTTTGAAAGTTTGTTTTGGGAAATGTTTTGAAATTGTGTTGTGAGGTGTGTTTGAAAATAGCAAGGATGTTTTTGCAAGTTTTTGATCAAGTAACTAAGAGTTGTCTACCCTATTTTACTCAAAGGTATTTCCTACACATTTTTAACCCTTTCGACAGTGTTGTTTTACCATTGCATTTGGTAAACAACCTTATATTAGGATGTTAAACGGGACAGGCGCGAGTCATCGTATAGACCATGATAGCAATTGTGCCAAGTATCTTTAGCAATTTTCCGAGGGACTAGATCATTTTGTATAGGCAACCAAGATAGTGTCATCGAGTGACTATGATCTTTTGTTTTGTTTTTGTTTTGCCAAAGTACTCAACATGCATAACATGGCCCTTTTAAAAGGCAACAAGTGAATGAAACCCTAGGGGTGCAAGTGTGCATTGTGTATTGATTTTCATGCATTTTTGTCTTTGTATTAGTTAAGCTATTTGTTTGATTTTTGGATTGTTAGCATACAAACCCTAATCTCTAATCATGGCATAATTGAAAGCGTAAATGCGTAAAATAAATCTACCACTATTACAACATGATTATGGGGAGGGGGATAAAGTTTTGAATGGGGATCACTTGACAAGAAATTAAAACCCTAATTTTACTATTACATCCAAATTGAATTAATGGCTTAAATAATAAATGAACAATATTTAAATAAACAAATTAAATAAATATACAAAATATTATGAATTATTATGCAAAAATGTTTATGTTTATTTTTATGTATGTAAAAATGTTTAAAGAAAGAAAATAAAAAAGATTATTATTTTTTTATTAAGGGTAAAACCCTAATTTTCTTTTAAGAATGCGAATATATTAAATATACTATTTATATACAATAAAATAAAATAATGTATATACAAAAATAAAATATATTTAGAGAAAGTTTTATTTAAGTATAAATAATAATAAAAAAATAGAAGTATAATATTTTTATGTTCTATTTTTAAATTCTCATTAAAATAAAATAAAGATATATATATTCATTAAATTGCTTTCATGTTTAGAAAAATTAAAATAAAATACAAAAATAAATGTGAGAATTTATAAAAATATTTTGGTATTTTTTATGTTTGAAAAATGAGAAAACAAAATCAGAAATAAAAATAAAATGGAAAAATACAAAAGTATGAAGAAATGGGCCAGGGGGGTGTATTCAACAAAAAGTGGGTGTTAAAAACAAAAGAAGCAAAGCCCAGCCCAAGCCAGACTTCATCTTCAACCTCTGTCTTCAAATTTTCGCGCGCCATGTACAAACACGAACAACCTGCATACGTGCTCTAATGCAAAAACACATAACATCAAAGTTGGAGAGCTTTCCAAGACGAATTCAACCATATAAAAAACTTTTCCTAACTCTCAAAGACCAGAGAGAATTTATGTGGCCCTAAATCTTAACCTATTTTTTTCAGGATGTTCATGGACCAAATTCTCTTAGCATGCTTAACTAAAATGAAAACTGAGCACATGTACAACTCCGTGGCTATGAATACTACATTTCTTATTCACATACCTAAACCTAATTGTTCCTAAATATAGAGATAGGAAGTTGATAAAAACCTGTTTCAGTTGAGATCATGTCTGACAATGTAGAGCTTTTCAATGAGGCCTGAGATGTTTGGGAGCTTGCTTGAACTTCCCCTGACCTTCTCCAATGCCTAGCTTGCCTTGAATGTGCTTGAACAAGCCTACAGAACTCAACCTGAACAAGATGAAATCAAAAATGGAAAACCTTGTAAATGGAGTTACAGTTAGTGTTTGAGGGTTGGGATAGCTTGGATAGGTTGTATGGAAGGTGTTTGAACCAGTTTGAGGCAAAACGCGTGAGGGATTTGAGTTGTGGAAATCAAATTGCAGGGAGTGCCATGTTTTGCCAAATGAAGATGATTTTATGCTATGGGAGGTTTGAGGGCTTAAAGGGTCGTGTTTCTGGCTCAAGGGGATGTGAGAAACTTGTCTCCAATGCTTGCCCAAGTTGGTTTTCTCAGATGTGTAAGTTATGTCAATTTTGACATGTTTCTTGTATATTAAGCAAAAATGAGCAATGATGTAATACAAGCCTGTACAGGCTTTCTATCAGCCTGCCCCTTCTGATCTTGGCCCCTCTAGTTGGTGTATATGGTTTGCTTCACAAGATATGCCTCAATGCTCAAGAGATGTGGTTTTGACATAAAGCACATTTTGGTAAAAATGGTAATGTTGCTTTTTCTATTTAAGGATTAATCTTGTGTGCAATGCTCTAATGACCAAAACAAAACCTTAGACCAATGGATTTACATTTAATTATTGAGTGTGGAATGGTTTTGATGCCTGTAATCTAGTGCAAAGCAAGCTGATTAGAGATTGCAACTTGTATCACTATGAACATGCCATGGATGAAAAGTGAGTTTTTGCCAACTTCAAGCCTTCGATTCTCCCTAACCACAAATGAGTTTGGAGAGTTCTTGGACATTTTGGAAAGCTTGCAACATGATCTACATTCCATATTTGAAATGAAATTTTATATTCCAAGTGGAACTATATGAAAAATTTCCATGAAGATAGGTCAAAATCCTGCCTAAATTAGGGATAAATTTCACTAAGTTAAAAGTTTCATGGACCCTTGTTCCAAAAATCATAACTTGAGATCCAAGTTTCTTTTGGGAAAACTTTGTGAATCAAAGTTGTAGACTTTTTGGAGGACTACAACTTTCATGTTGGAAGTTTTGTTTTAATCCAATTGCATCATGGTGAAAATTTTTGGCAAAGTTAGGAAAAATTAAGAAAATTTCATAACTTAGAAAAATTCTAAGTTATGAAAATTTTCAACTTTAAACCCTAATTTGCAAAATTGGGTTTCTTGATGAACAAGTTTCATGTTTTGACACATATTGATGAAAAATGACCCTTGGCACTTGATTTTGACCAAAGAGTCAAAGTTTGACTTTTCAGTGTATAGTCAAAATTTGATCAGTTGACTGAAAAATTCATCTGTCAATCCAATGCAATTGAGGTCTTTTGAACCATGTGAATAGGTCAAGATGATTCCATTTAGTCCTTGAATCCATGCTTGAACCCAATTTGCCATTGGCTAGGTCAAAAATTAGAAATTGCCCTTGTGCAGTTAAAACCCTAAAAATGACCATTTTGCCCTTTTGGTGATCTGATCAAATTTCTTGTGGAGTTGTGGTCCAAACTTGATCAAATGGTTCATGTGAGTTTATAATGTTGATGTTGGTCAAAATTTATGAGGTTTGACTGTAAATTGGCCACAATTGACTTTTTCCCCAATACAGCTGATTTCTAGGTCAACTGTCTAATTGATTGGGCAAAAATCTGATTCAAGGCTTGAAACTTGGTAGAGATAATCTTGTAAGTCCAACATGAAGTATGAAAGCCACTTTGAGCATTAGAAGTCCAAAATTCCTTGTGCAAACTCAAACCCTAATTTAGGTCAACAGTGCAAGGAGATGTCTTGAGCAGAGTAAACCCTAGCTTGATCCTGAGTTCCAAGAGCCTTGTAATGAGAAATGTTGAAAAAATGAGAGGGAAAATTTTGGGGTACAACAGTTGCCCCTGTTCAATCTTCTTGATCCTGAAGAGTTAGATTGGCGAGTTTGGCCTTTCGTGACTCGAAGGTAACAGAGGATTGGACACTAGAGTGCCCGTAAATTTTACCTCGTCATAGTATAGTTGAGGGAATGGGCTTAAAGATGCCATTTGGAGGATGTGACAGAATCTTGTCGGAGATGGGCTTAAAGATGCCATCCAAGAAAAATTGATCGTATAAGAGATTCCTTTGTGAGGACACATACACCTGTTGTTGAGGAGTACTATGCCGGGGAATGCTGGTCTCTTTTGTGGTATAAATAGAACTTCAGTCGTCTGTTATTCTACTAGGGAGTCATCTTTCGGTTGGAGAGGTGACAATAAACTGTTATCTGGTCAACATTCAGGCTTTACAGTCTTGTATCTTCCTATCTGGTCTATATCCAGGCTTCAGAAGAAAATCAAATGGTTATCCGGTCGCCTCCGGGTTTCCCTTTGACTTTGAAGCCTACCAATATCCAGTTGAATCCGGGCTTCAAGGTAATTGGCCGAGTAAATTGTTATTTGGTCAACATCCAAGCTTCACAGTCTACCTTACTGCTATCTGGTCAACATCCAGGCTTCACAGTTTTGTATTGCTATCTGGTCAACATCCAGGCTTCATGATACTTTGCTTCATATCTGGTCAACATCCAGTCTTCAGAAGAAATTGCAGGGGATTTAACTATTCTCCGGTCAATCTCCGGGCTTTAGCGTAATCAAGGTATTATCTGGTCGAATCCAGGCTTCATAACTAAAGCAGGAATCTGCCCCTTGTTTTGAATAAACAAATAGAGAAACGTCCGTGTCTGGAGCATCTCTAAGCCGTTTTCCGAGCTTTCAACATCTGTTCTAAGTAGCTATTAACTTCATCCTAAAAAGAGTAGAATGTTAGCTGAAACACAAAATTATGTTGCATGAAATGTATGATGCAATATATATATATATATATATATATATATATATATGTTTTGTCAATGCTCATGATTTATGAATGTAACGTATGCGCATGTAAGCTGATTAGCTGTCTTGCTGAGGGAAATAAATCCTGGATAGCTGGAGATAATAAAATCTTTGACCGCTGTCGGGGAAAATAAATCCAAGACCACTCATTGGAGATTCAAGATCTTTGACAACCTCTGTGGGGAAAATCTATACTGCTGGGGAGATCAGGAGTTTGGGTTGTATGCCAAACTACTGGGGACTTCAAGAGTGAGGATCTCCGTTCTGTTGGGAATATCAGGGGAAAACTGAATGGTTTCCGCTGGGGATTAGTAGATCAAAGTTTCATCTCCGCTGGGGATCTTCATGTCATGCTGATTTGATCGTAGTGACTTCACTGGGGAAGAAAGTTTCATTTTTACTGAGGGTTTGTAATTCGAAGTTTTGCTCCGCTGGGGATCAGGAGTTTGAAAACTCATCTCTGATGGGGATTCCTGAAACTTAACTCCGCTGGGGATATGCATTTCAAAGCTTTAGTTCTGCCGAGAATCTGGATGATGTACTGCAGGGGATTTCTCCTGGAATAGCCTAAAGATAACTTTCCTATACCTTCATCCTATCAGTAATTATTCTTTCTTATTCTGTTTTATTTGTAAGCAGTGATTACATTCAAATGCATATGCTCATTTAATAAATCATTGGACGTTTTCAAATAAAGCACAAGTGTAAAGAGAAAGAAAAGGCAAACAATTTTCTGCACTTTGAAGTATCTTTGTATTAACTTTGTGTAAGTATTTTGTACAAAGGAAACAGACATCCTAGTAAGAGGATGCTGTCATAAAATTGATAAAAATTTTATACAAAGAAAGATGGCTATGTGCAACAATTCCATGGGGTTCCCATTCTGCTACAGCCTTCGCAACCCTGAGTATCTTGTCCATTCGTTGCTTCGTCCGCAGATGATTGGATTGATCAGAAGCTTGGAGCTTGTCCATGAAGAGATTGTCCTTAATGTGATCCGACGAGACATAGTCATACACTTTAATTCCCTAACTTTTGCCTGGACCTCCCTTCCGGGTTTTCGATCCACCGGGAAACCCTTTTTTCCCCAAGTTGCCCTTTCGGGTTTTCAACTTACCGGGTGTATAGATTTTTTTGTTTATCCCTAATTTTTGTCTGAACCGCCCTTTCGGGTTTTCGATTCACCGGGATGCCCATTTTTGCCCAAGTCGCCCTTTCGGGTTTTCAACTTGTCGTGTCGTTTATGCGTAGTATCTTTTGACTATGTCTGCATTCGCCGGGTGCGGAAGGTCGTCACCGTCCATGGTGGTTAGAATCATAGCCTTACCAGAAAAGATGTTTTTGATCACAAATGGTCCTTCGTAAGTAGGAGGAGTCCACTTGCCCCTGGGATCACTTTGCGGCAATATGATCTGCTTGATTACAAGATCTCCGACTCGATATACCTGGCGTCTGACTTTCTTGTTGAAAGCCTTGATCATCCGTTTTTGATACGTCTGACCATGACAAACAACAGTAAGTCGCTTCTCGTCGATCAAATTAAGTTGATCAAGCCGGGTCTGAATCCAATTATCTTCACTTAAACCAACATCCTTCATAATCCTTAAAAAAGGAATTTGAACCTCCATAGGTAAAACAGCTTCCATGCCATATACCAAAGAAAAGGGGGTTGCCCCGGTTGAAGTACGTGCCGTGGTACGATATCCATGCAGAGCAAACGGTAACATCTCATGCCAGTCCTTGTAGGTGACTGTCATCTTTTGAATGATCTTCTTGATATTTTTGTTTGCAGCTTTAACAGCACCGTTCATCTTTGGTCGGTAGGGAGATGAATTGTGATGTTGAATCTTGAACTGCTCGCACAGAGCGGTGATCACAATGTTATTCCTGTTTGTACCGTTGTCTGTGATGATCTTGTCGGGGATACCATACCGGCATATGAGGTTCTGCTTAATGAAGCGGGCAACCACATTCTTTGTAACGGAGGCGAAGGAAGCTGCTTTGACCCATTTGGTAAAGTAATCAATAGCCACCAGGATGAAGCGATGTCCATTGGATGCCAGAGGTTTGATATCTCCAATCATGTCGATTCCCTACATTGCTAATGGCCAAGGAGCTGTTAGAACATTGAGAGGAATTGGAGGAATATGCACCTTGTCAGCATAGACTTGGAATTTGTGACAAGTACATGCGTATTGATGACAGTCAGCTTCCATGGTAGACCAGTAGTAGCCTGCCCTTAGAATCTTTTTAGCCATCGTATGTCCTCTCAAGTGGGTGCCAAATATGCCACTATGCAGTTCAGTCATAATCTGCTCATCATTAACCTTGTCTACACAACGAAGCAGAACATAATCATGATTGCGCTTGTATAGGATACCATTGCTCAGGAAGAACTTGGCAGCAAATCTCTTTAAGAACTTTTTATCATTGACTGAAGGTCCTTCAGGATATTCTCGAGTCTTGAGATACCTTTTAATTTCATGAAACCAGGGTTGTTCCATTACATCTTCGGTATTAATCTCATGACAGTGCGCAGGTTCGTCTGTTGTACCCCAAAATTTTCCCTCTCATATTCCTCAAGATTTGTCAAGAATGATCTTCAAATTGCTCAAGATGGCTCAAGGGTTGTACAGTCAAATCACCTCCCAAGGCAGTCAATTCAAAATTAGGGTTTTGGTTCTTTCAAGGAATTTGGGGTTTTCAATGGTTCAATCAAGTCTCATAGGCCTATATACATTCTCAAGCACCTACATGCCAAGTTTCAAGACTCACAGTGCCAGTTTGCACAGTCAAAAGCTCCATTTGATCTACAGTCAACTGCAAGGGCAAAATGGTCATTTTGCAGTCAAAAGTCAGAATTCTGGGTCAACATCTTATTTTGAGTTCACAATCATCATTTGATCAAGTCTTGATCATGATCCCACAAGAATAGCTCAAAAATCATCAAGGTGCAAAAGTTACTATTTTTGGACAGCAGAAAAGTCAATTGTACTTTGACAAGGGCATAACTCTTTCATGGTTTATCAGAAAAATTCCATCCAAAGCTCATTTTGAAGAGGATGCAATTTCCTACAATCCATCTTCACACCCCAAGATCAAGAAATGCTCTCACAAAAAGTTACAAATTTTTACATTATAGGTCAATTTCAAAAGTCAACAAAAGTACACTTTGAGTCAAAGGCCATAACTTGAGACTGGTAAATCCAAATGACATGGGACCAAAAGCATTGGTTAGAGGACTTCAAGGGCTTTCCAAAATGTCTAAGAACATGGTCATATGATCAAAATTGAGCAAGTTATGCATTGGAGAAGTTGGGCAATTTTCATGAATTTGTAAAAGTCAACTTTGCTCAAAACACCTTCTTTTTGCTAATGGGCCTCAAATCTCTTTTTGAAACTTCACCCATGACCTATGCACGACCCACCAAGTTAAATTGGATTTATTTTCTTAAATTTATTGATTAAATGGATTTTTAATACATATTAATTCATTTAATTAATTTAAATTATAAGAAAATAAAAGATTTGATTCTTAAACCTATTTGTGAACCAAATATGATCCAAATATGCTGACCAATTCGTGCACAAGCTAAAAGATACAAAAATATCCAATTTTGGCAACTTGTTCAATCATGAAAAATCAAGAATATTTGATTTATCAATCAAAGATTCAATCTTCAATGCACATGGGTATGGGTCCAAATTTTGACCTAAACTGATTCCCTTATATGCAAGCAAGCCAACCATAACCTAATACACGACTGAAAGACTGCAGAACGGCCATACCAATTTCAAGAAATTTCAAGAAAAGTCAAAACTTGTTCTTGCAATCTAGGCCAATTCAAGGTGCCTTGTCCATCCAAACACATTGCAGGAGGTACCAGGAGTGATTTGCAATCAAATTCATGCACCAAAGCTCAAGGAATCACGAAATACCATCTCACGGTTTGCACTTATAATTCAAAACTGTATCTCTTAATTCATATGCATTTGACATGTTTTTGTGATTGATTTGCATTGCTAGAGATTATACAAAGCTAATGGAATGACTGAATTGAACCATAATGCCCTAAACCGAGAGATGCCATGATTGAATTTCTAGGGTTTTCAAGCTTTCAAATAGGGCTTTCCAAACCAGGAAAAATTGGAACCAATGGGATACATGGTTGAATTCGTGAGACCAAGACGATTGGAACACACACCTCGCGAAATATTTCTTTTTGCTCTGTGTCTATTCGCTATTTTTCATGCAGGGAGGTAGTAGAGGTTAAAAACCCCCGCTATCTGATTCTATTTTATGCAGGACCAAGGTTGAAGATGGTGACGTGTGATCATCTGATTCGTGTGTTTGAAAAACGCGCGCTTTATTTTTTTGTTTACAGCATATTGTTTGTTTTTGTATATAATATTCTCTATTTATCCATTTAACAAAAGCGCGTCACAGCTCAGTTGGCAAAGGCGTTGATGAAAAAGCCATTGGGACCTGGGTTCGAATCCCAGGTCCCCCAAAATCTTGTTTATTTTTCCCCTTCAGGTGTTCATGTGCAGTTTGCAAAGGGAGTTCCACCATACACCTCAAATCTCAGTGCGCCAGATGTCTCCAAACCTAGATCCAATGGTCATGGATGAAGGATCATCATACTCCCTAGTCAACGCATGCGTGTGAGATCCTGGAAAGTCAATGAGGCTGGGTGCTAATGGGTCTGGGAATTGCAAAATACACCACAAAATTGGGCCCAACACCCCCTTCATGAGTTTATTTCTTTTCTTTTCCTTTTTTTATTTTTTTATTTCATTTAATTATTTTTTTTTATTATTATTATTTTAATTAACCAATTAACAAATTAACCCCTTTTATGAAAAAATTCAGAAAACATAAAAAATATAATATTTTTATTTATTAAATTTAATTAGTTTATTTTGTAAATAAATGTTAATATAATTTGTTTAGTTTTAATTAGGCATAATAATAACATTTTTGCAATAAATAAAAATTGGTGTAGAATTAGGTTTTTTAATATATTTAATCATCTTATTTTTATTTCCTTAAACATTCAAAAACCCAAAAAGTATTTTTTATATTTAATTAATTAATTAACTTAGGCTTAATCTCATTTAATTTCATTTAGTTTAAAATAACAAAAAAATCTCCTTCTTTCCTAAAAAGGGTCAAAACCCTAAAACTCTCCGATTCAATTTTTCTCGCGCGTATGATTTTTTGATTCATATTTTGATCCATATAATTGTATTTGCTCCGAGGATGTAATAGTTTTAATTAGGACCTTTTACCGCTTTTATTTATTTTTCGCAATTTAGTTTTTAAGGGTTTGTTTTTGGCGATGTAAATACCCGACGCCTTGTAATAGCTTAGTTTTATTTTCCGCAAACATTAATTGCTAGATGTATGAATAATAGGCTATGCATGACAAGATCTATCTGAACTTAAAATCAACCGTAGCTCACCATAACATGTACAAAGATAACATAACTGAAAACTGACACATTTGCACATGCCACTCCTAGGGTACGCCTCACTTGGTTTCCTCGAACGTGGTCATTGAGTATAGGAAGTTTTAGAGGTCGCCCTCTTGTCCAAAGATCATAAGTTGCCTCGAAACAGTTGCCTCGATAAAAAAATGATCTAAGACATTAGGGTTACCGCTAAGACGTCCTAACATTGCTTTAGTGACCACATGTCCCTTAATCGAATTGACCCGACGACTGCAACGACGGTGCTACCTACTTCTCAATAGTGGGATAGCACTGTGTGATACGGTGGGAGAACTGACTTGAGGTTTTGCGTTTTGTATTCGCACTTGTTCGGTTTAGCAAGAGTCGCCACCAACTTTTTATTTTATCCTAAAGGAAAGGTTAAAAAAACACAGGAAAAACCTTTTGAGATGTTTCGTGGGTTCGGGGGGTAGATTATGAAAAGGGAAGGTATTAGCACCATTTTCATCCATGGTTATCCATGGGCTCTTAGTTACTTGTTTTAGATCACTTGCCTTGATTTTCAATTGCTTGAAATTGTGGTGTGTGTGTGTGTGTGTTTTGAAAATGTTTTGAAAAAAAACGCCTTGTCTTAGGCAACCATTGTAATGACTCGTGTTTGAGTGTTTTACAAAGGTGTGTATCTTTTCGAAAAGATGTTTCAAATGTTTTTTTTGAAAGTTTGTTTTTGAAAGTGTTTGTGGAATGGTTTTGAAAAGTAGGCAAGTGTGTTTTGCAAGTTTGATCAAGTAACTAAGAGTTGTCTACCCCTATTGTACTCAAAGGTTTTTCTCATGTCTTAACCCTTTTAACAATTTTGTTCCACCATTGTATTTGGTGGACAATCTTGTATTAGGATGTTTAACGGGACAGGCGTGGGTCATCGTTTAGACCATGATTGCAATGGTGCCAAGTGTCTTTGGCAATTTGCTTGAAGGGACTATGATCATTTTGGTTAGGCGACTTTCGAAAGCGTCATCGAGGGACTATGATCATTTTGATTGTTTTGCCAAAGAAACTCAACGTGCAAGCATCGCCCATTTTGGAAGGCAACAAGCGGGATTACCCTAGGGGTATAAGTGTGATTGTGTATTGATTTCATGTATTTGTCTTTGTATTAAGTTATCTAGCGTTTGATTTTATGTACATACAAACCCTAGGTCTAACCATGGTATACTTGAAAGTGATAAATTGCGGGAATTTAAAGTCTACGCTATTACAAATAGGTATCCGGGAATGGGGGTACAAATATTTACAAATGGGGATGAGACTTATTAGGAGAGTAGTGTCCAAATAATTTACAACCAAATTGAATTGCGATCTCAAATGTAATATGTATCAAGGTATAAGAATAAGCAAATGTGTATGTATCAATGTATTTGTGTACGTGTATGTGAATATTTACAAGGTGAAAAATGTTTAACTTAATGAAAAATTAAGGTATTTATTATCTTTTGTATTCTTGTATTTTCTTTGTATTTTTGTTAAATATGTACCAAACAAAAGACTTTAATAAAAGGAAGGTATTTAACTTAAATAAAATTATGTATTTATGTTTTTAGATACAAAAATTTTAATTAAAGAAAAAAAAGAAATGTTTTAAGAAAAATTAAAGTTTTATGTATGAAAAAAGATTTATCAAAAGTTTTAAGACCAAATCTATTAACCTAATCTAATATTTATATATTTTCCAAATGTAATAAAATAAAAGAGAAATTTGTATAAAAGAATTAAGGTACTATTTTATATACAAAAATGAATTAAGTTATGTTAGTTTAAACTATAAAAAGGAGAAATAAAATGATAAGTGAAAAAAAAAAGGTATTAGTTTGAATAACATAGGAAATAAATAGAAAAAAAAGTTTAAGGACTAAATGAGCTAAAGGGGGTTTGTTCCAGATTTGAGGGGTATGCGCGCTGGCTTTTGTATGGGCCTTAGGCTTCTGAACAGGGCAAGGCCCGTGCGCTTGGGACAATAATTTTGTTTAGGGTTTAATCATTTTGTTCATTTGGGAATGGATTAGGGTTACAGTTACAGCGCGGCGCCGTTCGTCCTCTTCGCTTCTTTCATCTTCTTCCTTCTCACGCCCTAGCCACTGAACGCTCCTCCTCACCCACGGTCATCAGACGCTACCTCCCACCTCCTTCTCTCCATGGCCATGCAAGGTGGTTACGAAAAGGTTTGATCCCTGTTTTAGGTTTTTTGAGTTTTACATGTTTATGATTTTATTTTGACAATCTCTGACCTTTATATGTTGTTGTTCATGTGAGGTGTATAAAAGGGGGAAAGAATTTATACCTTTCTTGAGATGGAGGAACGGACTGGGGGCATCGAGGATGGCCAAGGGCGAGGACGACAGTGATGCTAGCTTGCTGGAAAAACTGGTACCTGTGTCTTTGCCTTTTTAGGTTTAGTGATGATATCTGAAAACCTTTTGACAGTTGCCTCTCTTCTTCTCTATTTGCCTCGTTTCTGTATGCTTGTATGCTTTGAGTTTCCTTGTATGTTGATAACCCTATGATGAGGACAATCTGAGGGTGCGGTTGGCTCGAACGTTTCACTGCTTTTCCTCTCTTTCTGTTTCTGTATACTTGCCTGATGCCTTTGATTGCTTGCCTATGATGAATCTGATTCTGAGGCTTTGGTTGTTTGAATGCTCCAAGGCTTGTATGCTTTTGGACACAGGTTTCTGGTGTATGGCTGGATGTTTGGTTTGTATGGCCTTTTGGCTTGATGTAGATTTAGGTTTCAGGTTTGTGGGCATTTGTTTGGAAAACTGGTTTATGTTTGGGGCCTGATAGGCTTGAACAGGTTTAGGCTTATGCTGTTTAGAGGCAGGTTAAGGCTTGAGCAGTTTGATGGCTTCTGGTTTGAATATTGTTTGTATAGCCTGTTTGGGTTTGAAGCAGGTTTATGTTATAGTAGGCTTTGAATGATTACAGGTTTGTGTTGTTAGTTTGTGTTACAAGTTGATGCAGGGCTTGAAAGGCTTATGCGGGTTGCAGGTTATGGTGTTTTGGTTGAGGGCAGTAACAGGTTTAAGCTTCAAGGTTTGGCTTTGTTATGCTTCTTGTTTGGAGGCTGGACAGGTTATGTGTTTTTCTTTGTGTTGGAGGCAGAACTGTGTTTCAAATGTTACAGTTTGTAGCTTTTCTCTTTTTTGTGATATCTCTGCCCCCTCTACTGTGTTTTGGTATCTTGCTTATATCTTTTCTCTAAGCCTAAACCTGCTGTAAGCCTATTTATCTTCTCTCTTCTCTCTCTTGACAGATTAAAAAAGCATAAAATATTGCTTTAAAACTGTACTATGCTGAAAAAGTAGCTGGCCTAGGAAAATGATGAACATTTTCATGTTGCTTGCATTAGTTGCTTAGCTCTGCATATCTCTCCTGCTTTTCTGCACATTTGTTGACAGCATTTTGTACTTCTTGATATCTTGATATCCTTCTATATCTTTGGACAGTTTTTGACAGCTTTTTGGCTTAGTTTGAAATTGTGATTCAGTTTGCCTTTATACTTGTACATGCTGTTTGTTTTGAAACTATGCAGTTGGTTGACAAATTTGAATTTGTGCAATTTGTAGCTTTTGTGCATTTCATATTTTAATACAAGCATATTCTATCCCTCTTTGTGAACCAAGAGCAATCTTGTGATTTGCATAGAGGGGAACAACTGATTCCGGCCAACTACTTTTAATGATGATTTTTGAATTAATTGTCCGCCTTTAATTTTTATCTGCATTTGACCTTTTTTCTCTTTTTTGTTTTGCAGATGAAAATCAATGGAGCAAAAGAGGAGTAGCAGTATAGAAGATGAAGACTTAGGAATTTAGGATAGTTTCAATTTATTCTTCAATTATTTGTAACATTATCATTGGAAACAAAATGTAAATAAATTTACAGTTGTTTAAATAATAATTTATAACAAACAATTAAATATGAATAAAATTCTCTTTTTGTCAGTTAATTCCTTCTTTCTTTTCAATTGTTTATTTTAATTATTTGAGTTTCTTAAATTAAAACAATTGGAAATAAATCCAATTATTCTGACTTAGAAAAAGAAATAATTAATAAACGTCCGGCGTTCCGAATTAAACATAACAATGCACAATCAAACAACAAACGTCCACATGTCCTCTTTTCACTGATTTAATCAAACACTACAAAGTCAATCCAAATGCTTCAGTCCAAATCTTAGAGTAAACTGAAAAGAACTGTAAAATTAATTCTTTCTGAGAAATACGCGCACAAAACCCTAGTTCTTGATTAAATGTCAGAGAAGCGCTTGCCTGATCAAAACCTGAGCCAACTTAACCAAACCTTAACAATCTGCTTGAACTGCTTTAAAATCAATGAAAACCCTAAGTTTTGTCTGACTGACGAGAAAAGTCTGTTTGACCGATTCTTACGCCAATCTGAAAAATCAGGAAACGCCCGAGGCTGTGATTTCTTGTGGAAAAATACGAGGGAAAATTTTGGGGTACAACAGTTGCCCCTGTTCAATCTTCTTGAACCTGAAGAGTTAGATTGGCAAGTTTGCCTTTCGTGACTTGAAGGTAAAAGGAGATTGGACACTAGAGTGCCCGAAAATTTGCACTCGGTGATGTGATGGTAGAGGGAATGGGCTTAAAGATGCCATTTGGTGATGGGCTTAAAGATGCCATCTGGAGATGTGACAGAACCTTGTCGGGAATGGGCTTATAGATGTCATTTGGAAGTGTCATGGATAGTTGTGGAGATGGGCTTAAAGATGCCATCCGGGGTGTCGATCGCGTAAGAGATTCCTTACAGGGGTTGATCTTCAAACTCTTCATGCAGATATGCCCTGGCTAGGTACAGGTATCGAATCTACAATCAATTACTCACAGATATGCCCTGGCTAGATACAGGTATCGAATCTGGAATTTGTCGTCTATAGATATGCCCTGGCTGGATACAGGTGTCGAATCTGGAATTTATCGTCTACAGATATGCCCTGGCTGGATACAGGTATCGAATCTGGAAATTTTCGTCTACAGATATGCCCTGGCTGGATACAGGTATCGAATCTGGAAATTGTCGTCTACAGATATGCCCTGGCTGGATACAGGTATCGAATCTGGAACTTGTTGTCTACAGATATGCCCTGGCTGGATACAGGTATCGAATCTGGAATTTGTCGTCTACATATATGCCCTGGCTGGATACAGGTATCGAATTTGGAAATTGTCGTCTACAGATATGCCCTGGCTGGATACAGGTATCGAATCTGGAAATTGTCGTCTACAGATATGCCCTGGCTGGATACAGGTATCGAATCTGGAATTTGTCATCTACAGATATGCCCTGGCTGGATACAGGTATCGAATCTGGAAATTGTCGTCTACAGATATGCCCTGGCTGGATACAGGAATCGAATCTGGAATTTGTCGTCTACAGATATGCCCTGGCTGGATACAGGTATCGAATCTGGAAATTGTCGTCTACAGATATGCCCTGGCTGGATACAGGTATCGAATCTGGAAATTGTCGTCTACAAATATGCCCTGGCTAGATACAGGTATCGAATTTGGAAATTATCGTCTACAGATATGCCCTGGCTGGATACAGGAATCGAATCTCTAAACTCTTCATGCAGACATGCCCTGGCTAGATACAGGTATCGAATCTACAATCAATCACTCACAGATATGCCCTGGCTAGATACAGGTATCGAATCTGGAATTGCGATAGTTGATAGTAATCATCTTTGGATTGTCCTTTTTCCTGAAAAGGCAAGATATTAGTTGTATGCAATGTCATGATGTATGAGATGCATGATGTCATGGTGTTCTCAAAAATAAATGAGATTGTGTGATATGATGCGTATATGCATGCGTCATGGTGTATAAAATGTGAAATGTCTACGAATGTGTTTTCGACTAGGAAAATAAATCCTTGACGAATGCCGGGAACTTAAATCTTGGGCTGATGTTGAAGATTGGATTTCTTAGCTTCCGCTGGGGATGATGGTTGCAAGAATAAGCCGGTAGGAGAAGATGCCTCCGTTGGGGAATAAACTTGTTGGAGAGATTACTCTGCGGGGAATTAATCTGTGGGAAGAGATACTCCGCTGAGGTTTTGATGAGAATTCCGCTGGGGATTCCACTGATAAGTTATGTTGGGGAATTTGATGAACTTCGCTGGGGATAAAAGAATCTTGACTGCTGTCGGGGAAAGTGAATTCTTGACGGCTGCAGGGGAGGGCAAGAATCTTTTGATCGTTGAAGATGAGAAGTCCTGGGACCACTGTTGAGGAATCCGAAGCTTGGGTTGTATGCCAATCTACTGGGGATTCTTGTCTTGAGGGGATCTTCACTGGAGAATATTCGAATATTCTGTGAGGACCTGAGAATGAGAGTCTTCACTCTGCTTGGGGATTGATATTTGGAAGTTTTAGCTCCACTGAGGATTGACAGTTTTGGCTCCACTGGGGATTTTGAAACTTGACTCTGAGGGGAGTTAGCTTCTGGAAGGCTCTCTGGCTGGGGAAGTTGAGAATCTTTTGATCGTTGCAGGTATTGATCAGGTTGGTCAAGGAGATACTGTCCTGGCTTGTTTCAGGTGTTGATCTCTGACCTGAGAAAGAAAGATGGTTCCCTGGCTTGTTACAGGTGTTGATCTTCAATCTCTTCATGTAGATAATTTCCTGGCTTGTTACAGGTGTTAATCCATAATCAGTCGCTCACAGATATGCCCTGGCTAGATACAGGAATCGAATCTGGAATTGGTCGTCTACAGATATTTTCCTGGCTGGATATAGGTATCGAATCTGGAATTGGTCGTCTACAGATATTTTCCTGGCTTGCTACAGGTGTTGATCTGGAACTTAAGAAATACTCCACTTTGAGAATGAGCATCTTTATTCTGTCGGGAGTCAGAAATTGGGAGTATACCAATCTTCTGAGAATCTTCATGCTTGAGAGAAATAGATTTTTAGGAGCTTCAAATGTCCAATATTCTGTTGGTGGTTACAACTTCCAGCAGGTGATGAAGGAATTGTTGAACACTTTTGACATTCGAATGCCCCAAGTGATGATGAAGGAGTCTTGAATCAGATTACTCTGCGAATTGAGAGATTTCTTGAAATCTTGACTGGACTGCCCCAGGTTAACTAAACTTTGAAAGATCTGTTGAAACCTTGACCGGACTGCCCCAGGTGTGCTGGATGGTGACATGTCATGCCCCCTTGTTGATAGGAGATTTTTGTAATGGAAGTGTCATCCTTTTGAAGTGATTTTGTTCACTGAGAGAGCTTTCGTTCCTCCGAACATTCGCTGTATGAATTTCTTCGCTGTTAAACAAATAGTCAAATGCAAATAGTGATATTCAAGCAATGCAAAGTTTATGTTTGTCTCGAAGTTTTGAGAAATGCGTTTTTTAGCAGAAAACTTTTCATAAGACAAAATCAACACAAGATTTAGAGCAAAGCCTTACAGGAGTTAGGATACCTTTGGTAACAGTATGCTTTTGAACTAACCCACGCTTCAATTAGGACTTTTGAAGGGTTGTAACGTGGCTTGGTTCACGGTTTAAGAAACAAAGAATAAAGGCTCAAAGTGTATTTGTACCCACCCGCTCTTCGTGATGTTCTTCAATCCTAAGCTCAGTTAATTGTGCGTCGTACTCTATTCGAATTTGGAACGACTTTTTGGGTGATGGTTCACCAGTTGAATTTTGGGAGACAGTCATCATCTCCTTTTTTCTTTTGCAACATTTTTCATGTTGTTGAGGATTTGTAATGATCTCTTTCTTGATTTGTTATCCCTAACTTTTGCCTGACTGTTTCTGTTTTCGGGATTACAGTCAGCAGGATGCCCCAACTTTCTTAAGCCTCCTTTACAGGTTTTGGCTTGGTGGGCTTTTCTCTTTTGAGAGATTGACTGCCTATGTGATAGGGAACCACCCTTGTCTTTTGATTCCAAAGGAATGCTTTTTTAGTTGATGTCGTTCGTTGTGTTACGAACTGAGAGTTTGCGACTTCAATGCGCACCTTTTTGAATTAACTGAGAGACTACCCTGCCCCAGGTTTATATCAAAGGTTTTGATTGTTTAAAACAGAAAACTCCTACTTCTTTGGCTCGAAGGGGTTGACTAGGGATTATCTTCCTTATAACTCCAGTGTTTGGGAATTGAAAGAAATGCCTGTACATCATCAGCACGGTCTGTTCAAAAGCATATTGTATGAGATTATGGTATTGTTTCGTCATCCTCCCTCTAAAGGCTTGCAGCTTTTTATTAAGAGTTAGATATCATAAAGAAAGCACAAGAGTAGTGAAAACGAATGGATGAATTCAAGACAAACATATGCAATGCATTAATGAAAACAGAGTTTAACATCAACAGATAATTGTTTGAATAACAAAAGAAATTACAACTTTGAAAATTCAAATGAAGCAAAAGTCTTTCAGCTCGAGCTTTGTCACTCCAGGTGGAGAACTCATTAACGGAAGATTTTCATCTCGCCGTCTGGCATGAACCTCAGCACTCCAATGTCAATCAGATCTTGAATCTTGTTCTTCAAGGCCCAACTGTCATCGGTGTCGTGTCCCGGGCTATAGGAGTGGTAAACACAAAATGCGTCGGGATGATAGTTAGGAGTGGAGGTATTGGGCTTCCGAATAGGATCCCTCAAAGCAGTCAGATTAACCTCCAATAAGCGCTCCAGAATTAGAGATGACGGTATGTCAGTCTCAGTGAACTGTCTTCCCGACGTATTTTGCTTACGTTGATTACCCCATTGACGCTGGCGAGGTTGTTGTTGGGGTTGTGACCCTGAAGCAAGTAGAGGAGCCTTCCCCTTGTCTTTTTGTCTGGATGGGGGTTGAGTGGTGACTTGCTCTTCAACCTCAAATGTTTGCCCCAGTTGGTTGTTCTGAAGCAGTTGATTGACGAGAACTCTGAGTTCCTCTTGTCTTTGAGCCAAGTCCTGGATGAGAGCCATCTGGCCCACCAGTTGCCCCGTCATTTGGATCCTCATTATCGTCAGCTCAGACTGCAGTGCTTCCAACTGATCACTCCTGGCATTGTTTGAATTCCCCTGGACCATGCCCTTTGTGAGGAGAGCTTTCATTTCTTCTTGCCCCAGGGACAGGTTCAAGAACATCTCTTGAAGCTGAGCAGTCTGGTCCTGGATATCCTTGACAGTCCTCTCTGGAGCCATCTCTTACTGAAATAAACAGTATGAGAGTAAGGAAACCTGAAAAAGGAAAAAAAGTCATGATGCAATGCATGATGTGTGGATGCATGCTTTCAAGGATCTCTTGGGGTAAACACAAGAGAATGTTAAAGGTTGAACTTCGATCTTTGATTGGAGAACTTTGCACCGGTGGATGTCTTTCCACGAGAATCAAGCTCACCATGTCAAGTGGGTCATAGCCCCTGATTCAAGTTGTTGCACTTGATCTCTGATTGGAGAACTTTGCACCGGTGGATGTCTTTCCACGAGAATCAAGCTCACCATGTCAAGTGGGTCATAGCCCCTGATTCAAGTTATTGCACTTGATCTTTGATGGCATTTGTTTAGAGGAGAAACCTCTTGCCCTTTGGTAGACGTCTAGTTCAATGTAACCCTGCATTAAAAGAACCCTCGAGATCCTTAAAATGGTTATTGAAAATGCTATGGTATGATGGTATGATGTTATGTACATGTATGCAAAAAGCAAGTGAGTGTATATATAGGTAATTATATTCACATAAAGCAAACAAGTCCTTAGGTTTAGGCTTGCATGGGGTTTTTAGGTAAGTACCCTCTTGAAGTTTCGTTGGTTAAGACCTGTCCTATCAAAAGTAACTGGGTTCTAGAGGATCTCAATATCACTGACTACCCTCAATCGGTCATAACTCCAGCATCGCAATCTTTTCTTGCGGCCAGAACCATCGCGAGAGTTTAGCCTCAATGAGTGTAGCATACTGCTACCGTTCTATGGCCAAGTTGGGTCAATTTAGGGTTCTAAGGTCGGTTGGTGCTTAATGACTCCTCAGAAGACCCATATTCTCCTCGTTGCAACACAAGGGATATCAGTACAGACCAAGGTGTCACACCAACGTAGCCACTGCTTCACCCATGTCGGTCTACGCCGGACAGGTCCCTCACAGCTTATGCTACCTAAAGGGTATTCCCTAGATCCGGTTTAGGATCTATGAAACTCCAATGCAAAGCCCACAAATATAAAAGCAAACAAAGCAAGTAATTGAAAACAAGAGTGGTCTAATCCTAAGGTAACCCCACTTTTAAGTAAATCCCCAGCAGAGTCGCCAGTTCTGTGATACGGTGGGAGAACTGACTTGAGGTTTTGCATTTTGTATTCACACTTGTTCGGTTTAGCAAGAGTCGCCACCGACTTTTTATTTTATCCTAAAGGAAAGGTTAAAAAAGCAAAGGAAAAATCTTTTGAGATGTTTCATGGGTTCGGGGGGTAGATTATGAAAAGGGAAGGTATTAGCACCCTTTTCATCCATGGTTATCCATGGGCTCTTAGTTACTTGTTTTAGATCACTTGCCTTGATTTTCAATTGCTTGAAATTGTGGTGTGTGTGTGTGTGTGTTTTGAAAATGTTTTGAAAAAAAATGCCTTGTCTTAGGCAACCGTTGTAATGACTCGTGTTTGAGTGTTTTACAAAGGTGTGTATCTTTTCGAAAAGATGTTTCAAATGTTTTTTTTGAAAGTTTGTTTTTGAAAGTGTTTGTGGAATGGTTTTGAAAAGTAGGCAAGTGTGTTTTGCAAGTTTGATCAAGTAACTAAGAGTTGTCTACCCCTATTGTACTCAAAGGTTTTTCTCATGTCTTAACCCTTTTAACAATTTTGTTCCACCATTGTATTTGGTGGACAATCTTGTATTAGGATGTTTAACGGGACAGGCGCGGGTCATCGTTTAGACCATGATTGCAATGGTGCCAAGTGTCTTTGGCAATTTGCTTGAAGGGACTATGATCATTTTGGTTAGGAGACTTTCGAAAGCGTCATCGAGGGACTATGATCATTTTGATTGTTTTGCCAAAGAAACTCAACGTGCAAGCATGGCCCATTTTGGAAGGCAACAAGCGGGATTACCCTAGGGGTGTAAGTGTGATTGGGTATTGATTTCATGTATTTGTCTTTGTATTAGGTTATCTAGCGTTTGATTTTATGTACATACAAACCCTAGGTCTAACCATGGTATACTTGAAAGCGATAAATTGGGGGAATTTAAAGTCTACGCTATTACAAATAGGTATCCGGGAATGGGGGTACAAATATTTACAAATGGGGATGAGACTTATTAGGAGAATAGTGTCCAAATAATTTACAACCAAATTGAATTGCGATCTCAAATGTAATATGTATCAAGGTATAAGAATAAGCAAATGTGTATGTATCAATGTATTTGTGTAAGTGTATGTGAATATTTACAAGGTGAAAAATGTTTAACTTAATGAAAAATTAAGGTATTTATTATCTTTTGTATTCTTGTATTTTCTTTGTATTTTTGTTAAATATGTACCAAACAAAAGACTTTAATAAAAGGAAGGTATTTAACTTAAATAAAATTATGTATTGATGTTTTTAGATACAAAAATTTTAATTAAAGAAAAAAAAGAAATGTTTTAAGAAAAATTAAAGTTTTATGTATGAAAAAAGATTTATCAAAAGTTTTAAGACCAAATCTATTAACCTAATCTAATATTTATATATTTTCCAAATGTAATAAAATAAAAGATAAATTTGTATAAAAGAATTAAGGTACTATTTTATATACAAAAATGAATTAAGTTATGTTAGTTTAAACTATAAAAAGGAGAAATAAAATGATAAGTGAAAAAAAAGTATTAGTTTGAATAACATAGGAAATAAATAGAAAAAAAATTTTAAGGACTAAATGAGCTAAAGGGGGTTTGTTCCAGATTTGAGGGGTATGCGCGATGGATTTTGTATCGGCCTTAGGCTTCTGAACAGGGCAAGGCCCATGCGCTTGGGACAACAATTTTGTTTAGGGTTTAATCGTTTTGTTCATTTGGGAATGGATTAGGGTTACAGTTACAGCGCGGCGCCGTTCGTCCTCTTCGCTTCTTTCGTCTTCTTCCTTCTCACGCCCTAGCCACTGAACGCTCCTCCTCACCCACGGTCATCAGACGCTACCTCCCACCTCCTTCTCTCCATGGCCATGCAAGGTGGTTACAAAAAGGTTTGATCCCTGTTTTAGGTTTTTTGAGTTTTACATGTTTATGATTTTATTTTGACAATCTCTGACCTTTATATGTTGTTGTTCATGTGAGGTGTATAAAAGGGGGAAAGAATTTCTACCTTTCTTGAGATGGAGGAACGGACTGGGGGCGTCGAGGATGGCCAAGGGCGAGGACGACAATGATGCTAGCTTGCTGGAAAAACTGGTACCTGTGTCTTTGCCTTTTTAGGTTTAGTGATGATATCTGAAAACCTTTTGACAGTTGCCTCTCTTCTTCTCTATTTGCCTCGTTTCTGTATGCTTGTATGCTTTGAGTTTCCTTGTATGTTGATAACCCTATGATAAGGACAATCTGAGGGTGCGGTTGGCTCGAACGTTTCACTGCTTTTCCTCTCTTTCTGTTTCTGTATACTTGCCTGATGCCTTTGATTGCTTGCCTATGATGAATCTGATTCTGAGGCTTTGGTTGTTTGAATGCTCCAAGGCTTGTATGCTTTTGGACATAGGTTTCTGGTGTATGGTTGGATGTTTGGTTTGTATGGCCTTTTGGCTTGATGTAGATTTAGGTTTCAGGTTTGTGGGCATTTGTTTGGAAAACTGGTTTATGTTTGGGGCCTGATAGGCTTGAACAGGTTTAGGCTTATGCTGTTTAGAGGCAGGTTAAGGCTTGAGCAGTTTGATGGCTTCTGGTTTGAATATTGTTTGGATAGCATGTTTGGGTTTGAAGCAGGTTTATGTTACAGTAGGCTTTGAATGATTACAGGTTTGTGTTGTTAGTTTGTGTTACAAGTTGATGCGGGGCTTGAAAGGCTTATGCGGGTTGCAGGTTATGGTGTTTTGGTTGAGGGCAGTAACAGGTTTAAGCTTCAAGGTTTGGATTTGTTATGCTTCTTGTTTTGAGGCTGGACAGGTTATGTGTTTTTCTTTGTGTTGGAGGCAGAACTGTGTTTCAAATGTTACAATTCGTAGCTTTTCTCTTTTTTGTGATATCTTTGCCCCCTCTACTGTGTTTTGGTATCTTGCTTATATCTTTTCTCTAAGCCTAAACCTGCTGTAAGCCTATTTCTCTTCTCTCTTCTCTCTCTTGACAGATTAAAAAAGCATAAAATATTGCTTTAAAACTGTACTATGCTGAAAAAGTAGCTGGCCTAGGAAAATGATGAACATTTTGATGTTGCTTGCATTAGTTGCTTAGCTCTGCATATCTCTCCTGCTTTTCTGCACATTTGTTGACAACATTTTGTACTTCTTGATATCTTGATATCCTTCTATATCTTTGGACAGTTTTTGACAGCTTTTTGGCTTAGTTTGAAATTGTGATTCAGTTTGCCTTTATACTTGTACATGCTGTTTGTTTTGAAACTATGCAGTTGGTTGACAAATTTGAATTTGTGCAATTTGTAGCTTTTGTGCATTTCATATTTTAATACAAGCATATTCTATCCCTCTTTGTGAACCAAGAGCAATCTTGTGATTTGCAGAGAGGGGAACAACTGATTCCGGCCAGCTACTTTTAATGATGATTTTTGAATTAACTGTCCGCCTTTAATTTTCATCTGCATTTGACCTTTTTTCTCTTCTTTGTTTTGCAGATGAAAATCAATGGAGCAAAAGAGGAGTAGCAGTATAGAAGATGAAGACTTAGGAATTTAGGATAGTTTCAATTTATTCTTCAATTATTTGTAACATTATCATTGGAAACAAAATGTAAATAAATTTACAGTTGTTTAAATAATAATTTATAACAAACAATTAAATATGAATAAAAATCTCTTTTTGTCAGTTAATTCCTTCTTTCTTTTCAATTGTTTATTTTAATTATTTGAGTTTCTTAAATTAAAACAATTGGAAATAAATCCAATTATTCTGACTTAGAAAAAGAAATAATTAATAAACGTCCGGCGTTCCGAATTAAACATAACAATGCACAGTCAAACAACAAACGTCCACATGTCCTCTTTTCACTGATTTAATCAAACATTGCAAACTCAATCCAAATGCTTCAGTCCAAATCTCAGAGTAAACTGAAAAGAACTGTAAAATTAATTCTTTCTGAGAAATACGCGCACAAAACCCTAGTTCTTGATTAAATGTCAGAGAAGCGCCTGCCTGATCAAAACCTGAGCCAACTTAACCAAACCTTAACAATCTGCTTGAACTGCTTTAAAATCAATGAAAACCCTAAATTTTGTCTGACTGACGAGAAAAGTCTGTTTGACCGATTCTTACGCCAATCTGAAAAATCAGGAAACGCCCGAGGCTGTGATTTCTTGTGGAAAAATACGAGGGCAAATTTTGGGGTACAACACACTGTCTAAAGGACATTTACACATTTTAATTCCTTTTAAGTAGGTAGAGGTTCTCAGGTACTTGCTCTTTCAAAACAAAACAAACTTTTCGCACTTACACTTTTCAAACAAAGTTTTCAAAAACACTTCATACACTCTTGAGGACAGAAACAAGAGTTAAATCGAAGTTTTCAAACAAAACTCTTTTCAAAACCCACGAACACAAGAAAAGCAAAACTTTTTGAAAACAAAATGAGCAAGTACCTAAGAGCCCGTGGATAACCACAGATAGAAAGGGTGCTAACACCTTCCCTTTCTATAATCTACCTCCCGAACCCGAGAAACATCTCGAAAAGGAATTTTGTTGTGCTTTTGTCCTTTCCTTGTTGGATTAAATAAAAGACGGTGGCGACTCTTGCTTACCGTGACATTTTGCAAAAACAAACGCAAACGCGAACCAGCATTCCAAAACAGTCAGTTCTATTTCCACCGATCACAGAACTGGCGACTCTGCTGGGGATATTTCTATAAGTGAGGTGTACCTTAGGATTAGATCACTTGTGTTTTCGATTGTATGCTTTGTATGCTTTTAATTTTGTGGGCTTGTATTGGAGTTCTATAGATCCTAACCCGGATCTGGGGTACCCTTTTTTAGGTAAGTAGCAATAAACTGTGAGGGATCTTTCCGGCATAGACCGACACAGATGAAGCAGTAGCTACGTTGGTGTGACACCTTGGTCTGTACCGATATCCCTTGTGTTGGAACGAGGAGAATATGGGTCTTCCGAGGAGTCATTAAGCACCAACTGACCTTAGAACCTTAAATTGACCAACTTGGCCATAGAACAGTAGCAGTATGCTACGCTCATTGAGACTAAACTCTCGCGATGGTTCCGGCCGCAAGAAAAGGTTGCCAAACTGGAATTATGACCGATTGAGGGTAGTCAGTGATATTGAGATCCTATAGAATCCGGTTACTATTTTTAGGACAGGTCTTAACCAACTGAAACTGAAAGAGGGTAGTACCTAAACTTCATGCCAGCCTGAAATCTAAGGGCTCTTTTGTCTGACTTGTGTGCCTTTACCATGTTTGCCTTTTGTGAATACTTGTGGTGTGCCTTTACCATGACATCATAACATCATAACATTGCATACATCTTGCATAAGGATTAACCCATTTCAAAGACAAGAAGGTTTCATCTTTGCTCTGTTTTGTAGGACATCATGATGCCCATGGCGTAGGAATACTATCCGGCTCAACTTTGTTCAACCACCTACTTTGCTTAAAGATTTGTTTTTCAGGATTCCAGACACTACTTCCTTCATCAGGAGGCATGGTTCTCTTCTCGGTTTAGTCACCTCAAAGTGGGACCAACAACTGATGAGTGTCCTAGTCCAGTTTTATGATCTGTTATACCATTGCTTCACCTTTCAAGACTTCCAGCTGGTCCCTACCCTGGAAGAATTCTCTGAGTTGCTTGGTATCTCTATTTTGGAGCAGACTCCATTTACTGGTTGGGAAAAGATCCTCAGGCCTGAAGAGATTGCTGCAGCCCTTCACTTGACCAAAGAGGAGGTAATGGATAACTGGGAGACTAGAAGTGGAGTTAAGGGCTTTTTGGCTAAGTTTTTGGTTGGCAAAGCTAATTGTTTCTGGAATGACTTAGACTTCAAAGCATACGAGGACAATCTGGCTCTCTTAATCTATGGTCTGGTATTGTTTCCAAATCCCGACACCTTTGTTGATGTTAATGCCATTAGGATCTTCATCTCTCGGAACCCTGTACCCACTCTCTTGGGTGATATCCTTCATCAGCTCTATGCTCGTACCGCCCGAAAGCGGGGAACTTTGATGTGTTGTGCTCCTTTATTGGCGAGGTGGTTTATTTCGCACCTCCCCAAGTCCGTACTGAAGAACCAAGAAGGAAGGGGCTGTGCTCATAGGATAATGTCTCTTACTGATAATGACATTACTAGGACTCTCAGAGGCTTAGATGAGGTGGCCGTCATTGATCGTTGTGGAGAGTATCCTAATGTTCCATTGATCGGAACCCGTGGAGGAATCTCTTATAACCCATGTTTAGCTCTCCGTCAGTTTGGAAGAGCTAGAAGAGAAGGGCCTCATGAGATGTTGATACCTCATATCATCTTTGATTTTCAGGGAGACTGCAATGAGCTGCGTCGTAGATTCATCAGGGCTTGGGATAGAGTTCACAAATCTGACCCACTTGAGTTGAGACCAAAGACTTCTTTGCCAATGGAGTCATATTTCAGATGGGTCCGCATCCGTGCCCAGAGGTTAGGTATGCCGTACGAAGCTTTCGTGCCTATTATTCTTGAAATTGCTGATAAAGACGGGGTTCCTCCAACTATTCTCCATCCTCATACGCCCACTGATGTTGGCACACTAAAGAGGTCTTGGGCGCAACTGCAGGAAGAACGGGATTCTTATCCGGAAAGGTTCAATGAACAAGAACTGAAGATCCAGAAGCTGACTAAGCAACTGGAGAACGAGCGGATCCTGAATGATTATATCCGCACTAAGAAGAAGAGGCCATGGGAACATTGATGGACCTATTGATGATTTCTTTTACAGTTTTATTTGCTTTTCCGTATTTCCATTCTTGTAACGCCTAAGGGCAATTTGTTGAACAATTTAAATTCCGAAGTTAAATCTAATAAAGTGTGTTTCCTTTCTTGTCTACAAATTTGAATCCCGATTGTCTTTGAAAACATAAATCATACGCATTTCATTGCATGCACTGCATAAACAGGTACCCTTTTTACAGGTCACTTATCTTCTTCGCTGTTTATTTCAGCAGTCATCATGTCTACTGAACCTTCCACTGAGCAAGCTATCAAGGCCCTCCAGGCCCAGAATGCCCAGTTTCAAGAATTGGTTATGAGCCTAGCCAAAGGTCAACAGGATTTGAAGACCCTGATTCTGAAAGAGAGGAAGGAGAAGAAGAAGAGGACCGTCTTGTTCAACACTGGACGCAGGTTTGGAAATGGACTGCAGAATGAGGTTGATCTGACCACCTCATCTGTAGGGAAAGACAGCCCACAAGAGAGAAGGGTTCCTAGCCCCATAGTCTCCGACAACGAGACGGATTATGATGAAGAACAGTATCCTCCTGCTGAGGATATGTACAAACAGTTGGAGGACCGCTTGAGCGCTATGGAGATACAGAACGTGCCCGGGCTGGACTTCGGAGACCTAGGTTTATCCTCTGGGGTGGTGATTCCCCATAAATTCAAGGCACCTGCCTTTGCCAAGTATGACGGAGCCTCCTGCCTAAAGCTGCACCTCCGGTCATATGTAAGGAAGATCCAGCCTTACAGAGCTGATAAGAATTTGTGGATCCATTTCTTTCAGGACAGTCTTTCAGGGACTCAGCTCGAGTGGTTCTATCAGCTGGATGGAGCCAGTATCCGTAACTGGGAAGATTTAGCTATTGCGTTCTATAAGCAGTATCAATATAATTCTGACCTCGCTCCTACGCGTACCCAAATCCAGGATATGTCAATAGGGATGGGTGAAGGATTTAAAGAGTATGCTAAAAAATGGAGAGACCTTGCTGGAAGGGTGCAGCCACCTTTAACTGATCGTGAACTGGTTGATATGTTTTTGGGGACCCTGTCTGGTCCATTATTTAACCATTTGATTGGAAACTCTTCAGCCGGGTTTACAGACCTTATCTTGACTGGTGAGAGGATTGAAGCTGGTATCAAGGCCAGGAAGATACAGAAGGGTGCCTCATCGAGCACTGAGAAGAAACCATTCAAGAAGGAGTCCAGTGCTGTCTATGGTTCAAGAAGACAGAATAGACCTGAACACCGCCAAGCTGTCAACGCGGTTGTTATTTCAAAACCTGCTGGTGCTCCTCAGCATCACAACCAACAAAGGGGTGAGAGACCTCGAAGGCAATTCACTCGCCTCATTATGACCTTGTCCCAGATATTGTTGCAGTTACTGACGACCAATCTGGTGACTCTAAAAGAAGCTCCGAAGATTTCAAACACAATATCCCCAAAGTACAATCCTAACGCCCGTTGCGCTTATCACTCTGACAGCCCGGGGCATAATACGGATGATTGTTGGGCTTTGAAGAATAAGGTTCAGGACCTGATCGATGCAAAGGAGATTGAGTTCGAGGCGCCCGAGAGGCCTAATGTTGTGACTGCTCCCATGCCCAAACATGGAGTAAATGTCGTAGAGGAAGACTTGTTTGTAGCCTCTGTGGATGACATTGTTACCCCGCTGATGACCGTCAAGAGGAACCTGTGGCTAGCCGATTTATTTCCGGGATGTAGTGAAGGTTGCCATCTGTGTTCTGTTTCACCTATTGGTTGCCCATCTTTGAAGTCAGGCATCCAAAACCTGATGGATAACAACGAGATCCTGTTTGAGAAAATTGTTGTTCCTGCCACCCCTACTGAAGAAGTTTCCATTATTACCATTTTCAACAATTCTCCCAAGGCTCCCTCGAGGAAGCCTGTCAGAATTACGCTTGTTCCAAAGATTGCACCCATAATCATCATTGTTCCGGGGCCTATTCCCTACACCTCTGACAAAGCTGTCCCTTGGCACTATAGGGCAGATGTTTATGTTCTTGGAGTTAAGCAAGAGTTTGATACTAATACCGGCGTCAGCAACATTACCGGGCCTGCTAAAGTCACCCGCAGTGGTAGACTTTTCTCACCTGATATTGTGCCACCAACTGTCCGGAGACCTATTGTCATCACACCTGTAAGTGTGCCTAATGCCATTCCTGATCAAGTTCTTAGTTCTACCCCTGTCGCCGAGTCATCTGACGCTCGGGGCAAAGGGATCACCACTGATATGCCTGCCCAGACGGAGGCACCAAAGACCATCAATGTTGAAGCTTCCAAACAGGAGATGGAAGAGATTCTGAAGATCATCAAGAAGAGTGATTATAATGTAGTTGAGCAGCTGGGGAAAACCCCCTCCAAGATTTCTATGTTATCACTGTTGTTGTGTTCAGAGGCCCATGCCAAGGCTCTGATTACCTTCCTGAAGACGGCCCACGTGCCACAAGAGACATCAGCTGATCAGTTTACCGATTATGTGGCCAATTTAACTGTTGATAACGGTTTGGGTTTCTCCGACGCTGATCTGACTGCTAAAGGGAAGAACCATAACGATCCCTGCATGTCTCTATTGAATGCAGGGGCACTACTCTTGCACATGTGTTGGTTGACACTAGTTCCTCATTGAACGTCTTGCCCAAGAAAGCTCTAGACAGGTTGGATTGCAAAGGGTTGGAGCTAAAGCCAAGTAACATTGTTGTTCGGGCCTTTGATGGGTCTAAAAGGATGGTGCATGGTGAAGTCGATATTCCAATAAGAGTTGGTTCTCAGGTCTTCGATTCTACATTCTACGTGATGGACATTCGACCGTCCTATTCTTGTTTGTTGGGTCGTCCATGGATCCATAAAGCAGGAGCTGTGACCTCCACACTCCATCAGAAGCTGAAGTACCCGGTCAGAGGGAAGATTGTGACAGTACAGGGGGAGGAAGAGTACATGGTCAGCCACCTCAACTCGTTTCGGTACATAGAGATGGATGGGGAGTTCATTGAGACCCCATTTCAACACTTTGAAGAGGTTCCTCAGACACTGGCATCAGCTGAGACTGTGGATGAAGATTCTCCTTTGAAGATGGCTTCCTTAAAGGATGCCCGGGGCTGTTATTGAGAAGGGTGAGTATGCAAACTGGGGCCGACTTCCTGATTTCACTCAGAAGACTAACAAGTTTGGTTTGGGTTTCACTGCAGAAGCTCAGAGGGCTGTTCGTAGTGCAAGGATTGGAAGACCTCCTGTGTTCATCAGCAACTCGGGAGTAAATGCCATCGAAGATGACGTGGAGGAATCTGAATTCGACAGCTGGATCTACCCTACGACCAACGGTGGACCAAACAACTGGACAGCAAAGGACTTCGTCCCTATTACTTTTGTTACCCAGTAATGAACTCTTTTGTTTTGAATTTGTAACAGACAATATTGTGAAACTTTATGGCCCGATGTCTTACCCGGGGCACCGTGGCTTCATTTGTGAGGGCTTTTGTGTGCCATTTTCATATATCATTAATAAAAGCATTGGACGTTCTTGCATTTCAAATTTTACGCTCCTTGTCTTTCTTTATTATATATTGCAAAACAGCTATTTACATACACTCACATATACAGGTCTCAATCCACTCTGGATCTCACTGGTAACAGCCCTGCTACTGTCAGTTATGACTTTGAAAATCCGATCAACTTAGCCGAAGACGAAGGTGAAGATGATTGCGAAATGCCTGGCGAACTTGCAAGACTGTTACTCCAGGAAGAGAGGGCCATTCAGCCACATGAAGAGCTAGTGGAAACAGTGAATCTGGGTACCGAGACAGACAAAAAAGAAGTCAAGATCGATGCAAATCTGGAGCTTAGTGTGAAACAACGGTTGATTCAGATGCTGCATGACTACGTGGAAATCTTTGCCTGGTCTTACGAAGACATGCCTGGGTTGGATACCGACATTGTGGTTTATCGTCTGCCTACCAAGGAAGAATGCCCTCCGGTAAAACAGAAGGTTCGCCGTATGCGTCCAGAGATGTCCGAGAAAATCAAAGCTGAGGTTATGAAACAATTCGACGCCGGTTTTCTAGTAGTAACTTCTTACCCTCAGTGGGTCGCCAATGTGGTTCCAGTGCCGAAGAAAGATGGTAAGGTCAGAATGTGTGTTGACTACAGGGATTTGAACAGGGCGAGCCCTAAAGATGACTTCCCTCTGCCTCACATTGACGTTCTGGTTGACAACACTGCTCAGCATAAGGTATTCTCCTTCATGGACGGTTTCTCCGGTTATAATCAGATAAAGATGGCTCCCGAAGACATGGAGAAGACCACTTTTGTTACTCAGTGGGGTACCTTTTGCTACAAGGTCATGCCTTTTGGGTTGAAAAATGCTGGGGCAACGTATCAGCATGCCATGGTTGCTCTGTTTCATGATATGATCCATCATGAGATCGAAGTATACGTCGAAGATATGATTGCAAGGTCCTAAACTGAGGAGGAACACCTTGACCATCTACAGAAGTTGTTTGACCGGTTGAAGTTGTACAAGCTGAGATTAAACCCGAACAAGTGCACCTTCGGGGTGAGATCTGAAAAACTACTAGGTTTCATCGTAAGCGACAAAGGTATTCAAGTGGACCCTGCCAAAGTGAAAGCCATACAAGAGATGCCAGCTCCCAAGACAGAGAAAGAGGTCAGAGGCTTTCTAGGACGGTTGAACTACATTTCCCGATTCATCTCGCACCTAACTGCCACTTGTGAACCAATCTTCAAGCTGCTGAAGAAGGATCAAGTAGTACGTTGGAACGACGAATGTCAGGCCGCTTTCGAAAGAATCAAAGAGTATCTCCAAGAGCCACCCATTCTTATGCCACTGGTTGAAGGGAGACCTCTAATCTTGTACTTGACAGTACTTGACAATTCAATGGGGTGTGTGCTGGGTCAGCATGACGAGTCTGGCCAAAAAGAGCATGCTATTTATTACCTTAGCAAAAAGTTTATCGACTGTGAGACCCGATACTCACCGCTCGAGAAAACTTGTTGCGCTTTGGCATGGGCTGCTCGCCGGCTGAGACAGTATATGCTGACTCACACTACTCTATTGATTTCAAAGATGGATCCAATCAAGTATATCTTCGAAAAGCCTGCCTTGTCCAGAAGAATAGCAAGATGGCAGATGATTTTGACTGAGTATGACATCCAGTACACAACTCAAAAAGAAATCAAGGGAAGTGTATTGGCAGACCATTTGTCACATCAGGCAATGGATGATTACCAGTCTATGAACTTTGAATTTCCAGACGAGAATGTCATGGTAGTGACTGATTGTGAGATACCTGGACCGGATGAAGGACCTGAGGAAGGATCCCGATGGTCTATGCACTTTGATGGAGCTTCAAACGCTTTGGGTAATGGCATCGGCGCTGTGATCATATCGCCTAAAGGCTCACATACTCCACTTACCGCCCGACTATGTTTCAACTGCACCAACAACATGGCGGAGTATGAAGGGTCTTCGGAGCTGATTTCTGATTGTCTTCGGAGATTCCGCTCTCGTGATCAGTCAGATCAAAGGAGAATGGGATACGAAACACCCAAATCTTATTCCCTACAAGGAGTATGTATTGACGTTGCTTCCCCATTTCGAGGAGATAACCTTTGAACATTTCCCAAGAGAGGAGAATCAGTTGGCGGACGCGCTAGCTACAATGTCTTCTATGTTCAAAGTCAAATGGGACAACGAGGCTCCCCGGATCATTATTTGGAAATTGGATGAACCTGCATATTGTTGTGATCTTGAGACCGAAGAGGTAACAGAAAAGCCTTGGTATCATGAAGTAAAGAGGTACCTTGAAGCTCAAGAATACCATGAGGGTGCATCGGTTAATGACAAGAAGTTTCTGAGAAGGTTTGCGGCAAAGTTCTTCATCAGCAATGACATTCTTTACAAACGTAACCATGATTCAACCTTACTGCGTTGCATGGATAAAATTGAAGCAGAAAGGATCATGGCAGAGCTGCATGAAGGAACCTTCGGAACTCATTCTAGTGGACATACCATGGCAAAGAAAATCCTTCGGGCAGGATATTACTGGTCCACAATGGAAGCCGACTGTTATCAGCATTCTCGGACATGTCACAAGTGCCAGGTCTATGCCAATAAGGTGCACATTCCTCCAGTTCCTCTGAACATCTTGACAACACCTTGGCCTTTTGCAATGTGGGGCATTGATATGATCGGCGAGATCAGACCTACAGCATCCAACGGGCATCATTTCATCCTGGTAGCGATTGATTACTTTACAAAGTGGGTTGAAGCAGCTTCCTTTGCCACCGTAACCAAGAACGTCGTGGCACGGTTCATTCAGCACAACCTGATCTGTCGATACGGTGTACCAGAGAGGATCATTACGGATAATGGTACCAATCTTAACAACAAGATGATCACTGAGCTCTGCGAGCAATTCAAGATACAGCACCACAACTCTTCTCCCTACCGGCCGAAGATGAATGGGGATGTAGAAGTAGATAATAAGAACATTAAGAAGATTGTGCAGAAGATGATAGTGACCTACAAATACTGGCATGAGATGTTACCATTTGCTCTTCATGGGTACCGTACCTCAGCACGGACGTCAACAGGGGCAACACCCTACTCCTTGGTATACGGCATGGAGGCAGTCCTGCCCATTGAAGTTCAGATACCCTCTCTCCGGATCATGAAGGATGCGGGTTTAAGCGAAGACGACTGGATCCAGACCTGGCTTGATCAACTAAAGCTAATCAACGAAAAGAGACTCACTACTATTTGTCATGGTCAGACGTACCAAAAACAGATGATCAAGGCATTTAACAAGAAAGTCAGACGACAAGAGTATCAAGTCGGGGACCTGGTAATCAAGCGCATCATTCTACCTCAAGGTGATTCCAGGGGCAAATGGACCCCCACGTACGAAGGGCCATTTGTGGTTAAGAACATCTTCTCAGGAGGAGCAATGATTCTAACCACCATGGATGGTGACGACCTTCCTCACCCCGCCAATGCAGACATAGTAAAAAGATACTACGCATAATTAAAGACCCGCTAGGTTGACTGGCCCAGGCAAAAATAAGGGCTTCCCGGCGAACCAAAAGGGTTCGGGCAAAAATAAGGGATGAAAATAAAAAAAAATCTGTACACCCGGCAAGTCGAAAACCTGGAAAGGCGGCTTGGGAAAAAATGGGTATCCCGGTGGACTGAAAACCCGAAAGGGAGGTCCAGGCAAAAGTTAGGGATTAAGGCGTAACACTATGTCTCATTGGATCACCTCGCATCCAGATGTTGGTATCAACTATCAGGCTCGGACGACACCAATCAATCAGATTCATCTTCAACTAAGCAGCAAAGTGATGAGATGCTTGAAGATATAAAGGCGATAGCAGAGTTGGAACCCAGTGGGATTATTCACATAGCTGTTTTGTTTTCTTTTTACAAATTGTATAAATTCTATTTGTTCGGCGGCGTTCTCTTACTAGGACGCCAGCCTCTTGTACAAAACGCCTATTTACAGGCAAACTTCAAAATCAATACAAGTTCATTTTTCAGACAAATTGCAAATTGTTTTTTTTCCTTTATCTGTTTTGTTTTGCAAAGAACGTCCAATGTTCATTTTTGATATATGCATTTGACATTAGTTGCTGCTCATAAATATTTGCATGCGAAACAAAGGACTAATTACGGGTGATATCAGAAGTAGGGGCAATAAGAATTGTCTAAGAGGTCTAGTTGCTCTGTCCACCAAGGTACCAAGGTAGGTTCAGCTGAAGAATATGACCAAGATACCTTCACTCCCCGCAGAGTAAGACAGTAAGGGAAGCTCTCCCCACTGAGACTTGCAACTACGAAGGAATCAACAATACTCTCCCCCAAGCAGAGTTAGTCTATCGTCAGTCCCGAAAAGGCTCAGTATTCCCAGAAAGTCTTAATATTCCCCAACGGAGTATAAAGATACTCCCCGACAAGCATAGGGAGCATCCCCGACAGTCTTAATATTCCTCAACGAAATATAAGAATGTTCCTCGGCGGAATACAAGATACCCCCAGTGGAGCCATTCCCCAGCGCAATCTAAAAAAGCTCCCCCTCCAGAGTTGAATCATCTTCCCCAGTAGATTCTGGAAGCTTGTCCCCTGCAGAGTACAAATATATCTCCCCAGCCAAATTCAGAGGTTATCCCCACAAGAGTCTAACTGGGTTATCCTCAGCAAGTTGCAACTAAAAGATCATCCCCAGCGAAGTTCTTTCTATCCCCAGTGGAGTTCATCATCAAAATCCCCAACAGAGCTTATCAACGGAATCCCCAGTGGAGTTATCGTTAAAATCTCAGCAAAGCATCTCTTCCCACAGAGTAATTCCCCGCAGAGTAATCTCTTCGCCAGGTTTATTCCTCAACAGAGTCATCTTCTCCTACAGGTTTATTCTTGCAACCATCTTCGTGCATCATCCCCAGTGGAAACGAAGAATTCAACCAGACTCTTCAACAGCAGTCCAGGATTTAACAAACTCCCCGACATTTGTCAAGGATTTATTTTCCCAGACGAAAATACATTCATAAACATTTCACATTTCATACCTCCTATTTACATACATGATAAAGTGCATACGACACGATCTCATTTATTTTTGAGAACATCATGACATCATGCATTTCATACATCATGACATTGCATACATCTAACGTTTTACCTTTTCCAGGAAAAAGTCAATCAAAAGATGGCTACCATCAACCTTTTCAAGTTCCAGATCAATACCTGTAACAAGCCAGGAAAACAATCTGTGGACGACTGATTGTATATTAATACCTGTAACAAGCCAGGAAAATCATCTACATGAAGAGATCGAAGATTAATACCTGTAACAAGCCAGGAAAACTATCTTTCTTTCTCAGGTCAGAGATTAATACCTGAAACCAGCCAGGACAACTATCTCATCGGCCAACCTCTTTAAGTTCCAAATTAATACCTGTAACAAGCCAGGAAAACATCTGTGGATGACTGATGTAGGTTAATACCTGAAACCAGCCAGGAAAACCACCTACACGAAGAGATTGAAAATTAATACCTGTAACAAGCCAGGAAAACTATTTTTTTCTCAGGTCAGAGATTAATACCTGTAACCAGCCAGGACAACTATCTCCTCGGCCAACCTTTTCAAGTTCCAGATTAATACCTGTAACAAGCCAGGAAAAGCATCTGTGGACGACTGATTGTAGATCAATACCTGTAACAAGCCAGGAAAGTTATTTACATGAAGAGATTGAAGATTAATACCTATAACAAGCCAGGAAGACTTTCTTTCTCAGGTCAGAGATTAATACCTGAAACCAGACAGGACAATTATCTACCTGACCATCATGAAGCAACCCTACACTTGTTCCTTCTCTCTTTCAGATGCAGTTTCACACGGACTCATCATCAGGCAACCCTACACAGGTTCCTTCTTTCAACTTACAAAGTTACAATTCAACAAACAATCTCCAGATGGCATCTATAAGCCCATCCTTCTACCAACAATCTCCAAATGGCATCTGTAAGCCCATTCCCGACATCACATTGCTGATACTACACCATGCGAGTGCAAATTTCTGGGCACTTTAGTGTTCAATCATCTTCCACCTTCGGATCACGAAAGGCACGCAAGCCAATCTACATCCTTAGGTTTAAGAAGATTGAACAGGGGCAACTGTTGTACCCCAAAATTTTCCCTCCCATATTCCTCAAGATTTGTCAAGAATGATCTTCAAATTGCTCAAGATGGCTCAAGGGTTGTACAGTCAAATCACCTCCCAAGGCAGTCAATTCAAAATTAGGGTTTTGGTTCTTTCAAGGAATTTGGGGTTTTCAATGGTTCAATCAAGTCTCATAGGCCTATATACATTCTCAAGCACGTACATGCCAAGTTTCAAGACTCACAGTGCCAGTTTGCACAGTCAAAAGCTCCATTTGATCTACAGTCAACTACAAGGGCAAAATGGTCATTTTGCAGTAAAAAGTCAGAATTCTTGGTCAACATCTTATTTTGAGTTCACAATCATCATTTGATCAAGTCTTGATCATGATCCCACAAGAATAGCTCAAAAATCATCAAGGTGCAAAAGTTACTATTTTTGGACAGTAGAAAAGTCAACTGTACTTTGACAAGGGCATAACTCTTTCATGGTTTATCAGAAAAATTCCATCCAAAGCTCATTTTTAAGAGGATGCAATTTCCTATAATCCATATTCACACCCCAAGATCAAGAAATGCTCTCACAAAAGGTTACAAATTTTTACATTATAGGTCAATTTCAAAAGTCAACAAAAGTACACTTTGAGTCAAAGGCCATAAATTGAGATTGGTAAATGCAAATGACATGGGACCAAACGCATTGGTTAGAGGACTTCAAGGGCTTTCCAAAATGTCCAAGAACATGGTCATATGATCAAAATTGAGCAAGTTATGCATTGGAGAAGTTGGGCAATTTTCATGAATTTGCAAAAGTCAACTTTGCTCAAAACACCTTCTTTTTGCTAATGGGCCTCAAATCTCTTTTTGAAACTTCACCCATGACCTATGCACGACCCACCAAGTTAAATTGGATTTATTTTCTTAAATTTATTGATTAAATGGATTTTTAATACATATTAATTCATTTAATTAATTTAAATTATAAGAAAATAAAAGATTTGATTCTTAAACCTATTTGTGAACCAAATATGATCCAAATATGCTGACCAATTCGTGCACAAGCTAAAAGATACAAAAATATCCAATTTTGGCAACTTGTTCAATCATGAAAAATCAAGAATATTTGATTTATCAATCAAAGATTCAATCTTCAATGCACATGGGTATGGGTCCAAATTTTGACCTAAACTGATTCCCTTATATGCAAGCAAGCCAACCATAACCTAATACACGACTGAAAGACTGCAGAACGGCCATACCAATTTCAAGAAATTTCAAGAAAAGTCAAAACTTGTTCTTGCAATCTAGGCCAATTCAAGGTGCCTTGTCCATCCAAACACATTGCAGAAGGTACCAGGAGTGATTTGCAATCAAATTCACGCACCAAAGCTCAAGGAATCACGAAATATCATCTCACGGTTTGCACTTATAATTCAAAACTGTATCTCTTAATTCATATGCATTTGACATGTTTTTGTGATTGATTTGCATTGCTAGAGATTATATAAAGCTAATGGAATGACTGAATTGAACCATAATGCCCTAAACCGAGAGATGCCATGATTGAATTTCTAGGGTTTTCAAGCTTTCAAATAGGGCTTTCCAAACCAGGAAAAATTGGAACCAATGGGATACATGGTTGAATTCGTGAGACCAAGACGATTGGAACACACACCTCGCGAAATATTTCTTTTTGCTCTGTGTCTATTCGCTATTTTTCATGCAGGGAGGTAGTAGAGGTTAAAAACCCCCGCTATCTGATTCTATTTTATGCAGGACCAAGGTTGAAGATGGTGACGTGTGATCATCTGATTCGTGTGTTTGAAAAACGCGCGCTTTATTTTTTGTTTACAGCATATTGTTTGTTTTTGTATATAATATTCTCTATTTATCCATTTAACAAAAGCGCGTCACAGCTCAGTTGGCAAAGGCGTTGATGAAAAAGCCATTGGGACCTGGGTTCGAATCCCAGGTCCCCCAAAATCTTGTTTATTTTTCCCCTTCAGGTGTTCATGTGCAGTTTGCAAAGGGAGTTCCACCATACACCTCAAATCTCAGTGCGCCAGATGTCTCCAAACCTAGATCCAATGGTCATGGATGAAGGATCATCATACTCCCTAGTCAACGCATGCGTGTGAGATCCTGGAAAGTCAATGAGGCTGGGCGCTAATGGGCCTGGGAATTGCAAAATACACCACAAAATTGGGCCCAACACCCCCTTCATGAGTTTATTTCTTTTCTTTTCCTTTTTTTATTTTTTTCTTTCATTTAATTATTTTTTTTATTATTATTATTTTAATTAACCAATTAACAAATTAACCCCTTTTATGAAAAAATTCAGAAAACATAAAAAATATAATATTTTTATTTATTAAATTTAATTAGTTTATTTTGTAAATAAATGTTAATATAATTTGTTTAGTTTTAATTAGGCATAATAATAACATTTTTGCAATAAATAAAAATTGGTGTAGAATTAGGTTTTTTAATATATTTAATCATCTTATTTTTATTTCCTTAAACATTCAAAAACCCAAAAAGTATTTTTTTTATTTAATTAATTAATTAACTTAGGCTTAATCTCATTTAATTTCATTTAGTTCAAAATAACAAAAAAATCTCCTTCTTTCCTAAAAAGGGTCAAAACCCTAAAACTCCCCGATTCAATTTTTCTCGCGCGTATGATTTTTTGACTCATATTTTGATCCATATAATTGTATTTTCTCCGAGGATGTAATAGTTTTAATTAGGACCTTTTACCGCTTTTATTTATTTTTCGCAATTTAGTTTTTAAGGGTTTGTTTTTGGCGATGTAAATACCTGACGCCTTGTAATAGCTTAGTTTTATTTTCCGCAACCATTAACTGCTAGATGTATGAATAATAGGCTATGCATGACAAGATCTATCTGAACTTAAAATCAACCGTAGCTCACCATAACATGTACAAAGATAACATAACTGAAAACTGACACATTTGCACATGCCACTCCTAGGGTACGCCTCACTTGGTTGCCTCGAACGTGGTCATTGAGTATAGGAAGTTTTAGAGGTCGCCCTCTTGTCCAAAGATCATAAGTTGCCTCGAAATGGTTGCCTCGATAAAAAAATGATCTAAGACATTAGGGTTACCGCTAAGGCGTCCTAACATTGCTTTAGTGACCACATGTCCCTTAATCGAATTGACCCGACAACTCCAACAAAGGTGCTACCTACTTCTCAATAGTGGGATAGCACTGTCTAAAGGACATTTACACAGTTTAATTCCTTTTGAGTAGGTAGAGGTTCTCAGGTACTTGCTCTTTCAAAACAAAATAAACTTTTCGCACTTACACTTTTCAAACAAAGTTTTCAAAAACACTTCATACACTCTTGAGGACAGAAACAAGAGTTAAATTGAAGTTTTCAAACAAAACTCTTTTCAAAACCCACGAACACAAGAAAAGCAAAACTTTTTGAAAACACAATGAGCAAGTACCTAAGAGCCAGTGGATAACCACGGATAGAAAGGGTGCTAACACCTTCCCTTTCTATAATCTACCTCTCGAACCCGAGAAACATCTCGAAAAGGAATTTTGCTGTGATTTTGTCCTTTCCTTGTTGGATTAAATAAAAGACGATAGCGACTCTTGCTTACCGCGACATTTTGCAAAAACAAACGCAAACGCGAACCAACATTCCAAAACAGTCAGTTCTATTTCCACCGATCACAGAACTGGCGACTCTGCTGGGGATATTTCTATAAGTGAGGTGTACCTTAGGATTAGATCACTTGTGTTTTCGATTGTATGCTTTGTATACTTTTAATTTTGTGGGCTTGTATTGGAGTTCTATAGATCCTAACTCGGATCTGGGGTACCCTTTTTTAGGTAAGTAGCAATAAACTGTGAGGGATCTGTCCGGCGTAGACCGACACGGATGAAGCAGTAGCTACGTTGGTGTGACACCTTGGTCTGTACCGATATTCCTTGTGTTGGAACGAGGAGAATATGGGTCTTCCGAGGAGTCATTAAGCACCAACTGACCTTAGAACCTTAAATTGACCAACTTGGCCATAGAACAATAGCAGTATGCTACGCTCATTGAGACTAAACTCTCGCGATGGTTCCGACCACAAGAAAAGGTTGCCAAACTGGAATTATGACCGATTGAGGGTAGTCAGTGATATTGAGATCCTCTAGAACCCGGTTACTATTTTTAGGACAGGTCTTAACCAACTGAAACTGAAAGAGGGTAGTACCTAAACTTCATGCCAGCCTGAAATCTAAGGGCTCTTTTGTATGACTTGTGTGCCTTTACCATGTTTGCCTTTTGTGAATACTTGTGGTGTGCCTTTACCATGACATCATAACATCATAACATTGCATACATCTTGCATAAGGATTAACCCATTTCAAAGACAAGAAGGTTTCATCTTTACTCTGTTTTGTAGGACATCATGATGCCCATGCGTAGGAATACTATCCGGCTCAACTTTGTTCAACCACCTACTTTGCTTAAAGAGTTGGTTGTCAGGATTCCAGACACTACTTCCTTCATCAGGAGGCATGGTTCTCTTCTCGGTTTAGTCACCTCAAAGTGGGACCAACAACTGATGAGTGTCCTAGTCCAGTTTTATGATCCGTTATACCATTGCTTCACCTTTCAAGACTTCCAGCTGGTCCCTACCCTGGAAGAATTCTCTGAGTTGCTTGGTATCTCTGTTTTGGAGCAGACTCCATTTACTGGTTGGGAAAAGATCCTCAGGCCTGAAGAGATTGCTGCAACCCTTCACTTGACCAAAGAGGAGGTAATGGCTAACTGGGAGACTAGAAGTGGAGTTAAGGGCTTTTTGGCTAAGTTTTTGGTTGGCAAAGCTAATTGTTTCTGGAATGACTTAAACTTCAAAGCATACGAGGACATTCTGGATCTCTTAATCTATGGTCTGGTATTGTTTCCAAATCCTGACACCTTTGTTGATGTTAATTCCATTAGGATCTTCATCTCTCGGAACCCTGTACCCACTCTCTTGGGTGATATCCTTCATCAGCTCTATGCTCGTACCGCCCGAAAGCGGGGAACTTTGATGTGCTGTGCTCCTTTATTGGCGAGGTGGTTTATTTTGCACCTCCCCAAGTCCGTACTGAAGAACCAAGAAGGAAGGGGCTGGGCTCATAGGATAATGTCTCTTACTGATAATGACATTACTTGGACTCTCAGAGGCTTAGATGAGGTGGCCGTCATTGATCGTTGTGGAGAGTATCCTAATGTTCCATTGATCGGAACCCGTGGAGGAATCTCTTATAACCCATGTTTAGCTCTCCGTCAGTTTGGAAGAGCCAGAAGAGAAGGGCCTCATGAGATGTTGATACCTCATATCATCTTTGATTTTCAGGGAAACTGCGACGAGCTGCATCGTAGATTCATCAGGGCTTGGGATAGAGTTCACAAATCTGACCCACTTGAGTTGAGACCAAAGACTTCTCTGCTAATGGAGTCATATTTCAGATGGGTCCGCATCCGTGCCCAGAGGTTAGGTATGCCGTACGAAGCTGTCAGGCCTATTATTCTTGAAATTGCTGATAAAGACGGGGTTCCTCCAACTATTCTCCATCCTCATACGCCCACTGATGTTGGCACACTAAAGAGGTCTTGGGCGCAACTGCAGGAAGAACGGGATTCTTATCGGGAAAGGTTCAATGAACAAGAACAGAAGATCCAGAAGCTGACTAAGCAACTGGAGAACGAGCGGATCCTGAATGATTATATCCACACTGAGAAGAAGAGGCCATGGGAACATTGATGGACCTATTGATGATTTCTTTTACAGTTTTATTTACTTTTCCGTATTTCCATTCTTGTAACGCCTAAGGGAAATTTGTTGAACAATTTAAATTCCGAAGTTAAATCTAATAAAGTGTGTTTCCTTTCTTGTCTACAAATTTGAATCCCGATTGTCTTTGAAAACATAAATCATACGCATTTCATCGCATGCACTGCATAAACAGGTACCCTTTTTACAGGTCACTTATCTTCTTCGCTGTTTATTTCAGCAGTCATCATGTCTACTGAACCTTCCACTGAGCAAGCTATCAAGGCCCTCCAGGCCCAGAATTCCCAGTTTCAAGAATTGGTTATGAGCCTAGCCAAAGGTCAACAGGATTTGAAGACCCTGATTCTGAAAGAGAGAAAGAAGAAGAAGAAGAGGACCGTCTTGTTCAACACTGGACGCAGGTTTGGAAATGGACTGCAGAATGAGGTTGATCTGACCACCTCATCTGTATGGAAAGACAACCCACAAGAGAGAAGGGTTCCTAGCCCCATAGTCTCCGACAAGGAGACGGATTATGATGAAGAACAGTATCCTCCTGTTGAGGATAGGTACAAACAGTTGGAGGACCGCTTGAGCGCTATGGAGATACAGAACGTGCCCGGGCTGGACTTCGGAGACCTAGGTTTATCCTCTGGGGTGGTGATTCCCCATAAATTCAAGGCACCTGCCTTTGCCAAGTATGACGGAGCCTCCTGCCCAAAGCTGCACCTCCGGTCATATGTAAGGAAGATCCAGCCTTACACAGCTGATAAGAATTTGTGGATCCATTTCTTTAAGGACAGTCTTTCAGGGACTCAGCTCGAGTGGTTCTATCAACTGGATGGAGCCAGTATCCGTAACTGGGAAGATTTGGCTACTGCGTTCTATAAGCAGTATCAATATAATTCCGACCTTGCTCCTACGCGTACCCAACTCCAGGGTATATCAATAGGGACGGGTGAAGGATTTAAAGAGTATGCTCAAAAATGGAGAGACCTTGCTGGAAGGGTGCAACCACCTTTAACTGATCGTGAACTGGTTGATATGTTTTTGGGGACCCTGTCTGGTCCATTCTTTAACCATTTGATTGGAAACTCTTCAGCCGGGTTTACAGACCTTATCTTGACTGGTGAGAGGATTGAAGCTGGTATCAAGGCCAGGAAGATACAGAAGGGTGCCTCATCGAGCACCGAGAAGAAACCATTCAAGAAGGAGTCCAGTGCTGTCTATGGTTCAAGAAGACAGAATAGACCTGAACACCGCCAAGCTGTCAACGCGGTTGTTATTTCAAAACCTGCTGGTGCTCCTCAGCATCACAACCAACAAAGGGGTGAGAGACCTCGAAGGCAATTCACTCGCCTCAGCATGACCTTGTCCCAGATATTGCCGCAGTTACTGACGACCAATCTGGTGACTCTAAAAGAAGCTCCGAAGATTTCAAACACAACATCCCCAAAGTACAATCCTAACGCCTGCTGCGCTTATCACTCTGACAGCCCGGGGCATAATACGGATGATTGTTGGGCTTTGAAGAATAAGGTTCAGGACCTGATCGATGCAAAGGAGATTGAGTTCGAGGCGCCCGAGAGGCCTAATGTTGTGACTGCTCCCATGCCCAAACATGGAGTAAATGCCGTAGAGGAAGACTTGTTTGTATCCTCTGTGGATGACATTGTTACCTCGCTGATAACCGTCAAAAGGAACCTGTTGCTAGCCGGTTTATTTCCGGGATGTAGTGAAGGTTGCCATCTGTGTTCTGTTTCACCTATTGGTTGCCCATCTTTGAAGTCAGGCATCCAAAACCTAATGGATAACAAGGAGATCCTGTTTGAGAAAATTGTTGTTCCTGCCACCCCTACTGAAGAAGTTTCCATTACTACCATTTTCAACAATTCTCCCAAGGCTCCCTCGAGGAAGCCTGTCAGAATTACGCCTGTTCCAAATATTGCACCCATAATCATCACTGTTCCGGGGCCTATTCCCTACACCTCTGACAAAGCTGTCCCTTGGCACTATGGGGCAGATGTTTATGTTCTTGGAGTTAAGCAAGAGTTTGATACTAATACCGGCGTCAGCAACATTACCGGGCCTGCTAAAGTCACCCGCAGTGGTAGACTTTTCTCACCTGATATTGCGCCACCAACTGTCTGGAGACCTATTATCATCACACCTGCAAGTGTGCCTAATGCCATTCCTGATCAAGTTCTTAGTTCTACCCCTGTCGCCGAGTCATCTGACGCTCGAGGCAAAGGGATCGCCATTGATATGCCTGCCCAGACGGAGGCACCAAAGACCATCAATGTTGAAGCTTCCAAACAGGAGATGGAAGAGATTCTGAAGATCATCAAGAAGAGTGATTATATTGTAGTTGAGCAGCTGGGGAAAACCCCCTCCAAGATTTCTATGTTATCACTGTTGTTGTGTTCAGAGGCCCATGCCAAGGCTCTGATTACCTTCCTGAAGACGGCCCACGTGCCACAAGAGACATCGGCTGATCAGTTTACTGATTGTGTGGCCAATTTAACTGTTGATAACGGTTTGGGTTTCTCTGACGCTGATCTGACTGCTAAAGGGAAGAACCATAATGATGCCCTGCATGTCTCTATTGAATGCAGGGGCACTACTCTTGCACATGTGTTGGTTGACACTGGTTCATCATTGAACGTCTTGCCCAAGAAAGCTTTAGACAGGTTGGATTGCAAAGGGTTGGAGCTAAAGCCAAGTAACATTGTTGTTCGGGCCTTTGATGGGTCTAAAAGGATGGTGCATGGTGAAGTCGATATTCCAATAAGAGTTGGTTCTCAGGTCTTCGATTCTACATTCTACGTGATGGACATTCGACCGTCCTATTCTTGTTTGTTGGGTCGTCCATGGATCCATAAAGCAGGAGCTGTGACCTCCACACTCCATCAGAAGCTGAAGTACCCGGTCAGAGGGAAGATTGTGACAGTACATGGGGAGGAAGAGTACATGGTCAGCCACCTCAACTCGTTTCGGTACATAGAGATGGATGGGGAGTTCATTGAGACCCCATTTCAACACTTTGAAGAGGTTCTTCAGACACTGGCATCAGCTGAGACTGTGGATGAAGATTCTCCTTTGAAGATGGCTTCCTTAAAGGATGCCCGGGCTGTTATTGAGAAGGGTGAGTATGCAAACTGGGTCCGACTTCCTGATTTCACTCAGAAGACTAACAAGTTTGGTTTGGGTTTCACTGCAGAAGCTCAGAGGGCTGTTCGTAGTGCAAGGATTGGAAGACCTCTTGTGTTCATCAGCAACTCGGGAGTAAATGCCATCGAAGATGACGTGGAGGAATCTGAATTCGACAGCTGGATCTACCCTACGACCAATGGTGGACCAAACAACTGGACAGCAAAGGACTTTGTCCCTATTACTTTTGTTACCCAGTAATGAACTCTTTTGTTTTGAATTTGTAACAGACAATATTGTGAAACTTTATGGCCCGGTGTCTTACCCGGGGCACCGTGGCTTCATTTGTGAGGGCTTTTGTGTGCCATTTTCATATATCATTAATAAAAGCATTGGACGTTCTTGCATTTCAAATTTTACGCTCCTTGTCTTTCTTTACTATATATTTCAAAACAGCTATTTACACACACTCACATATACAGGTCTCAATCCACTCTGGATCTCACTGGTAACAGCTCTGCTACTGTCAGTTATGACTTTGAAAATCCGATCAACTTAGCCGAAGACGAAGGTGAAGATGATTGCGAAATGCCTGGCGAACTTGCAAGACTGTTACTCCAGGAAGAGAGGGCCATTCAGCCACATGAAGAGCTAGTGGAAACAGTGAATCTGGGTACCGAGACAGACAAAAAGGAAGTCAAGATCGGTGCAAATCTGGAGCTTAGTGTGAAACAACGGTTGATTCAGATGCTGCATGACTACGTGGAAATCTTTTCCTGGTCTTACGAAGACATGCTTGGGTTGGATACCGACATTGTGGTTCATTGCCTGCCTACCAAGGAAGAATGCCCTCCGGTAAAACAGAAGGTTCGCCGTATGCGTCCAGAGATGTCCGAGAAAATCAAAGCTGAGGTTATGAAACAATTCGACGCCGGTTTTCTAGCAGTAACTTCTTACCCTCAGTGGGTCGCCAATGTGGTTCCAGTGCCGAAGAAAGATGGTAAGGTCAGAATGTGTGTTGACTACAGGGATTTGAACAGGGCGAGCCCTAAAGATGACTTCCCTCTGCCTCACATCGACGTTCTGGTTGACAACACTGCTCAGCATAAGGTATTCTCCTTCATGGACGGTTTCTCCGGTTATAATCAGATAAAGATGGCTCCCGAAGACATGGAGAAGACCACTTTTGTTACTCAGTGGGGTACCTTTTGCTACAAGGTCATGCCTTTTGGGTTGAAAAATGTTGGGGCAACGTATCAGCGTGCCATGGTTGCTCTGTTTCATGATATGATCCATCATGAGATCGAAGTATACATCGATGATATGATTGCAAGGTCCCAAACTGAGGAGAAACACCTTGACCATCTACAGAAGTTGTTTGACCGGTTGAAGTTGTACAAGCTGAGATTAAACCCGAACAAGTGCACCTTCGGGGTGAGATCTGGAAAACTACTAGGTTTCATCGTAAGCGACAAAGGTATTTAAGTGGACCCTGCCAAAGAGAAAGCCATACAAGAGATGCCAGCTCCCAAGACAGAGAAAAAGGTCAGAGGCTTTCTAGGACGGTTGAACTACATTGCCCGATTCATCTCGCACCTAACTGCCACTTGTGAACCAATCTTCAAGCTGCTGAAGAAGGATCAAGTAGTACGTTGGAACGACGAATGTCAGGCCGCTTTCAAAAGAATCAAAGAGTATCTCCAAGAGCCACCCATTCTTATGCCACCGGTTGAAGGGAGACCTCTAATCTTGTACTTGACAGTACTTGACAATTTAATGGGGTGTGTGCTGGGTCAGCATGACGAGTCTGGCCGAAAAGAGCATGCTATTTATTACCTTAGCAAAAAGTTTACCGACTGTGAGACCCGATACTCACCGCTCGAGAAAACTTGCTGCGCTTTGGCATGGGCTGCTCGCCGGCTGAGACAGTATATGCTGACTCACACTACTCTATTAATTTCAAAGATGGATCCAATCAAGTATATCTTCGAAAAGCCTGCCTTGTCCGGAAGAATAGAAAGATGGCAGATGATTTTGACTGAGTATGACATCCAATACACAACTTAAAAAGCAATCAAGGGAAGTGTATTGGCAGACCATTTGGCACATCAGGTAATGGATGATTACCAGTCTATGAACTTTGAATTTCCAGACGAGAATGTCATGGTAGTGACTGATTGCGAGATACCTGGACTGGATGAAGGACCTGAGGAAGGATCCCGATGGTCTATGCACTTTGATGGAGCTTCAAACGCTTTGGGTAATGGCATCAGTGCTGTGATCATATCGCCTAAAGGCTCACATACTCCACTTACCGCCCGACTATGTTTCAACTGCACCAACAACATGGCGGAGTATGAAGCATGCATCATGGGTCTTCGAGCTGCAATTGACCTAAGGATCAAATTTCTGAGTGTCTTCGGAGATTCCGCTCTCGTGATCAGTCAGATCAAAGGAGAATGGGATACGAAACACCCAAATCTTATTCCCTACAAGGAGTATGTATTGACGTTGCTTCCCCATTTCGAGGAGATAACCTTTGAACATTTCCCAAGAGAGGAGAATCAGTTGGCGGACGCGCTAGCTACAATGTCTTCTATGTTCAAAGTCAAATGGGACAACGAGGCTCCCCGGATCATTATTTGGAAATTGGATGAACCTGCATATTGTTGTGATCTTGAGACCGAAGAAGTAACAGAAAAGCCTTGGTATCATGAAGTAAAGAGGTACCTTGAAGCTCAAGAATACCCCAGGGTGCATCGGTTAATGACAAGAAGTTTCTGAGAAGGTTTGCGGCAAAGTTCTTCATCAGCAATGACATTATTTACAAACGTAACCATGATTCAACCTTACTGCGTTGCATGGATAAAATTGAAGCAGAAAGGATCATGGCAGAGCTGCATGAAGGAACCTTCGGAACTCATTCCAGTGGACATACCATGGCAAAGAAAATCCTTCGGGCAGGATATTACTGGTCCACAATGGAAGCCGACTGTTATCAGCATTCTCGGACATGTCACAAGTGCCAGGTCTATGCCAATAAGGTGCACATTCCTCCAGTTCCTCTAAATGTCTTGACAACACCTTGGCCTTTTGCAATGTGGGGCATTGATATGATCGGCGAGATCAGACCTACGGCATCCAACGGGCTTCGTTTCATCCTGGTAGCGATTGATTACTTTACAAAGTGGGTTGAAGCAGCTTCCTTTGCCACCGTAACCAAGAACGTCGTGGCACGGTTCATTCGGCACAACCTGATCTGTCGATACGGTGTACCAGAGAGGATCATTACGGATAATGGTACCAATCTTAACAACAAGATGATCACTGAGCTCTGCGAGCAATTCAAGATACAGCACCATAACTCTTCTCCCTACCGGCCGAAGATGAATGGGGATGTAGAAGTAGATAATAAGAACATTAAGAAGATTGTGCAGAAGATGACAGTGACCTACAAAGACTGGCACGAGATGTTACCATTTGCTCTTCATGGGTACCGTACCTCAGCACGAACGTCAACAGGGGCAACACCCTACTCCTTGGTATACGGCATGGAGGCAGTCCTGCCCATTGAAGTTCAGATACCCTCTCTCCGGATCATAAAGGATACGGGTTTAAGCGAAGACGACTGGATCCAGACCTGGCTTGATCAACTAAACCTAATCGACGAAAAGAGACTCACTGCTATTTGTCATGGTCAGACGTACCAAAAACGGATGATCAAGGCATTTAACAAGAAAGTCAGACGACAAGAGTATCAAGTCGGGGACCTTGTAATCAAGCGCATCATTCTACCTCAAGGTGATTCCAGGGGCAAATGGACCCCCACGTATGAATGGCCATTTGTGGTTAAGAACATCTTCTCAAGAGGAGCAATGATTCTAACCACCATGGATGGTGACGACCTTCCTCACCCCGCCAATGCAGACATAGTAAAAAGATACTGCGCATAATTAAAGACCCGCTAGGTTGACTGGCCTAGGCAAAAATAAGGGCTTCCCGGCGAACCAAAAGGGTTCGGGCAAAAATAAGGGATGAAAATATAAAAAAATCTGTACACCCGGCAAGTCGAAAACCTGAAAAGGCGGCTTGGGCAAAAATGGGTATCCCGGTGGACTGAAAACCCGAAAGGGCGGTCCAGGCAAAAGTTAGGGATTAAGGCGTAACACTATGTTTCATTGGATCACCTCGCATCCAGATGTTGGTATCAACTATCAGGCTCGGACGACATCAATCAATCAGATTCATCTTCAACTAAGCAGCAAAGTGATGAGATGCTTGAAGATATAAAGGCGATAGTAGAGTTGGAACCCAGTGAGATTATTCACATAGCTGTTTTGTTTTCTTTTTACAAATTGTATAAATTTTATTTGTTCGGCGGCGTTCTCATACTAGGACGCCAAACTCTTGTACAAAATGCCTATTTACAGGCAAACTTCAAAATCAATACAAGTTCATTTTTTAGACAAATTGCAAATTGTTTTTTTCCTTTATCTGTTTTGTTTTGCAAAGAACGTCCAATGTTCATTTTTGATATATGCATTTGACATTAATTGCTGCTCATAAATATTTGCATGCGAAATAAAGGACTAATTACGGGTGATATCAGAAGTAGGGGCAATAAGAATTGTCTAAGAGGTCTAGTTGCTCTGTCCACCAAGGTACCAAGGTAGGTTCAGCTGAAGAATATGACCAAGATACCTTCACTCCCCGCAGAGTAAGACAGTAAGGGAAGCTCTCCCCACTGAGACTTGCAACTACGAAGGAATCAACAATACTCTCCCCAGCAGAGTTAGTCTATCGTCAGTCCCGAAAAGGCTCAGTATTCCCAAAAAGTCTTAATATTCCCCAACGGAGTATAAAGATATTCCCCGGCAAGCATAGAGAGCATCCCCGGCAGTCTTAATATTCCTCAACGAAATATAAGAATGTTCCCCGGCGGAATACAAGATACCCCCAGTGGAGCCATTCCCCAGCGCAGTCTAAAAAAGCTCCCCCGCCAGAGTTGAATTATCTTCCCTAGTAGATTCTGGAAGCTTGTCCCCTGCAGAGTACAAATATATCTCCCCAGCCAAATTCAGAGGTTATCCCCACAAGAGTCTAACTGGGTTATCCTCAGCAAGTTGCAACTGAAAGATCATCCCCAGCGAAGTTCTTTCTATCCCCAGCGGAGTTCATCATCAAAATCCCCAATAGAGCTTATCAACGGAATCCCCAACGGAGTTATCGTTAAAATCTTAGCAAAGCATCTCTTCCCACAGAGTAATTCCCCGTAGAGTAATCTCTTCGCCAGGTTTATTCCCCAACAGAGTCATCTTCTCCTACAGGTTTATTCTTGCAACCATCTTCGTGCATCATCCCCAGTGGAAACGAAGAATTCAACCAGACTCTTCAACAGCAGTCCAGGATTTAACAAACTCCCCGACATTTGTCAAGGATTTATTTTCCCAGACGAAAATACATTCATAAACATTTCACATTTCATACCTCCTATTTACATATATGATAAAGTGGATACGACACGATCTCATTTATTTTTGAGAACATCATGACATCATGCATTTCATACATCATGACATTGCATACAGCTAACATTTTACCTTTTTCAGGAAAAGGTCAATCAAAAGATGGCTACCATCAACCTTTTCAAGTTCCAGATCAATACCTGTAACAAGCCAGGAAAACAATCTGTGGACGACTGATTGTAGATTAATACCTGTAACAAGCCAGGAAAATCATCTATATGAAGAGATCGAAGATTAATACCTGTAACAAGCCAAGAAAACTATCTTTCTTTCTCAGGTCAGAGATTAATACCTGAAACCAGCCAGGACAACTATCTCATCGGCCAACCTCTTTAAGTTCTAGATTAATACCTGTAACAAGTCAGGAAAACATCTGTGGATGACTGATTGTAGGTTAATACCTGAAACCAGCCAGGAAAACCACCTACACGAAGAGATTGAAAATTAATACCTGTAACAAGCCAGGAAAACTATTTTTTTTCTCAGGTCAGAGATTAATACCTGTAACCAGCCAGGACAACTATCTCCTCGGCCAACCTTTTCAAGTTCCAGATTAATACCTGTAACAAGCCAGGAAAAGCATCTGTGGACGACTGATTGTAGATCAATACTTGTAACAAGCCAGGAAAGTTATTTACATGAAGAGATTGAAGATTAATACTTGTAACAAGCCAAGAAGACTTTCTTTCTCAGGTCATAGATTAATACCTGAAACCAGACAGGACAATTATCTACTTGACCATCATGAAGCAACCCTACACTGGTTCCTTCTCTCTTTCAGATGCAGTTTCACACAGACTCATCATCAAGCAACCTTACACAGGTTCCTTCTTTCAACTTACAAAGTTACAATTCAACAAACAATCTCCAGATGGCATCTATAAGCCCATCCTTCTACCAACAATCTCCAAATGGCATCTGTAAGCCCATTCCCGACATCACATTGCTGATACTACACCATGCGAGTGCAAATTTCTGGGCACTTTAGTGTTCAATCATCTTCCACCTTCGGATCACGAAAGGCACGCAAGCCAATCTACATCCTTAGGTTTAAGAAGATTGAACAGGGGCAACTGTTGTACCCCAAAATTTTCCCTCCCATATTCCTCAAGATTTGTCAAGAATGATCTTCAAATTGCTCAAGATGGCTCAAGGGTTGTACAATCAAATCACCTCCCAAGGCAGTCAATTCAAAATTAGGGTTTTGGTTCTTTCAAGGAATTTGGGGTTTTCAATGGTTCAATCAAGTCTCATAGGCCTATATACATTCTCAAGCACCTATATGCCAAGTTTCAAGACTCATAGTGCCAGCTTGCACAGTCAAAAGCTCCATTTGATCTACAGTCAACTACAAGGGCAAAATGGTCATTTTGCAGTCAAAAGTCAGAATTCTTGGTCAACATCTTATTTTGAGTTCACAATCATCATTTGATCAAGTCTTGATCATGATCCCACAAGAATAGCTCAAAAATCATCAAGGTGCAAAAGTTACTATTTTTGGACAGTAGAAAAGTCAACTGTACTTTGACAAGGGCATAACTCTTTCATGGTTTATCAGAAAAATTCCATCCAAATCTCATTTTGAAGAGGATGCAATTTCCTACAATCCATCTTCACACCCCAAGATCAAGAAATGCTCTCACAAAAAGTTACAAATTTTTACATTATAGGTCAATTTCAAAAGTCAACAAAAGTACACTTTCAGTCAAAGGCCATAACTTGAGACTGGTAAATCCAAATGACATGGGACCAAAAGAATTGGTTAGAGGACTTCAAGGGCTTTCCAAAATGTCCAAGAACATGGTCATATGATCAAAATTGAGCAAGTTATGCATTGGAGAAGTTGGGCAATTTTCATGAATTTGCAAAAGTCAACTTTGCTCAAAACACCTTCTTTTTGCTAATGGGCCTCAAATCTCTTTTTGAAACTTCACCCATGACCTATGCACGACCCACCAAGTTAAATTGGATTTATTTTCTTAAATTTATTGATTAAATGGATTTTTAATACATATTAATTCATTTAATTAATTTAAATTATAAGAAAATAAAAAATTTGATTCTTAAACCTATTTGTGAACCAAATATGATCCAAATATGCTGACCAATTCGTGCACAAGCTAAAAGATAAAAAAATATCCAATTTTGGCAACTTGTTCAATCATGAAAAATCAAGAATATTTGATTTATCAATCAAAGATTCAATCTTCAATGCACATGGGTATGGGTCCAAATTTTGACCTAAACTGATTCCCTTATATGCAAGCAAGCCAACCATAACCTAATACACGACTGAAAGACTGCAGAACGGCCATACCAATTTCAAGAAATTTCAAGAAAAGTCAAAACTTGTTCTTGCAATCTAGGCCAATTCAAGGTGCCTTGTCCATCCAAACACATTGCAGGAGGTACCAGGAGTGATTTGCAATCAAATTCATGCACCAAAGCTCAAGGAATCACGAAATACCATCTCACGGTTTGCCCTTATAATTCAAAACTGTATCTCTTAATTCATATGCATTTGACATGTTTTTGTGATTGATTTGCATTGCTAGAGATTATATAAAGCTAATGGAATGACTGAATTGAACCATAATGCCCTAAACCGAGAGATGCCATGATTGAATTTCTAGGGTTTTCAAGCTTTCAAATAGGGCTTTCCAAACCAGGAAAAATTGGAACCAATGGGATACATGGTTGAATTCGTGAGACCAAGACGATTGGAACACACACCTCGCGAAATATTTCTTTTTGCTCTGTGTCTATTCGCTATTTTTCATGCAGGGAGGTAGTGGAGGTTAAAAACCCCCGCTATCTGATTCTATTTTATGCAGGACTAAGGTTGAAGATGGTGACGTGTGATCATCTGATTCGTGTGTTTGAAAAGCGCGCGCTTTATTTTTTGTTTACAGCATATTGTTTGTTTTTGTATATAATATTCTCTATTTATCCATTTAACAAAAGCGCGTCACAGCTCAGTTGGCAAAGGCGTTGATGAAAAAGCCATTGGGACCTTGGTTCGAATCCCAGGTCCCCCAAAATCTTGTTTATTTTTCCCCTTCAGGTGTTCATGTGCAGTTTGCAAAGGGAGTTCCACCATACACCTCAAATCTCAGTACGCCAGATGTCTCCAAACGTAGATCCAATGGTCATGGATGAAGGATCATCATACTCCCTAGTCAACGCATGCGTGTGAGATCCTGGAAAGTCAATGAGGCTGGGTGCTAATGGGTCTGGGAATTGCAAAATACACCACAAAATTGGGCCCAACACCCCCTTCATGAGTTTATTTCTTTTCTTTTCCTTTTTTTTATTTTTTTCTTTCATTTAATTTTTTTTTTATTATTATTATTTTAATTAACCAATTAACAAATTAACCCCTTTTATGAAAAAATTCAGAAAACATAAAAAATATAATATTTTTATTTATTAAATTTAATTAGTTTATTTTGTAAATAAATGTTAATATAACTTGTTTAGTTTTAATTAGGCATAATAATAACATTTTTGCAATAAATAAAAATTGGTGTAGAATTAGGTTTTTTAATATATTTAATCATCTTATTTTTATTTCCTTAAACATTCAAAAACCCAAAAAGTATTTTTTATATTTAATTAATTAATTAACTTAGGCTTAATCTCATTTAATTTCATTTAGTTCAAAATAACAAAAAAATCTCCTTCTTTCCTAAAAAGGGTCAAAACCCTAAAACTCCCCGATTCAATTTTTCTCCCGCGTATGATTTTTTGATTCATATTTTGATCCATATAATTGTATTTGCTCCGAGGATGTAATAGTTTTAATTAGGACCTTTTAACGCTTTTATTTATTTTTCGCAATTTAGTTTTTAAGGGTTTGTTTTTGGCGATGTAAATACCCGACGCCTTGTAATAGCTTAGTTTTATTTTCCGCAAACATTAACTGCTAGATGTATGAATAATAGGCTATGCATGACAAGATCTATCTGAACTTAAAATCAACCGTAGCTCACCATAACATGTACAAAGATAACATAACTGAAAACTGACACATTTGCACATGCCACTCCTAGGGTACGCCTCACTTGGTTGCCTCGAACGTGGTCATTGAGTATAGGAAGTTTTAGAGGTCGCCCTCTTGTCCAAAGATCATAAGTTGCCTCGAAACGGTTGCCTCGATAAAAAATGATCTAAGACATTAGGGTTACCGCTAAGGCGTCCTAACATTGCTTTAGTGACCACATGTCCCTTAATCGAATTGACCCGACGACTCCAACGACGGTGCTACCTAATTCTCAATAGTGGGATAGCACTGTCTAAAGGATAATTACACAGTTTAATTCCTTTTGAGTAGGTAGAGGTTCTCAGGTACTTGCTCTTTCAAAACAAAACAAACTTTTCGCACTTACACTTTTCAAACAAAGTTTTCAAAAACACTTCATACACTCTTGAGGACAGAAACAAGAGTTAAATCGAAGTTTTCAAACAAACTCTTTTCAAAACCCACGAACACAAGAAAAGCAAAACTTTTTGAAAACACAATGAGCAAGTACCTAAGAGCCCGTGGATAACCATGGATAGAAAGGGTGCTAACACTTTCCCTTCCTATAATCTACCTCCTGAACCCGAGAAACATCTTGAAAAGGAATTTTGCTGTGCTTTTGTCCTTTCCTTGTTGGATTAAATAAAAGACGGTGGCGACTCTTGCTTACCGCGACATTTTGCGAAAACAAACGCAAACGCGAACCAGCATTCCAAAACAGTCAGTTCTATTTCCACCGATCACATCGTCCATTCGCTCGACGGTGATTTAGGGAGCCTCATTATCCCAGTTAAGTTTAAACATGGAAGACATTGTGGCTAGAACATCTGCTAGCTGATTTTCTTCTCACGGGAAGTGCTCGAAGGTAATCTGCTCGAAATGAGATAGCAATGTCAGGACATGTTCTTTATATGGGATGAGGTTAGGATGTTTAGTGTCCCACTCTCCTTTGATTTGACTGATAACCAAAGCGGAGTCTCCAAACACAACCAAGGATTTGATTCCTAAGTCAATCGCAGCCCTGAGGCCGAAGATACAAGCTTCATACTCAGCCATGTTGTTGGTGCAGCTGAAGAAGAGTCTAGTAGTGAAAGGTGTATGGAAACCTTCTAGAGAGATAAGTACTGCACCGATACCGTTGCCAAGTGCATTTGAAGCACCATTAAAGTACAGGGTCCATCAGGATCCTTGTTCAGGTTCGTCATACGGTCCGTTACCATCAATGTTGTCCAATGTCATAATGTCTTCGTCGGGGAAGTCGAACTTCATGGATTGGTAATCTTCGACAGCTTGATGAGCTAGATGGTCAGCTAATACACTCCCCTTTATAGCTTTTTGGGTTGTATACTGGATGTCATACTCAGTCAGGATCATTTGCCATCTAGCGATTCTTCCAGATAAAGCGGGCTTTTCGAAGATGTACTTGATCAGATCCATTTTGGAAATCAATAAAGTGGTATGTGTCAACATATACTGCCTTAACCGGCAAGCAGCCCATACCAAAGCGCAACAAGTTTTCTCGAGCAGTGAGTAGCGAGTCTCACAGTCGGTAAACTTTTTGCTAAGGTAATAAATGGCATGCTCTTTTCGACCAGACTCATCATGTTGGCCAGTACGCACCCCTTGAGTTATCCAAAACAGTCAGATACATGATTAACGGTCTTCCTTCAACAGGTAGCATCAAGATAGGAGGTTCTAGCAAATACTCCTTGATTTTATCGAAAGCAACTTGACAGTCGTCATTTCATTCAACCACCTGATCTTTCTTCAACAGCTTGAAGATTGGTTCACAGGTAGAAGTTAGATGAGAGATGAACCTTGAAATGTAGTTTAGGCGTCCCAAGAAACCTCTGAGCTCCTTTTCAGTGCGGGGGGAAGGCATTTCTCGTATAGCTTTGACTTTAGCAGGATCAACCTTAATGCCTTTGTTGCTGACGATGAATCTCAAGAGTTTACCGGACCTAACTCCGAAAGTGCACTTGCTAGGGTTCAGCCTGAGCTTATACTCCTTCAACGTGACAAATAGCTTTTGCAGATGGTCGAGGTGTTCTTCTTCTGTTTGTGAACGGGATATCATGTCGTCTACGTAGACTTCAATCTCATGATGTATCATGTCATGAAACAAAGCTACCATGGCTCGCTGATAGGTTGCCCCGACATTCTTCAATCCGAATGGCATCACTTTATAGCAGAAGGTGCCCCACTGTGTAACAAAAGTCGTCTTCTCCATGTCTTCGGGGGCCATTTTGATCTGGTTGTACCCTGAAAATCCGTCCATGAAAGAGAATACCTTGTGTTGAGCTGTATTGTCGACCAAAATGTCAATGTGTGGTAGTGGAAAGTCATCTTTAGGGCTAGCCCTGTTTAAATCTCTGTAGTCCACACACATTCTCACTTTGCCATCTTTCTTAGGCACTGGCACAATGTTAGCAACCCATTATGGATAGGAAGTAACAGCAAGAAACCCGACATTGAACTGCTTCATCACTTCAGCTTTGATCTTTTCAGACATATCGGGCCTCATTCGGCGGACTTTCTGTTTGATTGGTGGCCAATCTTCTCTAGTAGGGAGACGGTGAACCACAATATCTGTGTCGAGTCCCGACATGTCTTCATAGGAACAGGCAAAGATTTCAACATATTCATTCAACAGTTGAACTAAACGTTCTTTGACATTTGGCTTCAGGTTGGCACCCACTTTAACCTCTCTTCTGTCTTCGGCAGTACCCAAGTTGATAGTCTCTAACAGTTCTTCATGGGGCAGAATAGCCCTTTCTTCCTGTTGTAGAAGTCTAGCCAACTCTCCAGGAACTTCACAGTCTTCATCACCTTCGTATTCGGAATGATTGACCAGATCTTCAGAGTCACTGAAGGCCAAAGCAGAATAGTCACCCATGGAATCTGGAGTGGATGGGTACCTGCATTTTGTGAGTGTGGGTATGTGTAAGGGATAGCCACCTTTAAACAAAATAAAATGTAAAAGGAAATAAAATGAACACAAAAGTTTATAGATGAAAACGTCCATGATTAATTAAAAATGGCATATGAAAATGAAGAATAAAAACCCTTACAAATGGACGTATGCGCCCCGAGAAAGGCACAAGGCAAAAGAGTGTACGAATTGTTAAAAAGTTATTACAGACCAACATAAATGTTCAAAAGATAAATTACTGATAGATGAAAGTAATGGGAACAAAGTCTTTCGCCTCCCAGTTGTTCAGTCCTCCTTCAATGGTTGGGAAAATCCAATCTTCAAAATTGCTCTCATCTTCAACATCTTCCAAAGCATGAACTCCGTGATGAGTGATCTTTAATGGTGGTCCTCCAGCCCGGGAGCGAAGCACAGCATCCTGACTAGCAGCGGTAAAATCCAATCCAAACTTATCTATCTTGAAAGAAAAATCTGGTAACTGACCCCACACTGTACTTCCTCCTTCCTTGACCACAGCCTCCGCATCTTTAAGGGATGACATCCGGGACACAGGTTTGGTAATGATGGGCACATCATTCATTGTCTTGGCCGTTGCAACTTCAGGAGAAACCTCTTCAAAGTGTTGGAAAGGTGTTTCTATGAATTCACCATCTAACTCCACGTAGAGGAAAGAGTTAAGGTGGCTTATCATATACTCCTCCTCACCATGAACTGTTATGATTTTACCATGGACTGGATAATTTAGCATTTGGTGTAGAGAAGAAGTGACTGCCCCAGTGTTGTGGATCCATGGCCTTCCCAACAAGCATGAATATGAAGGACGGATGTCATCACATAAAAAGTAGAGTTGAAAATTTCCGTTCCCACCTTAATTGGGATGTCCACCTCTCCGTAAACCATCCGCTTAGAACCGTCGAAGGCTCTAACAAGGATATTACTGGGATTTAAGGTCAAACCTTCACAGTCTAGCCTGTCTAATGCTTTCTTTGGTAGGACATTTTAGGATGACCCAGTATCGATCAGAACATGAGCAAGTGTGGTTCCTCTGCACTCTACCGAAACATGCAGCGCATCATTATGCTTTCTTCCCTTAGATGTTAGATCAGCGTCAGAGAAGCTGAGACCACTATCGGCTGTAAGGCTAGCTACACACTCTTGAAACTGATCCGCAGAAGTTTCTTGAGGCACGTGCGTTGTTTTCAGGAATTTGATCAAGGCTTTGGCATGAGCCTCGGAACAGAGCAATAAGGCCAGCATAGAGATTTTTGAAGGGGTTTGCCCCAATTGTTCTACGACATTATAGTCGATCTTCTTAATTATCTTTAAAATTTCCTCCATTTCCTTTTGGGTGGTCTCGGGGATAACCAAAGTCTGAGCCCTCGTCCTGACGGGCGCTTCTTGGATCCCCTTACCTTTATCGGCAGTAACAGTAGAGGGTACAACTTCGGGAGTAACAATTTCTTCGTTCACTGGACTTCGCACAAATATCTTGATAGGCACATGAGCACTTGAGGGTCCGAAGACTGCCCTTAGAGGAGCAATCTCCGGCGAGAAGATTCTTCCGCTACGAGTTATCTTACTTGTCCCCGCAATATTTCCCACGTCAGGAGTTTCTTCATTGGGATTCTCTTCGGCTGATTCAATCTGCTTAACACCGTGGTAGAAGATCTCTCCTCCATAATTCCACAGTATCGTCTTGTTGGACTTATATGGGATAGACCCCGGAATAGTAATCTTCAGCGGTACAAACTTTGGATCGGGTGTAATCTTAACAGGCCTTTTGCAGGTCTTGGAAAGATTGTCGGAAATGGTGATTATAGAAATATCATTGATTGGAGTAACAGGAGTAACAGGAGTAACATGAGTAATAGTAGCAAAAGGAGTTTTCTGAAAGAGGATATCTTGAGTATCCATCAGGCGTTGGATGTCTGATTTCAACAGCGGACAGTCGGATTGCAAGGTTGAACAAAAGTAACAATCTTTTTCACAGCCCGGGAAAATCTCGGCTTTCAACAGATTCATCTTGATCATTGGCAATGGAGTCATTAAGTCATTAACAGCGGTAACATGAAGATTTTCTACAATAGCATGGACATTATGACCATGTTTTGGCATAGGAGCGGATATCACATTAGGTTTTTCGGGGGTATCAAACTCTACCTCCTTGGCATCTATTAAATCTTGGATCTTATTTTTAAGGGCCCAACAGTTGTCGGTGTCGTGCCCTATGCTGTCAGAATGGTAAGCACATTTAGTATTGGCATGATAAAAGGAGAAGTTATATTCGGATTTTGTGGCGGATCTCTCAAGGTTGTAAGGTTCAGCTTCAATAGATGAGGGAGAACCTGGGCAGTCGTCATGTTTATTTTGGTGAACTGCCTAGCAGGTTTTCCCCCTCTTTGTTGGTTGGTTCTTGGCTGATCATTCCTTGGTTGATCAGCTGCAGTCTTTTGGATCACTACAGCCCCTACCATTGACCGGCGCTCTTCTCTTCCTCGACCTTTTTGAGTGTAAAAAGCTGACACCTCCTTCTTAGCTGAAAAAGGTTTTTTGACAGCGGCAGAAGCAGATGTATCTTTCTGAATTTTACCACTCTTGATGTCAGCCTCAACTCGTTCACCTGTCAGAATTAATTCAGTGAACCCTGCCGATGAACTCCCTATCAGGTGATTAAAGAATGGACCAGACAGCGTCCCCAAAAACATATCAACCAGCTCTCTTTCAGACAATGGTGGATGCACCCTTCCAGCCAGGTCCCTCCACTTCTGGGCATACTCCTTAAAGCCCTCATTAACAACCATACCCATACTCTGTAGTTGAGTACGAGTAGGTTCTAAGTCTGTATTGTATTGATATTGTCGGTAGAAAGCAGCAGCCAGATCCTCCCAATTATGTACGTCAGATCTCTCAAGTTGGTAGAACCAGTCCAATTGTGTACCCGAAAGACTATCTTGAAAAAAGTGGACCCACAGATCCTTATCAGAAGAGTGAGGTTGGATCTTTCTAACATAGGACCGCAGATGCATCTTCGGGCAAGATAAACCATCGTATTTAGCAAATGTAGGCACCTTGAACTTAGGGGGAATGACGATCCCAGCAACCAACCCCAGCTCTTCGAAATCCAACCCAGGCACTCTTTGTACCTCTATAGCTGCCAACCGATCTTCCAGATTTTTATACTTATCGTCCGCAGGAGGATACTGCTGCTCAGAGTAATCTTCCTCCTCTTCTTCTTCTTCCTCTTCAGCTTCATACTCGGAGGGCATTGCAACTCCCTTACCTTTACCAACCCCTTCGTCAGTCGTCGAGGGGAACTCGAGGACCCTTCTAGCCTGGTTCTCAAACCTTCTCCCCAAAGTGGCCACACCAGCCCTTTTCTTCTTTTTCTCTTTGTCTTTTTTCTTCTCTTTCTCTAACAGTGCTTTAAGGTCCTCCTGACCGTTTGCCAAGGTCATGAGGAGTTGTTGGAACTGAGAATTTTGTGCTTGGAGATCTTTGACCGTTTGCTCTATATCCATCTTGCTGAAATAAACAGCAGAAAGATAAGGAAACCTGGTGTGAAGACCTGTTTATGCATATGATGAATGATATGTATTCATGTAATGCATTCAAGTATTCAGAAATTCAAAGTTGTTGTAAACAAAAAGAACACACGTCATATTAATAAGAAGAAATTTGTTAGTACATAAATGCCCCATGGGCAAAATATTACAAAATTCTTAACGTAAAAAGACGTTGCGCGTCCTCTTTGGTGCGATGTAGGTGTTAAGAGTCTCCTCTTCGTGAAGTCGGCGGGTAAGTTCCAAAACCTTCTTCTCACTGGCATAGAAGCTGGCTTCAAAAGTATTTCGTTCTTCCTTGAGTTGTATCCAACTCTTTTATAATTCTTCCAATGATGTTGGCATGTCAGGATGTAGGAGGGTGTATGGAACCTCTCCTTCCATAACAGGCTCTTTGATCACGGGGAGAATGTAGGGGTAAGGCATCATAAGACTCTGGGCACGAGTTCGTACCCACTTGAGGTAAGGATCAAGGGGGATGGAATTCTTGTGTCCCAGTGTCTTACTGTCCACTTTGTTGGGAATCTTCCAAGCTCGGATAAACCTTTATCGAAATCCTTGAGCGTCGTTGTCAAAGTCAAAAACCAAATCTGGAATTGGCATATCATGAGGGCCATCCCTTCGAGCATATCCAAACTGTGTCCAAGCTAAACAGGGGTTGTAGGTAATGCCTCCCCTAATGCCAAGTAGTGAGACATTAGGGAATTCCCCATAACGATCAATGATGATGACATTTTCTCTGGACCGAGAGCACCAATGAACATCAGAATGTGTGAGGGTCATCAACCGTTGTGACCACCTCAAGCCTTGCACGTTCTTCAAGACTGACTGGGGAAGGTGAGAAATAAACCACCTTGCTAGAAGAGAAGTACAACCCATGGGAACACCTCTTTTCCTCATTGTTCGTGTGTGAAATGAGTGTAGGATGTCACCAAGCAATGTAGGCACAGGATTCCGAGATATGAAAATCTTGACAGCATTCACATCTATAAGCTGATCAAGGTTTGGGAACAAGACCAACCCATAGATGAGAAGTGCTACAATCTCCTCAAAAGCTTACAGATCTAGAGAATTCCAGCAGTCTTGTGCCTTCTCAAACAAAAACTTTGCCAAGAAACCCTTGACACCACTTCTGGTTTCCCAATGACCTTTGATATCAGATGGTTGCAAGTGTAAGGCTTAAGCAACATATTAAGGTTTTGGTTCTCTTTCCGTACCGTTGTAGGGTAGTTGATGGAGAATAGGAATCCTCAGGAGTTGAGAAAATTCCTCCAAAGTAGGTACTAGTTGGTAATCAGGAAATGTAAAGCAATGGTGTAAGGGGTCAAAGAACTGGAAGAGAACTTTCACCATATCCTCTTCAATGTTGGGGTTGACCAAGTTGAGAAGTCTACCATGTCTTTCACTGAAGGGAGAATTCTCTGGAATCTTGGAAGTAAGCTCCTTGAGTTGAGGAGGGATCCTAATAAGGTTGACTTGAATTGTTTTCCTGCGAAGAGATTCCATGACCTATAAAACAAGAACAAAGATGAAGATCCAAACCCTTGAAATGGTTAGTGGATGCATATGATGCTTTATGATGTTCATGATGTATGCACAAGTATATGTACAAGCAAATCACACAAGATCCTAGTTTCAGGCTTGCATGGGGTTTCATAGGTAAGTATCCTCTTGAAGTTAGTTGGCTCAACCTGTCCTATAATTGGCGACCGAAATATTCCAAGAAAACAACCCTCAATGAGTGTAGTATCGAGTATCTACCAACTTGGGACTGCACCAAAGTCGGTCATCTCACTACCCCTAAAAAGGCCAAGATGTTCAAGTAAGGTTCTAAGAGTTCATTAGTGCTTCATGACACCACTCAGCGGCCCCGTATTCTCTTTGATTGACTCAAAGGCTACCGGTACCCACAAATATGTCGCACTAATATAGCTATTGCTTCAACCATGTCGGTATACCCCGCACAGTTTCCACAATGTATTGCTATTTACCTATGAATGTTTCCCAAAAATCCGGGTGGAGGATTCAAACCCAAACAAGGGAACCAAATGTAAAGCAATCAAAGCAAACAAGATAAGCATATAAAGGTGATCTAAACCCTAAGGTTACTCCACTTTTAGACAATTCCCCAACAGAGTCGCCAGTTCAGTGATACAGTGGGAGAACTGACTTGAGGTTTTGCGTTTGTGTTCGCAAATGTTTCGGTTTAGCAAGAGTCGCCACCGACTTTTTATTTTATCCAAAGGAAAGGTCAAAAAGTACATGAAAGACCTTTGAGATGTTTTCTTGGGTTCGGGGGGTAGATTATGAAAAGGGAAGGTGCTAGCACCCTTTTCATCCATGGTTATCCATGGGCTCTTAGTTACTTGTTTAGATCACTTGCTTTGCTTTTCCAATTGTTTGAAATGGTGCTTTGTGTGTGGTTTTGAAAAGAGGCAATCGTCGCAGCAACCTTTGTAATGATTCTTGTTTGAATATATACAAATGTGTATTGTCTTTTGAAAAGATTTCAATGTTTGAAAGTTTGTTTTGGGAAATGTTTTGAAATTGTGTTGTGAGGTGTGTTTGAAAATAGCAAGGATGTTTTTGCAAGTTTTTGATCAAGTAACTAAGAGTTATCTACCCTATTTTACTCAAAGGTATTTCCTACACATTTTTAACCCTTTCGACAGTGTTGTTTTACCATTGCATTTGGTAAACAACCTTGTATTAGGATGTTAAACGAGACATGCGCGGGTCATCGTATAGACCATGATAGAAATTGTGCCAAGTATCTTTAGCAATTTTCCGAGGGACTAGATCATTTTGTATAGGCAACCGAGATAGTGTCATCGAGGGACTATGATCTTTTGTTTTGTTTTTGTTTTGCCAAAGTACTCAACATGCATAACATGGCCCTTTTAAAAGGCAACAAGTGGATGAAACCCTAGGGGTGCAAGTGTGCATTGTGTATTGATTTTCATGCATTTTTGTCTTTGTATTAGTCAAGCTATTTGTTTGATTTTTGGATTGTTAGCATACAAACCCTAATCTCTAATCATGGCATAATTGAAAGCATAAATGCGTAAAATAAATCTACCACTAATACAACATGATTATGGGGAGGGGGATACAATTTTGAATGGGGATTATTTGACAAGAAATTAAAACCCTAATTTTACTATTACATCCAAATTGAATCAATGGCATAAATAGTAAATGAACAATATTTAAATAAACAAATTAAATAAATATAGAAAATATTATGAATTATGCAAAAGTGTTTATGTTTATTTTTATGTATGTAAAAATGTTTAAAGAAAGAAAATAAAAAAAGATTATTATTTTTTTATTAAGGGTAAAACCCTAATTTTCTTTTAAGAATGTGAATATATTAAATATACTATTTATATATAAACAAACAAAGTCCTTGCCCTATACTTCATCTTCTTCCTCAAGCTGGCCAGAAGCTTTGTAACTTTCTCATTTCTCCATGAAAATGAAAACTCCCAACATGAAAATGGTAGTACTCATTCCCACGATTTCAACCATGTAAATCATGTAAGCTAAAAATCAAAGATCAAAACGAATTTTAAAAGCCCTAAATTTAAACCTAATTTTTACAGGAATTTGAACTTCAAAATTCTCTCAACTCAGGCCAAATAAATGCAAGTTATGGATATGTACAGCTTTGTAGCAATGATGTCTACATTGTTTATTCATAAATCGTGGCCAATGGATGCCTGTATGAAGAGATTGAAGTTGAGATTCTTACCTCTTTCAGTTGAGATCGTGAATGGAGTTTGAGTGGGATTTAGGAAGGCCTAAAGGTTTCCTTAGCTTGCTTGAACCTCCCTGAGTGTGTTCCAATCCTTGCCTTGCTCTGGAAGTGCCTGGAACTCTCTATCCAAGTCAACCTGCAAGCTTGGAAAACAAAAATGGAAGATGAAGAAGGAGGAGTTACAGTGCAGGGATGATGGTCTGGATCAGTTAGATATGAAGTAGGTAAAGTGTTTGGATCATTGAAACTTGAAACGCACGAGCCAAATGATGGAGTGTTATGCTTATGCATAAACTGCAAGTTTTGACAGTTTTTGGTGATATGGAGTTTTGGAGTGTTTCAACCCTTTAGCAATCCTCTTTTCTGTTGTAATGTGTTTGTGTATTAGTATGGAAAAGGTTTCAAGTCAACTCTCCAACAGATTTGTGAGTTCTAGCCTTTTGGCACACTTTCTTGCTTTTGAAGCAAAGTGAAGAGACAAGGCTTCACATGCTTGTACTGGCCTGCTTGGGGTTGGTATAAGCTTTGTACAATTTTCTTTAGGCCTGTAGGACTTATGTGTGCAGAGAAGACATGTCCAATGCTCAAGAATTGGAAAGTTGCAAAAGTGAAGCTTTTTCAAAATGGCAATGACCACTTTATGCCATTTATGGAATTACAACTTGGAAAAAGGCTCTTGAGCTTGAATTAAAGCTTTGTCAACTGAGTAAGAATTAAATTATGAAGTGAGAAACAAGTTAGGGACCTGTAACGCATTAATTAGGCAGCATAGGTTCAAATTTGAATTTTGTTCTTCATGAAATGGCTTGAGTTCAAAGTGAGAAATTGCCAACTTCATCTCTTCGATTCTCCCTACTAAAAAATGATATTGAGGAGTTCTTGGACATTTTGGAAAGCTTGGAATGTGATATATAACTCATCTTTGAAATGCTTTTCAAGAATCCTCTTGGAACTAGGTGAAAAATTTCCATGAAGTTGGGTCCAAAACCTGCCTAAATTAGGACAAAATTTCACTAAGTTATCTAGTTCATGAGCATGTATTTATAAAATTATATCTTGAGATCCAAGCATCTTTAGGAAAAAGTGTGTGAAGAAAAGTTGTAGATTTCATGGACGTCTACAACTTTCATGTTTGGAACTTTCCTTGAATCATCTTGTATCATGGTGAAAAAATGGCTTAAAGTTGAGAAAAAATAAGAAATTTTCTATACTTAGAAAAATTTCTAAGTTAAGAAAATTTCCAATTTTAAAACCTAATCTTCAATCCTTAATTTCTTGATGAACAAGTTTCACATTTTGACATTTTTTGATGAATTATGACCCTTGGCACTTGATTTTGACCAAAAAGTCAAAGTTTGACTTTTCAGTATACAGTTGACTTTTGATCAGTTGACTGCAAATTTCATCTGTCTATCCAATGGATTTGCAATGTTTTGAAACATGTAATTAGGTAAAGATGATGAAATTGAACCCTTAAAACCATGATTCAAATCAATTGGTCATTTTCTAGGTCAAAAATCAGAAATTGCCCTTCCTCAATCAAAACCCTAATTTTGACCATTTTGCCCTTTTGATGATTTGATCAAATTTCTTGAGGAATTGTGATCCAAACTTGATCAAATGATACATATGAGTCTAAAATGTTAATGTGGATAAAAAATTATGAATTTTGACTGTAAATTGGCCATGGTTGACTTTTTCCCCAATACAGTTGATTTTTAGGTCAACTGTCCAATTGACTGATCAAAAATGTGGTTCAAGGCTTGAAACTTGTCATGAGTAATCTTAGGGGTTCATAATGATGTTTGAAATTCATATGAAGCATTGATAATCCAAGAATCCTTGTGCAAACTCAAACCCTGATTTTGGGTCAACAGTGTAAGATGAGATGTCTTGAGCTGACCAAACCCTAATCCAGTCTTGAGTCAAAGAAATCTTGTGAGAATAATCTTGATAAATGAGAGGGAAAATTTTGGGGTACAACATCTGCCCCTGTTCAATCTTCTTAAACCTGAAGAGTTAGATTGGCGAGTTTTGCCATTCATGACTCGAAGGTGAGAGAAAGATTGGACAGTGAAGTGCCCAGAAATTTGCACTCGACGATGTGTAGTTGAGGGAATGGGCTTAAAGATGCCATTTTGAGAAGTGATAGAATCTTGTAGGAGATGGGATTGTAGATGCCATCCAAAAATGTTTGTTGAATTGTAAGTTGTAAGCTGAAAGAATGAGCATCAGAATTGCGTTCGCGCCTGGAGCGTATCCGTACTGTATCTGAAAGGTGATTCTGAATGAGTATCAGAATAACGTCCGTGTCTGGAGTGTATCTGTACTGTATCTGAACTTGAAATCTGAATGAGTATCAGAATGGCATCCGTGTCTGGAGCGTATCCGTACTGTATCTGAAGTCTGAATCTGAATGAGTATTAGAATGGCATCTGTGTCTGGAGCGTATCTGAGCTGTATCATGAAAGCTGAATCTGAATGAGTGTTAGAATGGCATCTGTGTCAGGAGCGTATCTGAACTATATCATGAAAGCTGAATCTGAATGAGTATTAGAATGACATCCGTGTCAGGAGCGTATCTGAACTGTATCATGAAAGCTGAATCTGAATGAGTATTAGAATGGCACCCGTGTCTAGAGCGTATACGTCATGTATCTGAACTTGAAATTGGAATGAGTATTAGAATGGAATCCGTGTTTGGAGCGTATCTGTACTGTATCTGATTGAGGATAGATATGCCTAATAAATCAAAAAACTCCTCCAAAGTGGGGACTAGCTGATAATCCGGGAAGGTAAAACAATGATGCACCGAATCGAAGAAATGGAAAAGGATGCTCATCATCTGCTCATCCAACTTTGAAGTGACCAAACTAAGGAGATGACCATGTCTTCTAATGAATGAAGAAGTATCAGAAATTCTCTAGGCCAAATCTTTGAGTTGAGCAGGTATTTGCACAAAGTTAACTCGGATGGTGTTTCTGCGCATAGAAGTCATGATCTGCAAAATAGAACAAAGATAAATCCCCTCGGTCTTTGAAATGGTTAGTCTAATGAAGTATGCATGCTATGTCATGATGCATGATGTCATAATTTAAAACACTCAATAGGTATAGCAGATAGCAGACATGGTAAAGGCAAACAAGTCACACAATAGCCCTTAAGTTTCAGGCTTGCATGGGGTCTAGGTATTACCCTCTTGAAGTTCAGTTGGTTTCAACCTGTCCTAATAATAGTAACTGGGTTCTAGAGGTTCTCAATATCACTGGCCATCCTCCATCGGTCATGGTTTCAGCTTATGCAATCTTTTCTTGCGGCCGAAACTATCTTGAGAGTATGGTCTCAATGAGTGTACCATCGAGTATCAACCAGTTCTCAGCTCTATGCCGAGGCCGACTATTTCACTACTTCCTATGACCAAGTTGGTCAATTATAGGTTCTAAGGTCAGTTGATGCTTAATGACCCAGATAGCAGCCCCGTATTCTCCCTATTTCTCCACAAGGGATACCGGTACCAACTAATATGCCACATCAACGTCGCTATTGCTTCAACCGTATTGATCTACGCTGTACAGTTCCCTCACAGTTTATTGCTACTTACCTAAAAGGTTCCCCCAGATCCGGGTTAGGATCTATAGTAACTCCAATACAAAGCCCACAAAGATAAAGCAATCAAATCAATCAATAGAAGCAAATATGATGAACTAATCCTAAGGTATACCTCACTTATTAATTCCCCAGCAGAGTCGCCAGTTCTGTGATACGGTGGCAGAACCGGACTATTTGAAATGCTGGTTTGCGTTTTGCGTTTGTGTTTGCAAAATGTCGCGGTAAGCAAGAGTCACCACCGATTTTTATTTTATCCAACTGGAAAGGAAAAAAGCACAGAAAAATTCCTTTTTTCGAGATTTTGAGTACGGGGGGTAGATTATAGAAAGGGAAGGTATTAGCACCCTTTCTATACGTGGTTTTCCACGGGATCTTAGGTACTTGCTCATCATTTTCAAAATTGCTTGTGTGTGTGTTTGATTTGAAAAAAAGTTTTTGTTTTACTTCGATTTAACCCTTGCTTCTGTCTTCAAGAGTGTTACGAAGTCGTTTTGAAAACTTTGTTGAAAAAAGTGTTTGGTGTGAAGACAGTTTGTTTTGAGCAAGTACCTACTAGCATCTACCTACTCGAAAAAGATAATGTTTTTATTCTTGTTTCCTTTAGACAGTGCTATCCCACTATTAGTGAGTAGGTAGCACCGTCGTTGGAGTTTTAAGGGTCAATTCGAAAAGGGACGTACGATCACTAAAGCAATGTTAGGATGTCTTAGTAGTAACCCTAATGTCTTAAGATCAATATTCGAGGCAACAATTCTGAGGCAACCATTCCGAGGCAAATTTTACGAACGGGAATTTGATCTTTTGTTTAGACAAGAGAGCGACCACTAAAATATCTTATACCTAATGACCGTTTACCGAAGGCAACCGAAGTGAGAGTGTACCCTAGGAGTGCGCATGTGCGAGTGTTTCAACTTCAGATTATTATCTTTGCACATTTAGGGTTTGCTAACCGTTTTAAAGTTAATCATACATTCTTGTCATATAACCCTAATTATCATACATCTATCAGTTTAATATTTTGCAGAAATTAAAATGCGGGAAATAAAGCTACGCTATTACAAGGCTTCGGGTATTTACATAGCCAAAAACAAACCCTATCAAAATGATAAATGAAAAGGAGAAAAAAATCCTAAATAATCTATTACAACTTGTGAGCAATTACATTAATATGGTAAAAATAAAATAATGAAGCGCGCGCGATGAATTTAAGAACGAGAGAGAACTGGGGTTTTGACCCCGTCTAACCTAATTGAAAGAGAAACTATTTTTGTTGTTTTTAATTATTTTTAAGAAAAGGAATTAGGTTTTTAAATTAAATACAAATTTAATTAGTAATTAAATTAATTTAAAGAAAATAATTTACATGACCTATTTTTATGTTTTTGGTTATTTTAAGTAAAAGAAAATAGAATTTAAAAATAAACAAAACCCTAATTTCTAACTTGTTTTAATTTATTTTACAAAAGAAATTAAAGTTGCCTAAAGTTAAGTAACCTAATTCAATTAATTTTTTTACAAAAATAAATATCCTAAATCTAATTGGATGGAAATATTATTTTTGTGATTTTTTGATAAAAAGAAATAATTAATTTGTGTTAGTAAAATAAATAAATAAATTTAATAAAGGAAATATAAAAAGAAAAGAAAATAGAAAGTGGGCCTGTGAAAGTAATTTTGGAGGGTGTCAAAAGCAGATTCTGGGCCCAAAACAGCTGGTTCACGTTGACCTGCCCGTTCCAATGCTATGAGTTGATTGGGCTGTATGATGGTCCTTCCCGTGATGGCCTTTAGATCTGGCCATCTGGAGATCCAATGGTTGGATCCTGAGGGCACACGGTGATCCTTTGGCCTTGTGTGCATGCTTGATCACCTGAATGAAAATAACAAGAAATAATGGGGGGACCTGGGATTCGAACCCAGGTCCTGTAACCTTTTCCAATAGTCTGGCTACCAATTATGCTATGTGTGTTAGTTGTATGTAAATAAACAAATAAATATTATAAAAACAACACAACTTTGTTAATTCCCTGCGCGCGAAAATTTAAACAGACGAATGGAAACGTGCCACGCCAGTCATCTTCCTCCTTGCTCCATTGGTAAAAGTCACAGACTTTTACCTACGGACATATGTCCGTAGCTACAACCCTGGCTCGTTTCAAAATCTTCCATGAGCATGATAAATGACATCTAATGCCATGAATCGAACCGCCTTGGAATTATGAGTATCATGATGCCCTTCATGGGGGCCAATTTTGCCTGCATACAAAGATCCTAAAACGAAGCATAAAACCCTAACAATGGCAAATTCTGATACAGTCCAAAAAAATGCAATTGAATGTTATAGATAGTTTGTAAATGTCTCAATGAGCAAGAATATATAGGTATTTTATGCTATAGATGCCAAAATCATGCAATTCGATTTCAAGAAGAAGCCATTATCGTGGCTGACTTACAGTGCGTTCTAGCATTGGAAAGTCCTTGTTCTTTATTGGTATAGCTTGCTTATGATCCCAGGAAGAGAATGGGATGGCTAGAGGGTCTTGAAAATGCCTGGAAGTGCAAGATCAGTTTGTCACTTTCTTTGAAATTTTTCAAGTTTTGTTCTGACTTCTCACGCCTCAAAAGCTTGTGATTTTTGTCTGCAAATGTTCCCTATATACTGAGGAATGAATTAGGTTTGCCAAAGTCCATTCAATCTTTGCCAATTATTGATTTTGATCTTGATTTAATTCACTCGAAATTCTTTCCAAAATAGGCCAAAATCAATCTTTTTGTGCCCACTTTTTCCTTGCACGAATTCAATCTTTTGCTAGCTGGATATAGAACCTGAAACATGCACAATATCTTGAGGTTTCAATGATTTGGATTTTTCACGATTTGTTTTGATTTAAATTAATTTAATTACAATAAAAATCAAAATGAATAATAAAAATAGGATAAAGACAAATGGAAAGAGCTAGAGCTCGTGGACCATGCTACCAACTCAAAACAAGTGCAAAAGATTGGGCCCAATTAGCAAAAATTGCAGTTTGAGGCATAGTTGACTTTTGACAATTTTACAAAAAAGTTCAACTTCACCAATGCATAACTTCCGCAATTTTGACTCTTTGAAGGTGTTCTTGAACTTTTTAGAAAGCTTGAGATGTCCTATAAGAAACCCTTTTTGTATCATCTCAATTTGGTATTCCATGTTCATGTATGAAGCTTTGACAAAAAAGGTGTTTTTGTTGACTTTTCAAAATGACCCATAATGTCCAAATTCATAACTTCTTGTGAGTGCATATTTTGAACTTGGAAGCTGAAGATGGACTGTAGGGCATTGCATCCTCTTCAAAATGAGATTTGGATGGGTCATTTCTCATAAATTATGAGAAAGTTATGCTTGGTAAAAGTTGAGTTTACTTTTCTTGCAAAACCCTAATTTAGCAACTTTTGGTTCTTGATGAATTATGAGCAATCCTTGATGAATCATGATCAACCCTTGATCAAATGATGAATAATACTTAAAAATGAGGATGTTGACCAAAAATCTTGAAGTTTGACTATATGTGAGCCACAGTTGACTTCTGCCCTAACACAATCGATTTTCAGGCCTTTGAGCAATTGATTGAGCAAACTTCCTCTGCAAGGCTTGAAACTTGACATGGATGATCCTGAGAACATATTAGGACAATGGTGAGTATTTGGAATCCCTTGGACTCATGTATCTTGATGCAACATGAAACCCTAATTTGAGGTAGTCTGCCTTAGGAGAGGGTTTGTCTGGTCAACCCTTGGACTTCCTTGAGCAACTTGAGGATCTTTCTTGAAATGTTTTGAGAAATATGGGAGGGAAAATTTTGGGGTACAACACCGTGCCCGTACTGGAGGGCCACCTCTGAAGATTAGCAACCAAGAGTTCAACACAGTGGAAGATGGTGAAGAAGATGGCAGCTTAGAGGACTGGATATTTCCTACTGTCAATGGGGGACTTCGCAATTGGGAAGCCAGAGAATTTGTCCCAATAACTTTCATCTCTCAGTAATTTATATTTTACATTTCTGTTGGACTTGTAATATTCACAAACAATTCGCACATTAAAAACCTTGTGTCTTACCCGAGGCACAATGGTCCATTTGTAAGGGTTTTTATTTCATCTTCATATGACATTCAATGAATCATGGACGTTTTTCCACATAGAAACCTTTTGTGATCATTGTCTTTCTTTTACATTTTATTGTTTAAAGATGGCTATATCCTTACACACACACACACCCACACTCACAAATGCAGGTACCCCTCCATTCTGGATCCCATGGGTAACGATACTGCTATGGCCTTTAGTGATTCTGAAGATCTAATCTACCAAGCCGAATACGAAGGTGAGGAAGATTGTGAAGTACCAGGGAAATTGGCCAGACTACTACAACAAGAGGAAAGAGCTATTCAGCCTCATGAGGAACCGTTGGATGCAATCAACTTGGGTACCGAGGAGGACAAAAAGGAAATCAAGGTGGGTGCCAATCTCGAGCCGAGTGTCAAGGAGCGTCTAATTCAGCTATTGTATGATTATGTTGAGATCTTGTCCTGGTCATATGAAGACATGTCAGGACTTAATACAGACATCGTGGTACATCATCTACCCACAAGAGAAGACTGTCCACGAGTGAAACAAAAAGACCGCCGCATGAGACCTGACACATCAGAGAAGATCAAAGCGGAAGTCATGAAACAATTCAATGCTGGATTCTTGGCTGTCACTTCCATTCCTCAATGGGTTGCCAACATTGTTCCCGTGCCTAAAAAGGACGGCAAAGTACGAATGTGCATGGATTATAGAGATTTAAATAGGGCCAGCCTTAAAGATGATTTTCCACTTCCCCACATCGATATCCTGGTTGACAATACATCCCAGCACAAAGTATTTTCTTTCATGGATGGATTCTCAGGCTATAACCAAATCAAAATGGCACCTGAGGACATGGAGAAAACTACATTTGTCACACAGTGGGGCATGTTCTGCTACAAAGTGATGCCATTCGGACTGAAGAATGCTGGGGAAACTTATCAACGCGCCATGGTAGCCTTATTTCATGATATGATACATCATGAGATAAAGGTCTATGTAGATGACATGATAGCCCGATCAAAAATTCAGGAGGAGCACCTTGATCATTTGCAGAAGTTGTTTGAGAGGTTGAAGGAATACAAACTAAGGTTGAATCCAAACAAGTGCACATTCAGAGTCCGGTCCGGTAAACTCTTAGGTTTCGTTGTCAGCAATAAAGGCATCGAGGTTGATCCTGCCAAGGTTAAAGCGATACAAGAAATGCCTGCTCCTCGTACTGAGAAGGAAGTAAGAGGATTCTTGGGACGCCTGAACTATATTACCAGATTCATTTCTCACCTGACAGCTACTTGTGAGCCAATCTTCAAACTATTGAAGAAAGATCAAGCAGTCAGATGGAATGATGAATGCGAGATTAATTTTGACAAGATCAAAGAGTACTTACAAGAGCCTCCTGTTTTGATGCTACCAGTCGAGGGAATACCACTGATCATGTATCTGACCGTTTTAGAGAACTCAATGGGGTGTGTATTGGGGCAGCATGACGAGTCTGGCCGAAAAGAGCACGCTATTTACTACCTGAGAAAAAAGTTTACCGACTGTGAAACCAGATATTCACTGCTCGAGAAAACTTGATGCGCTCTAGCATGGGATACTCGCCGGCTAAGACAGTATATGTTGACTCATAATACTTTGTTGATATCTAAGATGGATCCGATAAAATACATCTTCGAAAAACCCGCTCTGTCTGGAAGGATAGATAGATGGCAAATGATCCTAATAGAATATGACATACAATACACTACCCAGAAAGCTATAAAGGGCAGTGTGCTAGCTGATCATCTTACTCATCAAGCTGTAGAAGATTATCAGTCCATGAAATTTGAATTCCCGGATGAAGACATCATGACATTAGACAACTGTGAAGAAATCAGACCATATGAAGGACCTGAACAAGGATCCCGATGGACCCTGTTCTTTGATGGGGCATCCAATGCACTTGGTAATGGTATCGACGTTGTACTCATATCTCCGGAAGGGTGTCACACTCTGTTGTACCCCAAAATTTTCCCTCTCATTTTATCAAGATTCTCCTCACAAGACTTCTTGGACTCAAGACCAGATTAGGGTTTGCTCAGCTCAAGACATCTCCTTGCACTAATGACCTGAAATTAGGGTTTGAGTTTGCACAATGATTTTTGGACTATCAATGCCTCATGTTACTTTCATACTTCATGTTGGACCTCTAATATTTCTCATACCAAGTTTCAAGCCTTGAATCACATTTTTGCCTAGTCAATTGGACAGTTGACCTAAAAATCAACTGTATTGGGGAAAAAGTCAACCATGACCAATTTACAGTCAAACGTCATAATTTTTGATCCACATCAACATTATAGAATCATATTAACCATTTGATCAAGTTTGGACCAAAACTCCTCAAGAAATTTGATCAGATCATCAAAAGGGCAAAATGGTCAAAATTAGGGTTTTGACTATAGAAGGGCAATTTCTGATTTTTAACCTAGCCAATGACCAATTGGGTTCAATCATGGTTTAAAGGACTCAATGGCATCATCTTGACCTAATCACAAGTTCAAAAGATCTCAAATGCATTGGATTGACAAATGAATTTTCCAGTCAACTAATCAAAAATCAACTGTACACTGAAAAGTCAAACTTTGACTTTTTGGTAAAAATCAAGTGCCAAGGGTCATAATTCATCAAGATGTGTCAAAATGTGAAACTTTTTCACCAAGAAACCTAATTTTGAAAATTAGGGTTTTAATTTGAAATTTTTCATAACTTCGAATTTTTCTAAGTTATGAAAATTTCTTATTTTTTCCCAACTTTTCCCAACTTTTTCACCTTGATGCAATTATATTCAAAGAAAACTTCCAACATGAAAGTTTTAGTCCTCCACAAAACCTACAACTTTTATTCACAAAGTTTTCCCAAAAGATGCATGGATCTCAAGTTATGATTTTGTGAATAAGGGTCCATAAACTTTTTAACTTAGTGAAATTTTGCCCTAGTTTAGGCAGATTTTTTACCTAACTTCATGGCAACTTTTCACCTAGTTCCAAGAGGAATCTAAAAATTCATTTAAAATATGGATTTTAGATAATGTTACAAGCTTTCCAAAATGTCCAAGAACTCTCCAAGATCATTTATGGTTAGGGAGAATCGAAGAAATGAAAATGGCATTTTATCACTTTTGTCCAAGGCATTTTTCACAATGTTACAACTTGCAAATCAGTTTCAAACATGCTTGTACTTGGTTTTACAGGTCCTAATCATTTCTACACTCCATAATTAAATGCAAATACATTGGATATTGGCTTTGTTCTGACCTATGGAGCTTTGCACAATGAATTAATCCATTTATGGCATAAAGGTAACAATACCATTTCCATAAAGCTTGCTTTTTGCAACTTTGTTTATCTTGAGCCATGGACCTAATCTCTTGCTGCAAACAAAGTCCACAAATATCAGGCAACTTGTACCAACTATGTGCAGCTAGCAAGCAAGCCTGTACAGGCTTTGGCATTGTCACTTCCCAACTTTTCTTCAAAAGCAAGAAACTTGCAAAAGTCAAGAGAACTCATCCATCTGCTAAATCCAAGCCTTTGTATCATTTCACACAACCTCAGAACATTGTAACAAGCCTAAGACACGAATTCATAACCTCCAAAACACCCTCAAACACAAAAATCACCATTTTCTGCCCAAACTGGGCAACCTCTACAGAACCTTGGCCAAATCATTATTGGCTCGTGCGTTTTACTTTGAATCACTTCAAACACATTCCATACCTCCTACCTAAAGTATCCAGGCCTTTGTCAAGCAACTGTAACCCCTGTTTCGAGCTTCACCATTTCCATTTTCTGAGTTTGCAGGTTGACTTCTACAGGGAGTTTCAAGCAACTTCAAGGCCAGCTGAGCATTGGGATAGCTTGAGGGAACTTCAAACAAGCTCACACGACTTTCAGGCCTCACTCAAAGTTCCCACATTAACATATTCAAACTCAACTGAACAAGGTATTTGTCAAGTTTCTATCTCTCTATTTAAGCATCCTTAAGCTTAGGTTTGTGAAGTAAAAATGTAGTCCTTAACGTGCTTGAGCTATACATATGCATAGTTTGTATTTATATTAACTGAGCTAGGAGTATTTGATTGTTGAAGTTGCTGAAAAAACTAGGTCAGAATTTAGGGCCACTGAAATTCTCCTTGGTCTTTCAGAGTTAGGTCACGTTTTTTATATCATTGGAATCGTGATAAAAAATGCTACAAGTTTCATGTTGCAAGATTTTGTTTTTGTGCAAAGAATAGAGAGAACATGATTTGAACTGAACCAGGGCGCACGCGCGAAGACGAAGGTCAGGGATGAAGGCTGGCTTGGGCTTGCTGCTCTTCACCCCCCCCCCCCCATTTTACTTCTGCACCCCCATGACCTTTTATTTTATATTTTTTGTATTTTCTTGCATATTTCATATTTCTGACTTTTATTTATTTTTTCTGAACATTTAAAATCACAAAATATTTTCTTTATTTTTGGTATTTCATCATATTTTTATTTTTATTTTTTTGCATAATAAATAGTTTATTAGGTTTAATAGAATTTATTTTCTTGAAAAAACTTGTAAATAATATTAAAATATCATACCTTTTTATTTTTATTATTTATACACTTAAAATAATATTTTCATACTGTGATACGGTGGGAGAACTGACTTGAGGTTTTGCGTTTGTGTTCACAAATGTTTCGGTTTAGCAAGAGTCGCCATCGACTTTTTATTTTATCCTAAGGAAAGGTCAAAAAGCACAGGAAAGACCTTTGAGATGTTTTCTTGGGTTCAGGGGGTAGATTATGAAAAGGGAAGGTGCAAGCACCCTTTTCATCCATGGTTTTCCATGGGCTCTTAGTTACTTGTTTTAGATCACTTGCATTTGCTTTTCAATTGTTTGAAATGGTGCTTTGTGTGTGTGGTTTTGAAAATGCTTTAAAAAAGAGGCCTTGTCTAGGCAACCTTTGTAATGATTCTTGTTTGAATATATACAAAGGTGTGTGTCTTTTTGAAAATATATTTCAATGTTTTGAAAGTTTGTTTTAAAATTTTGTTGTGATGTGTGTTTGAAAGTAGCAAGGATATTTTGTAAGCTTTTGATCAAGTAACTAAGAGTTTTCTACCCTATTTTACTCAAAGATCTTTCTTATGTTTTTAACCCTTTTGACAGTGTTATTTCACCATTGCATTTGGTGAACAACCTTGTGTTAGGATGTTAAACGGGACAGGCGCGGGTCATCGTATAGACCATGATAGCAATTGTGAGACGCTCTAGCAATTTTGTAAGGGACAAGATCATTTTATCGAAAGCAACATCGAGGGTCATCGAGGGACTACGATCTTTGTTTATCGGAGGGGCATTTGCTAGAGTATCTCATATTCGAGGGACATGATTGCGTTTTCCGAAGCAACGAGTGAGGTTACCCTAGAGGTGCAAGTGTACATCGTGTTTATCATTTTCATGCTTTTTGTCTTGTATTAGGTTATCTAGCGATTGATTTTGAATCTTGCCATACAAACGTAATTACTATACAGTATATTGAAAGCAATAAATTGCAGGAATTAAAGTCTAAGTTATTACAAAAAAGTATCCTGGGATGGGGGTACAATTATTTACAAATGGGGATGAGTCTCACAAGAGTAATAATGTCCAAATATGTGTTACAACCAAATCGAATCGTCGCAATTCAAATATAAAGCTATAAAAAAACATAAAAATAAAGAGAATAAAAAATTATGAAATGCATGTATTTGTTAACTTAAAAAATAAATAAATAAAATCTATTCTAAAACATGAGATTAAGTATTATTATTATTTTTTGTGTTTTGTTAATTATAAAAATAAAAGTTTTTAAAGAAAGAAAAATTACCTAAGTTAATGTTTCTATTATTTTTATATTTTATTAATCAATAAAAAGGGTTAAAGAAAACCAAAATTATTTAAATCAAACTAAATATTTTTTTTTGTATTTTTATTATATTAAACAAGATTAATAAAGAAATAATAAAATTAACTTAAAAGAAAGTAAAACAAAATTTAATTAGTATTTTTATTAACCAAAAGAAATAAAACAAATTAGTTAAGATTAAATAGTAAAAAAAATATTTGTTAATTTAATGAAGAGAAAATAAGGAGAATGGGCCATGCTTGAGGAGTTGGGCCCAAGATAAAGAAAGAAGGCAGAAAGGACAAAATGGGGGGGGGGGGGGGGGGGGGTTTCGTTGGTAAAACAAAATGGGCTTGAGGCAAATGTGTTTGGAGCGAGTCAGGCCCAGAGTGCTGTTTACACAAATTTGTTAGGGTTTGGCATTTTAGGGTTTGTTGTGTTGGGGTTACAGCGGCGCCTTTCTTCTTCTCTTGTTCTTCTTCTTCGTTTCATCTTTCTCAAACAAGGCGCTGATTCTTTCCCTAAACCTAGTTACCGGAGCGCCACCCCACTCTCTCTCCTCCTCACAGTGATCTAGGGTTTTGCTTGTAAAGGTACGGTTCGCTTCTTTTTTCTTTGTGGTTTTACAGTTTCAATGTTTGATTGTTTGCTTCATGTTCAGTTTTGTTTTTTAATCCATGGTTATTATGTGCTTGAAATGCAGTAAGAGTTGGAGGAGAGATTTACCTTGAGTTTTTGTTTATGGAAAAGAGAGATGGAGGGTGAGCCGGTGGCGCTCTTTGGTGGCTAGGTGTAGGAAGAGAAATGATGGGCACGCTTTGGCTTCTGGTATCTCTTTTTTTTTGTATATTGATGATGAACTTCTGAGACTTGAATGTTTATTGTTGTTGATGATGAATTTCTGAGACTTGAATGTTTATTGTTGTTGATGATGAATAAAAATCTGAAACTCTTGTTGGTTCTTTTTATTACCTCTGAACCTCTTCCTTTCTCTTTGTTTTGATGTTGATGATGATCTTGATTCTGAAACAAAGTTTTGCTTCTGATTTTCTCTTCCTCTTATCTTGGCTACTGATGTTTTGATGATGATCACCACTCTGAAACTTTATTGGTTTGTACTGAGTTTGTTGCTTTTTCTGTTAATGATGATGAAAAAAATCTGAAACTTATGTTGTTTTTGAATATGATGTTTTTTCTGAAACTGATTTGGCTTTTGAATGTGTTGATGATGAATGTGATTGTTGGTTGATGATGAAGTTTGCTATAAACTTATGAAACCTTGCTTATTGAGGGTTTGGTTCTATAGTTTGACAAACCTACATTTGGCTCACAGTTTGGCCAACTGTTTTGTGTTTATTGTTATAGTTTTGATGTAGTTTGGTTTGTTGTCTTCACAAGTTTGTTGGTTTTCTGCAGTTTTGGCCAGCTTGTGGTTAGTTTGTACTGTTTTGTAATTAGCATGGTTGTGGTGTTTACTGAGTTTGTAGTTTGAACTGCAGGCTTGATGATTTCTGTTTTGTAGTTTTGAAACTGCAGGTTTGTAAGTTTGCAAGTTGTGCAGGCTTGATGATTTGGTTTTGCAGTTTTGAAACTGCAGGTTTGGACAAGTTGCAGTAGTTTGGCTTGTTGAGTTTTGGGGATTTTGTACTTTTTTGACAGGTTTGGAGTTTGAGCAAGCTGGTTTAACAATTTTTCTGTAGTTTGTGGAGTTGCAGTTTGAACTGCAGGTTTGATGATTTGGTTTGAGCAAGCAGGTTTGTTACTGTGAGTTTGTAGTTTGAACTGCAGGTTTTCAAGTTTGCAAGTTGTGAAGCTTGGTTGGTTGTTTACTGATTTTGTGTTTAGGCTTATGCAGGTTCTAAGGTTCTCCCCCTTTTGGACTGTTATGCAGTCTCTTCCTTTTATATCTTTTTGTTTTTTGTCTTTGATAACTTGAAAATAGCCTGCTTTTGCCAAACTGCAAACTTTTCACCCAAAGTCCTCTCTTTCTCTCTCTCTCTCTCTCTCTCTCTCTCTCTCTCTCTCTCTCTCTCTCTCTCTCTCTCTCTCTCTCTCTCTCTCTCTCTCTCTTAAATAAGCACTTTTGCTTATTATATTATATTTTCTGAAAAGTTTGCTGGCTAGAAAATGATGACAGCTATGACAAGCCTCTTTGGCTTGTGATTTGGTTTTCCTCTGCATTGTATTACCTGCTGCATTGTGTACTTTTCTGATTGCATATTTTCTGCATTGTACTTGGTTGCTTTAGTTGCTATGCTTCTTGACTTGTTTTGTAACTCAGTTTGACATGCTTGGCACCTTGTTACATTTAGTTTGATTACTGCAGTTTGGTTTAGTTTGCAGTACAGTTTGCTTTGCAGTACAATGGGTGCCCATCATATTTGAATTTTTGCGCCTTGGTTTGCCTTTGCAATGCCTATGTTTTTGCATTTGAACCAATTGTATGCTTGCATTTTTTTTATCTTTTACTTTTCTCTTTGTGAACCAAGAAGAGTGATCTTCTTGTGATTTGCAAAGAGAAAAGTAAAAACATGATGAACAAATAGCATTCTGATTCCGGCCGGCAAACTTTAATGATGATTTCTTTCTTTTTCTATTTGAAAATCCTTTTCAATTAACTGTGCTAATTTCTTTTCTTTCTTCTTTTTCAGGTGAAAGTAACTTGGACGATAGAGGGAGCAGAGGACTTTGAGACCTTGAGCATGGGAGCACTGAAGCTTAGGAGATTTAAGCTTAGAATTAGATAGACTTTTTTCATTTATTGTAAACAATTATTATTTTAAATACTATAAGTTGTAAACTTACAATATTCAAATAAATTTTGTAACAACATTTGAAAATGAATAAAAGAGTCTTTATCCAAAAGAAATATTTCTACTGTCAAATTTCAGTTTTTCCCTTTGCCTCTTCACTTTTTATTTAAGGTTCCTAATTAAAAATAACTGAAATTGCATTCCAGCATTTCCAATACAGATAACTTAAAATCCAAGTAAACCCTAAAAAACTCTGCAATCTTATAACTTGCGACAACATTCCAATCAACATACGCGTTGTTTTCCAAATAAGCGAGCATTCCATTAACTGGCAAACATTTCTTTCTGTTGTACCCCAAAATTTTCCCTCCCATATTTCTCAAAGCATTTCAAGAAAAATCTCCAAGTTGCTCAAGATTGCTCAAGGGTTGGACAATCAAGCTACTTCCTAAGGCAGTCAACCTCAAATTAGGGTTTTGTGTTGCATCAAGGTCCTTACATCCAAATGACCTCAAGTGCTTCCCAATGTCCTAATATGCTCTCAAGATCATCCATGTCAAATTCCAAGCCTTGCAGAGGAAGTTTGCTCAGTCAATTGCTCAAAGGGTCCAAAAATCGACTGTGCTAGGGCAAAAGTCAACTGTGACCCAAATACAGTCAAATCTCAAGATTTTTTTGTCAAAATTCTCATTTTGAAGGATATTTCATCATTTGATCAAGGGTTGATCATGATTCATCAAGGATTGCTCAAAATTCATCAAGACTCAAAAGTTGCTAAATTAGGGTTTTGCAGGAAAAGTCAACTCAACTTTGACCAAGCATAACTTTCTCATACTTTATGAGAAATGACCCATCCAATGCTCATTTTTAATAGGATGAAATTTCCTACAATCCATATTCATACCCCAAGATCAGAAAATGCACTCACAAGAAGTTACAAATTTGGACATTATAGGTCATTTTTGAAAGTCAACAAAAACACCTTTTTTGCCAAAGCTTATAACTTGAGCATGGAACATCAAAATGACATGATACCAAAAGTGTAAGTTATATAACATTTCAAGCTTTCTAAAAAGTCCAAGAACACTTCCAAAAGTTCAAAATTGAAGAAGTTATGCATTGTTGAAGTTGGGAATTTTTGCAAAATCGCCAAAAGTCAACTATCCCCAAAACTTCAAATTTTGTCAAATGGGCCCATTCTTTTCCACTTGATTTGGGCTTGCTACATTCCACACGTGTCCTAGCTTCATCCTTGTGTCCATTTATCAATTTTTCTATTTTAATTGATTTTTTATTGAATTATTTCATTTTAAATCAATTTAAATCAAATAAAATCCCAAAACTTGATTACATGAGATCTTTTTCTATTTTCAGGACCTAATCATCATCAATGTCATGATCAAATTCGTATCAATCATTCCATGTGCAAAAAGATTGGATTTTTGGCAAATTAAGCAAATTTTCAATGGAGGATCAAATCCAATCCCAAGGCATCAATGTACAAGGATTCAGTCCACAAAATTTGACCTAATACACTCCATATTACATATACAAGGCAAAGTCACGAAATCCAGACCTAGAGGATACAAGAGCATCAAGAACAAAACTTGAAAAAAGGTTGAAAAAGGGTGAAACTGAAATCACCCTTGGAGGCATTTTTAGAAGCGAAACTCAATGCCAATCAATTGCTGGAGGTCCATTGAAGCAAAACCAACCCAAAGTCAATCTCCATACATGCTCAGAAGCTCTGTAAGTATCTCAAAGTACCGCCTTGTATTCAAAATCGTAACCCCATTGTGATCTGTGGGAATAGAACTGACTGTTTTGGAATGCTGGTTCGCGTTTGCGTTTGTTTTTGCAAAATGTCGCGGTAAGCAAGAGTCGCCACCGTCTTTTATTTTATCCAACAAGGAAAGGACAAAAGCACAGAAAAATTCCTTTTTGAGATATTTCTCGGGTTCGGGAGGTAGATTATAGAAAGGGAAGGTGTTAGCACCCTTTCTATCTGTGGTTATCCAAGGGCTCTTAGGTACTTGCTCATTATGTTTTCAAAAGTTTGCTTTTCTTTGTGTTTGTGGATTTGAGAAGAGTTTTTGTTTTGAAAGGGGTGTAAGTGCGAAAAGTTTTGTTTTGTTTTAAAAGGAGCAAGTACTTAAGAACATCTACCTACTCAAAAAGGAATTAAATTATGCAAATTTCCTTTAGACAATGCTATCCCACTATTGAGGAGTAGGTAGCATCGTCGTTGGAGTTTTCGGGTCAATTCGATTAAGGGGCATGTGGTCACTAAAGCAATGTTAGGATGCCTTAGTGGTAACCCTAATGTCTTAGATCATTTTATCCGAGGCAACCGTTTCGAGGAAACTTATGATCTTTGGACAAGAGGGTGACCTCTAAAACTTCCTATACTCAATGACCACGTTCAAGGCAACCAAGTGAGGTGTACCCTAAGAGTGTCATGTGCGAGTGTATTGTTTTTCAGTTATTTATCTTTGTACATGTTAATGGTGAGCTATTGTTGATTTTAAATTAAAGATTTATCTTGTCATGCATTGCCTATTATTCAAACATCTAACAGTTAATGGTTGCGGAAATTAAATTGCGGAAAATAAATCTAAGCTATTACAAGGCGTCGGGTATTTACATCGCCAAAGACAAACCCTTAAAAATTAAATTGCGAAAAGTAAATAAAAGCGATAAATAAATAAATAAAATCCTAAGTTAAAAGCTATTACATTCTCGAAGCAGTTACAATATTGAAATATGGATCAAAAATTATTCGCGCGCGAGAAAATTAAATCGAAGTGTTTTTAGGGTTTTGACCCTTTTTTATTCAATAAAGCATATTTTTGTTATTTTTTGAATTAAAAATTAGTCTAAATTAATAATTGAATTAATTAATTAAATGAAAATATTTTTTGGTTTTTTTATTAATTAAGGAAATAAAATAAGAATGGTTAAAAAGAATATTAAAAACCTAATTCTAAATTAATTTTAATTTATTGAAAAATATGTTATTATTAAACCTAATTAAACTAAATAAATTAATTAATTGTTATTTACAAAAATAAATAATAAAATTAATGGAATTAATAAAAACATTTTTTTTTTGTTTCTGATTTTTTTTATAAAAAAATATTAATTGGTTAATTTTGATAATAATAATTAAATTAAATAAATATAGAGAAAAAGAAATAAACCAAAATGGGGGTTTGGGCCTGAAGAGGGAGTATGATCAGCATAATTCCAGGCCCAAAACGTTGGCCCTTGTTGACTTTTCCAGTCTCCTATGCATGCATTGACTTGAATCCATGGTGGATCTGTAATTCTGGCCTTTAGATCTAGCTTGAAGGCCACTTGGCATTTGGTAGGGTGAGGAACATGGTGGTCCACGCTTGTTGAGTCCCATGCAATTGCCTGAAAAAAAAATGTACAAAGGTTTTGGGGGACCTGGGATTCGAACCCGGGTCCCAATGCTCATTACCTGCGCGCTTAACCACTCCAACCAGCTTGGTCATTCGTTATTAGAATAGCAAACAAATAATATATTCAAAGCAATTAATTAAACCCTGCAAAAAAATAATAACGCGCTATGATTCAAATGAACCAATGGACGCCAGCCACGTCTTCATCTTCTTCAACGAAGACTGGTTCATTTACCTGCGGATTTTAGTCTGCAACTAAATCCATGGCATCATTCTATCAAGCGATATAGGCCATATAAATGCTTATGGAAACCATCATTGCAATCATATCTCTCCCCTGATCATTCCTATACCTATTATTAGCCTTAATTTAACCTGCATAAAAAACGCCTAAAAACAAGAACAAGAACCCTAGGTTCTGGATACGGGGTTAGAAGCCATAAAAATACAATCAAATATTGCAGAATCAATGGAAATTGAATGGTGAGTATGAATGTACAAGAAAATTGGCAAGAGGATACAAGAAAATGATTCCATGATATCATGTCTAGAGCAAGGTTCATGGTGACTTACAGGGCGTTTCAGGCGATGAGAAGGCTTGATTCTGGTTGCTTTCGCTTCAGGGGATTGCCAACAAGGGATTAGTGTCAAGCTTTTTGATTCAATCGTGCTCTAATGTTGTTTTTGATTCCCACTTTTAAATCTTTTTCACCAATTTGCTCTGGCCGTTTCAGCAGTGTTCTATGCGTGTTCTAGGTCTGGCTTGCTTGTGTGCATATAATAGAATGAATTTAGGTCAAAATATGGGCCATAATCCTTATGCATTGAAGATGGAATATTTGATATACTCACCATTGATAAGCTTTCCATAATTGCATCAAATATGATATTTTGTGCATGTTTTGACTTGGCACGAATTTGACTGAGTTGCACATGATATTTGCAAGATGTAATGATCACAAGAATCCTCTTACATCAATTTTTAGATTTTATTTGATTTAATATTGATTAATAATGAATTAAATCAATAAAAATGAAATAAAATAGAAAAATAGGTGAATGTCCATGAAATTAAAGATGGAACAGGTGAGTGGCATGAAAATACTATATCAAGTGGAAAAAAGTGGGCCCTTTTGTCAAAAATTAGAGTTTTGAGGATAGTTGACCTTTGGCAATTTTGGAAAAATGCATAACTTCTTCAATTTTGAACTTTTGGAGGTTTTATTGGAATTTTTAGAAACCTTGAGATGTCCTCTAATCAACCTTTTTGGTCTCATCTCATTTTGATCTTTCATTATCAAGTTATAAGCTTTGGCAAAAAAGGTGTTTTTTGTTGACTTTCAAAAATGACCTATAATGTCCAAATTTGTAACTTTTTGTGAGAGCATTTCTTGATCTTGGGGTGTGAATATGGATTGTATGAAATTTCATCCTCTTCAAAATGAGCTTTGGATGGGTCATTTCTCATAAAGTATGAGAAAGTTATGCTTGGTCAAAGTTGAGTTGACTTTTCCTACAAAACCCTAATTTAGCAACCTTTGAATCTTGATGAACTTTGAGCAATCCTTGATGAATCATGATCAAACCTTTATCAAATGATGAATTATCCTTCAAAATGAGAATGTTGACAAAAATCTTGAGGTTTGACTGTCTGTAGGTCACAGTTGACTTTTGCCCTAGCATAGTCGATTTTTGGGCCTCTTGAGCAATTGACTGACCAAACTTCCTCTGCAAGGCTTGAAATTTGACATGGATGAACTTAAGAACATATTAGGACATTGGGGATCACTTGATGTCATTTGGATGTGAGGACCTTGATGCAACACAAAACCCTAATTTTGACTTGACTGACTTAGGAGGTGATTTGACTGTCCAACCCTTGAGCCATTTTGAGCAACTTGGAAGTTATTCTTGAAATGTCTTGAGAAATATGGGAGGGAAAATTTTGGGGTACAACAGTTTCCCCTGTTAAATTTTCTTAAACCTGAGGATATAGATTGGCTTTTGAGCCTTTCGTGATCCGAAGGTGGAAGATAATTGAACACTAGAGTGCCCAAAAATTTGCACTCGCATGGTGTAGCATCAGCATTGTGATGTTGGGAATGGGCTTACAGATGCCATTTGGAGACTGCTGGTAGGAGGATGGGCTTACAGATGCCATTTGTAGGAGTGTCGATCGCATAAGAGATTCCTTAGCGAGAACTTGCATACATGTTATTGTAGAAGATTCCGCTGGGGAAGTTTAACTTTTGTTGAGATTTAGGAACTTTCTTGTACCTCAACTGAGAGAATGCCTCGGCTGAGTCTTAAGAACCTATCCATAATTCAACTGGGGGAAACATCTTCATCAAGATCTAGGAACTGTCTCGTGCTCAATGGAGTATACCGTTGAGGTTATAGAACTCGTCCATACTATGACGGAGGAAAACATCAAGATCTAGGAACTGTCTCGTGCTCAATGGAGTATACCATTGAGGTTATAGAACTTGTCCACACTATGACGGAGGAAAACGTCAAGATCTAGGAACTGACTCGTTCTCAATGGAGTATACCGTTGAGGTTATAGTACTCGTCCATACTATGACGTAGGGAAACATCTTCATCAAGATCTAGGAACTGTCTCGTGCTCGATGGAGTATATCGTTGAGGTTATAGAACTTGTCCACACTATGACAAAGGAAAACATCAAGATCTAGGAACTGACTCGTGCTCCATGGAGTATACCGTTGAGGTTATAGTACTCGTCAACACTATGACGTAGAGAAACTGCCGAGATTGAGAACCTTATCTGAAATTCAACCGAGGATAATTCAATTGAGATTTAAAAACTGGTCAGGTCTTCGACTAAGCTGAGAACTTAACTGCATCTTTCTTGAAAGGTAAAGGTTAGTCACATGCAATGCGTGAGATGAATCAAGCAATGATGTTCTCAACATAAATGAGATTGTATGGTATGATGCGTATATGCATGTATCATGATGTATGGAAATGTGATGTTTTAGCTGGGGAAAATAAATCCCGGGGCTGTTGGAGAATAAAGTTGAGTTCTTCGTTTCTGCTGGGGATAATGAACGAAGATGATAAACCTGTAGGAGTGAAAAAACTCTGTTGGGGGAATAAACTGATGAAGAGATTACTCCGAGGGGAATTACTCTATGGGGAAGAGACATTCTGCTTGAAGATTTTAATGATAACTCCGCTGGAGATTCTGTTGATAAGCTCTATTGGGGATTTTGATGATGAACTCCACTGGGGATAGAAAGAACTTCGTTGGGGATGATCTTTCCGTTGCAACTTGCTGAGGATAAACCAGTTAGACTCTTGTGAGGATAACCTTCTGAATTCGGCTGGGGAGATTTATTTGCACTCTGCAGGGGATAAGCTTCCAGAATCTACTGGGTAAGATGATTCAACTCTGGCGGGGAAGCCTTTTTTAGACTGCGCTGGGAAAATGACTCCACTGGGGTATCTTGTATTCCACCGAGGAACATTCTTATATTTTGTTGAGGAATATTAAGACTGTCGGGGACGCTCTTATACTTGCTGGGGAATGTCTTTATACTCCGCTGAGGAATATTAAGACCTTCTGGGGATACCCAAACTTTTCAGGGCTGATGGTAGACTAACTATTCTTAGGGAGAGTATTACTGATTTGTACATAGCTGCAAGTCTCAGTAGGGAGAGCTACCATTACTGTTTTACTCTGCGGGGAGTGATGGTATCTTGGTTATATTCTTCAGCTAAACCTACCTTGGTACCTTGGTGGATAAAGTAACTACACAGTTTGGACATTTCTTATGCCCCTGTTCCTAATGTTACCCATAATTCGTCCTTTGTTTCACATGTAAATATTTATGATCAACAATTAATGTCAAATGCATATATCAAAAATGAACATTGGACGTTCTTTGCAAAACAAAACAGATAAAGGAAAAACAATTTGAAATTTGTCTAAACATGAATTTGTATTGATTTTGAAGTTTGCCCGAAAATAGGCGTTTTTGTACAAGAGGCTAACGTCCTAGTAAGAGAGCGCCGCCGAACAAATAGAATTTATACAATTTTGTGAAAAGAAAAGAAAACAGCTATGTGAATAATCCCACTGGGTTCCAACTCTGTTATTGCCTTTATATCTTCAAGCGTCTCATCACTTTGCTGCTTAGTTGAAGATGAATCTGATTGATTGGTGCCGTCCGAGCTTGATAGTTGATACCGAAGTCTGGATGCGAGGTGATCCAATGAGACATAGTATTACGCTTTGATCCCTAACTTTTGCCTGGACCGCCCTTTCGGGTTTTCAGTCCATCGGGATACCCATTTTTTCCCAAGCCGCCTTTTCAGGTTTTCGACTTGCCGGGTGTACAGATTTTTTTCATTTTCATCCCTTATTTTTGCCCGAACCCTTTTGGTTCGCCGGGAAGCCCTTATTTTTGCCTAGGCCAGTCAACCTAGCGGGTCTTTGATTATGCGTAGTATCTTTTCACTATGTCTGCATTGACAGGGCGAGGAAGGTCGTCACCATCCATGGTGGTTAGAATCATAGCTCCTCCTGAGAAAATGTTCTTAACCACAAATGGCCCTTCGTAAGTAGGGGTCCATTTGCCCCTGGGATCACCTTGAGGTAGAATAATGCGCTTGATTACCAGGTCCCCAACTTGATACTCTTGTCATCTGACTTTCTTGTTAAATGCCATAATCATCCGTTTTTGGTACGTCTGACCATGACAAACAACAATAAGTCTTTTTTCGTCGATTAAATTAAGTTGATCAAGTTGGATCTGAATCCAGTCATCTTCGCTCAAACCTGCATCCTTCATGATCCGAAGAGAGGGTATCTGAACTTCAATCGGCAAGACTGCCTCCATGCCATAAACCAAGGAATAGGGTGTTGCCCCTGTTGACGTCCGTGCTGAGGTACGGTACCCATGAAGAGCAAATGGTAACATCTCGTGCCAGTCTTTGTATGTCACTGTCATCTTCTTCACAATCTTCTTAATGTTCTTATTTGTCGCTTCGACAGCCCCATTCATCTTCGGCCGGTAGGGAGAAGAGTTATGATGTTGTATCTTGAATTGCTTGCAGAGCTCAGTGATCATTTTGTTATTAAGATTGGTACCATTGTCCGTAATGATCCTCTCTGGTACACCATATCGACAGATTAGATTGTGCCGAATGAATCGTTCCACGATGTGCTTGGTTACCGTAGAAAAGGAAGCTGCTTCAACCCACTTCGTAAAGTAATCAATAGCTACAAGGACGAAACGATGCCCGTTGGATGCCGTAGGCTGATCTCGCCGATCATATCAATGCCCCACATTGCAAAAGGCCAAGGTGCTGTCAAGATGTTCAGAGGAACTGGAGGTATGTGCACCTTATCAGCATAGACTTGGCATTTGTGACATGTCCGAGAATGCTGATAACAGTCGGCTTCCATTGTGGACCAATAATATCCTTCCCGAAGGATTTTCTTTGTCATGGTATGTCCACTGGAATGAGTCCCGAAAGTACCTTCATGTAGCTCCGCCAAGATCCTTTATGCTTCATTCTTATCCACACAACGTAGTAAGGTTGAATCATGGTTACGTTTGTAAAGGATGTCGTTACTGATGAAGAACTTGGTTGCAAACCTCCTCAGAAACTTCTTGTCATTAACAGATGCACCCTCGGGGTATTCCTGAGCTTCAAGGTACCTCTTCACCTCATGATACCAGGGCTTTTCTGTTACCTCTTCAGTCTCAAGATCACAGCAATGTGCAGGTTCGTCCAATCTTTCAATAATGATCTAGGGGGCCTCGTTGTCCCATTTGACTTTGAACATATAAGACATCGTAGCTAGCGCATCCAACAACTGATTCTCCTCTCTTGGGAAGTGCTCAAAGGTTATCTCCTCGAAATGGGGAAGCAACGTCAATACATACTCCTTGTAAGGAATAAGATTTGGGTGTTTCGTATCCCACTCGCCTTTGATCTGACTGATCACGAGAGAGGAATCTCCGAAGACACTTAGAAACTTAATCCTTAGGTCAGTTGCAACTCGAAGACCCATGATGCATGCTTCATACTCCACCATATTGTTGGTGCAGTTAAAACATAGTCGGCCGGTAAACGGAGTATGAGAGCCTTTAGGAGATATGATCACAGCGCCAACGCCATTACCCAAAGCGTTCAAAGCTCCATCAAAGTACATAGACCATCGGGATCCCTCCTCAGGTCCTTCATCTGGTCCAGGTATCTCACAATCAGTTATCAACAGGATATTCTAGTCCGGGAATTCAAAGTTCATAGACTGGTAATCATCCACTGCCTGGTGTGCCAAATGGTCTGCCAATACACTTCCCTTGATTGCTTTCTGGGTCGTATACTGGACATCATACTCAGTCAAGATCATTTGCCATCTTGCTATTCTTCTGGACAAGGCAGGCTTCTCGAAGATATACTTGATTGGATCCATCTTTGAAATCAACAGAGTAGTGTGAGTCAGCATATACGGTCTCAGCCGGCGAGCAGCCCATGCCAAAGTGCATCAAGTTTTCTCAAGTAGTGAGTATCGGGTCTCACAGTCGGTAAACTTGTTGCTAAGGTAATAAATAGCATGCTCTTTTCGGCCAGACTCGTCATGCTGCCGCAACACACACCCCATTGAGTTGTCAAGTACTGTCAAGTATAGGATCAGAGGTCTCCCTTCAACTGGTGGCATTAGGATGGGTGGCTCTTGGAGATACTATTTGATTCTTTCGAAAGTGGACTGACATTCATCATTCCAACGTACCACTTGATCTTTCTTCAGTAGCTTGAAGATTGGCTCACAAGTAGCAGTTAGGTGCGAGATGAATCGGGAAATATAGTTCAGTCGTCCCAAAAAGCCTCTGACCCCCTTCTCTGTCTTGGGAGCTGGCATCTCTTGTATGGCTTTCACTTTGGCAGGGTCTACTTGAATACCTTTGTCGCTCACGAAGAAACCCAGTAGCTTACCAGACCTCACCCCGAAGGTGCACTTGTTCGGGTTCAATCTCAGCTTGTACAACTTCAGCCTGTCAAACAACTTATGTAGATGGTCAAGGTGTTCTTCCTCAGTCTGGGACCTTGCAATCATATCGTCGACGTATACTTCAATCTCATGATGGATCATATCATGAAACAAAGCAACCATGGCACGCTGATACGTTGCCCCAGCATTCTTTAGTCCAAAAGGCATGACCTTGTAGCAAAAGGTGCCCCACTGAGTAACAAAAGTGGTCTTCTCCATATCTTCGGGAGCCATCTTTATCTGATTATAACCGGAGAAACCGTCCATAAAGGAGAAGACCTTGTGCTGAGCAGTATTGTCAACCAGAACATTGATGTGAGGTAGAGGGAAGTCATCCTTAGGGCTTGCCCTGTTAAAGTCCCTATAGTCAACACACATTTGAACCTTACCATCCTTCTTCGGCACAGGAACCACATTAGAAACCCACTGAGGGTAAGAAGTCACTGCTAGAAAACCGGCGTCAAACTGTTTCATAACTTCGGCTTTGATTTTCTCAGACATCTCTGGGCGCATACGACGAACCTTCTGTTTTACCGGAGGACAATCTTCCTTGGTAGGCAGGCGATGAACCACAATGTCAGTATCCAACCCAGGCATATCTTCATAAGACCAGGCAAAGATCTCAACATAGTCATGCAGCATCTGAATCAACCGCTGTTTCACACTAAGCTCCAGATTTGCACCGATCTTGACTTCCTTTTTGTCTGCCTCAGTACCCAGATTCACTGTTTCCACAGGCTCTTCGTGTGGCTGTATGGCCCTCTCTTCCTGGAGTAGCAGTCTTGCAAGTTCACCAGGCACTTTGCAATCATCTTCACCTTCGTCTTTGGCTAAGTTGATCGGATTTTCGAAGTCATAACTGGAAGTAATAGAGTCGTTACCAGTGAGATCCAGAGTGGATTGAGACCTGTATATGTGAGTGTGTGTAAAATAGCTATTTTGCAATATATAATAAAGAAAAACAAGGAGCGCAAAATTTGAAATGCAAGAAACGTCCAATGCTTTTATTAATGATATATGAAAATGACACACAAAAGCCCTCACAAATGAAGCCAAGGTGCCCCGGGTAAGATAAAGTTTCAAAACATTGTCTGTTACAAGTTCAAAACAAAGAGTTCATTACTGGGTAACAAAAGTAATCGGGATGAAGTCCTTTGCTGTCCAGTTGCTTGGTCCACCGTTGGTCGTAGGATAGATCCAGCTGTCAAATTCAGACTCTTCTACATCATCTTCAATGGCATTCACTCCCGAGTTGCTGATGAACACGGGAGGTCTTCCAATCCTTGCATTACAAACAACCCTTTGAGCTTCTGCAGTGAAACTCAAACCAAACTTGTTAGTCTTCTGAGTAAAATCAGGGAGTCGGCCCCAATTTGCACACTCACCCTTCTCAATAACAGCCCAGGCATCTTTTAAGGAAGCCATCTTCATAGGAGAATCTTCAACCACAGTCTCAGCTGATGCCAGTGTCTGAGGAACCTCTTCAAAATGATGAAATGGGGTCTCAATGAACTCCCCATCCATCTCTACGTATCGGAACAAGTTGAGGTGGCTGACCATATACTCTTCCTCCCCTTGAACTGTCACAATCTTCCCTCTGACCGGGTACTTTAGCTTCTGGTGGAGCGTTGAGGTTACAGCTCCAGCTTTGTGGATCCATGGACGACCCAGCAAACAAGAATAGGATGGCCGAATGTCCATCACGTAGAATGTAGAATTGAAGACCTGAGAACCAACTTTAATTGGAATATCAACTTCACCGTGCACCATCCTTTTAGACCCATCAAAGGCCCTGACAACGATGTTACTTGGTTTTAGCTTCAACCCTTCGAAATCCAACCGGTCTAGAGCTTTCTTGGGCAAGAAGTTCAATGAGGAACCAGTATCAACCAATACATGTGCAAGAGTAGTGCCCCTGCATTCAATGGAGACATGCAGGGCATCGTTGTGGTTCTTCCCTTTAGCAGTCAAATCAGCGTCGGAGAAACCCAAACCATTATCAGCAGTTAAATTAGCCACACAATCGGTAAATGGATCAGCTGACGTCTCTTGTGGTACGTGGGCAGTTTTTAGGAAGGTAATCAGAGCCTTAGAGTGGGCCTCTGAGCACAGCAATAGTGACAACATAGAAATCTTGGATGGGGTTTGCCCTAGCTGCTCAACTACGTTGTAATCACTCTTCTTAATAATCTTCAGAATCTCTTCCATCTCCTGTTTGGAAGCTTCAACAGTAATTGTCTTCGGTGCCTCCGTCTGGGCAGGCACATCAGTGGTGATCCCTTTGCCCCGAGCGTTAGATGACTCGGCGACAGGGGTAAGGATAGGAACTTGATCAGGAATAGTGATAGGTACACTTGTAGGTGTAATGAGAACAGGTCTTTGGACAGTTGGTGGAGCAATATCAGGTGAGAAAAGTCTACTGTTGCGGGTGACTTTAGCAGGTCCAGTAATGTTGCTGACGCCGGTATCAGCATCCAACTCTTGCTTAACTCCTAGAACATAAACATCTGCCCCATAGTGCCAAGGGACAACTTTGTCAGAGGTGTAGGGGATGGGCCCCGGAACAGTGATGATTACATGTGCGATCTTCGGAACAAATGTAATTCTAACAGGTTTCCTCAAGGGAGCCTTGGCAGAATTGTCGAAGATGGTAATGATGGCGACTTCTTCAGTAGGAATGGAAGGAACAACAATCTTCTCAAACAGGATCTCCTTATTATCCATCAGGTTCTAGACACTTGACTTCAGGAATGGGCAACCAGTAGGTAAAATAGAACACATATGGCAACCTTCGCCTCAACCCGGAAATAAACCGGCTAGCAACAGGTTCTTCTTGACAGTCATTAGAGGGGTAACAATATCATCCACGGAAACTACAAACAAGTCTTCCTCTACAACATTTACTCCATGTTTAGGCATGGGAGCAGTCACAACATTAGGCCTTTCGTGCGCCTCGAACTCAATCTCCTTCACATCAATTAGGTCTTGCACCTTGTTCCTCAAAACCCAACAATCATCTGTATTATGCCCCGGGCTATCAGAGTGAAAAGCGCAGCGGGCATTAGGGTTGTACTTTGGTGACATGGTACTTGGATTCTTCGAAGCTTCTTTTAGAATCACCAGATTGGTCTTCAGCAACTGTGGCAGAATCTGAGACAAAGTCATGCTGAGACGAGTGAATTGCCTTCGAGGTCTCTTGTCCTTTTGTTGATTGTGATGTTGAGGAGCACCAGCAGGTTTTGAAATAACAACCGCATTGACAGCTTGGCGGTGTTCAGGTCTATTCTGTTTTCTCGAACTGTAGACAACACTGGACTCTTTCTTAAATGGCTTCTTCTCAGTGCTTGATGAGGCACCCTTTTGTATCTTCCCAGCCTTAATACCAGCCTCAATCCTTTCACCGGTCATAATAAGATCTGTAAATCCAGCTGAAGAGCTTCCAATCAGATGATTAAAGAACGGACTAGACAGGGTCCCTAGAAACATGTCCACAAGCTCACGATCATCCAAAGGTGGTTGCACCCTTCCAGCAAGATCTCTCCATTTTTGAGCATACTCTTTGAATCCTTCACCCGTTCCTATTGACATACCCTGGAGTTGGGTACGCGTAGGAGCGAGGTCGGAGTTGTACTGATACTGCCTATAGAATGCAGTATCCAAATCTTCCCAGCTACGAATACTGGCTCCGTCCAACTGATAGAACCACTCGAGCTGAGTCCCTGAGAGACTGTCTTGAAAGAAATGGATCCATAAGTTCTTATCAGCAGTGTAAGGTTGGATATTCCTCACATATGACCGGAGGTGCAACTTTGGACAGGAAACTCCGTCATATTTGGAAAAGGAAGGTGCCTTGAATTTATGGGGAATCACCACCCCAGATGATAGACCCAGATCTTCGAAGTCCAGACCAGGCACCTTCTGTATTTCCATAGCACTCAAACGGTCTTTCAGCTGTTTGTACTTATCTTCAGCAGGAGGATACTGTTCTTCATCATTGTCTGTCTCGTTGTCAGAGACCATAGGGCTAGGAGCCCTCCTTTCTTATGGACTATCTTTCCCTCCAGATGAGGTGGTCAGATCAACTTCATTCTGCAGCCCGTTTCCAAACCTGCGTCCAGTATTGAACAGGATGGTCCTCTTCTTCTTCTTCTTATTCTCTTTCAGAATCAAGGTCTTCAGATCCCGCTGACCCTTAGCTAGATTCATGAACAACTCTTGAAATTGGGCATTCTGGGCCTGGAGGGCCTTGATAGCTTGCTCAGTTGAAGGTTCAGCAGACATGATGATTGCTGAAATAAACAGCGAAGAAGATAAGAGACCTGTAAAGGGTACCTGTTTATGAAGTGCATGGGATGAAATGTGTATGATTGATGATTTCAAAGACAATCGGGATTCAAATTTGTAAACAAGAAAGGAAACACACTTTATTAGATTTAAACTTCAAAATTTAAATTGTTCAACAAATTGCCCTTAGGCATTACAAGAATGGAAATACTGAAAAGTAAAATAAAAACTGTAAAAGAAATCATCAAAGGTCCATCAATGCTCCCATGGTCTCTTCTTCTCAGTGCAGACATAATCATTCAGAATCCGCTCATTCTCCAACTGTCGAGTCAGCTTCTGGATCTTCTGCTCTTGTTCATTGAACCTCTCTCGGTAAGAATCTCGTTCTTCCCGCAGTTGCATCCAAGACCTCTTCAGTGTCCCAATGTCAGTGGGCATATAGGGGTGGAGAATAGTTGGAAGAACCCCCTCCTCATTAGCAACTTCAAGAGTAACAGGCCTGACAGCTTCATATGGCATACCTAGCTTCTGGGAACGGATGCGGACCCATCTAAGGTATGGCTCCATTGGAAGGGAAGTCTTTGGTCCCAACTCATGTGGGTCAGATTGGTGAACTATGTCCCAAGCCCTTATGAATCTACGACGCAGCTCGTCGCTATCTCCCTGAAAATCAAAGATGATATGAGGCATCAACATTTCATGAGGCCCTTCTCTTCTGGCTATTCCAAACTGACGGAGAGCTAAGAATGGGTTGTAAGAAATCCCTCCATGGGTTCCAATCAATGGAACATTAGGATACTCTCCACAACGATCAATGACAGTCACCTCATCCATACCTTTGAGAGTCCAGATAATGTCATTATTAGAAAGAGACATCACCCTATAAGCCCAGCCCATTCCTTCTTTGTTCTTCAGTACGGACTTAGGGAGGTGCGAAATAAACCACCTCGACAATAAAGGAGCAGAACACATCAAAGTTCTCCGCTTTTGGGCAGTACGAGCATAGAGCTGATGAAGGATATCACCCAAGAGAGTGGGTACCGGATTCTGAGAGATGAAGATCTTTATGGCATTAATATCAACAAAATTGTCAGGATTCGGAAACAATACCAGACCATAAATCAAGAGAGCCAGAATGTCCTCGTACGCCTTGAAGTCTAAGTTGTCCCAGAAGTAATTAGCTTTGTTGTTGTACCCCAAAATTTGCCCTCGCATTTTTTCACAAGAAATCACAGTTTCAGACTCTTCCTGATTTTTCAGACTGGCTCAAGAATCGGTCAGACAGACTTTTCTCGTCAGTCAGATAAAATTAGGGTTTTCATTGATTTCAAAACAGTTCAGGTAGATTGCTAGATTTGGTTGATTTTGGCTCAGGTTTTGATCAGGCGAACACTTCTTCGGCATTTGATTAGGAATTAGGGTTTTTGTGCGCAAATTCCTCAGAAAGATTTAATTCTACAATGCTTGTCAAGCTGTTCTGATATGTGGACTGAAACATTTGGATTGAATTCGCAGTGTTTGACTAAATCAATGAAAAGAGGCATTGGGATTGAGTTTGCAGTGTTTGGTTAAAATCAGTGAGAAGAAAAGATATTTGGGCAGTTGTTGTGTTTGACTATGCATTACTTTGGATTTGTGAAGCGCCAGGTTTATTAATGGATCAATGCTAAAAACCACAATGTTTATGGATTATTTATCATTCTGAGTTAAATGATTGGAATTTATTTTCAATTATTATAATTTAAAGAATTTTAAATAATAAATAAACAATTGGAAATAATAAAGATTAATTGGATAAAAGGAATTTTTATTTCATCTTTAAATATTTGTTACAATTGTTATTTAAATACAAGTATTCGTTTACAAAGTATTTACAATAATAATATTACAGTTATTTAAATTTAAATAAAACTATCCTAATATTTCTCTAAGTCTTCAATTCTTCATCCTCCATTTATCGCTTTTCCTCTCCATTTGATTTTTTATCTGCAAAGAAAAGAAGAAAAAGTCAGAAGCAGATAAATAATTAAAAGCAGACAATTAATTTGGGGCTCATCATTAAAGGCAACTGACTGGAATCAGTTAGCCCTCTCTGCAAATCACGGGATTTCTACCGGTTCACAAATAGGGATGAATGTTGCTTGCTAAACATGAATGCACAAAGTATTGAAATGCACAAATTCAAATTTTGTCAAACCAACTGCATAGTTCAAAACCAACTGCATAGTCCAAAACCAACAGCATGTGCAAATACAAAGTCCAAGTTACAAACTGAATGGCCTAAACCAAGTTCAAATTTCCAAACAAAGTCAAATGTCAAACTGTCCAAAAGGATATTCAAAAGGCTATTCAGATGCAAGTACAAAATGCAGCACAAAATCTGGAAGAAAAGATAAAGTATGCAGGGTAGAACCACTATTACAAGCAAGCGAATTTCAGTCTCATCACTTCCCAGCAGCTGCCTTTTCAGATTAAAGTACACATAACATTATTTTTAATGTTTTGATTTGTACTAGAGAGAGAAAAGAGAGAAAAGAAGTTGGGCTTACAGTTTTAGGCTTGAGGCAGAAAAATATATAAAAACAATTTGTCAATAAAACAGTAAAGAGGCAGAAGTGATAAACGGAGCAAAACTGAGAAACATATAAAAACACAAAACTGTCCAAGCTGAAGGAGGAGTAAAAAAACCAGTAAGGCCATCAAACAACAACCAGTACACCTAAAACCTGTAATGTCCAAACACTGCAAGCAAGCCAGCAATGTCTAAACCAATATAACCTGCATAAGCCTACTTGAAACCAGATACACAAACTAGAAGTTTCAACAAATCTGTCCAACCCCTGTCAAAACCTGCTTGAGCCTTAAACAAATAAACCATTCCATTCAATATCAAAACCTGCCTAAAGTGTCAAACAAAGCCCCAAAGCCTAACTTGTAAAAGGCCAAACAGAACTGCCTTCCACTAAAAGAAAGCCTCACAAATTTGTCCAACTCTAAGCCATAGTCGAAACCTTCATTTGTCAAGCCATCAAACCCTCAGAACTCAAGGAGTTCATCATAGGGTTAATCAACAAGCAACTAAATCAAGCATACTCAGGCAACACAAGCCCTCAGAGTTTCCTCATCACTGGGTTATCATACAGGTACGAAGCATCACGCTAAAGCATACATATCAGAAGCATTCAACATAGCAAACCAGCATCAACAACTCAATCATCAAAGCATACAGAAAGCGAAGCGAAGAGAGAAGAAGAAGAAAACCAACACAAAAGGCAAAGAATACAGAGTACCAGAAAGAAAAGCTTCATCAGCATCGCTTCCTCCGCCGTCAAAGCCTCCAAACGCCTCCAAATCCTTCCTCCTCCTTCGTCAAGGTAGTAATCTCTTTTATTTCCTTTCAAAGACACCATTAACAAACAATAACAAACGCTTAAGATCAGAACCAGTAAATCAAAACATGCAAAAGAAGAAGAACGAGAACCCTAACGAGATTGAGACGGAATTTTTACCTTGCATGAACCATCGCTCGAGTGATCCGTGGACGGAGGAAGAGGTGGCACTGGTGGCTTGGGCGAAGAAGTTGGTTTCGCTTTCGGCGTAAGGAGGCGAACGAAAGACAAAGACAAACGAAGAGGACGAACGAACGGCGCACCTCTGTCAAACCCCAATCCGTTCCAAATGAGCACAAAATCATCAAACCCTAAAAACAAATGTTATGAGACCTGATGGGCCTTTTCCTTTTCTATCCCTTAAGCCCAAATGTATTCCGTTTGACCCCCCCCTGTTCTGTTCATTTTCTCTACAAATTACATTTGGGCCTAAAACCCTAAAGCCCGTTTTTGATTTCTTTCAAACCATTTTTACTTATCATATCCTTTTTATATATACAAATTAACATAATATTTTTTACATCAAATTTTTTTATTAATAATACTTTTTTATAACATAATTATAATCTTGAACACAATATATTTTTCTCAAATTTAAACTTTTTCTTTTACTTAAAATTCTTGTATAAATATATATTAATACTAAATACTAATATATAAGAAATAAAACTTAAAATATTCTTTTCCTTTTCTTAAATTTTTCTTATTTGTACATGTTCATTAAAATACTAATACATAAAAATAATTCTTAAAATGAATACATTTTCTTTTCTTAAAAATACTTTGTACATTAATACTGAAAAATACATAAAAGAATAGAATTTAAAAAAAACATTTTCCTTTCTTTTTATTAAAATACTTTTTTTGTACATATTAAAGAAATATACAAGATTACCAAATTAAATAAACGAAATATTTAATTCCTTTCATTAAATCAAACATACTTAATAATACATTTAAATTCACATTTCTTAATTTGTAAATAATTCTCATACACGTACACTTACACAATACATTTTACATTGATACATTATACATTGCTATACATGGTACACATTATATTCGATCGCGATCCAATTTGGTTGTAATTATTTAAGTCTCATCCCCATTCGCTAAATTTGTATCCCCACTCCCGAATATTATTTGTAATAGCGTAGACTTTAAATTCTTGCAATTTATCGCTTTCAATTATACCATGGTTAGACCTGGGTTTGCATGTACATAAAATCAAACGCTAGATAACCTAATACAAAACAAATACATGAACTCAATACACAATCACACTTGCACCTCCTAGGGTAATCCCACATGTTGCCTTCCAAAATGGGCCATGCTTGCACGTCGAGTTTCTTTGGCAAAGCAATTCAAAATGATCATAAGTCCCTCGATGACGCTTTCAAAAGTCGCTGTGATCGGTGGAAATAGAACTGACTGTTTTTTAGCTGGTTTCGCGAAATGCCGCGGAAGCAAGAGTCGCCACCGTCTTTTATGTTCTCCAACATGGAAAGGACAAAAGCACAGCAAAATTCCTTATGAGAATGTTTCTCGGTTCGGGAGGTAGATTTATAGAAAGGGAAGGTGTTAGCACCCTTTCTATCCGTGGTTATCCACGGGCTCTTAGGTACTTGCTCTTATGTTTTCAAAATGTTTGCTTTTTTAAAATGTGAGTGGGCTTAAAAAAGTTTCTTTGAAAGATTTCTGAATAACTCTTGTATCTGTCCTCAAGAGTGTTTGAAAAACTTGTTTTGAAAGCTTTTGAAAGTGTAAGGTGTGAAAAGATTTTTGATTTGTTTTTGAAAAGAGCAAGTAACCATGAGTCATCTACCTACCCTAAGGAATTAACCTGTGTAAGTGTCCTTTAGGTAGTGCCATCCCACCATTGAGAGGTAGGTAGCACCACCGTTGGAGGTGTTCGGGTCAATTCGATTGTAGGGTCAGTGTGGTCACCGAAGCAACAGTTAGGACACCTTAGAAGCTACCCTTATGTCCTTGATCCTTTTTTAATCCGAGGCAACCGTTTCGAGGCAACTGTTTCGAGGCAACTGTTTCGAGGCAACTGGATCATGGACATAAGGACCGCTAAGACATCCTATACTTGACGACCACGTTTCGAAGGCAACGAGTGAGGCGTACCCTAGAAGTGGTGTGTGTATTGTGTGTTGTTTTCATGTTATGTTTGTCTTTGTTATTAGTGAGCTACGAGTTGTTTTTATGTACATACATTCTTTCATGCAAGTTTAGCAGTTAAGGGGTGCGGAAAGTAAATTGCGGAAACATAAATCCTACGCTATTACAAGGCGTGGGTCTTATACATCGCCAAAAATTACAAAGACCCGTTTTTTAGTAAATAAGTACGAAAATTTAATAAAGCGATAAACCTATTTAACTATTACATTCTTGAAGGCAATTACATAATAATCAAATAAAGTAAATGCGCGCGAATAAATTAATCGGGAATGTCTAAGGGTGTTGACCCTTTTTTAGAAAAGAAATTGATTTTTTTGGTCTTTTTTTTGTAATTAAAATGAAATTAAAGCTAATTAATGACTAATTAATTAATTTAATTAAAAGAAAATATTTTTTTGTTTTTTATTTTTATGTTTTATTGAAATAAAATAAATGAAATAAAATTAAAATTGAACCTTACCTAATTCTAGATCTATTTTAATTATTTAAGAAAATGAATTAAAATGGCCTAATTAAACTATTTTAGTTAATGTTTATTTACAAAATAATAATAATAATAATGATGTAATTCTATTTTTTATTTTATTTTTATGAAAATATGCTAATTAAGTTAATTTGTTAATAAAAATAAAATAAAATAAAGCAAGTAAATAAAAAAGAAGAAAATGTCAAAATAAAATAAAAGGAAAAGTAAAAACCCAAGGGGTGTGGACTGAAATTTGGAGGTGTTGAATTGAGAATTGTGGCCCATTTGAACAAGGCCTGTATGACTTTTTTTATCGCCTACAGCATGCTTGACTCCAGACCATGGTGTTCCTTTCTTTTTGTCCCCTGGATCTGCCTTGGATGACACTTGGCTTGTTGAGATATGAGGTCTATAGTGTTCCTCTTTTGAGAATCTGCATGTGAAAGTAATGAAAAAAATGATATGGAAATTATATGGGACCTGGGAAGAACTTACAGCGCGGTATGAGCCTCAGGACTTGGCAAAGGTTGCTTTAGCCATGTGCTTGTTTTGATCTGAAATGCACGCAACTCTCACTTTTTGAATAATTTTTTGTTTTGCTCTTAGCCGTTTCTGCACACACTCTCTTTTGAATGAGGTTGGGAAGACTTGTATATATAGTAATGTAAAGTGTATCAATAAGAATAATGGTCATTAAGCTTATGCAATTATGTTCTTGATTTCCTCCATAACCAACATTGAAACAACTTGCCTTTTGTGTCAAAATTTGAATTCCTTGCTTGGATTAGGCCTTGCACGAATTTGGAAGGTGAGTGATGGTGTATCAAAGCATTTCAATACAAAATATATCCTTTAATTAATTTTCTTGATTTTCATTTGAATTTTAAAGATTTAAAATGATTTAAATCAAATAAAATTAAATAAAAATGGAAAAATTAACTTTCAATCTTGAAATAAATTGTGGGACACGTGGGAGGCATGGCCAAGCTGAAACAAGTGGAAAAAGTGGGCCCCTTTTGTCGAAAATGAAGTTTCAAGGATAATTGACTTTGGCCATTTCACAAAAAATTCCCAACTTCTCCAATGCATATCTTGCTCAATTTTAAAGCTATGAACATGTTCTTGGACATTTTGGAAAGGTCTTGAAGTCCTCTAACCAATGTCTTTGGTCCCATGTCATTTTGATTTACCAATCTCAAGTTATGGTCTTTGACTCAAAGTGCCTTTTTGTTGACTTTTGAAAATGACCTATAATGTTGAAATTGATAACTTTTTGTGAGAGCATTTCTTGGACTTGGAATGTGAAGATGAGTTGTAGGAAATGTCTTCCCCTTCAAGATGAGAATTGGATGGGATTTTTCTGATGAACCATGAAAAAGTTATGCCTTGGTCAAGTTACAGTTGACTTTTCAGCTGTCCAAAAATGGAAACTTTTGCATCTTGATGATTTTTGAGCCATTCTTGTGGAATCATGATCAAGACTTGATCAAATGATGATTGTGGCTTCAAAATAAGATGTTGATCAAATTTTTTGACTTTTGACTGCCAAATAACCATTTTACCCCTACAGTTGATTGTGGAGCAACTAGGACCTTTGACTGTGCAACTTGACCTTGTGAGCCTTGAAACTTGACATGTAGGTGCTTGACAATGTATATGAGCATATGGGACTTGATTGAGCCCTTGAAAACCTCAACTTTCTTTGCAAGAACCAAAACCCTAGTTTGACTGGCTTAGGAGAGTGGTTGACTGTGTAGCCCTTGAGAAGACTTGAGCAAATTGAGATGATGCTTGTCAAAACTTTGAAGAATATGGGAGGGAAAATTTTGGGGTACAATAGTTTCCCCTGTTCAATCTTCTTAGACCTGAGGATGTAGATTGGCTTGCGTGCCTTTCGTGATCCAAAGGTGGAAGATGATTGAACACTAGAGTGCCCAGAAATTTGCACTCACATAGTAGAGTATCAGCAGTGTGATGGCGGGAATGGGCTTACAGATTCCATTTGGAGAGATGATGGATAGGAGGATGGGCTTATAGATGCCATTTGGAACTGTCGGTAAGTGGATGGGCTTATAGATGCCACCTAGGTGTCGATCGCGTAAGAGATTCCTTAGCGAGAACTTGCGTACCTGAGAAAGAAAGATAATTACCTGGCCCTTTACAGGGGTTGCTCTTCAAACTCTTTATGTAGATGTGCCCTGGCTGGATACAGGTATCGAATCTCTAAACTCTTCAGACGTGCCCTGGCAGGATACAGGAATCGAGTCTGGAAATAGTTGTCAATAGATACACCCTGGCAAGATACAGGAATCGGATCTTCAAACTCTTCAGACGTGCCCTGGCTGGATACAGGAATCGAGTCTGGAATTAGTCGTCAACAGATACACCCTGGAAAGATACAGGAATCGGATCTTCAAACTCTTCAGACGTGCCCTAGCAGGATACAGGAATCGAGTCTGGAATTAGTCGTCAACAGATACACCCTGGAAAGATACAGGAATCGGATCTTCAAACTCTTCAGACGTGCCCTAGAAGGATACAGGAATCGAGTCTGGAATTAGTCGTCAACAGATACACCCTGGAAAGATACAGGAATCGGATCTTCAAACTCTTCATACGTGCCTTGGCAGGATACAGGAATCGAGTCTGGAATTAGTCGTCAACAGATACACCCTGGCAAGATACAGGAATCAGATCTTCAAACTCTTCAGACGTGCCCTGGCAAGATACAGGAATCGAGTCTGGAACTTCAAAAGGTTTTTGTTGATAATGATGTGATGAATGAATCAGGGACGGTTACTACCTCAACGGGACGATGAGAGAACCTTGAACGATTTCTACCTCAACGGGACGATGAGAGAACCTTGGACGATTACTACCTCAACGGGACGATGAGAGAACCTTGGACGATTACTACCTCAACAGGACGATGAGAGAACCTTGGACGATTACTATAGAACCTTGGGCGATTACTACCTCAACGGGACGATGAGAGAACCTTTGGGCGATTACTACCTCAACGGGACGATGAGAGAACCTTGGACGATTACTACCTCAACGGGACGATGAGAGAACCTTGGCGATTACTACCTCAACGGGACGATGAGAGAACCTTGGGCGATTACTACCTCAACGGGACGATGAGAGAACCTTTGGGCGATTTCTACCTCAACGGGACAATGAGAGAACCTTGGACGATTACTACCTCAACGGGACGATGAGAGAACCTTGGACGATTACTACCTCAACGGGACAATGAGAGAACCTTGGGCGATTACTACCTCAACGGGACGATGAGAGAACCTTGGACGATTACTACCTCAACGGGACGATGAGAGAACCTTGGGCGATTACTACCTCAACGGGACGATGAGAGAACCTTTGGGCGATTACTACCTCAACGGGACGATGAGAGAACCTTGGACGATTACTACCTCAACGGGACGATGAGGGAACCTTGGGCGATTACTACCTTAACGGGACGATGAGAGAACCTTGGGCGATTACTACCTCAACGGGACGATGAGAGAACCTTTGGGCGATTACTACCTCAGCGGGACGATGAGAGAACCTTGGGCGATTACTACCTCAATGGGACGATGAGAGAACCTTTGGGCGATTTCTACCTAAACGGGACGATGAGAGAACCTTGGACGATTACTACCTCAACGGGACGATGAGAGAACCTTGGACGATTACTACCTCAACGGGACGATGAGAGAACCTTGGACGATTACTACCTCAACAGGATGATGAGAGAACCTTGGACGATTACTACCTCAACGGGACGATGAGAGAACCTTGGGTGATTACTACCTCAATGGGACGATGAGAGAACCTTTGGGCGATTACTACCTCAACGGGACGATGAGAGAACCTTGGGCGATTACTACCTCAGCTGAATGATGAAGGAATCTTGGACGTCTTCTACCTCAAATGGTAAAGACTTTTATCTGTTGATCGTTCTTTCCTGAAAAAGTAACGAGTTAGTTGTATGCAATGTCATAATGTATGACATGCATGATGTCATGACGTTCTCAAAAATAGATGAGATTGGGGTGATATGATGCGTGTATGCATATATCATGATGTATGACAATGTGATGTTTATGAATGTATTTTCGTCTGGGAAAATGAATCCTTTGACGAATGCTGGGAAGTTTGTTGAATCCTGGGCTGATGTTGAAGAGAGTTCTTCGTTTCCGCTAGGGATGATGATTGCAAGAATAAACCGGTAGGAGAAGATGACTCTGTAGGGGAATAAACTTGTTGATGAGATTACTCTGCGGGGAATCTACTCTGTAGGAAGAGATACTTTGCTGAGATGTTAAGGATAACTCCGCTGGGGATACCGTTGATAAGCTTTGTTGGAAGTTTTGATGAACTCCGCTAGGGATAGGAAGAATTTCGCCGAGGACGATCTTTCCGTGGTAATTAGCTGGGGATAACCCAGTTATAAGCTCTGGTGAGGAGTAACCTTCTGAATAAAGCCAGGGAGACGCGTTCTCTCGGCAGGGGATAAGCTTCCAGAATCTACTAGGGATAAGCTTCAAGAATCTACTGGGGAGACGGTTCAACTCTCCTGGGGAGACTTTTGAGACTGTACTGGGGAATGGCTCCACTGGGGTGTCTGGTATTCCGTCGGGGAACAATCTTATATTAAGACTGTCGGGGATGCTTGCTGAGGAATATCTGTACTCCGCTGGGAAATGTTGAGATTTTCTGGGGATACCCAACTTCGTTAAGGCTGGCAGTAGATTAACGCTGCTTGGGGAGAGTGTTGATGACTTTGCTGGAGATACTGTGCCTTTTCAGGGCTGATGGGAGACCAACTCTGCTCGGGGAGAGTATTGCTGAAACCTGTCTTACTCTGTGGGGGAGTGGAGGTAACTTGGTCATGTTCTTCAGCTGAACTTACCTTGGTACCTCGGTGGAAATAGCAGCTTGTACCGTTCGGACAATTCCCATTTCCCCAGTTTCTGCGGGAGAAGAAGGTACCTATAGAGGTGCTTGATGACTGTCGACTTGACAAATCTTCTTCTGGCAGGCAAGTGATGAGATGTCGGGACATAGTCGTACGCTGTGATCCCTAACTTTTGCTTGGACCGCCCTTTCGGGTTTTCAGTCCACCGGGATAACCCTTTTTTTCCCAAGCCGCCTTTTCAGGTTTTCGACTTGTCGGGTGTACAGATTTTTTCATTTCATCCCTTACTTTTGCCCGAACCCTTTTGGTTCGCTGGGAAGCCCTTATTTTTGCCTAGGTGTGTCAACCTAGAGGGTCTTTGATTAGGCGTAGTATTTTTTCGACTATGTCCGCGTTCTCAGAGAGCAGGGAGTTGTCACTGTTAGTAGTGTCGTGTCGCCGTACCACTAGAAGATGCCTGATCAGGCAAGATTCGTTGTCGGAATGCCCCAGGTGATCCAGATGGAGATTTGCCCCAAGCTGGTTGGCCTTTTGAGAGATTCTCCGAATCTTGACTGGACTGCCCCAGATGATGGACACTGATCATGCCATGCCCCTTGATTGGAAGTGTTTCTTCCACTGGAGGTGACTCTTTTGTTGAGAAGATTTTTGTTCATAGGATATTCGTCGTGCGAATTTCTCTGTTGTTCAAATAACTAGTCATATGTAAACAATGTTATTTTAAGAATGCAAAAGCTTATGTCTGTCTTGAAATTTTGAAAAATGCATTTTTTGTAAAAGCAAGTGAGTTTTTTTTTGTAAGCTGTGATGTCAACTCGTTATTTTACCGCAAGCCTTAAGGAGTCAGGATACCTTTCGTAACAGTATGCTTTCGAACTAACCCATGCTTCAGCTAGGACTTTTGAGGGTTATAACGTGGCCTGGTTCACGGTTTAAGAAACAAAGGATAAAGGCTCAAGTTTATATTTGTACCCACCCACTCTTCATGATGTTCTTCAAACCTAAACTCAGTTGATCGTGCGTTAGACCTAGTTTGAGTCTTTGCTTTGATATTCCGGTGATGGTTCGGATATTGACAGTTTATTTTGAATGGGCAGTCATTTCCTTTTTTGTTGAGGGTTTGTAAGACCTCTTTTTTTTTTTATTTTGTTATCCCTGTTTTTTTTTGCCTGAACTGTTTCTTTTTGAATTTACAGTCAGCGGGATGCCCCAGTTTTGTAAGTCTCCTTCATAGGTTTTGACTTAATGGGCATTTATTTTGAGGGATAATAACTGCCTGTCCTTATGGTTATTCGGAACCATCACTGTCTTTTATTTTGTAAGAACTCCTTTGGTGCCATTCATTGTGCACCTGGATCAACTGAGAAGACTACCCTGCCCCAGGTTATGATTAAGGGTTTTAATTTTTTGTGAAAAGCAAAACTCCTACTTCTTTGTCTCGAAGGGGTTGACGAGGGATTATCTTCCTTATAACTCCAGTGTTTAGGAATTGAAACAATGCCTGTACCTCATCAGCGGGGTCTGTTCAAAAGCATACTGTAAATCGTGGTATCGTTTTCGTCATCCTCCCTCAAGAGGCTTAGAATTATTAATCGAGAGTTGGCATCAAAAAATGAAAGCAGTTTGAATATAGCGAATGCGAATATATTGATTCAAAACAGACATATGCGATGCACTAATGAAATAACAGCGTTTGACATGATAATTGTTTGAACAATCAAAAGAAAATTACAACTTGAAAATTCTAATGAACAAAATACATTATCGATGATTTGGTGTAGGATCAGTGTTCAAACTTGACGTCCTTGGCATCAATCAAGTCTTGGATCTTGTTCTTCAAGGTCCAACAGTCGTCGGTGTCATGTCCAGGACTGTCAAAATGGTAGGCACATCTCACACTCGGGTTGTATTTGGAAGAGGAAGTATCAGGATTTTGAGGAGGATCCTTCAGTGTGATCAGTTTTGCCTTCAGCAATTGTTGTAATGCCTGAGACAAAGACATGTTGATGTCAGTATACTTCATATCTTGATACTTTATCCTACGCCTATTGCTCTTTCTTAGTTGAAAGGGCGTGGGGTCAGAGATCTGGATTGCCCCTACATCATGACGACCCTTTTTACCATGTATAGCATTGGACTCTTTCTTCCCACTGTGGGGCTTTTTCTGAGCATCAGCAGGTGCAACTTATTGAATCTTTCCAGCCTTGATGCCAGCTTCAATCCTCTCCCCGGTCAAGATCAAATCTGTAAACCCAGCAGAAGAATTCCCAATCAGATGGTTGAAGAAAGGACCAGACATGGTCCCCAAGAACATGTCAACGAGCTCATGGTCAGTCAAAGGTGGTTGCACCCTGCCCGCCAGGTCTCTCCACCTTTGCGCGTACTCCTTAAAACCTTCACCCGTCTCCAGTGACATACCCTGGAGTTGGGTACGCGTAGGAGCAAGGTCGGCATTATACTGATACTGCTTATAAAAAGCAGTAGCCAAGTCCTCCCAGTTACGAATAGTGGTTCCATCCAGCTGATAGAACCATTCGAGTTGAGTCCCTAAAAGACTCTCCTGGAAGAAATGGATGCATAGATTCTTGTCTTCCGTGTAGGGCTGGATCTTCCTTGCATATGAACGGAGGTGCAGCTTAGGACAGGAAGCCCCGTCGTACTTTGCAAAGGCAGGTGCCTTGAACTTGTGAGGGATCACCACCCCAGAAGATAAGCCTAGGTCTCCGAAGTCCATCCCGGGCACCTGTTGAATCTCCATGGCATTTAGACGGTCCTCTAGTTGCTTGTACCTGTCCTCAGCTGGAGGGTACTGTTCATCATTTTAATCCGTCTCGGTGTCGGAGACCACTGGACTAGGAACCCTTCTCTCTTGGGGACTGTCCTTGCTTGCAGATGAGGTAGTCAGCTCAGCCTCATTCTGTGATCCATTCCCAGATCTGCGTCTAGGGTTGAACAAAACAGTCCTCTTCTTCTTCTTCTTCTATTTCAGAAGCAGAGTCTTCAAATCCTGTTGGCCCTGGGCTAGGCTCATCACCAACTCTTGGAACTGGGCGTTCTGGGCCTGGAGGGCCTTGATAGCTTGTTCATTGGATGATTCAGGATTCATGATGACTGCTGAAATAAACAGCGAAGAAGGTAAGTGACCTGTAAAAAGGGTACCTGTTATGCAATGATGTGTATGTATGCATGTAATGTTTTCAAGGGTCTCGCGTGGTAAACAGAGAAGCTTGTTAGAATTTGAATCTGGTGGCTTGATTGAAGGAACTGCATATTGTCGAGAGTCCTTCTTCAAGAGTCAAGGCTCACCATATCGAGTGGGTCATAGCCCCTGACTCAAGTCATCAACCTGGCTAGAGGAAAATAAATCCCCTTTGCCCCTTGCTGGACATTCCGGTTCATCATGACCTGCATCACAAGCCCTTGAGATCCTTGAAATGGATTAGTCCTTATGTAGGATGCATGCAATGGTATGATGGTATGGTGTTATGCTATGCGTGGAGTAATGTAGGTAAACCCTGTAATGAGTCCCAATTAAGGACTGTAAACAAACCCTGCAAGGAACTCAAGTGTCAGATAACAAGCATGCAAGTAGTCAAGTTTGAAGGCACACAAGTCACACAAAGAGCCCTTAGAGTTTAGGCCAGCATGAAGTTTGGGGTACTACCCTCTTGAAGTTGGTGGGATCAAACCTGTCCTATCAAAAGTAACTGGGTTCTAAGGAGCTCAATATCATTGGATTGTTTTCTGTGTTCATTGTTTCGATTTAGCCACTGAACTGGCGATCAAAATATTCCAAGAAAACAACCCTCAATGAGTGTAGTATCGAGTATCAACCAACTTCAGACTGCACCAAAGTCAGTTATATCACTACCCCTAAAGACGCCAAGATGGTTCAATTAAGGTTCCTAAGGTTAGTTGATGCTTCACGACACCACACGGCGGCCCCGTACTCTCCTTGACTTGACTCAAGGGTTACCGATACTCACCAAAGTGCCACATCAACGTAGCAGACTGCTTCAACCGTGTCGATATACCCCGCACAGTTCCCTCACAGCCTTGTTACTACTTTCTAAGAAGGTATCCCCCAGATCCGGGTTAGGATCTATAGTACTCCCAAGACAGGCCCAATAATATTAAAGCAAGCAAAACAAAGCAATTGAAAACACAAGTATGAGCTATCCTAAGGTACACCTCACTTTAATTATCCCCAGCAGAGTCGCCAGTTCTGTGATCGGTGGAAATAGAACTGACTGTTTTTTAGCTGGTTTCGCGAAATGTCGCGGAAGCAAGAGTCGCCACCGTCTTTTATTTTCTCCAACATGGAAAGGACAAAAGCACAGCAAAATTCCTTATGAGAATGTTTTTCGGTTCGGGAGGTAGATTTATAGAAAGGGAAGGTGTTCGCACCCTTTCTATCTGTGGTTATCCACGGGCTCTTAGGTACTTGCTCTTATGTTTTCAAAATGTTTGCTTTTTTAAAATGTGAGTGGGCTTAAAAAAGTTTCTTTGAAAGATTTCTGAATAACTCTTGTATCTGTCCTCAAGAGTGTTTGAAAAACTTGTTTTGAAAGCTTTTGAAAGTGTAAGGTGTGAAAAGATTTTTGATTTGTTTTTGAAAAGAGCAAGTAACAATGAGTCATCTACTTACCCTAAGGAATTAAGTTGTGTAAGTGTCCTTTAGGTAGTGCCATCCCACCATTGAGAGGTAGGTAGCACCACCGTTGGAGGTGTTCGGGTCAATTCGATTGTAGGGTCAGTGTGGTCACCGAAGCAACAGTTAGGACACCTTAGAAGCTACCCTTATGTCCTTGATCCTTTTTTAATCCGAGGCAACCGTTTCGAGGCAACTGTTCCGAGGCAACTGTTTCGAGGCAACTGGATCATGGACATAAGGACCGCTAAGACATCCTATACTTGACGACCACGTTTCGAAGGCAACGAGTGAGGCGTACCCTAGAAGTGGTGTGTGTATTGTGTGTTGTTTTCATGTTATGTTTGTCTTTGTTATTAGTGAGCTACGAGTTGTTTTTATGTACATACATTCTTTCATGCAAGTTTAGCAGTTAAGGGGTGCGGAAAGTAAATTGCGGAAACATAAATCCTACGCTATTACAAGGCGCGGGTCTTATACATCGCCAAAAATTACAAAGACCCGTTTTTTAGTAAATAAGTACGGAAATTTAATAAAGCGATAAACCTATTTAACTATTACATTCTTGAAGGCAATTACATAATAATCAAATAAAGTAAATGCGCGCGAATAAATTAATCGGGAATGTCTAAGGGTGTTGACCCTTTTTTAGAAAAGAAATTGATTTTTTTGGTCTTTTTTTTGTAATTAAAATGAAATTAAAGCTAATTAATGACTAATTAATTAATTTAATTAAAAGAAAATATTTTTTTATTTTTTATTTTTATGTTTTATTGAAATAAAATAAATGAAATAAAATTAAAATTGAACCTTACCTAATTCTAGATCTATTTTAATTATTTAAGAAAATGAATTAAAATGGCCTAATTAAACTATTTTAGTTAATGTTTATTTACAAAATAATAATAATAATAATGATGTAATTCTATTTTTTTTTTTATGAAAATATGCTAATTAAGTTAATTTGTTAATAAAAATAAAATAAAATAAAGCAAGTAAATAAAAAAGAAGAAAATGTCAAAATAAAATAAAAGGAAAAGTAAAAACCCAAGGGGTGTGGACTGAAATTTGGAGGTGTTGAATTGAGAATTGTGGCCCATTTGAACAAGGCCTGTATGACTTTTTTGATCACCTACAACATGCTTGACTCCAGACCATGGTGTTCCTTTATTTTGTCCCCTGGATCTGCCTTGGATGACACTTGGCTTGTTGAGATATGAGGTCTATAGTGTTCCTCTTTTGAGAATCTGCATGTTAAAGTAATGAAAAAAATGATATGGAAATTATATGGGACCTGGGAAGAACTTACAGCGCGGTATGAGCCTCAAGACTTGGCAAAGGTTGCTTTAGCCACGTGCTTGTTTTGATCTGAAGATGCTCGCAACTCTCACTTTTTGAATAATTTTTGGTTTTGCTCTTGGTCGTTTCTGCACACACTCTCTTTTGAATGAGGTTGGGAAGACTTGTATATATAGTAATGTAAAGTGTATCAATAAGAATAATGGTCATTAAGCTTATGCAATTATGTTCTTGATTTCCTCCATAACCACTATTGAAATAACTTGCCTTTTGTGTCAAAATTTGAATTTCTTGCTTGGATTAGGCCTTGCACGAATTTGGAAGGTGAGTGATGGTGTATCAAAGCATTTCAATACAAAATATATCCTTTAATTAATTTTCTTGATTTTCATTTGAATTTTAAAGATTTAAAATGATTTAAATCAAATAAAATTAAATAAAAATGGAAAATTTAACTTTTAATCTTGAAATAAATTGTGGGACACGTGGGAGGCATGGCCAAGCTGAAACAAGTGGAAAAAGTGGGCCCCTTTTGTCAAAAATGAAGTTTCAAGGATAATTGACTTTGGCCATTTCACAAAAATTTCCCAACTTCTCCAATGCATATCTTGCTCAATTTTAAAGCTATGAACATGTTCTTTGACATTTTGGAAAGGTCTTGAAGTCCTCTAACCAATGTCTTTGGTCCCATGTCATTTTGATTTACCAATCTCAAGTTATGGTCTTTGACTCAAAGTGCCTTTTTGTTGACTTTTGAAAATGACCTATAATGTTGAAATTGATAACTTTATGTGAGAGCATTTCTTGAACTTGGAATGTGAAGATGAGTTGTAGGAAATGTATTCCCCTTAAAGATGAGAATTGGATGGGATTTTTCCGATGAACCATGAAAAAGTTATGCCTTGGTCAAGTTACAATTGACTTTTCAACTGTCCAAAAATGGAAACTTTTGCATCTTGATGATTTTTGAGCCATTCTTGTGGAATCATGATCAAGACTTGATCAAATGATGATTGTGGCTTCAAAATAAGATGTTGACCAAAAATTTTGACTTTTGACTGCCAAATGACCATTTTACCCCTACAGTTGATTGTGGAGCAACTAGGACCTTTGACTGTGCAACTTGACCTTGTGAGCCTTGAAACTTGACATGTAGGTGCTTGACAATGTATATGAGCATATGGGACTTGATTGAGCCCTTGAAAACCTCAACTTTCTTTGCAAGAACCAAAACCCTAGTTTGACTGGCTTAGGAGAGTGGTTGACTGTGTAGCCCTTGAGAAGACTTGAGCAAATTGAGATGATGCTTGTCAAAACTTTGAAGAATATGGGAGGGCAAATTTTGGGGTACAACAGTCGCCTATCAAAATGATCAAGTCCCTTCAAGCATATTGCCAAAGACACTTGGCACCATTGCATTCATGGTCCATACGATGACCCGCGCCCGTCCCGTTAAACATCCTAAACGCAAGATTGTCCACCAAATTCAATGGTGGAACAAAATTGTTAAAAAGGGGTTGAAAACATATAGAAAACCTTTGAGTACAATAGGGGTAGACAAAACTCTTAGTTACTTGAGATCAACTTGCAAAAACACTTGCCTCCTTTTCAAAAACCACACTTCACAAACACTTTCAAAATAAACTCTCCAAAAACATTTTGAAACATCTTTTCGAAAAGATACACACCGTTGTATATACTCAAACACGAGTCATTACAATGGTTGCCGAAACAAAGGCGTCTATTTCAAAAAACATTTTCAAAACACACACATACACCACAATTTCAAGCAATCAAAAATCAAGGCAAGTGATCTAAAACCAAGTAACTAAGAGCCTATGGATAACCATGGATGAAAAGGGTGCTAATACCTTCCCTTTTCATAATCTACCCCCCGAACCCACGAAATATCTCAAAAAGGTTTTTCCTGTGCTTTTTAACCTTTCCTTTAGGATAAAATAAAAAGTCGGTGGCGACTCTTGCTAAACCGAACAAGTGCGAATACAAACGCAAAACTCAAGTCAGTTCTCCCACCGTATCACAGAACTGGCGACTCTGCTGGGGAGAAATTTAAAAGTGGGGATACCTTAGGGTTTTTAGATCACCCTCTTGCATGATTAATTGTTTGCTTTGATTGCTTTACCTTTGTGATTCTCTTGTTTGGGCTTGAAATCCTACACCCGGATTTGGGAAACATTCATAGATAGCAATACATTGTGGAAACTGTGCGGGGTATACCGACACGGTTGAAGCAATAGCTATATTAGTGCGACATATTTGTGAGTACCGGTAACCCTTAAGTTCAATCAAGGAGAGTACGGGGCCGCTGAGTGATGTCACTAAGCACTAATGACCTAGAACCTTACTTGACCATCTTGGCCTTTTATTAGGGGTAGTGAGATGACCGGCTTTGGTGCAGTCCATAGTTGGTAGATACTCGATACTACACTCATTGAGGGTTGTTTTCTTGGAATATTTTGGTCGCCAGTTAAGTGGCTAAATCAAAACGATGAACACAGAAAACAATCCAATGATATTGAGCTCCTTAGAACCCGGTTACTATTTATAGGACAGGTTTTTAAGCCAACTACACTCAAGAGGGTACTTACCTATGAAACCCATGCAAGCCTGAAACTAGGGTTTTGCGTGATTTGCCTGTACATATGTTTGTGCATACATCATGAACATCATAAAGCATCATATGCATACACTAACCATTTCAAGGGTTTGGATCTTCACCTTTGTTCTTGTTTTGTAGGTCATGGAAATTCCACGCAGGAAAACTATCCAAGTCAATCTTGTGAGAATCCCTCCCCAACTCAAGGAGCTCACATCCAGAATTCCCGAAAGCTCCCCCTTCAGTGAAAGACATGGTAGACTACTCAGCCTAGTCAACACCAGCATTGAAGAAGACATGATGAAGGTTTTGTTCCAGTTCTTTGACCCCCTTCACCACTATTTCACATTCCCCGACTACCAATTAGTGCCCACTTTGGAGGAATTTTCTCAACTCCTGAGAATTCCTATCCTTAATCAACTACCTTTCAACGGTACGGAAAAGGAACCAAAGCCTGAAGATGTTGCTCGAGCACTACACTTGCAACCATCCGACATCAAGGGGCATTGGGAAACTAGAAGCGGTGTCAAAGGCTTCTTAGCAAAATTCTTGTTTGAGAAGGCACAAGAGTGTTGGAATTCCTTGGACCTACAAGCCTTTGAAGAAATTGTGGCGCTCCTCATTTATGGGTTGGTTTTGTTCCCAAATCTTGACCAGCTTATAGATTTCAACGCTATCAAGATCTTCTTATCCAGGAACCCCATACCTACAGTGCTTGGGAACATCCTCCACTCATTTTACACACGAACAATGAGAAAGAGAGGTGTTCTCATGTGTTGTACTCCTCTCCTTGCAAGGTGGTTTATTTCGCAGAAGAATGACCAAGGCCTAAAGTGGTCACAACGGTTGATGACCCTCACTCACTCTGATGTGCATTGGTGCTCTCGGTCCAGAGAGAATATCATCATCGTCGATCGCTGCGGAGAGTTCCCTAATGTCCCATTACTTGGAATTAGGGGAGGCATTACCTATAACCCTTGTCTAGCTTTGAGACAGTTTGGATATGCACGGAGGGATGGCCCTCATGACATGTTGATTCCTGACCTAGTTTTTGACTTCGACAACGATGTGCAAGGACTTCGCCAAAGATTCATCAGAGCCTGGAGGATGCCTAACAAGGTAGATACTAAGACGCTGGGGCACAAGAACTCCATTCCTCTTGAGCCTTATCTCAAGTGGGTCCGAACCCAAGCCCAGAGTCTGATGATGCCTTACCCTCATGTTCTCCCTGTGATTAGAGAGCCCATCAAGGAAGGAGAGGTTCCCTACACCGTCCGGTACCCCGACATGCCAACGTCATGGGAGGAGATGCAGAAGAGTTGGATCCAGCTCAGGGAAGAGAGAGATACCTTTGAAGCCAGCTTCTACACCGGCGAGAAGAAGGTTTTAGAGCTCACCCGCCGACTCCATGAGGAAGAGACCCTTAACACCTACATCGCACCAAAGAGGATGCGCAATGTCTTTTTACCTTGAGAAGTTTTTGTAATATTTGGCCCATGGGGCATTTATGTACTAACAAATTTCTTCTTATTAATATGACGTGCGTTCTCTTTTGTTTGCAACAATTTTGAATATTCTAAATCCTTGAATGCATTGCATACAAAAGCATACCATTCATCATGTGCATAAGCAGGTCTCCACACCAGGTTTCCTTATCTTTCTGCTGTTTATTTCAGTAAGATGGATCTCGAGCAAACGGTCAAGGACTTGCAGTCTCAAAACGCACATTTTCAACAACTCCTGATGACCTTGGCTAAGGGTCAGGAGGATCTGAAAACCCTGCTTGGGAACAAAGACCAAGTAAAGAAAAAGAAGAAGAGAGTCGGGGTGGCTACCTTAGGGAGAAGGTTTGAAGGTGAATCCAGAAGGGTTATTGAATTTCCCTCTGCATCCGAGGAAGAAACCAGCAAGGGAAAGGGGGCTGCACCACTTTCCGAGTCCGAGGCTGAGGAAGAAGAGGCTCAGGAAGATGAAGACTACACAGAGCAGCAATACCCGCCCGCCGATGATAAGTACAAAAACTTGGAAGACAGGTTGGCAGCTATGGAGCTGCAGAGAGTTCCCGGCTTGGATTTCGAAGATTTGGGATTAATCGCTGGAATTGTGATCCCCCCGAAGTTCAAAGTACCAATTTTTGCCAGATATGATGGGCTGTCTTGCCCAAAAATGCACCTAAGGTCGTACGTTCGAAGAATCCAACCTCACACTTCTGACAGAAACCTTTGGGTACATTTCTTTCAAGATAGCCTGTCTGGCACTCAGCTAGACTGGTTTTACAAGCTGGAAAGGTCGGAGATACGTAGTTGGGAGGATATGGCAGCTGCTTTTTATCGCCAATATCAGTATAATTTTGATCTGGCACCAACCCGCACTCAGCTGTAGAGTATGGGAATGGCCTCAAGTGAGGGATTTAAGGAATACGCCCAGAAGTGGCGCGATCTGGCTGGAAGGGTGCAGCCGCCTCTCTCTGATAGAGAACTTGTTGATATGTTCCTTGGGACCCTGTCTGGTCCATTCTTTAATCATCTGATCGGTAGCTCTTCCTCAGGGTTTACTGAATTAATTCTGACTGGCGAGCGGGTAGAAGCCGGTATCAAGAATGGGAAGATTCAGAAGGATGCCTCTGCATCTACAATCGCTAAGAAACCATTTCCAGCAAAGAAAGAAACAGCTGATGTGTATTCTCAGAGAAGAGCGGAGAAGACTGAGCGTCGGCCGGCTGTGGGGGCCGTGATGATCCAAAATCCATCAAATGATCAGCCTCGTTATAACCAGTCCAGGCCAAATCAGCAACGGGTGGAACGGCCGCAACGGCAGTTCACCCGCATCAATATGACACCGGCGCAAGTGCTTCCCCATCTGTTGAAGTTGAATCTCGCCACTATCAAGGAGGCACCAAAAAATGTGAACACTTCTTCTCCGCATTATCACCCCAATGCTAAATGCGCCTACCACTCTGACAGTGTTGGGCACGACACCAACGATTGCTGGGCACTTAAGCATAAGATACAAGACTTGATAGAAGCGAAGGAGGTTGAGTTCGATGCTCCAGAGAAACCAAATGTGATATCTGCTCCGATGCTGAAGCACGGTCGAAATGTCCATGCTATTGAGGAAGATTTGTATGTTTCTGATGTCAATGACCTGATAACTCCGCTGTTAACCATCAAGTTAAATCTGTTAAAGGCCGGGATTTTCCCGGGATGCAAAGAAGATTGTTATTGTTGTTACTCTCTGCCAATTGACTGCCCGTTACTGAAGAAAGGCATCCAAGGCCTGGTGGACAGTCGACAAATTCTGTTTGAAAAAGTTTCTGTTGTTCCGACCCCTACTGAAGATGTTTCAATTATCACCAATCACGCCAATCTTTCCAAGGCCGTCAGAAAGCCTGTTAAGATTACATCTGCTACAAAGTATGTTCCTCTGAAGATAACTATGCCAGGGCTTGTCCCCTACAGTTCTGAAAAGTCAATACCATGGAATTACGGTGGAGAAATCTACTACCATGGTATTAAACAAGTTGAAATAACCAAAGGAAGCTCTGATGAAGAAGATGCCAGCATTGGGAACATTGCCGGCACAAGCAAGATCACCCGAAGTGGGAGAATATTTTCTCCAGAGATTGCCCCCCCAAAGGCAATCTTTGGACCCTCGTCTGCCGCCGAAGTTATTCATGCACCAATAAAACTTTCCGTTAGAACCCCATTGATTGAAGACGCCGCTGTTCCTATTGTTGTCCCTCCAACTTCTGTTGATAAAGGTAAAGGGATTCAAGATGAGCTCGTCAGGACGAGGGCTCAACCTTTGGTCGTCCCAGAAACCTCTAAGAAAGAGATGGAGGAGATCTTGAAGATAATCAAAAAGAGTGATTTTGACGTGGTAGAGCAACTGGGGCAAACCCCCTCGAAAATCTCCATGTTAGCATTGCTACTTTGTTCAGAGGCGCACGCCAAAGCATTGATAAAATTCCTGAAGACAGCCCATGTGCCCCAGGAAACCTCTGCCGACCAATTCCAAAACTGTGTAGCCAGTCTTACAGCAGACAACGGTTTAGGTTTCTCTGATGCTGACCTAACCTCAAAAGGAAGAAAACACAACGACGCATTACATGTGTCAGTAGAATGTCAAGGAACTACTCTGGCCCATGTTCTAGTCGACACTGGTTCTTCTCTGAACGTGCTGCCTAAGAAGGCCCTCGACCGTTTAGACTGTGAAGGCCTGGAGTTAAGACCAAGTAATATCATTATAAGGGCATTTGACGGATCAAAGAGAATGGTACATGGGGAGGTAGACATTCCCATTAAGGTTGGCACATAGGTTTTCCCCTCAACTTTCTATGTGATGGACATTCGTTCGTCATACTCTTACTTATTGGGAAGACCATGGATACACAATGCTGGGGCAGTCACCTCTTCCCTACATCAAATGCTGAGGTACCCTATCAAGGGAAAAATCGTAACCGTCCACGGTGAGGAGGAGTATATGATCAGCCACCTGAATTCTTTCCGATATGTAGAGGTAGAAGGTGAATTCATTGAAACGCCATTCCAGCACTTCGAGGAAGTATCTCCTGAAGTGGAAGTAGCAAAAGTGGTAGCTGATGTACCGAGGCAGATGTCCAGGATGGCATCTCTAAAAGACGCGAAGGCCGCAATGAAGGAAGGGAAGAGCTCAACATGGGGGCAGTTGTCGGACATTCCTCACAAAACAGACAAGTTTGGTTTAGGATTCACTGCTGCGGGGCAGAAAGCTATGCGCCTCTCAAAGGTTGAAAGAGCACCCATCAAGATCTCTCCTTATGGGATCAATGCTTTGGAAGGTGAAGACGAAGAGGCCAACATTGAAGATTGGATCTACCCAACCATCGAAGGGGGACTACGCAACTGGGAGGTTAAGGACTTTGTCCCCATTACTTTTATTAATCAGTAATTATCTATCAAACATTTCCTTTGGTCTGTAATAATTACTTTTGAACAATCCGTACACTACTTGTTCACCTCATGCCTTGCCCGGGGCATGTAGGTCCATTTGTAAGGGTTTTGATTATCTTCATATCCATATGCCATGTTTAATGATTCATTGGACGTTTTTCATTGATAAACTGCTGTGTTCATTTTCGTTCCCTTTTTTGCATTTTTCTTGTTTAAGGATGGCTATCCCTTACACACACCCACACTCACAAATGCAGGTACCCATCCACTCTGGATTCTATGGGTGACTATTCTTCTATGTCCTTCAATAACTCTGAAGATCTGGTCAATCAGGCTGAGTATGAAGATGACGAAGGTTGTAAAGTACCAGGGGAACTAGCCAGACTTCTACAGCAAGAGGAAAGGGCCATCTTACCTCACAAAGAGTCGTTGGAAACTGTCAACCTAGGAACGGAGGAAGACCGGAAGGAAGTGCAAGTGGGTGCCAATCTGGAACCAAGTGTCAAGGAGCGCCTGATACAGCTGTTAAATGAGTACGTTGAAATCTTCGCCTGGTCTTACGAAGACATGCCGGGTTTAGACACAGACATCGTGGTTCACCGTCTCCCTACAAGAGAGGATTGTCCACCGATAAAGCAAAAAGTCCGCCGAATGAGGCCCGATATGTCTGAGAAAATTAAGGCAGAAGTGATGAAACAATTCAACGCTGGCTTTCTGGCTGTTACATCCTATCCTCAATGGGTTGCTAACATCGTGCCAGTTCCTAAAAAAGATGGCAAAGTCAGGATGTGTGTAGACTACCGGGATTTAAACAGAGCCAGCCCCAAAGATGATTTTCCGCTACCGCACATTGACATTCTGATTGACAACATAGCTCAGCACAAAGTGTTTTCCTTCATGGACGGATTCTCGGGCTACAACCAGATTAAAATGGCCCCCGAGGACATGGAGAAAACAACCTTTGTCACACAATAGGGTACTTTCTGTTACAAGGTGATGCCGTTCGGACTGAAGAACGCAGGGGCAACTTATCAACGCGCCATGGTAGCTTTGTTTCATGATATGATACATCATGAGATCGAATTTTACATAGACGATATGATAGCTCGGTCACAAACAGAGGAGGAACACCTTGAACACCTGGAAAAGCTGTTTGCCCGGTTGAAAGAGTACAAACTCAGGCTGAATCCAAGTAAGTGTACTTTTGGAGTTAGGTCTGGTAAACTTCTAGGGTTTATTGTCAGCAACAAAGGCATTGAGGTCTGTGATACGGTGGGAGAACTGACTTGAGGTTTTGCGTTTGTTTTTGCAAATGTTTCGGTTGAGCAAGAGTCACCACCGACTTTTTATTTTATCCTAAGGAAAGGTTTAAAAAGCACAGCAAAAACCTTTGAGATTTTTCTTGGGTTCGGGGAGTAGATTATAGAAAGGGAAGGTATTAGCACCCTTTCTATCCATGGTTATCCATGGGCTCTTAGGTACTTGCTTAGATCAACTTGCCTTGGTTTTCAATTGTTTGAAATGGTGCTTGGTGTGTGATTTTTGAAAATGTTTTGAAAAGATGCCTTGTATAGGCTACCCTTGTAACAATTCTTTACTCGAATGTTTTACAAAAGGTGTTTTGTCTTTTGAAAAGATGTTTCAAGGTTTTTTTTGAAAGTTCGTTTTGAAAGTGTTTGTGAAGTGTGGTTTGAAAATAGGCAAGTGTTTTCTTGGCAAATTGACAAGTACTTAAGAGTTATCTACCCTAAAATTTTCTCAAAGATTCTTGTTATGTTTTAAACCTTTTTGACAATTTTGTTCCACCATTGCATTTGGTGGACAATCTTGTATTAGGAGGTGAAATGGATGGGCGTGGGTCATCGTTTAGACCATAATTGCAATAGTGTTAAATGTCTTTGGGCAATTTTTTCTTTGAAAGGGATTTGATCATTTTAGGCAACTTTTTTGAAAGCATCATCGAGGGACTTATGATCATTTGATTGTTTGTTTTACCCAAAGAAACCTAACATGCAATATGGCCCAATTATTTGAAGGCAACAAAGTGGAATACCCTAGGGGTGCAAGTGTGAGATGTGTTGTCCATTTTCATGCTTGATTATCTTGAGATTAGGTCAAACTATTTTGTTCGTTTTATTCGCATACAAGCCCTAATTCTAGCATGGTATATTTAGAAAGCGTTAAAATGCGAAAAATAAAATTCCTACACTATTACAACACAATAATATGGGGAGGGGGGTACAAATGTTCAAATGGGTATTTAGACAAGAAATTAAATCTAGCTATTACATCATTTTCTTTGAATATTTACAATATGATTAAAAGCATAAATTAAATAGAAATAAAACAAATATGCAAGAATGCAAAAAGGATTTTTATATGCATGAAAAAGTATTATTTATGTAAAATAAAAAAAGAAATAAAAAGGTATTATTTTTGGAGTATTTTCATATTTAGGGCAAAACCCTAATTTTAATCAAAAGGGTATTAATTTTTAGTATATGTAATATTTACTATTTATATACAAAGAATAAAAATGTAAAATGTAAAAATGAAGTATATTTGTAAAAATGTATTTTTAATGTTAAATATTAATAAAATAAAATATGTATATTTTTGGTACTTTATTCTAAGTGTACTAATATATATATATATATATATATATATTTATTTATATTATTTACAAAAATATGTATTATATATATTAATTAATAATATTTAATATTTTAATAAAAAAAGTATTTTTTCTATAAAATATTTTCAGAAAGTAGAACAAAATAAAAGTGCATAAAAAAATATATTTGCACTATTTTAAATAAAAAGTATATGTATTTAATTATTTATGTACAAACTAAAAGAAATATCAAATAAATACCTAATAAATTCAAAAATGGTGAGAAAAAATATTTTTAAATTTTTAATATCATGAGAAAAAATAAACGAGTCAATTAAAAAAAGAAAAAGTCACAAAACATTAAAAATAAACCAAATGGGCTCAGGGGGTTCAGAAGTAATTGTATGGTGCAAAAAGAAAAGTCAACACAAGCCCAGCCCATGAAGACCTTTCTTCAACCTCCAGCCTTCTGTTTGAACAAAAACACGCGCCACTTTCTTCCATTGCAAGGTCCTGATTCCTTGAGTTTTAGCAAAAACTTCCAACATCAAAACTGTTAAGCATCTTCCCACGAATTCACACATATAAAAAACATGTTTTAACTCTCAGAAATGAGAGAGAATTTCTTCTCTCCCAATTCTTAACCTAATTTTTGTTCAAAGTTCAGGCATCAAATTTTCTAAGCATACATAATATAAATGAAATCTAATTATATGGGCATGTTCAGGGCAATGATTATGACATATTCTCTTCACAAACCTAAAGCTAACAATGCCTAATAAGAGAGATACGAATTCAAAAACTTACCTGTTCAGTTGAAGTTCTATCTGGCAATGGAGAAGCTCTCAGTGCAAGATAATGGTTGGTATAGCTTCCTTGAGGTGTGGTGATGCTGTTCCAATATTTACTTTGCCTTGAGACACCTTGAATTGAGCTGTAGAACTTCAACTGCAAAATGAAAAAGTAAAAATGGTGGAACTTGTTAGAGGAATTACAGGTCGTGTTTCAAGTTTTGGTTAGCTTGCATAGATGCTAGGGAATGTGTGTGAACTGGTTTGGACAAGAAAACTTGAGAGGAATGAAAGATGGCACTCAAACTGTAGGCCTTGCCCTGTTCTTGCAGTTTGAAGGTGATTCTGGGATTGGGAGTGTATGAGGGTTGTTAGGGTCGTGTATTAGCTTGGTTGGGATCTCTTGAATGTGTTTCACCAGTTTGCTTAAGGGTTTGCAAGCTGATATGAGAGTTGTGTTGAACAATGCAATGTTTCTTAGCACTTAAGCAAAAAAGGTCAAGTTGGTGTTTAGGCAGCTAGAGGCCCCCATAACATGCTGCATAACTCAGTCTTGATCAGTGTGATCAATCCCTAAACTTGAGCTAAAGAGATCTTAACTGTACTTCTTGGATTTTCAATTGGACATAAAGTTACCTTTTGCAAAAATGGAAGAAATGCTTTATCTATAAATGGATTAATCTTCTAGGCAATGCTTGAACACACAAAACATGGTCTTGGCACAAAGGTTTGGAATTAAATTTATGAGTGTAATTGAGGTAAAAGGCCTGTAATCAAGTGGCATGCTGAGTTTTGAAAATGCATAGTGTTATGAACATGTAACTTGGCCTAATCAAAAGTGAGTTTTTGCTATATTGTGAAATTCGATTCTCCCTAACCATGAGGTTGTTTGAGAAGTTCTTGGACATTTTGGAAATCTTGGAATGTGTACTACAATCCATCTTTGAAATGCAAATTGAAATTCCAAGTGGAAGTGTATGGAAAATGGCCTTGAAGTTGGGTAGAAAACCTTGTCAAAATAGGTTAAAATTTCACTAAGTTAAGAATGGTTTAGTGCCCTTATTCAAAAATTTGTAACTTGAGATACAAGCCTCATTTGGGAAAACTTTGTGAATCAAAGTTGTAGATTATGCAACAAGCTACAACTTTCATGTTTTGACTTTTGTTTGAATCCAAATAGATCTTGGTGAGAAAGTGGGGCAAAGTTGGGAAAAAATTAGGGTTTTTCATAACTTAGAAAAATTCTAAGTTATGAAAAATTCTCATTTCTAACCCTAATTTGCATTTTTTGATTTCTTGGTGAACAAGTTTCATGATTTGGCATGTTTTGATGAAAAATGAATCTTGACTCTTGATTTTGACCAAAAAGTCAAAGTTTGACTTTTCAGTATACAGTCAAAATTGATCAATTGACTGGGAAATTCAACTGTCAATCTTGTGTACTTGGGATCTTTTGAGTTTGTTGAGCATGTCAAGATAATTCCATGGGGTCCTTGAGTCCATATGTGAGCTTGGTTTGCCATTGGTTGGGTCAAACAGTCAAAAATTGCCTTTGTGCAGTCAAAACCCTAAAAATGACCATTTTGCCCTTTTAGTGATCTGATCAAATTTCTTGTGGAATTGTGATCCAAACTTGATCAAATGGTCCATGTGAGTTCATAATGTTGATGTGGGTCAATTTTCATGAGGTTTGACTGTCAATTGGCCACAGTTGACCTTTTCCCCAATACAATTGATTTATAGGTCAACTGTCCAATTGACTGGGCAAAACTTAGAATCAAGACTTGAAACTTGATGAGGATAAACTTGGGAGTCTAATATGAAGCATGAAAGTCATCTTAGGCATTTTAGGTCAAAACATCTTTGTGCAAACACAAACCCTAATTTGGGTCAACAGTGCAAGGAGAAGTCTTGAGCAGATGAAACCCTAACTGGATCTTGAGCTTCAAGGGCTTTGTGGTGAGAAATCAATGAGAAAAGGAAGGGAAAATTTTGGGGTACAACAAGGTCGATCCAGCAAAAGTGAAAGCAATACAAGAGATGCCTGCTCCCCGTACCGAAAAGGAGGTTAGAGGGTTCTTGGGGCGCTTGAACTATATTGCCAGAGTCATCTCTCACCTGACTTCTACCTGTGAGCCAATTTTCAAATTATTAAAGAAGGATCAGGTAGTCGAATGGAACGACGATTGCCAAGCTGCTTTTGATAAAATCAAGGAGTATCTGCTAGAACCTCCTATTCTGATGCCGCCCGTCGAAGGAAGACCATTGATCATGTATCTAACCGTCTTGGATAACTCAATGGGGTGTGTTTTGGGCCAGCATGACGAGTTTGGTCGAAAAGAGCATGCTATTTATTACCTTAGCAAAAAGTTTACCGACTGTGAGACTCGCTACTCCCTGCTCGAGAAAACTTGTTGCACTTTGGTATGGGCTGCTCGCCGACTAAGGCAGTTGTGATCGGTGGATCTGGAACTGACTGTTTAACGCTGGTTCGTGAAATGTCGCGGTAAGCAAGAGTCGCCACCGTCTTTTATTTTCTCCAATTGGAAAGGACAAAAGCACAGAAAAATTCCTTATAGAGATTGCTCTCGGTTCGGGAGGTAGATTATAGAAAGGGAAGGTGTTAGCACCCTTTCTATCCATGGTTATCCATGGGCTCTTAGATACTTGCTCATTTGTGTTTTCAAAATTGTTTGTTTTCTTCTCAACTGTGGGTTTAAAAAGTTTCTTTGAAAATTCCAGTTCGACTCTTGTATCGGTCCTCAAGAGTGTTTGAAAAATTGCTTTCGAAAGCTTTTTGAAAATGTGTTGGTGTGAAAAGTATTTTTGAATTTTGTTTTGAAATTTAGAGCAAGTATCTACGAGGACCTACCTACCCTAAGGAATTCGTCTGTGTAAATGTCCTTAAAAGTAGTGCCATCCCACCATTGAGAGGTAGGTAGCACCACCGTTGGAGGTGTTCGGGTCAATTCGAAGGTTAGGGACATGGTGATCACCAGAGCAATGGGAAGACACCTTAGAAGCTACCCTCATGCCAGGTTCCCGGATCATGAGGACTTACTAAGACATCCTCTACTCGACGATCACCTTTCGAGGCAAGGCAACAGTGAGGCGTACCCTAGGGGTGGTGTGTGATTTGTGTGTCATGTTCATTTGCATTTATCTTGTTCATGTCAAAGTGATCTATGCGTTTGTTTTTATTTAATCATTCATTCTTGCATGCATTTGTTAACAGTTAAAAAGTTGCGGAAATTAAAAGTTCTAAACTATTACAAAGGCGCGGGTCCACATCGCCAAATTAAAATCCAGGACCCGATTTGACAGAAAGTAAATAAAGTGCGAGAAATAAAATGTCCGAGTTTACAAGGCTTTGGGAGAATTACATTAATATTTACAAGAAATAAATAAAATGCACGAATTGAATAAAAAATCGCAGGCGAGGGCGTTGGACCCTTTTTAAGGAAATTAAATTATGATAATTAAATTAATGAAATAAGAATGAAAAAAGAAATTATTTTGAGATTTTTGTATTTATGGTTTTTTATGAGAGAATTAAATGAAATCTAACCCTATTTCTAGTTGTTTTTTAATTTATTAAGAAAACATATTAAAATTAAACCTAAGATTAATCTAATTATTTACATGGTAATTTAATTACAAAAATAATATTTAATAATTAATTATTGTGAAAGAAAAGAAAAAAAAAGGATAAAAATTGATTAAAACCTAATTCTACCAATTTTAAGTTTATTAAGAAAAATGTTTAAATTAAACCTAATTTTACAAAGCTAAAATTAATTAGTGATATTTATTTACAAAAAAAAATAACATTAAATAAAAATACTTATTTTTTTGTCTTTTTTCTGATTTTTATATTATTTTATTTTTTTATGAAAATAAATTAAATTAAAGGAACTAATTAAAAAAGAAATAATTGAAACAAATAAAATAAAGAAAAGAAAAGAAATACAATACCTTGGGGGGTTCTGTCCCCAATTGGAGGTGAATTAGGGTGGTTTGGCCATGTACTGGTGTCATGCATAAGTTGTTCTACTTTGGCCATTTGGCTTTTGGCTTTTGGCCATTTGCGTTTTGGCTTTTGGCCATTTGTGTTCTGGCTTCAACGTTCCTTAATGTCTGGCTTAATGTCTGCCTCGCCATGTATTTGACTTTTGGCTTTTGGCCTTTTGGCTTTTGACTTTTGGCCTCAACGTCCCTTAATGAACCTACATGGGATCCTGTCTAAACCTGTAGTGTTGAATCTCATGAAAACATTAAATAAAATCATAAAATGCAAATAAAGCCAATATATAAAGAAATTTAATGTTTAGGCACAATATGGCATGTATGAATGATTATATCCTTTTGATCATGGAGATCAAATCAACCTTATCCTTACTGGAAAAGTAGTGACATGAATGATTTTATGCCCTTTGGATCATGGAGATCAAGTCAGCCTTACCCTTACTGAAGAAGTAATAAGATGTTGGTTTGTAACTGAGATGGCTTGTTTGTAGTGAGAGAGGGATTTGTAATAAGGATTTCAAGGTTTTAGGGTTCTTGAAAGAATTTGATATTCTAACAGTGTTGTGGCAAGGTTTTTTTCTCTCTTCTTTTCTCCTCTCTCCTCCCTCTGGTTTGTGTGAAAAGAAGGTGATTATATAATGGAAATTAGGGTAAAGCAAATGGGCTTTGAATGTGCAATTGGGTCTCCAATATTCACTTGAATTCGTCACTTTCCAGGCTAAATCGCAGGGACTTAAGTGCATTTTTTGAAGTTGAAATGTGAAAACAAAATGTAGCCGACATCGAGAACTAACTCCTGTCCGAAAATAGACTCAATCGGATAAACGGTGAATTAGTTATGAATTTTTGAAGTTTCAGCTCAGACAAACTTATTTTGGGCTTCAGTGTCGACTCTGACACGTTCTTCAATAAAAAACTGGTATTGATCGGTGCATAATTTGGTCTCGACTTTTGAAGCAAAGTTGTAGATCTATGAGTCAGTGACCTTGTGTAAAAATATGAGTCCAATCCGATAAAAATTGACCGAGTTATGAATTTTCGAAGTTTCGGCTCAGATGAAATAATATTCAGCATTCAGGATTTTCAGCGTGTCACGCACTCTGAGCAAAAAACGAAGGCCTTTTGAATACCGTTTGAACTCAATACCTTCTGTGAAAATGTAGCCAACTCAATTTGTGAAATTTTGGCGCCGGAACCAGCTCGATACAATGAAAATCGACCAAGTTATGATTTTTTGAACATGACGCAAATAAACTTCTGTCACAAATTTTCTGTGCAAAAATACTTGATAAATCCACATTTTTGAAGACCTTCTGATCGAAATTGGCTTCCAGCCGTGAGAGATGAAAACGTAGATAATGTCAAGACGGAATTTTGGCCACCGGAACGGGTTCAAAACGAGCCACGATCTTCAAGTTATGAATTTTTTAGCGCGTAAAAACTGCACTTTCAGCACACTTTTTCACCATATTTCTTTAAGAAAACTCGCACATTCGGATACCTTCTTTAAAGAATTGACGCTTGAGCCGAACCTGAATTTGAGAATACGTTATCAGAGATATCTTGGCGAAAGAATACCTGAATATGACGCGCCGGGTTGGACTTGTGAATTTTTCTTGAAATATTTTGAGAAATATGGGAGGGCAAATTTTGGGGTACAACAGTTGCCCCTGTTCAATCTTCTTAGACCTGAGGGTGCAGATTGGCTGACGTGCCTTTCGTAATCCGAGGGTAGAAGATGATTGAACACTAGAGTGCCCAGAAATTTGCGCTCACATAGTAGCAGTGTGATGGAAATGGGCTTATAGATGCCATTTGGAGATTGATGGGGGATGATGGGCTTATAGATGCCATCTGGACGTTGATCGCATAAGAGATTCCTTAGCGAGAACTTGCGTACCTGCAAAACAGAAAAATGAGTACCTGACATGTTGCAGGAGTTGGTTTTCAGATGCTTGGTATAGATATGTCCTGACTGGTTACGGGAGCTGGATCTGGAGCTTCACAAGATGATGAATGAACCAGGGATGGTTACTACCTTAGCATGAACGGTAAGAGAACCTTGGGTGATTTTAACTTCAACAACGCTCGTTGAGAAAATCTTGGTGGGAATTACCATCTTCGCAGGATCGGGAAGAGAACCAATAGGCAATTATGATCTGAAAGGTAATTACATCTCATGCACCGTCGGGGAGAGAACCATAGGAAATTATAATCTGAAAAGGAATTATCACCTCACTCACCATCGGAGAGGGAACCATCTGAAAAGGAATTATCACCTCACTCACCGTCGGAGAGGGAACCATAGGAAAAGGAATTACCACCTCACTCACCGTCGGAGAGGGAACCGTTTGAAACTATCACCTCACTCACCGTCGGAGAGGGAAACATCTGAAAAGGACTTACCACCTCACTCACCGTCGGAGAGGGAACCATAAGAGACTATCACCTCACTCACCGTCGGAGAGGGAAACATCTGAAAAGGACTTACCACCTCACTCACCGTCGGAGAGGGAACCATAGGAGACTATCACCTCACTCACCGTCGGAGAGGGAAACATCTGAAAAGGACTTACCACCTCACTCACCGTCGGAGAGGGAACCATAAGAGACTATCACCTCACTCACCGTCGGAGAGGGAAACATCTGAAAAGGACTTACCACCTCACTCACCATCGGAGAGGGAACCATAGGAGACTATCACCTCACTCACCGTCGGAGAGGGAAACATCTGAAAAGGACTTACCACCTCACTCACCGTCGGAGAGGGAACCATAGGAGACTATCACCTCACTCACCGTCGAAGAGGGAAACATCTGAAAAGGACTTACCACCTCACTCACCGTCGGAGAGGGAACCATAAGAGACTATCACCTCACTCACCGTCGGAGAGGGAAACATCTGAAAAGGACTTACCACCTCACTCACCATCGGAGAGGGAACCATAAGAGACTATCACCTCACTCACCGTCGGAGAGGGAAACATCTGAAAAGGACTTACCACCTCACTCACCGTCGGAGAGGGAACCATAAGAGACTATCACCTCACTCACCGTCGGAGAGGGAAACATCTGAAAAGGACTTACCACCTCACTCACCGTCGGAGAGGGAACCATAAGAGACTATCACCTCACTCACCATCGGAGAGGGAAACATCTGAAAAGGACTTACCACCTCACTCACCGTCGGAGAGGGAACCATAAGAGACTATCACCTCACTCACCGTCGGAGAGGGAAACATCTGAAAAGGAATGATCGCCTCACTCACCGTCGGAGAGGGAACCATCTGGGATAACTTCTACTGAGTCTTCATCAGAAAAATCTGTTGGGAGTCGATTTAGCTGGACTAGAGAAGGCCTGGGACTGGATAAGAAATCTTTAGAGTCGATTAACTGAACCGGTCTAGGTTTTGAAGTATGATTGAGACTTTAACTGCATCTTTCCTGAAAGGTAGAGGTCAGTCGTATGCAATGATATGGATCAAGTAATGATGTTCTCAACATAAATGAGATTTGTATGATATGATGCGTCTATGCATGCTATAATGATGTATGCGATATTTTATGAATGTTTTCGTCTAGGAAAGTAAATCCTTGACGGGTGCCGGGAAGTCACTCCTGGGCTGATGTTGAAGAATAGATTTTGCTTCCGCTGGGGATGATAACTGCAAGAATACCGGTAGGAGAAGATGACTCCGTTGCGGAATAAACTTGGCAAATGGAAGATTCTGCAGGGAGAAAAGATACTCTAGCGATCTTGCTGGGGAGCAATACTCTGTGGGGAGAAAGATATCTTTGCTGAAATGTTGATAATAGCTTGCTGGGGATATCCTTGTTGTGTTGGAAGTATTACTAGACTTCGCTGGGGATAAGAAGACTGCGTTGACGGCGATCTTTCTGTGGCTTTTAGCTGAGGATAACCCAGTTATATCCTAGCAAGGAAATAACTCTTTGAATAAAGCTGGGAGACGCGTTCGTGCTTCGCGAGGGATAAGCTTCCAGAATCTACTGGGGATAAGCTTACTGCTTGGGGAGATGGATTCCAACTTTCTTGGGGAAACTGGATTGGACTCTCCTGGGGGAGTATTGAACTATATTGGTTGTGTTCTTCAACGAAACCTTCATTGATACCTTGGAGGACAGAACAATCAGCTTGCTTAGACAGCTCCTTATTGCCCTTGTTTCTGATGTGGGAGAGAAAGATACCTGTGGAGGTGCTTGATGATTGTTGATGGACAAACCTCCTTCTGGTAGGCAAGTGACGAGATGACAGGACATAGTCGTACGCTTTAATCCCTAACTTTTGCCTGGACCGCCCTTTCGGGTTTTCAGTCCACCGGGATACCCTTTTTTGCCCAAGCCGCCTTTTCAGGTTTTCGACTTGCCGGGTGTACAGTTTATTTTCATTTCATCCCTTATTTTTGCTCGAACCCTTTTGGTTCGCCGGGAAGCCCTTATTTTTGCCTAGGTGTGTCAACCTAGCGGGTCTTTGATTTTGCGTAGTATTTTTTCGACTATGTCCACGCTCTCAGAATATAGGGAGTTGCCCCTGTTAGAAGTGTTTGGTTGCCCTGCTACCAGAAGATGTCTGATTAGGCAAGATTCGTTGCTGGAGTGCCCCAAGTGGCTCAGGCGGAGATTTGTCCCAGGCTATTTGGCCTTTGAGAGGTTCTCCGAATCTTGATTGGACTGCCCCAGATAATAGACCCCGATCATGTCTGCCCCTTGATTGGAAGTGCTTTTGTTCACTAGGTATTTCTCGTGCGAATTTCCCTGCTGTTCAAACAAAAAGTCATATGCAAACAAAGTTACGTTAAAAATGCAAAACTTATGTCTGTCTTGAAGATTTTTGAAAATGCATTCTTTTCATAAAACAAGTGAATGTTTGTAAACGTGATGTCAACTCCGTATTTACCGTAGGCCTTAAGGAGTCAGGATACCTTTCGTAACAGTATGCTTTCGAACTAACCCATGCTTCAGCTAGGACTTTTAAGGGTTATAACGTGGCCTGGTTCACGGTTTAAGAAACAAAGGATAAAGGCTCAAATTATTTGTACCCACCCGCTCTTCGTGATGTTCTTCAATCCTAAACTCAGTTGATCATACGTTAGACCTTGTTTGAGTCTTTGCTCTGATTTTCCGGTGATGATTCGGATGTTGATAACTTATTTTGAATAGGCAGTCCTTCCTTTTTGTTGAGGGTTTGTAAGACCTCTTTCTTTTTGATTTTGCTATCCCTGAATTTTGCCTGAACTGTTTCTTTTGTGATTACAGTCAGCGGGATGCCCCCGTTTTGTAAGTCTCCTTCATAGTGTTGGCTCCTAAATTCGACACCTTTGTTTTGATTGATGGCAGCCATTAAAAGCTGAAAGATGCTTTCGACTGGCTAAGCTTGTCGAAGTGCCCGTCGAAAGATGGCAAAATACTTAGAAGATTTCTTCCAAGGAAGAAGGCTGATTGCCTTCGACGTCGAAGGAGTTTTCGTCGAAGACGTCTCTTGATGAAAGTGTTCGACGGTCCAGAGTGGAGCAGTTTGAAATTCAAAGCTTTGGAGGGAAAACGGTTTCCAGCAGTTACTACGTGCAAACGTGCAAGGATCTGGAGCGTCGAGCATGGAGAACGTGCCAAGTGGCTTAATCTCGAAGCAGTGTAACTGCCCGACGGTTACTTGGAATGTTTTTGTATAAATAGGAGTAGACGTGTAGTTTCTCGCGTGTGTTCACAATCATATACATAGTCACTCATTTAGATTCAAGTACCCAGTGTGAGCGAAAGAATTGTTGAGAAATGTATGTGTGAAACACCAATTTTATCAATTAAAAGTCATTTACTTTTCCAGTATTTCACATGCTTTTCCCCTTTAAATTCCTGTCGAACCTTTACTTTAAAGCCTTGTTTATTTTACCAAGCCTTTCCTTTATGCAATTTACTTGAAACATTTTACTTAAAGCCTTATCCACATTAATCAAACTTCAAAATCAACCTATGTCCATAGGATCAATCTGATCGATCCTGCGAGTAACCAAATAAGTAACCATTTGGAGGATCAGCGGTTGTTTACCAAAACCCAAGGTAAACAAATTGGCACACCTGGTGGGACTGTGTGTTGATTGATTGAAAAATAATCTCATCTTTTCGAGTTGTATGTTATTGAGGAGTGGTAGAATATACACCAACGATAACAATACTGCCAGAAGAAGGGAAGAGATGGCGAATCCGCCAAACAATAATGAAATTCCACCACCAAGTGTGGGAGCAACGGTTAATATGACCGTAAGTGAAGCGACGAATGTTGGTTCGACACCAGCAGTGTCAGTCACAACCACGGGGCCAATAACTTCGTTTACAGGCCCCAGAATACCTTTGGGAACCCCCCTCCAAGGGGAAATATAGGCACAAGGCCTGTGGTTCCCCCAGGATTTATTCCATTCTATGGTATGCCAACTTCTGAAGTGGCAAGCCTGACGAATGCTGCGTCCACTTATTCAGACCCTTTCGTGAGTGCCTCTTCGCCACTCCAAGGCTCTGGAGTAGGCATGGCGAATAGAAATAGGACCCAATTCTTAGGAGGAACGTCCCAAGTAGCCCATGGCCTTACAAATGCCTCGACAGCGGTCTTGAGGCAACAGATGGACGAAAGCAACCATGATATGGTGCAAATGTTGGCACAAACTTTGAGTACAGTGCTAAATCCTCTAATACAAAATACTACTCAATCGAATCAGCAAGTTACAGCGCAAATGACGCGTTTGGCTGACTTCTTTGGAGTACCCCCACCTATTCGACAGCCCCAAAGGGCGCAAATAAGAGGAAATCAGGGGATATTTGTAGAGGAAGAAACCACCATTAATCAGGCTCAACAGCCTGTAGAACAACCTGTCGAAGAACCTAGGGTAATAGCCCCAGAGGTAAGGTTAGTTAACAGAAACCAAAATGCTGACGAAGTGGTTCAGCATATCCAACACCAAAACATGGGTTTGGAAAATAATCTGGCAACCATGATCGAAAGAATCATGACTCAGAATGGAATGAACATGGGCTTTCGAAGGCCCAACTTTACGTCTCCATTGTCAGAATACGTATTGCAAACGGATTTACCTCCTAGGAGCAAAGTCCCCAAATTTACTAAGTTCTCTGGGGACACGACAGAATCCACTGTCGAACATGTGGCGAGGTATTTGATCGAAGCAGGAGACATTTCAAATAATGAAAACCTAAGGATCAAATACTTCCCAAGTTCTTTAACCAAGAATGCTTTTACTTGGTTTACAACTCTACCCCCCAATTCGATCCACCATTGGACCCAGTTGGAAAGATTGTTCCATGAACAATTCTATATGGGGCAAACCAAGATAAGCCTGAAAGAACTGGCGAGTGTGAAGAGACGTTTCACTGAACCTATAGACGAATATCTGAATAGGTTTAGGCTGCTTAAGGCGAGATGTTTTACACAAGTGCCAGAGCATGAGTTGGTCGAAATAGCTGCAGGCGGTTTAGATTATTCCATTAGGAAGAAGCTAGACACCCAGTACCTAAGAGACATGGCCCAACTGGCCGATAGAGTTCGACAGGTCGAACGCCTCAAAGCTGAAAAAGCTAAGGCAACGAAAACTCACAAGAGAGAAAGAATAGCGTACGTTGAGATGGATGACGAAGATCTGGAATCCTTCGACGATACTTTAGCTGTCGAAGAAGGAGAAGTCGATTTAGCAGAACTAAAGCAAGGGCCACCATACTCTTGCAAACAATTAGTCCCCTCAAATGGGAAAAATCCCATTGGTCCAGACAGGACCAACGATAGGTTCCCAAAAAAGACTTATAGTTTTGACATCACAAAATGTGATGAAATATTCGACTTGCTAGTTAAAGATGGCCAAATGATAGTACCCCCTGGGGTAAAAGTGCCTCCTCTTGATCAAAGAAAGAAGAGAGGTTTTTGCAAATATCATAATTTTTTGGGCCATAAAACTTCTCAATGTTTTCTTTTCAGGAATCTTGTGCAAGACGCTATTGAGGAAGGGAGATTAAAGTTTGCTGACAAATCCCCCATGGCTGTCGACTCCAACCCACTGAAGGCTGAAGCCCACTATGCAGAACCCTCTGAGGTGAACATGATAGAGGCAACCAGGATCCAGCCGAAGAAGCCAGGCATTACCATGGTCGAAGTCTCAAAGGACCACATCAACATGCCAATCTTTGGCAGTTTTTCTGGAAACTTATCCAGGAAGACAGTTGAGGCTGTCCAGAAAGCGGTCGAGGACCCGAAGTCGAAGACTGCTGAAGCACAAACAACTGGACCAAAGCCCAGTTCCCACTTGGCCACTGTACAAGGCCAGACGGAGAATCTGGAGACACAAATGAAACAACTAACTCTTGCTACTAAGGATACCATGAATATCAACATGGTTGAACTTTCTGACCCTAAAGCTTCAGAAGAAGCCATAAGGCAAGAGCAGGCAAATAAAACGGCTTTCCCTAGGGAAAACGAAAACTTGGCAGATTTTTTACAAAGATGCCAGAAGAAGAAATCAGAGGTGATGCTGTGTCCAAGATGCAGTTCTATCTTTGATAAAAAAGCTGCTGAGCACATACAAGGCGTGAGAGCAGCGAACAAGAGAAGGGAGAATGCTGACCTTCGACATGATCCCAGAAGGGGTTCTAATCAAGACAAGAGGCCATTGAATTTTAGGCCTCCAACAAATGTACCAGTAGACACTTGGTACAAAACATCTGGCCGGAAAAGGCCAAGCGAAGAGAAATGGCATTCTTTCGAAGTGCCAAGAGGTTCCTCTTTAATTCAGAAGAAAGATCCTCAAGTTGCTGCACCCAAGGTTGCTCAAGTGTCCAGCAACTACAAGGGAAAAATCCTATGTCGAGATCCCAATGGAGGAGATATCAAAGAAGGCGAAAAGCTGAAAGAGAGGCTGCCAACGAACCTAAGGCAGAAACTAGTTCGAATGTGCCTCAAAGGAAACAAAGAAAGCCTCTTGAGAGAGAACCAGTTACCAACAGGCTAGTTTGGCCTAACCAAAGTGAAGTTGAAGACGAAGATGATGCTGAGTCCGACGATACTCTGGATATAATGGTGAATATTGTTTCAGTACTGCCCAGGGAATTCAATCGACAAGTAGAAGTCGAAGCCAGTGACTGGGAGGTGGAACAAGAAATGGCCAAACATAGGCCAGTGTGCTATTTTGTCATGGACAATGGCACTACAGAGGAACAAAATGGCTTCTTCGAGCCACCTACAGAGGCAATGAAGAATCACCTCAAACCTTTGTTCATAAGGGCTAAGCTCGAAGAAACCACTGTGAACAAAATATTGGTCGACTGTGGGGCCACTATCAATATTATCCCTCATTCTATGCTAAGGAAGATTGGCAAAAGGGATGAAGAAATCAAACCTCACAATATGGTCCTGTCCAACTATGAGGGAGGCATTGGGACCACCATGGGAGTGATCCAGCTCGACATAAAAGTTGGGTCGATCCTTCGACCAACAATGTTCATGGTCATATCGGCCAAACCTAACTACAACCTTTTGTTAGGCCGTGAGTGGATTCATGGTGTAGGTGCTGTGCCTTCATCGATGCATCAAAGGCTGCTTCTATGGCGTCCAGATGGGATGGTCGAAAACATAGAGGCAGATCAGAGTTACTACCTTGGCGAAGTGAATCACTTGGGTGTAACAGATTTCGACAAAAACTTGGCTCACATAGGGCCATGTCCAATTCCTGACTTCGACATGGCGCCAGCGCCAAACACCTTTTGTTCCCTATACCTGCATCCTGAGCATGGTTTCCAATGGGACAGAGAAGACTTGTCCCACATAGATTTCAGTGGGCTAACTGATATCCAACCAACTGGTTGGGGAAGTGAATTCAGTGATAATGACTGAGTCACAATCTCTGAATCGAATTTCGGCTTATGTGGCCGAAACCAAGATGATAACGGCTCTCGAAGCCGAAGTAAAGTACATGGCCACACAGGCCAATGATCAACAATTATCTGCTGTTGGCCCAGGAAAGGATTTCGATCCAAAACCTCCTGATATCATGCCAGATGAAATGCAGGAACAGAGGCTCGACGCTATCTATGACGATGAGCCTTTGGGCTTCGAAAAGGATCCCTTGGCGAACAACATTAAGATGTTAGCACAAGACCCTTTAGAAGAAATCAACTTAGGCGAAGGATCAGAGAATAGGCCAACTTACATCAGCGCCAAAATTGATCCAGAACTCAGGTTGGAAGTAATCCAATTGCTGAAAGAGTTTAAAGACTGTTTTGCATGGGATTATGACGAAATGCCCGGTCTCGACAGAGGATTGGTAGAACTTCAGTTGCCAATCAAACCTGGAAAGAAGCCAATCAAGCAAAATCCAAGACGCTTCGCTCCAGAAATATTGTCGAAGATCAAAACGGAGGTCGAAAGGCTTCTGAAATGCAAATTCATCCGTGTTACAAGGTATGTCGAATGGATTGCAAATATTGTGCCAGTAATTAAGAAAAATGGCACATTAAGGGTGTGCATAGATTTCAGAGATTTGAATGCTGCCACCCCCAAAGATGAATATCCAATGCCTGTGGCGGAAATGCTAGTCGACTCTGCCGCTGGCTATGAATACCTGAGTATGCTCGATGGTTATTCAGGATATAATCAAATATTCATTGCTGAAGAGGATGTGTCGAAAACAGCTTTTCGATGCCCAGGGGCCTTAGGCACTTACGAATGGGTAGTGATGCCTTTTGGCCTGAAAAACGCTGGGGCAACGTACCAGCGAGCAATGAATACAATCTTCCATGATTTTATTAACACTTTTATGCAAGTTTATATTGACGATATTGTTATAAAATCTGTTTCCAGGAAGAGTCACATTGACCACCTTCGACAATCATTCGAAAGAATGAGAGAACATGGTCTGAAGATGAACCCTTTGAAGTGTGCGTTCTGTGTGAAAGCTGGAGATTTCTTGGGTTTCGTTGTCCACAAAAAAGGAATCGAAATCAACCAGAACAAGACGAAGGCAATTCTGGAAGCGAAAGCGCCATCGAATAAGAAGGAATTGCAATCTCTCTTAGGCAAGATAAATTTCTTGAGAAGGTTTATATCTAACCTAAGTGGGAAAGCTCAGGCCTTTTCACCCTTACTTCGACTGAATAAAGAGGGGTTCGAATGGGGGCAAGAGCAACAAGAAGCCTTCGACAAAATCAAAGGGTACCTCACTAAGCCACCTATTTTGGTGCCTCCTTGTAGCAATAGGAGTATGAGATTGTACATAGCTGCATCTGACAAAACTCTGGGAAGTATGTTAGCCCAAGAGGATGAGAATGGAGTCGAAAGACCCATTTATTATCTCAGTCGAGTTTTGAATGATGCAGAAACTAGATATAGCGAAGTTGAAAAATTGTGTCTATGTCTGTATTTCTCTTGTACAAAACTCAAGCAATATATAAAACCAGTTGATGTTTATGTTTCGTCTCATTTTGATGTTTTCAAATATATGTTGTCGAAACCTATCTTGCATAGTCGAATTGGCAAGTGGGCATTAGCATTAACTGAATACTCCTTGACCTTTATGCCTCTTAAGGCAGTAAAAGGACAAGTGGTTGCAGACTTCATAGTCGACCACTCTATTCAAGTCGAGGATATTAATTATGTGGAGATAGAACCTTGGAAATTCTACTTCGATGGTTCCAGCCATAAAAATGGAACAGGAGTAGGAGTCTTGATTATTTCTCCAGATAAAATTCCAACAACATTCAAGTACCAAATCGAAGGTTCTTGTTCGAACAATGAGGCTGAGTATGAAGCTCTAATTACTGGCCTTGAAATATTGTTGGAATTGGGGGCAACTCGAGTCGAAATAATGGGAGACTCAGAGTTAGTCATCAAGCAAGTCACAAAGGAGTATAAATGCATAAGAGAGAATCTCATTATGTACTTTGTGATAGCAAATCGTTTATTGAAACAATTTGAAAGTGTCAATATTCGACACATACCCAGAGTCGAAAATCAAATAGCCAATGACTTGGCACAAATTGCATCAGGGTATAAGATTTCAAAAACGAGATTACAAAGAGCAATCGAAGTTCGAGAAAAGATAAAGGCAACTTGTCTATCACCATCAGACTTGGAATCGACGAGGCTAGGATATGCTGATCACTCAAACTTCGAGATTTCGTTCATTGATAATTTGTCAGAGCAAGATTGGAGGAAACCCATTGTGGACTATCTTCAAAATCCAGGAGCTCCGACAGAACGAAAAACAAAATACAGGGCGTTGAGTTTTGTACTCATGGGTAATGAGTTATTCAAGAAGACGCCTGAAGGGGTGTTGCTGAAATGTTTAAGTGAAACTGAAGCATACATAGCCCTTTCGACTACACATGCTGGGGCATGTGGGGCTCACCAAGCAGGCCATAAGATGAAATGGTTGTTGTTTCGACAAGGACTATATTGGCCCACTATGCTGAAAGATTGTGTTGAGTTCGCCAAAGGTTGCCAAGAGTGTCAAGTTCATACAGGCATCCAGCATGTACCAGCAAGCGAACTTCACTCGATAGTGAAGCCTTGGCCCTTTCGAGGATGGGCGTTGGATCTTATTGGAGAGATTCGACCAGCATCATCAAAGAGTCAGAAATACATATTGGTAGGCATTGATTATTTTACTAAGTGGATCGAAGCTGTCCCTTTAGTCAATGTAGACCAAGAAAATGTCATTGAATTCATTCAAAAGAACATTATATTTAGGTATGGAATCCCTGAGACAATAACAACTGACCAAGGTTCAGTTTTCACTGGTCGAAAGATGCAGGAATTTGCTCAGGAAACAGGTTTCAAACTCCTAACATCCACGCCTTACTATGCACAGGCGAATGGTCAAGTCGAAGCAGCTAACAAAGTGGTGATTGGCTTGATAAAGAAACATGTTGGGAAGAAACCAAAGAATTGGCATAAGACGTTAGACCAGATTTTATGGGCTTGTCGAACGTCCCCAAAAGAAGCCACTGGTACAACACCATATAGGCTAACTTTTGGCCATGATGCAGTATTGCCAGCTGAAATTTGTCTTCAATCTGCAAGAGTTCAGAGGCATTATGATATTCCTTCTGAGGTTTATTGGAATATGATGTTAGATGAATTGGTGGATTTAGACGAAGAGAGATTACACGCTCTCGACTTACTCAGGCTTCAAAAGAAAAGAGTAGAAGACTCTTATAATAGAAAGGTAAAACCTAAGGTATTTTTGCCTGAAGATTTAGTTTGGAAGGTAATTCTTCCCATGGATCGACGGGATCGAAGCATGGGGAAATGGTCACCCAAATGGGAAGGACCCTTCAGAGTTATCCAAACTTTTCTGGTGGAGCCTATGAGGTCGAAGAGATAAGTGATGATAAAAGGCTCTTGAGAATAAATGGTAAATATTTGAAAAAATATAAGCCTATACTTCAAGAGATAAAAATAAAATAATAAAAGAACAAGCTAAGTTAACCATAAAAATGCCAAAATGGAAATTTTTATTAATTTCAGCCAAAATGGCAATTGTTGTCGAAAGCGATTACAGAAGATGGTTACAAAAGAGAATCAATCAAAAGGAAAGAGAATTCTTGAGTCGAAGATACTTGGCATGCTGCAGATCCAACCTCTTTTTGCACCAAGATTTTTCTTGCACCAGTTTGGCAATTTGAGCGTCGAGGCTTTGAGCCCTCTCAGCGAATTCCAGGCCTTGCTTGATCTCAGTCTGGCTCTCAGCATCTGGGATGGTCGAAAGAATTTCCTCCTGGAGTACAGTGTTGGCGTTTATCTTCGCCTCTATCTCTGCAATTTGTGCTCGGAAGGAGACATTCTCTCGCTCAATAGCATCGACCCTTTCCTGTGCAGACGCTTTCTGTTTCGACAACTCGGCAATTCGAGAAGTCGAACTTGAGACAGCAGTCCATGCAGATGAGCTCTTACCATGCAGCGTTTCGAGCTGACTGTTAAAAGTTCGTTGGCGCCTGTAATCCGCTGAGACTTGATCAATCATAGAATGTAATTCCATGATTAAGTCTGAGATTTCTGGGGCTACAGCTTCGAAGTCAACAGCATTCAAAACCTCTTTTAAGCATGATGGAGCAGTGGGGTCCCCCTCTAAAGCCTTCATTAAATCTCTCTTGAAGAACTGGGCCTTAACCTTCGCCAACGCATCATCAAGAGGAGAAGTCTCAGTAGATTTCCCCGACAGAGTAGGAATTTCCTGACTAGTGTCAGAAGAACTCTTACTCTCGACGATTGCATTAAGGTAGCTGACAGGGTCAGTTTGTTTCAAGATTTCCAAGTCCTCTTTTGACCGGTGCTTTGAGGAGGTGACCCTTGCCACAGTATTATCTTGGGCTTGAGGCGGTTGGATGCTGAGTGCCTCGTTTGGTTGCTCTTCGACTTGGACTGAGGCGGCACTAGCGTCGACTTGTGGTTCTTCGTTAACATCACCTTGGGGTCCTTCGCCAGCGTCATTTTGTGGCTCTTCGCTAGCGTCATCCCGGTGTTCTTCGCCAGTACCACCTTGATGCTCTTCGTCAACGGCATCTTGATTCTCTTCGCCATTGCCTTGGTCTCTTCCTTCAGGATTCTCTTCTGACAACAAGTCCACCACAGGAACCGTTTCTGGCTGTGTTTCCTCCGCCATAGGTTCTTCAGTTGTCTTCTCCACTATTTCAGCATTGGCCTCATTCTCAGTGTGGGCTTCGTCATGGTCCAAATTTTTCTCCTGAGGCCTGCTGAGTTCAGCAGATTCTAGAGTTTCTGAAGTCCTTGGTGGGGAACTTTCAGTAGTGTCCTGAAGAAGAGAAAGAAGACAAATCTTCAGATGTCGAAAGAGACATAATCGAATACTGGTATCTATGCCTAAGTTATAAGAAGGGTCCAATAGATTACCTGTGGATTAACTTCAGCCCCAGGGCTGGAATTGTCACTTTCGACAGGCTTGGTAACAAGAGCGTTCAGTTCCTCCTCAGTTGGTTCCTCGATGACCACTGCAGGTGGCCTAGGCTTTCTCACACTGACCTTTATTCTGACGGTTCGACCTTCAGGAGCAGGAGTAGGAACAGAAGCGTCCTTCGTTAACTTTCGCCTCTTTAAGGGAGTAGGAGGGGAATCACTGTCGTCATCACTTCCCGATTCGATCACCAATGCTGCCCTTTTCTTGGGCGAAGGGGCCTAGAAAACCAATAGGAATTCGATTGAATAATCACGTCGAAAATAAAAAATCGAAAGCCAGAATGAAAATGAAGAAAATCTGGTTACCGATGCAGGAGGCCTCCTCGAAGAGCCTTCCCCCTGTTGGTTGCCCGTTGTCTTCGCTGGCGCTATAGTCTTCGCCGGCGGTGGAGGTTTTGTCGAAGGGACTCTTCCTTGTGGGCCTTCTGTAGCTTTCTTGGCTAGGGGCTTTCGAACAACTGAAAGCGAAAGGGAAAGTTAACAAGCTAACAGTCGAAGAGAAAGATAAAAGTAATGTGAGAGCATGAACTTACATTTCTTTACTTTGTCCAACACAAGGACAAAAGACTTCTGCAACTCTGCTATGAAGTCCTTCTCGTCGAAGAAGTACTCAGCATAATAGCTTCTCCACCACTCTTCAAAAGATGGTGAGCAAAGGAAGTTAAGCTGGTAGTTGAACAGCGAGAGGATTGTTCGACCAGCATACCTTCCGATATGCTTGGTAGCAGCTTCTTCTGTATAATCGTTGCATAAGTACAACATTGACTTCTCTCTTTGGAAAATGGGAGAAGGCAGGGTTTGGATGATACCAAACTGGCGAGATACCAGATTGGGTTGATAGGCAAGCAGACTCAAATGAGTCTTAGAACTCTTAAATCGAAGAGGCATGATCCTGGGTGTCAGGAACGCCTCCCAAAGTATAGTGTGCTCATCGACGTTGGGACCACTCGACTCCTTTGGGTGTGGCCTTGTGAACCATGCTGGCCCCACTTTCCGTTGAGCAAATGGAGCCATAGTTGAAACAAATTCCTTCCTTCGAGCGAACATCAGAACGAAGTTAGTGAAGGTTTGTTGGAACTCCAGCCCATCTTCCACAGGTGTCAGTAGAGCCAGCCTAATTCCTTCGATACGTCTATTAGCTATCGCTGGGGCTTGTTCATTTATCTGAATCTTCTTGGGTAAGAAAGATTCAAAAGTGGCGTTGAGCCACAGTTGAAGTAGCCAGAAAGGCCCAGCGAGTAGCAAACTGTTCCTATCTTCGACATGTTTCAAGAGAGTAACCCCATTGCTGATTGAGTCATAAAGACTGGCCAGAATTAGTTCTGCCAAACAGATGTTTTGGTGGTGATGCAGTTGGGTGGCAAGAGTGACCATCTTTTTGGTCACTTGTAGAGATTTCGAGCAAAACACAAAGCGAGTTAGCCATAAAGCTAGAAACGCTATGTGTTCGACATCCGACACTGAATCCGTCGACCTGTCGTGATAATGGTTGATAAAGGTGGTGTATGTTGGCTTGGTCTCAGAGAAGCCAATTTGGTCCTCCGACATCTCTTCCGGGTCGAAGTAATCTCCGGTTGGTCGAAGGCCAGTGATGGCCGCTACGTCGAAGAGTGTGGGGGTTAACATCCCACATGGAAGGTGAAAGGTGAAGTGAGAGTTATCCCAAAACAACAGCGAAGCTATAAGCATCTCTGGGGAGTAGTTTAAACCTGTCTTCGACAGCATTACTAGGTCAAAGATTCCCATTTCCTTCCAGACTGGAGTTTGATGTTTCTCCAACTTTGTTAGCCAAGCAACATAGTCAGAGGTCAGATTAGGGCAAGACCTGAAGACTCTCACACTTCTGTTGAAGAAACGGAGGTCGATCTTCTCGTGAGTAGGGTCTTCGTTGTCTTCTGCGTCCTTCTTGGCGCATGCTACTGGCTTGAGTTTCTCGACGATGGGGAAATAGCTCTTGATCTTCAGAGCTTCAGAGATGCTTGGGTTCATGGGTCCAGACATTGCGAAGATCTGGTTGGAGTATCCAACCGGGATCATCAAGTGACGCGAGTAAGCATCGCGAACGGAGATGTCAGAGGGTTCAGGGACCCTTCGTTTCCCTGTAGAGTTCACTACCGGAGCCGTAACAAAGACCTTGGGTTTAACAAGTTGTTCAGTTGGTGCGTTAGTCTTGGGGGCAGTAGAAGCAGAGGCCATTGTTGAGGATGAAGATGAAGTGAAAAAGGAAGAGTTTTTCTGCAAAGAGAGCAAGTTTGTATGAAGGCAAGGGAGTTTGAGGGCTAGTTTGCGTGAAAAGTCCCACAATGGGATATTCACTACTATTTATAGTAGTGGGAGAAATTCCCAATAACGAGGACATTAAATGTCATTTAATGCTGCAGGAATTAGTGGGACGCGTGGCAGCATCCTGTTGTTTTGGCCGTTTCTGCAAAAACAGAGAGACGCAGCGTGCGTCCTCGTTTTTGGGATTTGTCATAATGACAAATTCTGAAGTGATGTTTGGTACTGCACGCCGTACTGAAAGTGACGTCCTAGGATCAAATCAATGATGGTTTCTTGGGATTGCCAATAGTTGGTAAAAAGCAACAAAAAGTGCACAAGTTAACTTGTGACTAAGCGTGGAAAAAACAGGTGTCGAATGGCGTTTTCAAAGAATGCCTTTTTCTTTCAGAGTCGAAATAAGGCATTCTTGGGGGGCAATTTGTTGGCTCCTAAATTCGACACCTTTGTTTTGATTGATGGCAGCCATTAAAAGCTGAAAGATGCTTTCGACTGGCTAAGCTTGTCGAAGTGCCCGTCGAAAGATGGCAAAATACTTAGAAGATTTCTTCCAAGGAAGAAGGCTGATTGCCTTCGACGTCGAAGGAGTTTTCGTCGAAGACGTCTCTTGATGAAAGTGTTCGACGGTCCAGAGTGGAGCAGTTTGAAATTCAAAGCTTTGGAGGGAAAACGGTTTCCAGCAGTTACTACGTGCAAACGTGCAAGGATCTGGAGCGTCGAGCATGGAGAACGTGCCAAGTGGCTTAATCTCGAAGCAGTGTAACTGCCCGACGGTTACTTGGAATGTTTTTGTATAAATAGGAGTAGACGTGTAGTTTCTCGCGTGTGTTCACAATCATATACATAGTCACTCATTTAGATTCAAGTACCCAGTGTGAGCGAAAGAATTGTTGAGAAATGTATGTGTGAAACACCAATTTTATCAATTAAAAGTCATTTACTTTTCCAGTATTTTACATGCTTTTCCCCTTTAAATTCCTGTCGAACCTTTACTTTAAAGCCTTGTTTATTTTACCAAGCCTTTCCTTTATGCAATTTACTTGAAACATTTTACTTAAAGCCTTATCCACATTAATCAAACTTCAAAATCAACCTATGTCCATAGGATCAATCTGATCGATCCTGCGAGTAACCAAATAAGTAACCATTTGGAGGATCAGCGGTTGTTTACCAAAACCCAAGGTAAACACATAGGTTTTGACTTAATGGGTTTTATTTTTTTGAGATGATGACTGCCTTTCTTTATTGATTATTCGGGACCATCATTGTCTTTCTTTTTGTAAGGACCTCTTTGGTGCCATTCATTATGCAGTTGGATCAACTGAGAGACTACCATGCCCCAGGTTATGATTAAGGGTTTTAAATTTCAAAAAGAAAAACTCCTACTTCTTTGGCTTAGATGGGTTGACGAGGGATTATCATCCTTATAACTCCAGTGTTTAGGGATTGAAACAATGCCTGTACCTCATCAGCAGGGTCTGTTCAAAAGCATACTGTAAAGATCGTGGTATCGTTTTCGTCATCCTCCCTCAAGAGGCTTTAGAATTTTAGATCAAGAGTTGACATCAGAAAAAATATGAAAATAATTTGCATTTAGTGAATACGAATATATTGTTTCAGAACAGACATATGCGATGCATTAATGAAATAACAATGTTTAACGATGAACAAATGTTTGAACAAAAGAAAATTGCAACTTGAACATTCGAATGAACAAAAATTCTCCTCATCTCAGGGCTTGTTACTTCAAATGGTGCCTCCTATAGGGATGGTAGAAGCACTCAGCCTGGCCATCTTGGGTGAATTCCACAGCTCCTTCCTCAATCAGGTCCTGGATCTTATTCTTCAGAGTCCAACAATCCTCTGTAGCATGCCCCGGGCTGTCAGAATGATAAGCGCAGCGAGCGTTGGGGTTATACCTTGAAGGTGTCCTGTTGGGATTCTTAGGAGGATCCTTTAGAGTTACCAAATTCAACCTCAGCAGTTGTTGTGAGGCTTGAGGCAGCGACACGTTGAGCTTGGTGAATTGCCTTTTGGGCTTGTCGGGTTGAAGCTGGTGAGGTTGATACTGAATTGGTGATACTGGAGCCATATGAGGAGCTTTCTCCTTGCCTCTTTGTCTCAAAGATGGTCGAACGATGACTGGCTTTTTACCCTTAGATGTTTGCTCCAGTTGGTTACCCTGAAGCAGTTGGTTGACGAGAAACCGGAGCTCATCTTGTCTTTGAGCTAAACCTTGAATGGCATTCCTCTGCCCCAGCATTTGGGCTTTCGTAGCATCCATCTCAGCTTGTAGGTGTTTCAGCCTTTCATCCTCAGCACTGTTCCTGACAAAGGTCCCCATGAGAAGTGTCCTTAGTTCCTCCTGCCCCTTGGATAGATTCAGAAGGATTTCCCCGAACCGAGTCTCTTTAGCAAGAAGGTCCTGGTTGTCTGGTTGGAAGGCCATTGCTGAAATAAACAGCGAGAAAGGTAAGTGACCTGCAACAAAGCTACCTGTTATGTAATGATGTGTATGACATGCATGCAATGTTTTCAAGGACCTCGCGGGGTAAACAAGAAAATTGTTAGAGTTTGCATTTTGTAGCTTGACTGGAGGAACTTCCTGTTGTAGAGAGTCCTCCTTCAAGGGTCAAAGGCTCACCATATCCAGTGGGTCATAGCCCCTGACTTTAGTCATCATGTCTGCTTTTGATTTCCAAACAACCTTGGTTAGGGAACCTTCTTCAGGAGTCGGAGCTCACCATATCAAGTGGGTCATAGCCCCTGACAACTCTGGCTAGAGGAAAATAAATCCTCTTTGCCCCTTGCTGGGATGGTTGATTCACCATGACCTGCATCACAAGCCCTTGAGATCCTTGAAATGGGTTAGTCCTTATGTAGGATGTATGCAATGGTATGATGGTATGGTATGCATGGGGTAATGTAGGTAACCCTGTTATGAGTCCCAATTAAGGACTGCAAACCAAAACCTGCCAGAAACTCAAGTAAAACCTGTCATGAGTCCCAATTAAGGACTAAAACAAAACCTGCAAGAAACTCAATACACTCTTGTTATGAGTCCCAATTAAGGACTATAAACAAAACCTGCAAGAAACTTAGTAAACCCTGTTATGAGTCCCAATTAAGGACTATAAACAAAACCTGCAAGTAGTTCACGTGTCAGATAACAAGCATGCAAGTAGTCAAGTACGAAGGCACACAAGTCACACAAGAGAAGCCCTTAGAGTTTAGGCCAGCATGAGGTCTAGGTATTACCCTCTTTCAGTTTGTTGGTTCATACTTGTCCTATCAAAGTAACCGGGTTCTTAGAGGATCCCAATATCATTGACTACCCTCAATCGGTCATAACTCCAGCATCGCAATCTTTTCTTGCGGCCAGAACCATCGCGAGAGTTTAGCCTCAATGGGCGTAGCATGCTGCTACTGTTCTAATGGCCAAGTTGTGTCATTTAAGGTTCTAAGGTCTGTTGGTGCTTAATGACTCCTTGGAAGACCCATATTCTCCCCGTTTCAACACGAGGGATATCGGTACAGACCAAGGCGCCACACCAACGTAGCCACTGCTTCACCCATGTCGGTATACGCCGGACAGGTCCCTCACAGCTTATGCTACCTAAACAGGGTATCCCCAGATCCGGGTTAGGATCTATGTAACTCCCATGCAACCCACAATAATAAAGCAAGCAAGTCAATACAATTGAAAACATAGTGATCTTAGTCCTAAGGTACACCTCACTTTATAAGAGTCCCCAGCAGAGTCGCCAGTTCTGTGATCGGTGGATCTGGAACTGACTGTTTAACGCTGGTTCGCGAAATGTCGCGGTAAGCAAGAGTCGCCACCGTCTTTTATTTTCTCCAATTGGAAAGGACAAAAGCACAGAAAAATTCCTTATAGAGATTGCTCTCGGTTCGGGAGGTAGATTATAGAAAGGGAAGGTGTTAGCACCCTTTCTATCCATGGTTATCCATGGGCTCTTAGATACTTGCTCATTTGTGTTTTCAAAATTGTTTGTTTTCTTCTCAACTGTGGGTTTAAAAAGTTTCTTTGAAAATTCCAGTTCGACTCTTGTATCGGTCCTCAAGAGTGTTTGAAAAATTGCTTTCGAAAGCTTTTTGAAAATGTGTTGGTGTGAAAAGTATTTTTGAATTTTGTTTTGAAATTTAGAGCAAGTATCTACGAGGACCTACCTACCCTAAGGAATTCGTCTGTGTAAATGTCCTTAAAAGTAGTGCCATCCCACCATTGAGAGGTAGGTAGCACCACCGTTGGAGGTGTTCGGGTCAATTCGAAGGTTAGGGACATGGTGATCACCAGAGCAATGGGAAGACACCTTAGAAGCTACCCTCATGCCAGGTTCCCGGATCATGAGGACTTACTAAGACATCCTCTACTCGACGATCACCTTTCGAGGCAAGGCAACAGTGAGGCGTACCCTAGGGGTGGTGTGTGATTTGTGTGTCATGTTCATTTGCATTTATCTTGTTCATGTCAAAGTGATCTATGCGTTTGTTTTTATTTAATCATTCATTCTTGCATGCATTTGTTAACAGTTAAAAAGTTGCGGAAATTAAAAGTTCTAAACTATTACAAAGGCGCGGGTCCACATCGCCAAATTAAAATCCAGGACCCGATTTGACAGAAAGTAAATAAAGTGCGAGAAATAAAATGTCCGAGTTTACAAGGCTTTGGGAGAATTACATTAATATTTACAAGAAATAAATAAAATGCACGAATTGAATAAAAAATCGCAAGCGAGGGCGTTGGACCCTTTTTAAGGAAATTAAATTATGATAATTAAATTAATGAAATAAGAATGAAAAAAGAAATTATTTTGAGATTTTTGTATTTATGGTTTTTTATGAGAGAATTAAATGAAATCTAACCCTATTTCTAGTTGTTTTTTAATTTATTAAGAAAACATATTAAAATTAAACCTAAGATTAATCTAATTATTTACATGGTAATTTAATTACAAAAATAATATTTAATAATTAATTATTGTGAAAGAAAAGAAAAAAAAAGGATAAAAATTGATTAAAACCTAATTCTACCAATTTTAAGTTTATTAAGAAAAATGTTTGAATTAAACCTAATTTTACAAAGCTAAAATTAATTAGTGATATTTATTTACAAAAAAAAATAACATTAAATAAAAATACTTATTTTTTTGTCTTTTTTCTGATTTTTATATTATTTTATTTTTTTATGAAAATAAATTAAATTAAAGGAACTAATTAAAAAAGAAATAATTGAAACAAATAAAATAAAGAAAAGAAAAGAAATACAATACCTTGGGGGGTTCTGTCCCCAATTGGAGGTGAATTAGGGTGGTTTGGCCATGTACTGGTGTCATGCATAAGTTGTTCTACTTTGGCCATTTGGCTTTTGGCTTTTGGCCATTTGCGTTTTGGCTTTTGGCCATTTGTGTTCTGGCTTCAACGTTCCTTAATGTCTGGCTTAATGTCTGCCTCGCCATGTATTTGACTTTTGGCTTTTGGCCTTTTGGCTTTTGACTTTTGGCCATTTGCCTTTTGGCCTCAACGTCCCTTAATGAACCTACATGGGATCCTGTCTAAACCTGTAGTGTTGAATCTCATGAAAACATTAAATAAAATCATAAAATGCAAATAAAGCCAATATATAAAGAAATTTAATGTTTAGGCACAATATGGCATGTATGAATGATTATATCCTTTTGATCATGGAGATCAAATCAACCTTATCCTTACTGGAAAAGTAGTGACATGAATGATTTTATGCCCTTTGGATCATGGAGATCAAGCCAGCCTTACCCTTACTGAAGAAGTAATAAGATGTTGGTTTGTAACTGAGATGGCTTGTTTGTAGTGAGAGAGGGATTTGTAATAAGGATTTCAAGGTTTTAGGGTTCTTGAAAGAATTTGATATTCTAACAGTGTTGTGGCAAGGTTTTTTTTCTCTCTTCTTTTCTCCTCTCTCCTCCCTCTTGTTTGTGTGAAAAGAAGGTGATTATATAATGGAAATTAGGGTAAAGCAAATGGGCTTTGAATGTGCAATTGGGTCTCCAATATTCACTTGAATTCGTCACTTTCCAGGCTAAATCGCAGGGACTTAAGTGCATTTTTTGAAGTTGAAATGTGAAAACAAAATGTAGCCGACATCGAGAACTAACTCCTGTCCGAAAATAGACTCAATCGGATAAACGGTGAATTAGTTATGAATTTTTGAAGTTTCAGCTCAGACAAACTTATTTTGGGCTTCAGTGTCGACTCTGACACGTTCTTCAATAAAAAACTGGTATTGATCGGTGCATAATTTGGTCTCGACTTTTGAAGCAAAGTTGTAGATCTATGAGTCAGTGACCTTGTGTAAAAATATGAGTCCAATCCGATAAAAATTGACTGAGTTATGAATTTTCGAAGTTTCGGCTCAGATGAAATAATATTCAGCATTCAGGATTTTCAGCGTGTCACGCACTCTGAGCAAAAAACGAAGGCCTTTTGAATACCGTTTGAACTCAATACCTTCTGTGAAAATGTAGCCAACTCAATTTGTGAAATTTTGGCGCCGGAACCAGCTCGATACGATGAAAATCGACCAAGTTATGATTTTTTGAACATGACGCAAATAAACTTCTGTCACAAATTTTCTGTGCAAAAATACTTGATAAATCCACATTTTTGAAGACCTTCTGATCGAAATTGGCTTCCAGCCGTGAGAGATGAAAACGTAGATAATGTCAAGACGGAATTTTGGCCACCGGAACGGGTTCAAAACGAGCCACGATCTTCAAGTTATGAATTTTTTAGCGCGTAAAAACTGCACTTTCAGCACACTTTTTCACCATATTTCTTTAAGAAAACTCGCACATTCGGATACCTTCTTTAAAGAATTGACGCTTGAGCCGAACCTGAATTTGAGAATACGTTATCAGAGATATCTTGGCGAAAGAATACCTGAATATGACGCGCCGGGTTGGACTTGTGAATTTTTCTTGAAATATTTTGAGAAATATGGGAGGGCAAATTTTGGGGTACAACAGCAGTGTATGCTGACTCATACCACTTGGTTGATTTCCAAAATAGATCCTATTAAGTACATCTTCGAGAAGCCTTCTTTATCTGGAAGAATAGCTAGATGACAAATGATCCTAACTGAGTATGACATCCAGTACACCACTCAAAAAGCTATAAAGGGGAGTGTACTAGCTGACCATCTAGCTCATCAAGCTATCGAAGATTATCAAACCATGAGATTTGACTTCCCAGATGAGGACATCATGAATTTGGACAACATTGAAGGTAACAGACCGTATGACGGACCCGAAAAGGGATCCCGATGGACCTTGTACTTTGATGGTGCTTCAAATGCACTTGGAAACGGTATCGGTGCGGTACTCATTTCCCCGGAAGGTTGTCACACTCCTTTCACGGCTCGACTCTGCTTCAGCTGCACAAACAACATGGCGGAATATGAAGCTTGCATCTTTGGTCTCAAGGCCGCTATAGACTTAGAGATCAAATCTTTGATCGTATTTGGGGACTCGGCTTTGGTTATCAGCCAAATCAAAGGAGAGTGGGATACCAAACATCCTAATCTTATCCCATACAAAGAACATGTCCTAACATTGTTGCCTCATTTCGAGCAAATTACCTTCGAGCATTTCCCGCGAGAAGAGAATCAGCTAGCAGATGCTCTGGTAACAATATCTTCTATGTTTAAACTCAACTGGGATAACGAGGCTCCCCAAATCACCATCGAGCGAATGGATGAACCTGCGCATTGTCATGAGATTAATATTGAAGAAGTAGTGGAACAACCCTGGTTTCACGAAATCAAAAGGTATCTCCAGACTAGAGAATATCCCGAAGGAGCTTCCGTAAATGACAAGAAGTTCCTAAGGAAATTTGCTGCCAAGTTCTTCCTGAGCAACAGCATCCTCTATAAGCGCAACCATGATTGTGTTTTACTCCGATGTGTTGACAAAGCTGAAGCGGAGTTAATCATGACAGAGATGCACAGCGGTACATTCGGCACCCATTTGAGCGGGCATACTATGGCTAAAAAGATCCTAAGGGCAGGCTATTACTGGTCTACCATGGAAGCAGATTGCCATCAGCACTCCCGTACTTGCCACAAGTGTCAAGTCTACGCTGACAAGATTCATATTTCTCCGGTTCCTCTCAACGTGCTGACAGCTCCTTGGCCATTCGCAATGTGGGGCATTGACATGATTGGAGAGATCAAGCCCATGGCTTCCAACGGACATCGCTTCATCCTGGTTGCCATTGACTACTTCACCAAATGGGTCGAGGCAGCTTCTTTCGCCTCTGTTACTAAAAATGTGGTTGCCCGCTTCATCAAGCAAAACCTCATATGCCGGTATAGTGTTCCAAACAGGATCATCACCGACAACGGTACAAATCTGAATAATACTATGATCACCGCATTGTGCGAACAGTTCAAGATCTATCATCAAAATTCATCTCCTTATCGACCGAAGATGAACGGTGCTGTTGAAGCTGCGAACAAAAACATTAAGAAGATCATTCAGAAAATGACAGTCACTTACAAGGACTGGCATGAGATGTTACCGTTTGCTCTGCATGGATACCATACGATGGCACGTACTTCAATCGGGGCAACCCCATTTTCTTTAGTATATGGCATGGAAGTTGTCTTGCCCATGGAAGTTCAGATTCCCTCTTTAAGGATTATGAAGGACTCTAGTTTGAGTGAAGATGATTGGATTCAAACCCGACTTGATCAACTCAATTTGATCGACGAGAAGCGACTCGCTGCTGTCTGCCATGGTCAAACGTATCAAAAGAGGATGATCAAGGCTTTCAACAAGAAAGTCAGACGTCAAGTATATCAAGTCGGAGATCTCGTAATCAAGCGGATTATCCTGCCGCAAAGTGATCCCAGGGGCAAATGGACCCCTACATACGAAGGACCATTTGTAATCAAGAGCATATTTTCTGGTGGTGCAATGATTCTGACCACCATGGACGGCGACGATTTGCCACACCCTGCAAACGCAGACATAGTCAAAAGATACTACGCATAAGATAACCCGACGAGTCGAAAACCCGAAAGGGCGGCTTGGGAAAAAATGGGCATCCCGGTGGACTGAAAACCCGAAAGGGCGGTTCAGGCAAAAATTAGGGATAAAACAAAAAAATTTGTACACCCGGCAAGTCGAAAACCCAAAAGGGAAGCTTGGGCAAAAAGGGGTTTTCCGGTGGATCAAAAACCCGAAAGGGCAATTCAGGCAAAAGTTAGGGAATTAACGCGTATGACTATGTCTCGTCGGATCACTTTAAGGACAATCTCTTCATCAACCAGCTCCAAGCTTCTAACCAATCCAGTCATCGGCAGACGAAGCATTGAATGGACAGATATTCAGAGTTGTAAAGGCTATAGCGGAATAGAATCCCATAGATTTGTTTCACATAGCCATCTTTCGTTTGTATAAATTTTTCAACGGCATCCTCTTACTAGGATGACTGTCTCCTCTGTACAAATATACTCATAAAAAGTTAGTACAAATGCTTTTCCAAATACAAAAATTTGCGTTGTCTTCCTTTTCTCTTTTCTTTTGCACTTATGTTTTATTTGAGAAACGTCCAATGTTTTGTTAAATAGGCATATGCATTTGAACATAATCATTTCCTTATGAATCAAGAAGGATGATTACTGATAGGTTAAAGGTACGGATAAATATCTTGATGCCCTTTCAGAAGGAATTCTCAATAGAGTTAAACTCTAAATTCCCCAGCCAGAGGGCCTTCCAGAACTCAATTCCCCTCAGAGTTAAGTTTCAGAATCCCCAGCGGAGCTAAAACTTCCAGCTATGAATCCCCAGCTGAACCAGGTTAGTGAACCTTCTCCCCACAGAGATACTTCCCACCGAGCTGCAGATTCTCCGTCATACCTCTCCAGCATGAGTCTATCAGATTCTGGACTTCCCCAGTAGAGATCTTCAGAAATTCTCATTTCCCGCAAGTCACCAAGGAATGCCTGTTCCCCAGCAGTGGTTCTAAGATCATTCAACAATTGAAGATTCTACATTTCCCCAAGCAAAGTGAAAGCTCATTCTCAGTGCCCTATGGGATAATCAGAACTTCCCCAGTAAAGATCTCCTCAAGACAAGAATCCCCAGAAGATTGGTATATAACCCAAGCTCCTGTTTCTCCAGCAGTTAGTCCATAGAGATGTCTCCTCTTCAGCAATCAAAGATTCTTGCCCTCCCCGGCAGCAGTCAGGAATTATTTTCCCCGACATCAACCAAGATTCTTTTGTCTCCAGCCATCCAGGATTTATTTATCCTCAGCAAGACAACTCTTCAGCTTACATGTGCATGCATTTACATTCATATCATAAACATTGATACAGCACATATTGCATCATACATTTCATGCAACATAGTTTTGTGTTTAGCTAACAGTTTGTCATTTTAAGGATACGAATGAAAGGCTATCATTAACAATTATTCAAGATGCAGTTTTACGCAGACTCATCTTCAGGAAACCTTACACCGGTTTCTTCTTCAACTTTTGAAAACAGTTTACGGACGCTTCCCAACAACGGATGCTGCTCTATTGCTTATTCAGCTTCAAGACTTCTGAAAACAGTTCACGGGTTCTCCAGTAACGGATGTTAACCTATCACTTGTTCAGATTCTTCTTCAACTTTTGAAAACAGTTTACGGACGCTTCCCAACAACGGATGCTGCTCTATTGCTTATTCAGCTTCAAGACTTCTGAAAACAGTTCACGGGTTCTCCAGTAACGGATGTTAACCTATCACTTGTTCAGATTCTTTCTCAACTTTCGAAAACAGTTTACGGACGCTTCCCAATAACGGATGCTGCTCTATTGCTTATTCAACTTCAAGACTTCTGAAAACAGTTCACGGGTTCTCCAGTAACGGATGTTAACCTATCACTTGTTCGGATTCTTTCTCAACTTTTGAAAACAGTTTACGGAAGCTTCCCAACGACGGATGCTGCTCTATTGCTTATTCAGCTTCAAGACTTCTGAAAACAGTTCACGGGTTCTCCAGTAACGGATGTTAACCTATCACTTGTTCGGATTCTTTCTCAACTTTTGAAAACAGTTTACGGACGCTTCCCAACGACGGATGCTGCTCTATTGCTTATTCAGCTTCAAGACTTCTGAAAATAGTTCACGGGTTCTCCAGTAACGGATGTTAACCTATCACTTGTTCGGATTCTTTCTCAACTTTTGAAAATAGTTTACGGACGCTTCCCAACAACGGATGCTGCTCTATTGCTTATTCAGCTTCAAGACTTGTGAAAACAGTTCACGGGTTCTCCAGTAACGGATGTTAACCTATCACTTGTTCAGATTCTTTCTCAACTTTCGAAAACAGTTTACGGACGCTTCCCAACAACGGATGCTGCTCTATTGCTTATTGTGATCGGTGGATCTGGAACTGACTGTTTAACACTGGTTCGCGAAATGTCGCAGAAGCAAGAGTCGCCACCGTCTTTTATTTTCTCCAACATGGACAGGACAAAAGCACAGCAAAATTCCTTATGAGATAGTTTCTCGGTTCAGGAGGTAGATTTATAGAAAGGGAAGGTGTTAGCACCCTTTCTATCCATGGTTATCCATGGGCTCTTAGATACTTGCTCATTGTGTTTTCAAAAGTGTTTGCTTTTCAATTGTGAGTGGGTTTGAAAAAGTTTCGTTTAAAGATTTCAGATCGACTCTTGTATCAGTCCTCAAGAGTGTTTAAAAAGTTGTTTTTGAAAGCTTTTTGCAAAGTGTCGGTGTGAAAAGAAGTTTTTGATTTGTTTTGAGTTAGAGCAAGTATTTACGAGTCATCTACCTACCCTAAGGAATTAGGCTGTGTTAATGTCCTTAAGGTAGTGCCATCCCACCATTGAGAGGTAGGTAGCACCACCGTTGGAGGTGTTCGGGTCAATTCGAGGATTAGGGACAGTGTGGTCACCAGAGCAATAGTAAGATTCCTTAGGAGCTACCCTTATGCCATTGATCTTTTATTCCGAGGCAACTGTTCCGAGGCAACTTGTTCCGAGGCAACCGTTTCGAGGCAACTAGATCAATGGAACATAAGGACTCACTAAGACGTCCTATAGTCGACGACCACGTTTCGAGGGGCAAGGCAACAGTGTGGTCACCAGAGCAATAGTAGGACACCTTAGAAGCTACCCCCATGCCATGTTCATGGACATGAGGACTTACTAAAACGTCCTATACTCGACGACCACTTTTCGAGGGGGCAAGGCAACAATGAGGCGTACCCTAGGAGTGGTGTGTGAATTGTGTGTCATTTTCAGTTATTGTTTATCTTGATCATGCATTGAGTGTTCTACGCTTTGATTTTATTTTTGGCCATTCATTCTTTCATGCAAATTATTAGCAGTTAAGAGGTGCAGAAATTTAAAGTGCGGAAAAATAAAAGTCCTACGCTATTACAAGGCGCGGGTCTACATCGCCAAATTAAACCAAGACCCGATTTGAATAAATAAAATGCGGAAAATAAATGTCCTAATTATCCGTTACAAGGCTTTGGGGCAGGTACATAAATTTCACAAAGAAAAATAAAATAAACGCGCGAAGAGAAATTATATTCGAAGGTGCGAGGGCGTTGGACCCTTTAAAGAAATTAAATTGAAATTATTAAATTAATTAAATTAAATAAAGGAAAGGACTTATTTTTTATGTTTTTTGTTATTTATAAAATTAGAGAAAATTAAATGGAATTAAAACCCTAATTCTAAGCATTTTTAATTATTAAAGAAATAAATTCAAGTTTGACCTAATTTACTAATTATTTAATTATAAGTTATTTACAAAAATAATTAATAATTAATAGTGATAAGAAAAAAAGACTATTTATTAAGAAAAAGAATAAAAAATGCTAAAAGACTTGTTTTTTTTATATTTTTTTAATTATCTAAGAAAAAGCATTAAAGTAAAAACTTAAAATTTAAACTAAATTGATTGTTAAATTTATTACAAAATAGTTAGTGAATTAAATATTAAATAAAAGCATATTTTTATTTTATGATTTTCTGATTTTTTTTGTATTTTTTGTAGTATTAAAATTAATTTAAGGAATAAAAAGAAATAATTAAAACAAATAAAAAAAGAAAGAGAATAAGGGAAAGAAATACAAACATAAGGGGTGTTGACCCAAATTGAGGAGGTTGATTTGCGGTAGTTTGGCCCAAGAATTCAGGCCTTGTTTGACTTCCAGCATTCACGTGTGCATGGTTGACTAGTGTGTATGGTGATCTGCAAGGTCTGACCCTTGGATTGGGGCCCCTGGCCACTTGGCAGGCAAGCACATACGCGTGTATTGTGGACTTCAGGTGAGGCGATGCATGGAAACACATGAAGAAAAATAATATTGAAGGGGTGGGGGACCTGGGAATCGAACCCAGGTCCCAAGGCTTACCAAATACACATCCAACCATCTGAGCTGTGCGCGCGTGTTGCATAGAAACTGGAAAGCGAATAACATAAGGCAAACAACGCTGAGTGGTATCCAACGCGCCAAATTTCAAATTGTCCAACCACATAGTGACACGCCAGGCTTCTTCTTCGTTCCACCTGAAAATAACAAACAAGTAGCGGGGGTTTTAAACCCCCACTAAACAGCATAGCGAATAATAGCGATTAGGCCATAGTGAAAGATAAATTGGGTGCGATGTGATGATTGGATTCGTCTGGAGTTTCTGAGTCCAATGGCATAGGTCTCGTGGCTTAATTTTTCCACATGAAAGAAGCCCTAATTTCCAACCCCTGAAACCCTAAAGAGCTTCCATGGTAACTTTGCATACAGGCCATAAAAACTCAATTAAAATACATCACTAGCTTCAGGGAGTGCATATTAGTGTAAATCAAACATTCAAATGTATGGAAAACGCATGTATATTAAAACACGATTATGAGAAAAGTTTGAGAAAGTTGGACTTTGTTCTACCACTTCTTTATGCGTGGGGACTGGAAAAGGATTGAGCGACGTTCAGGAAGGTCTCAGAAAGCTTTTGGAATCGATTATAGGCTTTGAATCACGCTCTATGTATGTTTTCAGTTTTGAGAATTTTGTATGAAAAATGCAAATTTCTTCTTGTGATTCTGGCGCAGCTCTCTTGTTCTTATGATTAGGGTTATCATTCTATATGTATCTGGAACGATTTAGGTTAAAGAAACCACGCGCAAACCTTTGCATTCATGATTTTGAATTTTTGATTTCCTTATATCTTTTTCAATCTTTTTCATACCATTCTTATGCCAATCAATGGAGATTCTTGCCTTTTTGAGTATGCACGAAATCTTGAGTGAATGATGAGTAGAAATGCTGCATAAAAAGATTTGAAAGGTGGCATTTAGTATTTTTTCATATTTAATTTGAATTAAATGAATTAATAGATTTAAAAATTCAGTTAATAATTTAAAAATAAGAAAATAACTCCCCTTTGGGTCAATGGGTCGTGCATAGATTTTGGGTGATGATTCTTGGAAGAAATTGGGGCCCATTAGCAATTTTGAGGCATTTGAAGCAAAGTTGACTTTTCAAAATTCCCAAAAATTTCCCAACTTCCACAAGGCATATCTTACTCAATTTTTAAGCTTTGATCATGTTCTTGGACATTTTGGAAAGTTATTGAAGTCCTCTAACCAATGCCTTTGGTCCCATGTCATTTTGATTTACCAATATCAAGTTATGGTCTTTGACTTAAAGTGCCTTTTTGTTGACTTTTGAAAATGACCTATAATGTTGAGATTGATAACTTTTTGTGAGAGCATTTCTTGGACTTGAAGTGTGAAGATGAGTTGTAGGAAATGTCATTCTCTTCAAAATGAGCTTTGGATGGAATTTTTCTGATAAACCATGTGGAAGTTATGCCTTGGTCAATTTACAATTGACTTTTTCAGCTGTCCAAATATGGAAACTTTTGCATCTTGAGACTTTTTGAGCCATGCCTTGAGAATCATGATCAAGAATTGATCAAATGATGTTTGTGGCTTCAAAATAAGATGTTGACCAAAATTTTTTACTTTTGACTGTCAAATGACCATTTTGCCCCTACAGTTGACTGTTTGAGCAATTAGGGTTTTTGACTGTGCAATTTTGTGCCGTGAGTCTTGAAACTTAGCATATGGATGCTTGACCATGTTTATGGGCATGTGGGACTTGTTTGGACCCTTGGAAACTTCAATTTCTTTTTCAGAACCAAAACCCTAATTTTTGACTGTTAGGAGGCCATTGGACTGTGCAACTCTTGGGAGATTTTGAAGCATGCTCCTTGCAAATCTTGAAGAATATGGGAGGGCAAATTTTGGGGTACAACAGTTGCCCCTGTTCAATCTTCTTAGACCTGAGGATGTAGATTGGCTGACGTGCCTTTCGTAATCCGAAGGTGGAAGATGATTGAATACTAGAGTGCCCAGAAATTTGCGCTCACATGTTAGCAGTGTGATGTGGGGAATGGGCTTACAGATGCCATTTGGAGATTGATGGATAGGTAGATGGGCTTATAGATGCCATGTTGAGAGGTGATGGATAGGTGGGTGGGCTTATAGATGTCATCTGGGTGTCGATCGCGTAAGAGATTTCTTAGCGAGAACTTGCGTACCTGAAAAAGAAAGATGATTACCTGACCTGTTACAGGAATTGGTTTTCAAACTCTTTGTGCAGATGTGCCCTGACTGGTTACAGGAATTGAATCTTCAACCTCTTCAGACGTGCCCTGGCGAGATACAGGAATCGAGTCTGGAGCTTCAGAAGGTGATGAATGAATCAAGGATGGTTACTACCTCATGGGATGGTGAGAGAACCTGGGGAGATTACTACCTCAACAGTAACGATGACAGAATCTTGGATGTCTTCTACTGAGTCTTCATTAGGAAAATCCTTAGGAATCGATTTAACTGGACTAGAGAAGGCTTTTGACTGGATAAGAATCAGAAAAATCTTTAGGAATTGATTTAACTGGACTAGAGAAGGCTTTTGACTGGATAAGAATCAGAAAAATCTTTAGGAATCGATTTAACTGAACCGGACAAGGTCTTGGAATCTTCAACTGGATAAGAATCAGGGAGATCTTAGGGTCGATCTGACTGAACCAGAGAAGGCCTTTGACTGGATAAGAATCAGAAAAATCTTTAGGAGTCAATTTAACTGAACCGGACAAGGTCTTGGAATCTTCAACTGGATAAGAATCAGGGAGATCATAGGGTCGATCTGACTGAACCAGAGAAGGCCTTTGACTGGATAAGAATCAGAAAAATCTTTAGGAGTCGATTTAACTGAACCGGACAAGGTCTTGGAATCTTCAACTGGATAAGAATCAGGGAGATCTTAGGGTCGATCTGACTGAACCAGAGAAGGCTTTTGACTGGATAAGAATCAAAAAAATCTTTAGGAGTCGATTTAACTGAACCGGACAAGGTCTTGGAATCTTCAACTGGATAAGAATCAGGGAGATCTTAGGGTCGATCTGACTGAACCAGAGAAGGCCTTTGACTGGATAAGAATCAGAAAAATCTTTAGGAGTCGATTTAACTGAACCAGACAAGGTCTTGGAATCTTCAACTGGATAAGAATCAGGGAGATCTTAGGGTCGATCTGACTGAACCAGAGAAGGCCATTGACTGGATAAGAATCAGAAAAATCTTTAGGAGTCGATTTAACTGAACCGGACAAGGTCTTGGAATCTTCAACTGGATAAGAATCAGGGAGATCTTAGGGTCGATCTGACTGAACCAGAGAAGGCCTTTGACTGGATAAGAATCAGAAAAATCTTTAGGAGTCGATTTAACTAACCGGACAAGGTCTTGGAATCTTCAACTGGATAAGAATCAGGGAGATCTTAGGGTCGATCTGACTGAACCAGAGAAGGCCTTTGACTGGATAAGAATCAGAAAAATCTTTAGGAGTCGATTTAACTGAACCGGACAAGGTCTTGGAATCTTCAACTGGATAAGAATCAGGGAGATCTTATGGTCGATCTGACTGAACCAGAGGAGGCCTTTGACTGGATAAGAATCAGAAAAATCTTAGGGTCGATTTAACTGAACCAAGCAAGGTCTTGGAATCTTCAACTGGATAAGAATCAGGGAGATCTTAGGGTCGATCTGACTGAACCAGAGGAGGCCTTTGACTGGATAAGAATTAGAAAAATCTTTAGGAGTCGATTTAACTGAACCGAACAAGGTCTTGGAATCTTCAACTGGATAAGAATCAGGGAGATCTTAGGGTCGATCTAACTGAACCAGAGAAGGCCTTTGACTGGATAAGAATCAGAAAAATCTTTAGGAGTCGATTTAACTGAACCGGACAAGGTCTTGGAATCTTCAACTGGATAAGAATCAGGGAGATCTTATGGTCGATCTGACTGAACCAGAGGAGGCCTTTGATTGGATAAGAATCAGAAAAATCTTAGGGTCGATTTAACTGAACCAAGCAAGGTCTTGGAATCTTCAACTGGATAAGAATCAGGGAGATCTTAGGGTCGATCTGACTGAACCAGAGAAGGCCTTTGACATAGCTGAGAACTTGACTGGATCTTTCCTGAAAGGTAAAGGTCAGTCATATGCAATGCATGATATGGATCAAGCCATGATGTTCTCAACATAAATGAGATTGTATGTTCATGATGCATATATGCATGCTATAATGTATGGAAATGCGATGTTTATGAATGTATGTTTTTCGTCTAGGAAAGTAAATCCTTGACGGGTGTCGGGAAGTCACATCCTGGGCTGATGTTGAATAATAGTGCTTTGTTGTTTCCGCTGGGGTTGATAGTTGCAAGAATACCGGTAGGAGAAGATAACTCCGTTGGGGACGAAACTTGATGAAGAGATTACTCTGCGGGGAATAACTACTCTAGCGATCTTGTTTGGGAACAGTACTCTGTGGGGAGAGAGGTACTTTGCTGGGATGTTGATGGTAACTTCGCTGGGGATACCGTTGTTATGTTGGAAGTGTTAATAGACTCTGCTGGGGATAGGAAGACTTCGCCAAGGACGATCTTTCCGTGGCTTTTGGCTGAGGATAATCCAGTTATATCCTGGTAGGGAAATAACCTTTGAACAAAGTCGGGGGACGCGTTCGTGCTCTGTAGGGGGGAAGCTTCCCGAGTCTACTGGGGATAAGCTTCCTGCTGGGGAGATGATTCAAACTTTCCTGGGGAAATCTTGATTGGACTCTCCTGGGGAAATTCTGAGATATATTGGGGAAGTGGCTCCGCTGAATATTTGGTATACCGCCGGGGAGCAATCTTAGATCAAGACTGCCGGGGATGCTTGTTAAGAATATTTGTATGACGTGCTGGAGAATGTTGAGATCTGCGGGGGATACCCAACTTCCTTAAGGCTGAAAGTATAGCTTTGCTTGGGGAGAGTGCGTTGACTTGCTGACTCACTCTCTGGGGAATTAAGATATACTAGTTGTGTTCTTCATCTGAACCTATCTTGATACCTTGGCGGACAGAGCAATTAGATCGCTTAGACAACTCTTTATTGCCCCTGTTTCTAATGTTACCTGTAATTAATCCTTTGTTTCGTATGCAAATATTTATGAGTTAGCAATTAGTGTCAAATGCATATATCACAAATTGAACCTTGGACGTTCTTCGCAAAACAAAACAGAAAAGGAAAACAATTGGCAATTTTAACTGAAAAGTGATTTTTGTATTGATTTTTGAATTTGCCTGTAAATAGGCGTTTATGTACAAGAGGCTGACGTCCTAGTAAGAGAACATCGCCGAATAAAAGAGTTTATACAATTTGTACAAAGGGAAAACAAAACAGCTATGTGAAAAGAATAATCCCATTGGGTTCCAACTCTGCTATCGCCTTTATATCTTCGAGCGTCTCATCACTTGATGACCTAGCTGAAGATGAAGCTGATTGATTGATGCCGTTTGAACTTGATGTTGATACTGGAGTCTGGATGCAAGGTGATCCAATGAGACATAGTATTACGCTTTATCCCTAACTTTTGCCTGGACCGCCCTTTCGGGTTTTTAGTCCACCGGGATACCCATTTTTGCCCAAGCCGCCTTTTCAGGTTTTCGACTTGCCGGGTGTACAGATTTTTTTTCATTTCATCCCTTCATTTTGCCCGAACCCTTTTGGTTCGCCGGGAAGCCCTAATTTTTGCCTAGGTATGTCAACCTAACGGGTCTTTATTATGCGTAGTATCTTTTTACTATGTCTGCATTGGCGGGGTGAGGAAGGTCGTCACCATCTATGGTGGTTAGAATCATGGCTCCTCCTGAGAACACATGTTTAACCACAAATGGCCCTTCGTACGTAGGGGTCCATTTGCCCCTTGGGTCACTCTGAGGAAGGATGATGCGCTTGATTACCAGATCCCCAACTTGATATTCTTGTGGTCTGACCTTTTTGTTAAATGCCTTGATCATCCGTTTTTGGTACGTCTGACCATGACAAATAGCAGCAAGTCTCTTTTCATTGATTAAGTTTAACTGATCAAGTCGTGTCTGGATCCAATCATCTTCGCTCAGATCTGCATCCTTCATTATCCGGAGAGAGGGTATTTGCACTTCGATTGGTAAGACTGCCTCCATACCATATACCAAGGAGAAAGGAGTTGCCCCGGTTGACGTCCTTGCTGAGGTACGGTACCCATGTAGAGAAAACAGTAACATCTCGTGCCAATCTTTATATGTCACTGTCATCTTCTGCACGATCTTCTTAATATTCTTATTCGCTGCCTCTACAGCCCCATTCATCTTCGGCCGATAAGGAGAAGAGTTGTGGTGCTGTATCTTGAACTGCTCGCAGAGCTCAGTGATCATCTTGTTATTAAGATTGGTACCATTGTCCGTAATGATCCTTTCAGGGATGCCGTAACGACATATCAGATTGTGCCGAATGAACCGTGCCACAACGTTCTTGGTTACCGTAGTGTAGGAAGCTGCTTCAACCCACTTCGTGAAGTAATCAATCGCTACTAGGATGAAGCGATGCCCATTGGACGTTGTAGGCTTAATCTCACCGATCATATCTATGCCCCACATTGCAAAAGGCCAAGGTGCAGTCAAGACATTCAGAGGAACTGGAGGAACATGCACCTTGTCTGCATATATCTGGCATTTATGGCATGTCCGAGAATGTTGGTAGCAATCAGCTTCCATTGTGGACCAGAAATACCCTGCCCGAAGGATCTTCTTTGCCATAGTATGTCCACTGGAATGCGTTCCGAAGGTACCTTCATGTAGCTCTGCCATGATCCTTTCTGCTTCAATCTTATCCACACAACGCAGTAAGGTCGAATCATGGTTTCGCTTGTACAGAATGCCATTGCTGAGGAAGAACTTCGCTGCGAACCTTCTCAGAAACTTCTTATCATTGACATATGCACCTTCAGGGTATTCCTGAGCTTCCAAGTATCTCTTCACCTCATGGTACCAAGGCTTCTCAGTCACCAATTCAGTCTCAATATCACAACAGTATGCCGGTTCGTCCAGTTTCCAAATGATGATCCGGGGAGCCTCATTGTCCCACTTGACTTTGAACATAGAAGACATCGTAGCTAACGCGTCCGCCAGCTGATTCTCCTCTCTCGGAAAGTGTTCAAAGGTTATCTCTGAAATGGGGGATCATCGTCAATACACATTCTCTGTAAGGAATCAGATTCGGATGTTTCGTATCCCACTCCCTTTTGATCTGATTGATCACGAGAGCAGAATCTCCGAAGACACTCAGAAACTTAATCCTTAAGTCAATCGCAGCTTGGAGACCCATGATGCATGCCTCATACTCCGCCATGTTGTTGGTGCAATTGAAACATAGCCGGGCAGTGAGTGGAGTATGAGTGCCTTGAGGGGATATGATCACAGCGCCGATACCGTTACCCAAAGCATTGGAGGCTCCGTCAAAGTGCATAGACCATCGGGATCCTTCCTCAGGTCCTTCATCCGGTCCAGGTACTTCACAATCAGTCACTATCATGATGCTTTCGTCAGGAAACTCGAAGTTCATTGACTGATAGTCGTCTACTGCTTGATGTGCTAAGTGGTCTGCCAATACACTTCCTTTGATGGCTTTCTGAGTCGTGTACTGGATGTCGTATTCTGTCAAGATCATTTGCCATCTTGCTATTCTCCCAGACAGAGCAGGCTTTTCGAATATGTACTTTATAGGATCCATCTTTGAAATCAACAAGGTAGTGTAAGTCAGCATATACTGTCTCAGCCGGCGAGCAGCCCATACCAAAACGCAACAAGTTTTCTCGAGCAGTGAGTATCGGGTCTCACAGTCGGTAAACTTTTTGCTAAGGTAATAAATGGCATGCTCTTTTCGGCCAGACTCGTCATGCTGCCCCAGCACACACCCCATTGAGTTGTCGAGTACTGTCAGGTATAATATCAGAGGTCTCCCCTCAACCGGTGGCATAAGAATGGGTGGTTCTTGGAGATACTCTTTGATTCTGTCAAAAGCGGCCTGACATTCATCATTCCAACGTACTACCTGATCTTTCTTCAACAGCTTGAAGATTGGCTCACAGGTAGCAGTTAGGTGTGAGATGAATCGGGCGATGTAATTCAGGCGTCCTAAAAAGCCTCTGACCTCTTTCTCTGTCTTAGGAACTGGCATCTCTTGAATAGCTGTAACCTTGGCAGGGTCCACTTGAATACCCTTGTCACTTACGATGAAGCCTAGCAACTTTCCAGATCTAACCCCGAAGGTGCACTTGTTCGGGTTTAACCTCAGCTTGTACAATTTCAGACGGTCAAACAACTTCTGCAGATGATCAAGGTGTTCCTCCTCAGTCTGAGACCTTGCAATCATGTCGTCAACATAGAATTCAATCTCATGATGGATCATGTCATGAAATAAAGCAACCATGGCACGTTGGTAGGTTGCCCCGGCATTCTTCAGTCCAAATGGCATGACCTTGTAGCAGAAGGTGCCCCACTGAGTAACAAAGGTAGTCTTTTCCATGTCTTCCGGAGCCATCTTGATCTGATTATACCCTGAAAAACCATCCATGAAAGAGAACACCTTGTGCTGAGCCGTATTGTCAACCAGGACGTCAATGTGAGGTAGGGGAAGTCATCCTTGGGGCTGGCCCTGTTCAGATCCCTGTAGTCGACACACATTCTAACCTTACCATCCTTCTTTGGTACCGGCACCACATTAGCAACCCACTGAGGGTAAGAAGTCACTGCAAGAAAACCGGCATCAAACTGTTTCATAACCTCAGCTTTGATCTTCTCGGACATCTCTGGACACATACGGCGGACCTTTTGCTTAACCGGAGGGCAGTCTTCCTTGGTAGGCAAATGATGGACCACAATGTCGGTATCTAACCCAGGCATGTCTTCGTAGAACCAGGCGAAGATCTCCACATAATCATGTAACATCTGAGTTAACCGTTGCCTCACGCTGAGCTCTAGGTTGGCACCAACCTTAACCTCTTTCCTATCTGTCTCAGTACCCAGATTTATTGTTTCCACTGGCTCTTCATGTGGTTGAATTGCCCTCTCTTCCTGGAGTAACAGTCTTGCAAGCTCGCCAGGCACTTCGCAATCATCTTCACCTTCGTCTTCGGCTAAGTTGATCGGATTTTCGAAGTCATAACTGGCAGTAGCAGAGTCGTTACCAGTGAGATCCAGAGTGGATTGAAACCTGTATGAGTGAGTGTGTGTAAATACAGCTGTTTTGCAATATATAAAGAAAGGAAAGAAAGAAAAAGGAGCATAAGATTTGAAATGCGGGAAAACGTCCAAGGTCTTTATTCATGATATATGAAATGACAATTAATATGCCCTCACAAATGAAGCCACGGTGCCCCGGGTAAGACACCGGGCCATAGAGTTTTAATTCATTGTTTATTACAAATAACAAAAACAAAGGAGTTTATTACTGCGTAACAAAAGTAACAGGAGTATGATCTTTAGCAGTCCAATTGGTCAATCCACCATCAGTCGTCGGGTAAATCCAGCTATCGAACTCTGACTCTTCCACTTCGCCTTCATCCCCAATAGCATTCACCCTTGGATTGGTGATGAGCACAGGAGGTCTTCTGGTTCTAGCTTTGCGTACAGCCTTCTGAGCCTCTGCAGTAAAACCCAGTCCAAACTTGTCAGTTTTTGGTGTAAAATCAGGGAGCCTGCCCCAGTTAGCACATTCACCTTTCTTGATTACAGCCCGGGCGTCCTTCAAGGAGGCCATCTTCAAAGGAGAGCTTTCTTCAGTTACTGCTTCTGCCGCTGCCAATATTGGAGGTACCTCTTCAAAATGCTGAAAGGGGGTTTCAATAAACTCCCCGTCCATCTCAATATATCGGAAGGAATTCAAGTGACTAACCATATACTCCTCCTCTCCCTGCACAGTGACAATCTTCCCTCTGACAGGGTACTTGAGCTTCTGGTGTAGGGTAGAGGTCACTGCCCCAGCTTTGTGAATCCAAGGTCGACCCAGTAAACAGGAATAAGACGGACGGATATCCATCACATAGAAAGTTGAGTCGAATACTTGAGAACCCACACGAATAGGAATGTCTACCTCTCCATGAACCATCCTCTTCGATCCGTCAAAGGCTCGAACAATGATGTTGCTAGGTTTCAGCTCCAGGCCCTCACAATCCAAACGGTCTAAGGCCTTTTTGGGTAGCACATTCAGGGAAGAACCGGTGTCCACCAACACGTGCGCAAGAGTAGTGCCCCTACATTCTATAGAGACATGCAGGGCATCGTTGTGGTTCTTTCCTTTAGCAGTAAGGTCAGCATCCGAGAAACCCAAACCATTGTCAGCTGTCAAATTGGCTACGCAATCAGTAAACTGGTCTGTAGAGGTCTCTTGTGGCACATGGGCCGTCTTTAGAAATGAAATCAGGGCCTTAGCATGGGCCTCTGAGCACAACAGCAAGGAGAGCATAGAGATCTTGGAGGGGGTATACCCCAGCTGTTCAACAACATTAAAATCACTCTTCTTGATTATTTTAAGAATTTCCTCCATCTCTTGCTGGGAGGCTTCAACATTCACAGATTTTGGTGCCTCCATCCGGGCAGGCTCATCTTCAATCCCTTTGCCCCGAGCATTAGATGACTCGGCAGTAGGGGAAACAACTTGATCAGGAATGGGAACAGGTGCACTTGCAGGTGTTATAGTGAGAGGTCTTCGAATAGTAGGTGGCGTAATGTCAGGCGAGAAGAGTCTGCCACTACGGGTAACTTTGGTTGGACCAGTGATATTGCTGATGCTGGTGCCAGTGTTGAACTCTTGCTTTATTCCATGTACATACACATCTGCCCCATAGTGCCATGGGACAGCCTTATCAGATTCATAGGGGAGGGGCCCCGGAACAGTAATAACAACGGGTGCGACAGTCATGATTTTAACCGGCTTCCTCGGGGGAGCCTTGATTGGATGGTTAAAAATTGTAACAACAGATACATCTTCCACAGGAACAAATGGAACAGCGGTCTTCTTGAACAGAATCTCTTTGCTGTCCATCAGGCTTTGGATGCCTAACTTCAGCAAAGGACAACCAGAAAGGGAAACAGCACACAAAAGGCAACCTTCATTACAACCCGGAAATAAACCGGCCAGCAGTAGATTCCTCTTAACAGTCATCAGAGGAGTAGCTACATCATTCACAGAAACGGCATACACATTTTCATCAACGGCATTCACTCCATGCTGGGGCATAGGAGCAGTCACCACATTTGGCCTCTCAGGCGCCTCAAATTGTATCTCCTTCGCATCAATAAGGTCTTGCACCTTATTCCTTAAGGCCCAGCAATCATCAGTGGAATGCCCCGGGCTATCGGAGTGATAAGCACAACGGGCATTTGGATTGTACTTGGGAGAGGCAGTATTCACAACCTTTGGGGCCTCTCTGACAGTCACCAAGTTGGTGGATAGCAACTGCGGCAAGATTTGCGACAAGGTCATACTCAGCCGGGTAAACTCTCTTCTGGGTCTTTCAGCCCTTTGTGGATTGGTTTGCCGAGGAACGGCAGCAGGCTTAGCAATAACCACCGCGTTGATAGACTGGCGGCACTCTGGTTTATCTTGTCTTCTAGGCCCATATACAGCACTGGCCTCCTTCTTAAAGGGTTTCTTCTCAGAACTTGAAGATGCACCCTTCTGAATTTTTCCGGACTTCATTCCAGCCTCTATCCTCTCCCCATCCAGAATAAGATCAGTGAATCCTGCAAACGAGTTACCGATAAGATGATTGAAGAATGGCCCGAAGAGGGTCCCCAAGAACATATCTACCAGCTCACGGTCTGTTAACGGAGGCTGCACCCTGCCAGCCAGATCCCTCCACTTCTGTGCATACTCCTTAAAACCTTCGCTTGATCCTAGCGACATACCCTGGAGTTGGGTACGTGTAGGAGCAAGGTCGGCATTATATTGATACTGCTTGTAAAAAGCAGTAGCCAACTCCTCCCAGTTACGAACTTTGGTCCCATCCAGCTGATAGAACCATTCGAGATGAGTCCCTGAAAGACTCTCCTGGAAGAAGTGGATCCACAAGTTCTTATCCACTGTGTACGATTGAATCTTCCGCACATAAGATCTGAGGTGCAGCTTAGGGCAAGACACCCCGTCATACTTGGTGAAAGATGGTGCCTTAAATTTGTGAGGAATGATCACACCAGTAGATAAGCCCAAGTCTCCGAAATCCAGCCCAGGCACTTGTTGAATCTCCATGGCGTTCAGTCTGTCTTCCAACTGCTTGTACCGGTCTTCAGCAGGAGGATACTGTTCCTCATTAAAATCAGTCTCGTTGTCAGAGACCACTGGACTTTGAGCTCCTCCCCCCTGGGGATTGTCTTTGCCTACAGAAGAACCAGCTTCCTCATTCTGCAGAGTATTACCAAACCTCCGGCCCGAGTTGAAAAGAACAGTTCTCTTCTTCTTCTTCTCCTTCTTCAGGAGCAAAGCCTTCAGCTCTTCTTGACCTTGAGCCAAACCCATGATCAGCTCTTGAAATTGTGCGTTCTGCGCCTGAAGGGCCTTGATAGACATCTCGGTTGATGATTCAGGGTTCATGATGCTGAAATAAACAGCGAAGAACAGTAAGCAACCTGAAAAGGAAGAGTACCTTCTATGTATATGATGAATGATATGTGTTTATGCAATGCATTCAAGGGTTCGAAAGTTCAAATTTGTTGTAGACAAAAAGGAACACACATTATCATTAAGGAAATAATTGTTCAGTACATCAAAGCCTCATGCGCACATATTACAAAGCAAATCAATCCCAAAAGACACTACGCATCCTCTTCGGAGCAATGTAGGTGTTGAGATTCCTCTCCTCGTGCAATAGGCGGGTGAGCTCCAGGACCTTCTTTTCACTAGAATATAGACTGGTCTCAAGAGAATTCCGTTCTTCCTTAAGCTGGATCCAGCTCTTCTGCATCTCTTCCCAGGATGTGGGCATGTCAGGATGTTGAATGGTGTAGGACACTTCACCTTCCAAAACTGGCTCCTTGATCACAGGGAGAACACGAGGATATGGCATCACTAACTTCTGGGAGCGGGCTCGTACCCACTTGAGATAAGGCTCCAACAGGATGGAATTCCTGTGCCCCAGGGTTTTGCTGTCTATCCTATTTGGCATCCTCCAAGCTCTGATGAATCTCTGGAGAAGTCCTTGTGCATCGTTGTCGAAGTCAAAAAACTATGTCAGGAATTAACATGTCATGAGGGTCGTCCCTCCGAGCATAACCAAACTGTCTCCAAGCCAGGCATGGGTTGTAAGTAATACCTCCTCTGATTCCAAGTAAAGGAACATTAGGGTACTCCCCGCAACGATCAATGATAGTGACATCCTCTCTGGACCGAGAACACCAATGTATGTCAGCATGTGTAAGAGTCATCAATCGTTGTGACCATCTCAAACCCCGCTCATTCTTCAAAACTGATTGTGGAAGGTGCGAAATAAACCACCTTCCCAGAAGAGGAGTACAGCACATAAGGACACCTCTTTTTCTCATGGTTCGAGTGTAACATGAGTGAAGGATGTCCCCTAGCAACGTAGGTATAGGATTCCTGGACATGAAGATCTGGACAGCACTGATATCTATAAGCTGATCTGGGTTAGGGAACAACACCAAACCATAGACAAGGAGGGCCACAACCTCTTCAAAAGCTTGTAAGTCAAGGGAGTTCCAACATTCTTGGGCCTTCTCAAACAGAAACCTGGCTAAGAACCCTTTGATACCACTTCTAACTTTCCAATGTCCCTTGAGGTCAGATGACTGTAGGTGTAAGGCTTTAGCAATCTCTTCAAGTTTGGGTTCCTTTTCTGTACCGTTGTAGGGTAGTTGATCAAGGATAGGAATCTTCAGAAGCCGGGAGAACTCTTCCAATGTAGGCACCAATTGATAATCCAGGAAAGTGAAACAGTGATGCAGAGGGTCAAAGAACTGGAACAGGACCTTTATCATATCTTCCTCAATGTTGGTGTTGACCAAGCTGATGAGTCTTCCATGTCTTTCACTGAATGAAGAGCTCTCGGGAATCCTGGATATAAGCTCCTTGAGCTGAGGAGGGATCCTTACAAGGCTGGTCTGAATTGTCTTTCTGCAAACAGTTTCCATGTCCTACAAAACAAGAACAAAGATGAAGATTCGAACCCCTGAAATGGTTAGCCAATGCATATGATGATGTATGATGTCATGATGCTATGATTAAACACACCACAAATATTTACAAAGGCAAACATGATAAGGCACACAAGTCACAAGACAAGCCCTTAGAGTTTAGGCCAGCATGGGGTCTGGGTATTACCCTCTGGAAGTTGGTGGGCTCAACCTGTCCTATTAGAAGTAACCGGGTTCTAAGGGTCCCAATATCACTGGATTGCTTTCATTGTTCATCGTTTCTATTTAGCCACTGAACTGGCGACCGAAATATTCCAGGAAAGCAACCCTCAATTGAGTGTAGTATCGAGTATCAACCAACCTCGGACTGCACTAAAGTCAGTTATCTCACTACCCTAAAGAGGCCAAGATAGTTCAATTAAGGTTCCTAAGGTCAGTTGATGCTTCATGACACCACATGGAGGCCCCGTACTCTCCTTGACTGAACTCAAGGGTTACCGGTACACACCAAAGTGCCACATCAACATAGCAGACTGTTTCAACCATGTCGGTATACCCCGCACAGTTCCCTCACAGCCTTGTTGCTACTTTCTAAGAAGGTATCCCCAGATCCGGGTTAGGATCTATAGAACTCCCGAGACAGTCCCACAATTTAAAGAAAACAAGTCAAAGCAATTGAAAACACAGTGATCTTAGTCCTAAGGTACACCTCACTTTTATAAAATGTCCCCAGCAGAGTCGCCAGTTCTGTGATCGGTGGATCTGGAACTGACTGTTTAACGCTGGTTCACGAAATGTCGCGGAAGCAAGAGTCGCCACCGTCTTTTATTTTCTCCAACATGGACAGGACAAAAGCACAGCAAAATTCCTTATGAGATAGTTTCTCGGTTCGGGAGGTAGATTTATAGAAAGGGAAGGTGTTAGCACCCTTTCTATCCATGGTTATCCATGGGCTCTTAGATACTTGCTAATTGTGTTTTCAAAAGTGTTTGCTTTTCAATTGTGAGTGGGTTTGAAAAAGTTTCGTTTAAAGATTTCAGATCGACTCTTGTATCAGTCCTCAAGAGTGTTTGAAAAGTTGTTTTTGAAAGCTTTTTGCAAAGTGTCGGTGTGAAAAGAAGTTTTTGATTTGTTTTGAATTAGAGCAAGTATTTACGAGTCATCTACCTACCCTAAGGAATTAGGCTGTGTTAATGTCCTTAAGGTAGTGCCATCCCACCATTGAGAGGTAGGTAGCACCACCGTTGGAGGTGTTCGGGTCAATTCGAGGATTAGGGACAGTGTGGTCACCAGAGCAATAGTAAGATGCCTTAGGAGCTACCCTTATGCCATTGATCTTTTATTCCGAGGCAACTGTTCCGAGGCAACTTGTTCCGAGGCAACCGTTTCGAGGCAACTAGATCAATGGAACATAAGGACTCACTAAGACGTCCTATAGTCGACGACCACGTTTCGAGGGGCAAGGCAACAGTGTGGTCACCAGAGCAATAGTAGGACACCTTAGAAGCTACCCCCATGCCATGTTCATGGACATGAGGACTTACTAAAACGTCCTATACTCGACGACCACTTTTCGAGGGGGCAAGGCAACAATGAGGCGTACCCTAGGAGTGGTGTGTGAATTGTGTGTCATTTTCAGTTATTGTTTATCTTGATCATGCATTGAGTGTTCTACGCTTTGATTTTATTTTTGGCCATTCATTCTTTCATGCAAATTATTAGCAGTTAAGAGGTGCAGAAAGTTAAAGTGCGGAAAAATAAAAGTCCTACGCTATTACAAGGCGCGGGTCTACATCACCAAATTAAACCAAGACCCGATTTGAATAAATAAAATGTGGAAAATAAATGTCCTAATTATCCGTTACAAGGCTTTGGGGCAGGTACATATATTTCACAAAGAAAAATAAAATAAACGCGCGAAGAGAAATTATATTCGAAGGTGCGAGGGCGTTGGACCCTTTAAAGAAATTAAATTGAAATTATTAAATTAATTAAATTAAATAAAGGAAAGGACTTATTTTTTATGTTTTTTGTTATTTATAAAATTAGAGAAAATTAAATGGAATTAAAACCCTAATTCTAAGCATTTTTAATTATTAAAGAAATAAATTCAAGTTTGACCTAATTTACTAATTATTTAATTATAAGTTATTTACAAAAATAATTAATAATTAATAGTGATAAGAAAAAAAGACTATTTATTAAGAAAAAGAATAAAAAATGCTAAAAGACTTGTTTTTTTATATTTTTTTAATTATCTAAGAAAAAGCATTAAAGTAAAAACTTAAAATTTAAACTAAATTGATTGTTAAATTTATTTACAAAATAGTTAGTGAATTAAATATTAAATAAAAGCATATTTTTATTTTATGATTTTCTGATTTTTTTTGTATTTTTTGTAGTATTAAAATTAATTTAAGGAATAAAAAGAAATAATTAAAACAAATAAAAAAAGAAAGAGAATCAGGGAAAGAAATACAAACATAAGGGGTGTTGACCCAAATTGAGGAGGTTGATTTGCAGTAGTTTGGCCCAAGAATTCAGGCCTTGTTTGACTTCCAGCGTTCACGTGTGCATGGTTGACTAGTGTGTATGGTGATCTGCAAGCTCTGACCCTTGGATTGGGGCCCCTGGCCACTTGGCAGGCAAGCACATACGCGTGTATTGTGGACTTCAGGTGAGGCGCTGCATGGAAACACATGAAGAAAAATAATATTGAAGGGGTGGGGGACCTGGGAATCGAACCCAGGTCCCAAGGCTTACCAAATACACATCCAACCATCTGAGCTGTGCGCGCGTGTTGCATAGAAACTGGCAAGCGAATAACATAAGGCAAACAACGCTGAGTGGTATCCAACGCGCCAAATTTCAAATTGTCCAACCACATAGTGACACACCAGGCTTCTTCTTCGTTCCACCTGAAAATAACAAACAAGTAGCGGGGGTTTTAAACCCCCACTAAACAGCATAGCGAATAATAGCGATTAGGCCATAGTGAAAGATAAATTGGGTGCGATGTGATGATTGGATTCGTCTGGAGTTTCTGAGTCCAATGGCATAGGTCTCGTGGCTTAATTTTTCCACATGAAAGAAGCCCTAATTTCCAACCTCTGAAACCCTAAAGAGCTTCCATGGTAACTTTGCATACAGGCCATAAAAACTCAATTAAAATACATCACTAGCTTCAGGGAGTGCATATTAGTGTAAATCAAACATTCAAATGTATGGAAAATGCATGTATATTAAAACACGATTATGAGAAAAGTTTGAGAAAGTTGGACTTTGTTCTACCACTTCTTTATGCGTGGGGACTGGAAAAGGATTGAGCGACGTTCGGGAAGGCCTCAGAAAGCTTTTGGAATCAATTATAGGCTTTGAATCACGCTCTATGTGTGTTTTCAGTTTTGAGAATTTTGTATGAAAAATGCAAATTTCTTCTTGTGATTCTGGCGCAGCTCTCTTGTTCTTATGATTAGGGTTATCATTCTATATGTATCTGGAACGATTTAGGTTAAAGAAACCACGCCCAAACCTTTGCATTCATGATTTTGAATTTTTGATTTCCTTATATCTTTTTCAATCTTTTTCATACCATTCTTATGCCAATCAATGGAGATTCTTGCCTTTTTGAGTATGCACGAAATCTTGAGTGAATGATGAGTAGAAATGCTGCATAAAAAGATTTGAAAGGTGGCATTTAGTATTTTTTTTCATATTTAATTTGAATTAAATGAATTAATAGATTTAAAAATTCAGTTAATAATTTAAAAATAAGAAAATAACTCCCCTTTGGGTCAATGGATCGTGCATAGCTTTTGGGTGATGATTCTTGGAAGAAATTGAGGCCCATTAGCAATTTTGAGGCATTTGAAGCAAAGTTGACTTTTCAAAATTCCCAAAAATTTCCCAACTTCCACAAGGCATATCTTACTCAATTTTTAAGCTTTGATCATGTTCTTGGACATTTTGGAAAGGTCTTGAAGTCCTCTAACCAATGCCTTTGGTCCCATGTCATTTTGATTTACCAATCGCAAGTTATGGTCTTTGACTTAAAGTGCCTTTTTGTTGACTTTTGAAAATGACCTATAATGTTGAGATTGATAACTTTTTGTGAGAGCATTTCTTGGACTTGAAGTGTGAAGATAAGTTGTAGGAAATGTCATTCTCTTCAAAATGAGCTTTGGATGGAATTTTTCTGATAAACCATGTGGAAGTTATGCCTTGGTCAAGTTACAGTTGACTTTTTCAACTGTCCAAATATGGAAACTTTTGCATCTTGAGACCTTTTGAGCCATGCCTTGAGAATCATGATCAAGAATTGATCAAATGATGTTTGTGGCTTCAAAATAAGATGTTGACCAAAAATTTTGACTTTTGATTGTCAAATGACCATTTTGCCCCTACAGTTGACTGTTTGAGCAATTAGGGTTTTTGACTGTGCAATTTTGTGCTGTGAGTCTTGAAACTTAGCATATGGATGCTTGACCATGTTTATGGGCATGTGGGACTTGTTTGGACCCTTGGAAACTTCAATTTCTTTGCCAGAACCAAAACCCTAATTTTTGACTGTTAGGAGGCCATTGGACTGTGCAACTCTTGGGAGATTTTGAAGCATGCTCCTTGCAAATCTTGAAGAATATGGGAGGGCAAATTTTGGGGTACAACACTTATTCAACTTCAAGACTTCTGAAAACAGTTCACGGGTTCTCTAGTAACGGATGTTAACCTATCACTTGTTCAGATTCTTCTTCAACTTTTGAAAACAGTTTACAGATTCCTCCCAACAACGGATGATAATCTATCGCTTGTTCAGACTCAAACTTTTGAAAATAGTTTATGGATTCTCCAAACGCGAATATCAATCCATTGCTTATTCAAAACCCCCAGTTCAGAGATGTTCCAAAACATGGACACCTTTCTGATACTCATTCCAGATGGCATCTTTAAGCCCATCCACGACAAGATTCAGTCACCCCTCTAGATGGCATCTTTAAGCCCATCTCCAAATGGCATCTCTAAGCCCATTCTCGCATCCATCATTCTGACGAGTGCAAATTTAAGGGCACTTTAGTGTCCAATCTCCTTTTACCTTCGAGACGCGAAAGGCAAACCTGCCAATCTAACTCTTCAGGTGCAAGAAGATTGAACAGGGGAAACTGTTGTACCCCAAAATTTGCCCTCGCATTTTTTCACAAGAAATCACAGTTTCAGACTCTTCCTGATTTTTCAGACTGGCTCAAGAATCGGTCAGAAAGACTTTTCTCGTCAGTCAGATAAAATTAGGGTTTTCATTGATTTCAAAACAGTTCAGGCAGATTGCTAGATTTGGTTGATTTTGGCTCAGGTTTTGATCAGGCGAACACTTCTTCGGCATTTGATTAGGAATTAGGGTTTTTGTGCGCAGATTCCTCAGAAAGATTTAATTCTACAGTGCTTGTCAAGCTGTTCTGAGATGTGGACTGAAACATTTGGATTGAATTCGCAGTGTTTGACTAAATCAATGAAAAGAGGCATTGGGATTGAGTTTGCAGTGTTTGGTTAAAATCAGTGAGAAGAAAAGATATTTGGGCAGTTGTTGTGTTTGACTGTGCATTACTTTGGATTTGTGAAGCGCCAGGTTTATTAATGGATCGATGCTAAAGACCACAATGTTTATGGATTATTTATCATTCTGAGTTAAATGATTGGAATTTATTTTCAATTATTATAATTTAAAGAATTTTAAATAATAAATAAACAATTGGAAATAATAAAGATTAATTGGATAAAAGGAATTTTTATTTCATCTTTAAATATTTGTTACAATTGTTATTTAAATACAAGTATTCGTTTACAAAGTATTTACAATAAAATATTACAGTTATTTAAATTTAAATAAAACTATCCTAATATTTTTCTAAGTCTTCAATTCTTCATCCTCCATTTATCGCTTTTCCTCTCCATTTGATTTTTCATCTGCAAAGAAAAGAAGAAAAAGTCAGAAGCAGATAAATAATTAAAAGCAGACAATTAATTTGGGGCTCATCATTAAAGGCAACTGACTGGAATCAGTTAGCCCTCTCTGCAAATCACGGGATTTCTCCCGGTTCACAAAGAGGGATGAATGTTGCTTGCTAAACATGAATGCACAAAGTATTGAAATGCACAAATTCAAATTTTGTCAAACCAAATGCATAGTTCAAAACCAACTGCATAGTCCAAAACCAACAGCATGTGCAAATACAAAGTCCAAGTTACAAACTGAATGGCCTAAACCAAGTTCAAATTGCCAAACAAAGTCCAATGTCAAACTGTCCAAAAGGCTATTCAAAAGGCTATTCAGATGCAAGTACAAAATGTAGCACAAAATCTGGAAGAAAAGATAAAGTATGCAGGGTAGAACCACTATTACAAGCAAGCGAATTTCAGTCTCATCACTTCCCAGCAGCTGTCTTTTCAGATTAAAGTACACATAACATTATTTGTAATGTTTTGATTTGTACTAGAGAGAGAAAAGAGAGAAAAGAAGTTGGGCTTACAGTTTTAGGCTTGAGGCAGAAAAATATATAAAAACAATCTGTCAATAAAACACTAAAGAGGCAGAAGTGATAAACGAAGCAAAACTGAGAAACATATAAAAACACAAAACTGTCCAAGCTGAAGGAGGAGCAAAAAAACCAGTAAGGCCATCAAACAACAACCAGTACACCTAAAACCTGTAATGTCCAAACACTGCAAGCAAGCCAGCAATGTCTAAACCAATATAACCTGCATAAGCCTACTTGAAACCAGATACACAAACTAGAAGTTTCAACAAATCTGTCCAACCCCTGTCAAAACCTGCTTGAGCCTTAAACAAATAAACCATTCCATTCAATATCAAAACCTGCCTAAAGTGTCAAACAAAGCCCCAAAGCCTAACTTGTAAAAGGCCAAACAGAACTGCCTTCCACTAAAAGAAAGCCTCACAAATTTGTCCAACTCTAAGCCATAGCCGAAACCTTCATCTGTCAAGCCATCAAACCCTCAGAACTCAAGGAGTTCATCATAGGGTTAATCAACAAGCAACTAAATCAAGCATACTCAGGCAACACAAGCCCTCAGAGTTTCCTCATCACTGGGTTATCATACAGGTACGAAGCATCACGCTAAAGCATACATATCAGAAGCATTCAACATAGCAAACCAGCATCAACAACTCAATCATCAAAGCATACAGAAAGCGAAGCGAAGAGAGAAGAAGAAGAAAACCAACACAAAAGGCAAAGAATACAGAGTACCAGAAAGCAAAGCTTCATCAGCATCGCTTCCTCCGCCGTCAAAGCCTCCAAACGCCTCCAAATCCTTCCTCCTCCTTCGTCAAGGTAGTAATCTCTTTTATTTCCTTTCCACGACACCATTTACAAACAATAACAAACGCTTAAGATCAGAACCGGTAAATCAAAACATGCAAAAGAAGAAGAACGAGAACCCTAACGAGATTGAGACGGAATTTTTACCTCGCATGAACCATCGCTCGAGTGATCCGTGGACGGAGGAAGAGGTGGCGCTGGTGGCTTGGGCGAAGAAGTTGGTTCCGCTTTCGGCGTAAGGAGGCAAACGAAAGACGAAGACAAACGGAGAGGACGAACGAACGACGCGCCTCTGTCAAACCCCAATCCGTTCCAAATGAGCACAAAATCATCAAACCCTAAAAACAAATGTTATGAGACCTGATGGGCCTTTGCCTTTTCTATCCCTTAAGCCCAAATGTATTCCGTTTGACCCCCCCCCCTGTTCTGTTCATTTTCTCTACAAATTACATTTGGGCCTAAAACCCTAAAGCCCGTTTTTGATTTCTTTCAAACCATTTTTACTTATCATATCCTTTTTATATATACAAATTAACATAATATTTTTTACATCAATTTTTTTTATTAATAATACTTTTTTATAACATAATTATAATCTTGAACACAATATATTTTTCTCAAATTTAAACATTTTCTTTTACTTAAAACTCTTGTATAAATATATATTAATACTAAATACTAATATATAAGAAATAAAACTTAAAATATTCTTTTCCTTTTCTTAAATTTTTCTTATTTGTACATGTTCATTAAAATACTAATACATAAAAATAATTCTTAAAATGAATACATTTTCTTTTCTTAAAAATACTTTGTACATTAATACTGAAAAATACATAAAAGAATAGAATTTAAAAAAAACATTTTCCTTTCTTTTTATTAAAATACTTTTTTTGTACATATTAAAGAAATATACAAGATTACCAAATTAAATAAACGAAATATTTAATTCCTTTCATTAAATCAAACATACTTAATAATACATTTAAATTCACATTTCTTAATTTGTAAATAATTCTCATACACGTACACTTACACAATACATTTTACATTGATACATTATACATTGCTATACATGGTACACATTATATTCGATCGCGATCCAATTTGGTTGTAATTATTTAAGTCTCATCCTCATTCGCTAAATTTGTACCCCCACTCCCGGATATTATTTGTAATAGCGTAGACTTTAAATTCTTGCAATTTATCGCTTTCAATTATACCATGGTTAGACCTAGGGTTTGCATGTACATAAAATCAAACGCTAGATAACCTAATACAAAACAAATACATGAACTCAATACACAATCACACTTGCACCCCCTAGGGTAATCCCACATGTTGCCTTCCAAAATGGGCCATGCTTGCATGTCGAGTTTCTTTAGCAAAGCAATTCAAAATGATCATAAGTCCCTCGATGACGCTTTCGAAAGTCGCCTATCAAAATGATCAAGTCCCTTCAAGCAAATTGCCAAAGACACTTGGCACCATTGCATTCATGGTCCATACGATGACCCGCGCCCGTCCCGTTAAACATCCTAAACGCAAGATTGTCCACCAAATTCAATGGTGGAACAAAATTGTTAAAAAGGGGTTGAAAACATAGAGAAAACCTTTGAGTATAATAGGGGTAGACAAAACTCTTAGTTACTTGAGATCAACTTGCAAAAACACTTTCCTCCTTTTCAAAAACCACACTTCACAAACACTTTCAAAACAAACTTTCCAAAAACATTTTGAAACATCTTTTCGAAAAGATACACACCGTTGTATATACTCAAACACGAGTCATTACAATGGTTGCTGAAACAAAGGCATCTATTTCAAAAAACATTTTCAAAACACACACATACACCACAATTTCAAGCAATCGAAAATCAAGGCAAGTGATCTAAAACCAAGTAACTAAGAGCCTATGGATAACCATGGATGAAAAGGGTGCTAATACCTTCCCTTTTCATAATCTACCCCCCGAACCCACGAAATATCTCAAAAAGGTTTTTCATGTGCTTTTTAACCTTTCCTTTAGGATAAAATAAAAAGTCGGTGGCGACTCTTGCTAAACCGAACAAGTGCGAATACAAACGCAAAACTCAAGTCAGTTCTCCCGCCGTATCACATTTGTCAACCAAAAACTTAGTCAGAAAACCTTTAGCTCCACTTCTAGTCTCCCAGTTAGCCATTACCTCCTCCTTGGTCAAGTGAAGGGCTGCAGCAATTTCTTCGGGCTTAAGAGTCTTTTCCCAACCAGTAAATGGAGTCTGCTCCAAAACAGAGATACCAAGAAGCTCAGAGAACTCTTCTAGGGTAGGAACCAGCTGGAAGTCATGGAAAGTAAAACAATGGTACATCGGATCATAGAATTGGACCAGGACACTCATCATTTGTTCATCCAATTTTGAGGTGACCAAACTGAGGAGAGAACCATGCCTTCTGATGAAGGAAGTAGTGTCTGGAATCCTGACAACCAAATCTTTAAGCAGGGTAGGTACTTGGACAAAGTTGATCCAGATAGTATTCCTACGCATGGGCATCATGATGACCTACAAAACAGAGCAAAGATGAAACCCTCTTGTCTTTGAAATAGGTTAGTCCTTATGCAAGATGTATGCAATGTTATGATGTCATGATGTCATGGTAAAGGCACACCACAAGTATCTATAAAAGGAAAACATGGTAAAGGCACACAAGTCACACAAAAGAGCCCTTAGATTTCAGGCTGGCATGGAGCTTAGGTACTACCCTCTTTCAGTTCAGTTGGTTAAGACCTGTCCTAAAAATAATAACCGGGTTCTAGAGGATCTCAATATCATTGACTACCCTCAATCGGTCATAATTCTAGTTTAGCAACCTTTTCTTGCGGCCGGAATCATCGCGGGAGTTTAGTCTCAATGAGTGTAGCATACTGCTACTGTTCTATGGCCAAGTTGGTCGATTTAAGGTTCTAAGGTCAGTTGGTGCTTAATGACTCCTTAGAAGACCCATATTCTCCTCGTTCCAACACAAGGGATATCGGTACAGACCAAGGTGCCACACCAACGTAGCTACTGCTTCATATGTATCGGTCTACGCCGTACATATCCCTCATAGTTTATTGCTACTTACCTAAAGGGTATCCCCAGATCCGGGTTAGGATCTATAGAACTCCGATACAAGCCCACAAAATTAAAGCATACAAAGCATACAATTGAAAACACAGTGATCTAATCCTAAGGTACACCTCACTTATAATACTCCCCAGCAGAGTCGCCAATTCTGTGATCGGTGGGAATAGAACTGACTGTTTTGGAATGTTGGTTCGCGTTTGCGTTTGTTTTTGCAAAATGTCGCGGTAAGCAAGAGTCGCCACCGTCTTTTATTTTACCCAACAAGGAAAGGACAAAAGCACAGAAAAATTCCTTTTTGAGATATTTCTCGGGTTCGGGAGGTAGATTATAGAAAGGGAAGGTGTTAACACCCTTTTTATCCGTGGTTATCCACGGGCTCTTAGGTACTTGCTCATTATGTTTTCAAAAGTTTGCTTTTCTTTGTGTTTGTGGATTTGAGAAGAGTTTTTGTTTTGAAAGGGGTGTAAGTGCGAAAAGTTTTGTTTTGTTTTAAAAGGAGCAAGTACTTAAGAACATCTACCTACTCAAAAAGGAATTAAATTGTGCAAATGTCCTTTAGACAATGCTATCCCACTATTGAGGAGTAGGTAGCATCGTCGTTGGAGTTTTCGGGTCAATTCGATTAAGGGCCATGTGGTCACTAAAGCAATGTTAGGATGCCTTAGTGGTAACCCTAATGTCTTAGATCATTTTATCCGAGGCAACCGTTTCGAGGAAACTTATGATCTTTGGACAAGAGGACGACCTCTAAAACTTCCTATACTCAATGACCACGTTCGAGGCAACCAAGTGAGGTGTACCCTAAGAGTGGCATGTGCGAGTGTATTGTTTTTCAGTTATTTATCTTTGTACATGTTAATGGTGAGCTACTGTTGATTTTAAATTAAAGATTTATCTTGTCATGCATTGCCTATTATTCAAACATCTAACAGTTAATGGTTGTAGAAATTAAATTGCGGAAAATAAATCTAAGCTATTATAAGGCGTCGGGTATTTACATCGCCAAAGACAAACCCTTAAAAATTAAATTGCGAAAAGTAAATAAAAGCGATAAATAAATAAATAAAATCCTAAGTTAAAAGCTATTACATTCCCGAAGCAGTTACAACATTGAAATATGGATCAAAAATTATTCGCGCGCGAGAAAATTAAATCGAAGTGTTTTTAGGGTTTTGACCCTTTTTTATTCAATAAAGCATATTTTTGTTATTTTTTGAATTAAAAATTAGTCTAAATTAATAATTGAATTATTTAATTAAATGAAAATATTTTTTGGTTTTTTTATTAATTAAGGAAATAAAATAAGAATGGTTAAAAAGAATATTAAAAACCTAATTCTAAATTAATTTTAATTTATTGCAAAATATGTTATTATTAAACCTAATTAAACTAAATAAATTAATTAATTGTTATTTACAAAAAAAAAAATTAATGGAATTAATAAAAACATTTTTTTGTTGTTTCTGATTTTTTTTATAAAAAAATATTAATTGGTTAATTTTGATAATAATAATTAAATAAAATAAATATAGAGAGAAAAAGAAATAAACCAAAATGGGGGTTTGGCCCTGAAGAGGGAGTATGATCAGCATAATTCTAGGCCCAGAACGTTGGCCCTTGTTGACTTTTCCAGTCTCCTATGCATGCATTGACTTGAATCCATGGTGGATCTGTAATTCTGGCCTTTGGATCTAGCTTGAAGGCCACTTGGCATTTGGTACACGCTTGTTGAGTCCCATGCAATTGCCTGGAAAAAAATTGTACAAAGGTTTTGGGGGACCTGGGATTCGAACCCAGGTCCCAATGCTCATTACCTGCGTGCTCAACCACTCCAACCAGCTTGGTCATTCGTTATTAGAATAGCAAACAAATAATATATTCAAAGCAATTAATTAAACCTTGCAAAAAAAAATAAAAACGCGCTATGATTCAAATGAACCAATGGACGCCAGCCACGTCTTCATCTTCTTCAACGAAGACTGGTTCATTTACCTACGGATTTTAGTCTGCAACTAAATCCACGGCATCATTCTATCAAGCGATACATGCCATATAAATGCTTATGGAAACCATCATTGCAATCGTCTCTCTCCCCTGATCATTCCTATACCTATTATTAGCCTTAATTTAACCTGCATAAAAAACGCCTAAAAACAAGAACAAGAACCCTAGGTTCTGGATACGGGGTTAGAAGCCATAAAAATACAATCAAATATTGCAGAATCAATGGAAATTGAATGGTGAGTATGAATGTACAAGAAAATTGGCAAGAGGATACAAGAAAATGATTTCACGATATCATGTCCAGAGCAAGGTTCGTGGTGACTTACAGGGCATTTCAGGCGATGAGAAGGCTTGATTCTGGTTGCTTTCCCTTCAGGGGATTGCCAACAAGGGATTAGTGTCAAGCTTGTTGATTCAATCGTGCTCTAATGTTGTTTTTGATCTCCCACTTTTCAAGCTTTTTCACCAATTTGCTCTGGCCGTTTCAGCAGTGTTCTATGCGTGTTATAGGTCTGGCTTGCTTGTGTGCATATAATAGAATGAATTTAGGTCAAAATATGGGCCATAATCCTTATGCATTGAAGATGGAATATTTGATATGATCACCATTGATAAGCTTTCCATAATTGCATCAAATCTGAGATTTTGTGCATGTTTTGACTTGGCACGAATTTGATTGAGTTGCACATGATATTTGCAAGTTGTAATGATCACAAGAATCCTCTTACATCAATTTTTAGATTTTATTTGATTTAATATTGATTAATAATGAATTAAATCAATAAAAATGAAATAAAATAGAAAAATAGGTGAATGTCCATGAAATTAAATATGGAACACGTGAGTGGCATGAAAAGACTATATCAAGTGGAAAAAAGTGGGCCCTTTTGTCAAAAATTGGAGTTTTGAGGATAGTTGACTTTTGGCAATTTTGGAAAAATGCCCAACTTCAACAATGCATAACTTCTTCAATTTTGAACTTTTGGAGGTGTTCTTTGACTTTTTAGAAACCATGAGATGTCATATAATCAACCTTTTTGGTCTCATCTCATTTTGATCTTCCATGCTCAAGTTATAAGCTTTGGCAAAAAAGGTGTTTTTTGTTGACTTTCAAAAATGACCTATAATGTCCAAATTTGTAACTTTTTGTGAGAGCATTTCTTGATCTTGGAGTGTGTATATGGATTGTAGGAAATTGCATCCTCTTAAAAATGAGCTTTGGATGGGTCATTTATCATAAAGTATGAGAAAGTTATGCTTGGTCAAAGTTGAGTTGACTTTTCCTGCAAAACCCTAATTTTGCAACCTTTGAATCTTGATGAATTTTGAGCAATACTTGATGAATCATGATCAACCCTTGATAAAATGATGAATTATCCTTAAAAATGATAATGTTGACAAAAAATCTTGAGGTTTGACTGTCTGTAGGTCACAGTTGACTTTTGCCCTAGCACAATCGATTTTTTGGCCTCTTGAGCAATTGACTGACCAAACATTTCTTCTGCAAGGCTTGAAATTTGACATGGATGAACTTAAGAACATATTAGGACATTGGGGAGCACTTGAGGTCATTTGGATGTGAGGACCTTGATGCAACACAAAACCCTAATTTTAACTTGACTGCCTTAGGAGGTGATTTGACTGTCCAACCCTTGAGCCATTTTGAGCAACTTGGAAGTTATTCTTGAAATGTCTTGAGAAATATGGAAGGGAAAATTTTGGGGTACAACACCCATATTCTTGCATTTTTTTGGCAAATCGTTGACATATTCATGATGCTTATGAGATTTCTGGACTTTTGGCATTATTTGATTGCATTAATATGGACTCTAACCCCATAACCGTATGGCTAGGGTTTTGCATTAGATTTTAGGGTTTTCTTTTTTAGGGGAAATCAAGGTCCAAGAATGGTATAGGTTTGCTCAGGATGCCTAGACGAACACAACCATGGTCTTGGGGGTCGTTTTCTTGGCCTGGATTTAATTTTAGGATGGACATACAAATTTAGCTGCGGATGTAAATCCGCAGGTAAATTTACAGGGTTGAAGGAAGAAGATGATGACGCGTCTCTCCCTGGTTGGATGACTCAAACAATTCGCGCACTTTTTTGATTTTCTGGCATAATGACGTGTTTTGATATATTATGTTTTATTTGTGTTTAATTAACAATTGAAGCATAGTGGTGCAGTGGTGGCGTGTGTTCCATGATCAACAGGACCTGGGTTCGAATCCCAGGTCCCCCATATTACATTGTTATTATTTTTTCATAGGTTATCCAGTGTAAACTCGAGCGCGTGGCCTATCATAGAGCCTCACCCAATCACTTTCCAGATGGCCCTAGGCCAGATCTGGTGGTCCAGAATGAAAGCCTACCATGGGATCCAGTCAACCAATGCACAGGGGATCCAGAAAGTCAAACGAGGCCTGCATGTTAATGGGCCACAAAATTGCCATTCTCACCCCCTAATCAGGCCCAAACCTCTAACTCTCTCTATTTTCTATTTTTATTTATTTGTTTTGTTTAATTATTTTTCATAATTTAACTAACCAATTAAATCTTTTTCTTAATAAAATTAAAAACCAAAAAATATTTTCTTCATTTAAAATTAAATTTCAGTATTTTATTTTTTGTTAATAAATATTAATTTAATTAATTTAGCTTTAATTAGGAATAACTTTTAATATATTTTGCAATAATTAAAATTAACTTAGACAATTAGGTTTTATTAACATTGATCAAATTTATTTTTATTTATTTAATTACCAAAAAAACCAAAATTATTTTTATTAATTAATTTATTTATTAATTTAATAGTTAACCTAGATTAGTTTCTTTCTTAATTAAAAAATAACCAAACAAATCTTTTCTTGAATAACAAAGGGTCAAAACCCTAGAACTTGCGCCCGATTTAATTTCCCGCAAGCGATCCATTTTATTTCAATATTGTATCTGCTTCCTGGAATGTAATAGCTTAATAGGACTTTACTATTTTTACCGCTTTATTTATTCTCCGCATTTTTATTTCAAGGGTTGCTTTTGGCGATGTAAATACCTGACGCCTTGTAATATTTAGTTTAATTTCCGCAATTTAATTTCCGCAACTTATAAACTATTAGATGTTTGATAATAGGGAATGCATGACAAGATTGAATGTTTTAACCTAAAATCAACATAGATCACCATTAACATGTACAAAGATAAAATAAAATGAAAACGACACACTCGCACACGCGCACTCTTAGGGTACACCTCGCTTGGTTGCCTTCGTAATGTGGTCATTGAGTATAGGAAGTTTTAGAGGTCGCCCTCTTGTCCAAAGATCATAGTTGCCTCGAAACGGTTGCCTCGAAAAAATGATCTAAGATATTAGGGTTACCGCTAAGGCGTCCTAACATTGCTTTAGTGACCGCACGTCCCTTAATCGAATTGACCCTTAAACTCCAATGACGATGCTACCCACTCATCAATAGTGGGATAGCATTGCCTAAAGGACATTAGCACAGATTGATTCCTTTTTCGAGTAGGTAGATGATTCTTAAGTACTTGCTCTTTCAAAACAAAACAAATTTTCACACTTACACCTTTCAAAACAAAAACTCTTATTCAAACCCACAAACACAAAGAAAAGTAATTTTTGAAAACACTTTGAGCAAGTACCTAAGAGCCTGTGGATAACCACGGATAGAAAGGGTGCTAACACCTTCCCTTTCTATAATCTACCCCGCGGACCCGAGAAACATCTCGAAAAAGGAATGTTTCTGTGCTTTTTTGCCTTTCCTTGTTGGATAAAATAAAAGACGGTGGCGACTCTTGCTTACCGCAACATTTTGCAAAAACAAACGCAAAACCCAAACCAACATTCCAAAAACAGTCAGTTCTTTCCCACCGTATCACAGAACTGGCGACTCTGTTGGGGACGCTTAATAAGTGGGGTGTACCTTAGGATTAGATCATTGTGTTTTCAATTGTTTGCTTTGTATGCTTTATATTTGTGGGCTTGTATCAGAGTTACTATAGATCCTAACCCGGATCAAGGGATACCCTTTAGGTAAGTAGCAATAAACTGTGAGGGAACTGTACGGCGTAGACCGATACGGTTGAAGCAGTAGCTACGTTTGTGTGGCACTTTATAATGTACCAATATCCCTTGTGTTGGAACGAGGAGAATATGGGTCTGCTAAGGGGTCATTAAGCACCAACTGACCTTAGAACCTTTAAATTGACCAACTTGGCCATAGAACAGTAGCAGTATGCTACACTCATTGAGACTAAACTCTCGCGATGATTCCGGCCGCAAGAAAAGGTTGCTAAACTGGAATTATGACCGATCGAGGGTAGTCAGTGATATTGAGATCCTCTAGAACCCGGTTACTATTCTTAGGACAGGTTTAAACCAACTGAACTGAAAGAGGGTAGTACCTAAGCTCCTTGCCAGCCTGAAATCTAAGGGCTCTTTGTGTGACTTGTGTGCCTTTACCATGTTTTCTATTTGTGGATACTTGTGATGTGCTTTCTATCATGACATCATGACATCATAACATTGCATACATCTTGCATTGGAACTAACCTATTTTAAAGACAGGAGAGATTCATCTTTGTTCTGTTTTGTAGGTCATGATGCCCATGCATATGAATACCATCCGGATCAACTTTGTCTAGGTTCCCACCATGCTTAAAGAATTGATTACAAAGATGCCTGATACTACCTCCTTCATCAGAAGACATGGGTATCTTCTTAGTTTGGTTACCTCCAAATTGGACGAGTAGATGATGAGTGTCCTGGTCCAGTTCTATGATCCGCTGTACCATTGCTTTACTTTTCAAGACTACCAGTTGGTTCCCACCTTAGAAGAGTTCTCTGACCTGCTCGGTATCTCTATTCTGGAGCAGACCCCGTTTACTGGTTGGGAGAGGATCCTTAGGCCAGAAGAGATTGCTTCAGCCCTTCATATGACCAAGGATGAGGTAATGGCTAATTGGGAGACTAGAAGTGGAGCAAAGGGCTTTCTGACTAAGTTCTTGGTTAGTAAGGCTAATTATTTCTGGGATAGTCTAGACTTCAAGGCATTCGAAGATATTCTCGCTCTTCTGATATATGGCTTGGTATTGTTTCCGAATCCCGACTCCTTTGTTGATGTGAATGCGGTGAAAATCTTCATCTCTCGTAATCCTGTACCCACTCTCTTGGGTGACATTCTTCATCAGCTTTATGCCTGTACTGCCCGAAAGCAGGGAACCTTGATGTGCTGTGCTCCATTATTGGTGAGGTGGTTTATTTCGCACCTCCCCAAATTAGTGCTGAAGAACAAAGAAGGAATGGGTTGGGCCTATAGGGTTATGTCTCTCTCTCATAATGACATTATCTAGACTATCAAGGGTATGGACGAGGTGGCTATTATTGATCGTTGCAGGGAGTACCCCAATGTTCCATTGATAAGAACCCATGGAGGAATTTCTTATAATCCATGTTTGGCCTTACGTCAGTTTGGGCGAGCCAGAAGAGAAGGACCTCATGAGCTGCTAAGGCCTAGTATCATCTTTGATTTTCAAGGGGATAACGACGAGCAACGCTGCAGATTCATAAGGGCTTGGGATAGAGTGCACAAATCTGATCCACATGAGTTGGGTCCAAAGACTTCTCTTCCAATGGAGCCATATCTCATATGGGTTCGGATCCGTGCCCAAAAGCTGGGTATGCCATATGAAGCCGTCCTGCCTATCATTGTTGAAGTTGCTAATGAAGAAGGGGTTCTTCCTACCATCCTCCATCCTTACATGCCCACTGACATTGGGGCACTGAAAAGGTCTTGGATGCAGCTGAGAGAAGAGCAGGATGCTTACCGAGAAAAGTTTAACGAGCAAGAGCAGAAGATCAAGAAGTTGACTAGGCAGGTGGAGAACGAGCGGATTCTCAATGACTATGTCCGCACCGACAAGAAGCGACCATGGGAGCACTGATTGTCCTTTGATTATTTCCTTTCCAGTTTTTATTTACTTTTCAGTATTTCCATTCTTGTAACGCCTTAAGGGCATTTGTTGAACAATTTGAATTTTTAAGTTTATCTAATAAAGTGTGCTTCTTTTCTTGTTTACAAATTTGAATCTCTCGTTGTCTTTGAAATCATGTCATACACATTTCATCCCATGAACTTCATAACAGGTACCCATTACAGGTCTCTTATCTTCTTCGTTGTTTATTTCAGCACTTATCATGTCTGCTGAACCATCAACTGAGCAAGCAATCAAGGCTCTACATGCTCAAAATGCCCAATTCCAAGAGTTGTTCATGAATCTAGCTAAGGGTTAGCAAGATCTGAAGACCCTGATTCTGAAAGAGAAGAAGAAGAAGAAGAGGAGAACAATCCTGTTTAAAACAGGACACAGGTTTGGAAACAGGCTATGGGATGAAGTTGATTTGACCACCTCATCTGGAGGGAAAGATAGTCAGGAAGAGAGGAGGGCTCCTAGCCCTGTAGTTTCAGACAATGAGACAGACTTCGATGAAGACCAGTATCCTCCTGCTAAGGATAGATTCAAACAACTGGAAGACCAGTTGAGTACGATGGAAGTTCAGAAAGTGCCTGGTCTGGACTTTGGTGATCTGGGTCTATCATCTGGGGTGGTGATTCCCCACAAATTCAAAGCACCAACCTTTGCTAAGTATGACGGAGTTTCTTGTCCGAAGCTGCACCTCCGGTCAGATGTAAGGAAGATTCAGCCGTACACCGCTGATAAGAACCTATGGATCCACTTCTTTCAAGACAGTCTCTCAGGGACTCAGCTTGAATGGTTTTACCAGTTGGACGGAGCCAGTATCCGCAGTTGGGAAGATTTGGCTACTGCTTTCTACAGGCAGTACCAATACAATTCCGACCTCGCTCCCACGCGTACCCAACTCCAGGGTATGTCAATGGGAACGGGTGAAGGTTTCAAAGATTATGCTTAGAAGTGGAGGGACCTCGCCGGAAGAGTGCAACCACCCTTGGATGATCAGGAACTTGTGGATATGTTTTTGGGGACCTTGTCTGGTCCATTTTTCAACCATCTGATTGGAAGCTCTTCTTCGGGGTTTACAGAGCTAATTATGACCGGTGAGAGGATTGAGGCTGGTATTAAGGCTGGTAAGATACAAAAGGGTGCTTCATCGAGCACCGAGAAAAAGCCTTTTAAAAAGGAGTTTAGTGTTGTCTACAGTTCGAAAAGCCAGAATAGACCTGAACGCCGCCAAGTTGTTAATGCAGTTGTTATTTCAAGACCTGCTGGTGCTACTCAACACAACAATCAACAAAAGGCCGAAAGACCTCGAAGGCAATTCACCCATCTCAACATGAATTCGTCTCAGATTCTGCCACAGTTACTGAAAACCAATCTAGTGATTCCAAGGGAGGCCCCGAAGAATCCCAACACTACATCACCAAAGTATAACCCTAATGCCCATTGTGCTTTTCACTCTGATAGCCCGGGACATAATACAGATGATTGTTGGGCCTTGAAGAACAAAATACATGACTTAATTGATGCTAAGGAGATTGAGTTTGAGGCGCCCGAAATACCTAATGTTGTGACTGCTCCTGTTGTACCCCAAAATTTGCCCTCGTATTTTTCCACAAGAAATCACAGCTTCGGGCTTTTCCTGATTTTTCAGATTGGCGTAAGAATCAGTCAAACAGACTTTTCTTATCAGTCATACAAAATTAGGGTTTTCATTGATTTTTAAAGCAGTTCAGGCAGATTGCTGAGGTTTGGTTGAGTTGGCTCAGGTTTTGATCAGGCGGACGCTTCTCTAACAATTTAATCAAGAATCAGGGTTTTTGTGCGCATATTTCTCAGAAAGAATTAATTTTACAGTTCTTTTCAGTTTACTCTGAGATTTGGATTGAGGCATTTGAATCAAGAACTTGCAGTGTTTTGTTTAATCAGTAAAGGCTAAGGCATTTGATTTGAGATGAGATAAAAGCTGAGGTGCTTAAATTGAGAATCTGCAGTGTTGATTTAATCAGTAAAAAGATACGTATCTGGATGTTGGTTTGATTAACTGTGCATTGTTTAATTGGAGCGTCGGGTTTATTATTGATCGATGCTAAAACCACAGTGTTTATTAATTATTTATTTATTCTAAGTTAGGATAATTGGAATTTATTTCCATTTATTATAATTTAAGAATTTATAAGTAATTAAATAGACAGCTGAAAAAAAGGAATTAACTGATCAAAAAGGATTTTTCTTTTATTCATCTTTAATTGTTTCGTTACAAATTATTATTCGAACAATTGTAAATTCATTTACATTTTTGTTTACAATAATAATTTTACAAATGATTAAAATTGAAATAAAGCTATCCTAATTCTTCATCCTCCATTTGCTACTCTCCAATGCTCCATTGAGTTTTATCTACAAAACAAAGAAAAGAAGAAGTCAAAAGCAGATAAAATTAAAAAGACAGACAAATAAAAAATGGATTCATCATTAAAAGCAACTGGCCGGAATCAGTTTTGCCCTCTCTACAAATTACGAGATTTCTCCCGGTTCACAAAGAGGGATAAAAATGCTTGCAAAAAGTATGAAATGCACAAAAGTTATAATTGCACAAATTCAAATTTGTCAAACATATTGCATTGTCAACAATTTGCCCATTTCAAAAATTCCTAACAGCATGTACAAGTCCAAATGCAAACTGAACTTAATTGCCTAACTGAAATTCACAAATTCAAACTATCCAAGATATCCAAAAAGTTGTCCAAAAAGATATCAAGATATCAAAGTACAAAAGGCTATCAAAAGGGCTATCACAAAGATGCAGAAAATCTGTAAAAAGGAGATAGAAATATGCAGAGTAAACCAACAATGCAAGCAAGGTTCAATTTCATCATTTTCAAGGCCATTTGCTTTTTCAGAAAACAGATTATAAGCAATATAATAATGCTTAAAACTGTGGAGAGAGAGAGAGAGAAGAGAAAAGAAGAAAGAGGCTTACAGGCTTAGGCTGGACAAAATATATAAAACAAAACTGTCATCAACACAGGAAGGGGGGGGGGGGGGGGCAGAAAATAGATAACCAAAAAATAAGACAAACTGAGATAGAGCAAGCAGGAGCCTGCCTCCAAGACATTTTCCAAGTTCCCTCAACCTGCCTGAACCATACAAGCCTGAACCAACCTGCATAACTACAAACAAATATACAAACAGCAGGTTAAGCCTCAAAGCCCAAGCCTTACCAAGCACAACAAGCCTGAAACCAGCATAAACAAAAGCCATATACCAATGGCCTGTAACCTGTATCCAGAATATCCTGCACAGACAAGCCTGAAGCCTAAAGCTTCAAGACCATACAAACCTGAGTCCAAGCCAAAACCAGTAAAACCATGAACCAGAAAAAAGCCCATAACCAGCTCAAACCTGATACTGCATAAAGGCCTGAAGCCAGCAAACCTGTAAGCTCACCAAAAGCCCTAGCCTCAAACTGTAACTTAACCTAAGGGCACTAAACCAGAAAAAGGCCAAGCCCTTTCAAGACAGTGTTAAGCCAACAAAGCCTAACCTGTCTCTAAATACCTAAAGCCAGTAAACCTGTTACAGCAAGCCAAAGCCTGAAGCAAGCCAAGGCCTGAAGCCCAAACCAAACACAAGCTCTAAACTACTCAGCCTAAACATATCCACAAAATCCAATCAAAACTCTAAACCCTCAGATTGTTGTCATCACTGGGTTAACATACAGGGGCAACCAAACGAATAAAGCATTTCAAGGCAACATAGCAAGCAAACATCATCATCTCAGAGGCAACTTAAAGTCAAAAACAGTCGAACCAACCAAAGCCCCAGAATCAGATTCATCATAGGCAAGCAATAAAAGGCATCAAGCAAGCTATTCCAAAGACGAGGCTAACAAGAGAAGAAGAAAAGAAGCAATATTCAAGATCAAGGCAACTCAGTATCTCAGAGGTATACATACAAGGCATCTCAAATAAATCAACACTGAAAATGTATCAAGCATAGCAACGTACAGAAGCAAAAGCCAACATTCAAAAGAGGAAAAGAAGTGATCAAACAAGGTTTTCAGAAGCTCATCATCAAACCTAATAAAAAGCAAAGCAAAGGTACCAGGAAGCAAGCTAGCTCAAACATCGCGCGTTCCTCTGCCCAAGCCACCCACAGCGCCTCCGAATCCAGCTTTCTCCTCCTCTCCAGGCCACGATATCTACAAAGGTAGTCTTTTTTCTACTCCTTCTTCTCATACCTCATGCAAACAACGACAACACTTAAAAACCAGAACATATAAGAATCAAAACATACACGAACGTGAAACCCTCAAAAATGCGTTAGGATAAAAGTCATACCTTTTTTATCGTTGCTTGAGCAAACGCGAGGAGGAGGATGAATGGTGGCGCTCGATGGCTCTGGACGGAGGTTTTGCTCAGACAAGCTTTGGTTTGAGAGGACGAAGAGGAACAAAGATGAAGAACGGCGCCGTTGTTATGCCTAACCCTAATTTTCCCAAATGAACACCAACAAATGCAACCCTTACAAAAACGCGTAAAACACAATGGGCCTTTCCCTTTTCAGAAACCTTAAGCCCATTGCAAAAAAAAAACTGGCCTACACCCCCCCACGTGCTTCTGCTTTGTTTGGGCCAAACAAGTCCCTAGGCCCATTCCTTTTTTGTTTTTAAACTAACCCTTTTTTATCATCTTATTTTTTCCTCTTATAATTTAAACTAACATACTATATTTTTGTTTTGTAAATCAAATAATACATTAACACTCTTTTTTTATATATATATATATAAAAGGTTCTTAATTACCCTTTTTTTTCTATTTTTAGCTAGTATAATTAAAATATATAGAGGAATAGAATTTTTTGAGTTAAATAATTGTTCTTAAGTTTAAAACAATTTTCATTCTTTTTAACTAAAACATTTTGTACATAAAAATACTAATTATACTAACATAAAACATTAATACATAAAATAGAACTTAAAACATTTTCTTTTCTTTTCATTAAATTTTCTTACAACCCTTTATTTTGTACATATTAACAAAAAATACAAAATGATAATAATACATAAATAGACACTTAATTTTGCATTAAGTTAAACATTTTCACCACTTGTAAATAAATCATACACTTACACATTTACAATACACAAATACGTTGATACATTTACTTTGCTTTACACATATACATTTGCTTTATTCTTATACATTGCTATATATTACATATTACATTTGAGATCTCAATTCAATTTGGTTGTAAATATTTGGACATTACTCTCCTATTAAGTCTCATCCCCATTTGTAAATATTTGTACCCCCACTCCTGGATACTTATTTGTAATAGCGTAGACTTTAAATTCCCGCAATTTATCGCTTTCAAATATACCATGGTTAGACCTAGGGTTTGCATGTACATAAAATCAAACGCTAGATGACCTAATACAAGACAAATACATGAAATCAATACACCATTCACACTTGCACCCCTAGGGTAATCCCGCTTGTTGCCTTCCAAAATGGGCCATGCTTGCACGTCGAGTTTCTTTGGCAAAAATTCAAATGATCATATGTCCCTCGATGACGCTTTCGAAAGTTGCCTAATCAAAAATGATCATAGTCCCTTCAAGCAAAATTGCCAAAGACACTTGGCACCATTGCATTCATGGTCCATACAATGACCTGCGCATGTCCCGTTAACATCCTAAACGCAAGATTGTCCACCAAATACAATGGTGAAACAAAATTGTTAAAAAGGGTTAAAACATGAGAAAAACCTTTGAGTACAATAGGGTAGACAAACTCTTAGTTACTTGATCAAACTTGCAAAAACACACTTGCCTACTTTTCAAAACCACACTCCACAAATACTTTCAAAACAAACTCTCAAAAACATTTGAAACATCTTTTCGAAAAGATACACACCTTTGTAAAACACTCAAACACGAGTCATTACATTGGTTGCCTAAAACCAAGTAACTAAGAGCCCATGGATAACTATGGATGAAAAGGGTGCTAATACCTTCCCTTTTCATAATCTACCCCCCGAACCCACGAAACATCTCAAACGGTTTTTCCTGTGCTTTTTAACCTTTCCTTAGGATAAAATAAAAAGTCGGTGGCGACTCTTGCTAAACCGAACAAGTGCGAATACAAACGTAAAAACCTCAAGTCAGTTCTCCCACCGTATCACAGCTCCTATGCCCAAGCATGGAGTAAATGCTATAGAAGAAGACTCATTTGTGGTTTCTGTGAACGACATTGTTACCCCTTTGATGACTGTGAAGAAGAACCTTTTGCTAGCCGGTTTATTTCCGGGCTGTGACGAAGGTTGCCATATGTGTTCTTCCCTACCAACCGGTTGCCCACTTTTGAAATCAGGTGTCCAATGCCTGATGGATAGTAAAAAAATTCTGTTTGAGAAGACTGTTGTTCCTTTAGTTTGTACTGAAGAAGTTGCTATTGTCACCATTTTCGACAATTCTTCCAAGGCTTCCTCGAGAAAGCCTGTTAGAATTACATCTGTTCCAAGAATCGCACCATTAATCATCACTGTTCCTGGGCCTATCCCCTACACCTCTGATAAAGTTGTCCCTTGGCACTATGGGGCTGATGTTTATTTTCATGGAGTTAAACAAGAGTTGGATGCTGATACTGACGTCAGCAATATTGTTGGACCTGCTAAAGTCACCCGCAACAGAAGACTTTTCTCACCTGATATCTCTCCGCCAACTGCCAGAAAACCTGTTGTTATTACACCTGCCAGTGTACCTGCTACTATTCCTGTTAAAGTTCCTTTTCTTACCCCTGTCGCCGAGTCATCTAATACTCGGGGCAAAGGGACCGCTGATGAGCCTGCCCAGACGGAGGCACCGAAGACGATCACTGTTGAAGCTTCTAGACAAGAGATGGAAGAGATTCTGAAGATCATCAAAAAGAGTGACTACAACGTAGTTGAATAGCTGGGGAAAACCCCGTCCAAAATCTCTATGTTGTCACTGTTGCTGTGCTCAGAGGCCCATGCCAAGGCTCTGATTGCCTTCCTGAAGACTGCACACGTACCACAAGAAACGTCAGCTGATCAGTTTAAAGATTGTGTGGCCAGTCTGACTGTTGATAATGGGTTAGGTTTCTCTGATGCCGATTTGACTGCTAAGGGGAAGAATCACAACGATGCCCTGCATGTCTCCATTGAATGCAGGGGCACTACTCTTGCTCATGTATTAGTGGATACTGGTTCCTCATTGAACGTTTTGCCTAAGAAAGCTCTAGACCGGTTGGACTGTGAAGGGTTGAAGTTGAAGCCAAGCAACATTGTTGTTAGGGCCTTTGATGTGTCTAAGAGAATGGTGCATGGAGAAGTTGATATCCCGATTAAGGTTGGTTCTCAGGTATTTGAATCTACATTCTATGTGATGGACATTCGGCCATCTTATTCTTGTTTGCTGGGTCGACCATGGATCCACAAAGCTGGGGTTGTAACCTCAACACTCCACCAGAAGCTGAAGTACCCAGTGAAAGGGAAGATTGTGACAGTACAAGGAGAGGAGGAATACATGGTGAGTCACCTCAACTCTTTCCGATATGTAGAGATGGATGGGGAGTTCATTGAGACCCCATTTCAACATTTTGAAGAGGTTCCCCAGACGCTGGCATCAACTGAGACTGTTGTTGAAGATTCTCCTATGAGGATGGCTTCCTTTAAGGATGCCCGGGCTGTTGTCAAGAAAGGTGGGTGTGCAAATTGGGGCCAACTCCCTGATTTTATGCAGAAGACTAACAAGTTTGGTTTGGGTTTCACTGCAGAGGCTCAAAAGGTTGTTCGGAATGCACAGATCGGAAGACCTCCCGTGTTCATCAGCAACTCGGGAGTGAATGCCATTGAAGACGGTGTGGAAGAGTCTGAGTTCGACAGCTGGATCTATCCTACGACCGACGATGGACCAAGCAACTGGACAGCAAAGGACTTCATCCCTATTTCTTTTGTTACCCAGTAATGAAACCTTTTGTTTTGAATATGTAACAGACAATGTTTTAAACTCTACGGCCCGGTGTCTTACCCGGGGCACCGTGGCTTCATTTGTGAGGGCTTTTTGTGTGTCATCTACATATATCATTAATAAAAGCATTGGACGTTTCTTGCATTTCAAATCTTGCGCTCCTTGTCTTTCTTTTATTATATATTGCAAAACAACTATTTTACACACACTCACATATACAGGTCCACATCCACTCTGGATCTCACTGGTAACCACTCTGCTACTTCCAGTTATGACTCCGAAAATCCGATCAACTTAGCCAAAGACGAAGGTGAAGATGATTGCGAAGTGCCTGGTGAACTTGCAAGACTGTTACTCCAAGAAGAGAGGGTTATTCAGCTGCACGAAGAGCCGGTGGAATCAGTGAATCTGGGTACAAAGGTAGACAAGAAAGAAGTTAAGATCGACGCCAATCTGGAAGCTAGTGTGAAGCAACAGTTGATTCAGATGCTGTGTGACTACGTTGAGATCTTTGCCTGGTCTTATGAAGATATGCCTGGGTTAGATACCGATATTGTGGTTCACCGCCTGCCTACCAAGGAAGACTGTCCTCCAGTAAAACAGAAGGTCCGCCGAATGCGCCCAGAGATGTCTGAGAAAATCAAGGCTGAAGTTATGAAACAGTTTGACGACGGTTTTCTAGCAGTTACTTCTTACCCTCAGTGGGTGGCCAATGTGGTCCCTGTGCCGAAGAAGGATGGTAAAGTTTGAATGTGTGTTGACTATAGGGATCTGAACAGGGCAAGCCCCAAGGATGATTTCCCTCTACCTCATATTGACGTTCTGGTTGACAACACCGTGCAGCATAAAGTCTTCTCCTTCATGGATGGTTTCTCCGGTTATAATCAGATTAAAATGGCTCCCGAAGACATGGAGAAGACAACTTTTGTTACTCAGTGGGGTACCTTTTGCTATAAGGTCATGCCTTTTGGATTGAAGAATGTTGGGGCAACATATCAGCGTGCCATGGTTGCTTTGTTTCATGACATGATCCATCATGATATTGAGGTATACGTCGATGATATGATTGCAAGGTCCCAGACTGAGGAAGAACACCTTGACAATCTGCAGAAGTTATTTGACGGGTTGAACTTGTACAAGTTGAGGTTAAACCCAAACAAGTGCACCTTCGAGGTGAGATCTGGTAAGATGTTGGGTTTCGTCGTAAGCGATAAAGGTATTCAAATGGATCTGGAAAAGGTGAAGGCCATACAAGAGATGCCAGCTCCCCAAACAGAGAAAGAAGTCAGTGGCTTTCTGGGACGTCTGAACTATATTTCCCGATTCATCTCGCACCTGACTGCTACTTGTGAGCCAATCTTCAAGCTACTGAAGAAAGATCAAGTGGTGCGTTGGAACGATGAATGTCAGGTCGCTTTCGAAAAGATCAAAGAGTATCTCCAAGAGCCACCTATTCTGATGCCTCCATTCGAAGGGAGACCTTTGATCTTATACTTGACAGTACTCGATCACTCAATGGGGTGTGTGCTGGGTCAGCATGACGAGTCTGGCCATAAAGAGCATGCAATTTACTACCTTAGCAAAAAGTTTACCGACTGTGAGACCCGATACTCACTGCTCGAGAAAACTTGCTGCGCTTTGGCATGGGCTGCTCGCCGGTTGAGACAGTATATGCTGACTCACACTACTCTATTGATATCGAAGATGGATCCAATCAAGTATATCTTCGAAAAGGCTGCTTTGTCCGGAAGAATAGCGAGATGGCAGATGATCTTGACTGAGTATGACATCCAATATACGACCCAAAAGGCAATTAAGGGAAGTGTGTTGGCAGACCATTTGGCACATCAGGCAGTGGATGATTACCAGTCTATGAACTTTGAATTCCCGGACGAGAATATCATGTTGGTAACTGATTGTGAGACACTTGGACCGGATGAAGGACTTGAGAAAGGATCCCGATGGTCTATGTACTTTGATGGAGCTTCAAACGCTTTGGGCAATGGCATTGGCACCATGATCATATCTCCTAAAGGCTTTCATACTCCGTTCACCACCCGACTATGTTTCAACTGCACTAACAATATGGCGGAGTATGAAGCGTGCATCATGGGTCTTCGAGCAGCAATTGACCTAAGGATTAAGTTTCTGAGTGTCTTTGGAGATTCCGCTCTCGTGATTAGTCAGATCAAAGGCGAGTGGGATACGAAACACCCAAACCTTATTCCTTACAAGGAGTATGTGTTGACATTGCTTCCACATTTTAAGGAGATCACCTTTGAACACTTCCCTAGAGAGGAGAATCAGTTGGCGGACGCGTTGGCTACGATGTCTTCTATGTTCAAAGTCAATTGGGACAACGAGGCTCCCCGGATCATCATCGAAAGGCTGGACGAACCCGCGCATTGCTGTGACATTGAGACTGAAGATGTAGCAGATAAACCCTGGTTTCATGAGGTGAAGAGGTATCTTGAGGCTCAGGAATACCCCGAGGGTGCATTTGTTAATGACAAGAAGTTTCTGAGGAGGTTCGCGGCGAAGTTCTTCATCAGCAATGGCATCCTTTACAAGCGTAACCATGATTCAACCTTACTGCGATGTATGGATAAGAATGAAGCAGAAAGGATCATGGCAGATTTACATGAAGGTACTTTCGGGACTCTTTCCAGTGGACATACCATGTCAAAGAAAATCCTACGGGCAGGATATTATTGGTCCACAATGGAAGCTGACTGTCATTAGCATTCTCGGACATGTCACAAGTGCCAAGTCTATACTGACAAGGTGCACATACCTCCAGTCCCTCTAAACGTATTGACAGTTCCGTGGCCTTTTGCAATATGGGGCATTGATATGATCAGCGAGATCAGACCTACGGCATCCAACGGGCACTGTTTCATCCTGGTAGCAATCGATTACTTTAGAAAGTGGGTTGAAGTAGCTTCCTTTGCTACTGTAACCAAGAACGTCGTGGCACGGTTCATTCGGCACAATCTGATTTGTCGATATGGTGTACCAGAGAGGATCATTACGGACAATGGTACCAATCTCAATAATAAGATGATCACTGAGCTCTGCAAGCAGTTCAAGATACAGCATCACAACTCTTCTCCTTACCGACCGAAGATGAATGGGGCTGTCGAAGCGGCTAATAAGAACATTAAGAAGATTATGCAGAAGATGACAGTGACATACAAAGACTGGCACAAGATGTTACCATTTTCTCTTCATGGATACCGCACCTCAACACGGACGTCAACAGGGGAAACACCCTACTCCTTGGTATATGGCATGGAGGCAGTCTTGCCCATTGAAGTTCAGATACCCTCTCTTCGGATCATGAAGGATGCAGGTTTAAGTGAAGATGACTGGATTCAGACCCGGCTTGATCAACTGAACCTAATCGACGAAAAGAGACTTACTGCTATTTGTCATGGTCAGACGTACCAAAAGCGGATGATCAAGGCATTTAACAAGAAAGCTAGACGACAAGAGTATCAAGTTGGGGATCTGGTAATCAAGCGCATTATCTTACCTCAAGGCAATCCCATGGGAAAATGGACCCCTACTTACGAAGGGCCATTTTTGGTTAAGAACATTTTCTCAGGAGGAGCTATGATTCTAACCACCATGGATGGTGACGACCTTCCTCGCCCCGTCAATGAAGACATAGTGAAAAGATACTACGCATAATCGAAGACCCGCTAGATTGACTGGCCTAGGCAAAAATAAGGGCTTCCCGGCAAACCAAAAGGGTTCGGGCAAAAATAAGGGATGAAAAATGAAAAATTTGTACACCCGGCAAGTCGAAAACCTGAAAAGGCGGCTTGGGCAAAAAAGGGTATCCCGGTGGACTGAAAACCCGAAAGGGCGGTCCAGGCAAAAATCAGGGATCAAAGCGTAACACTATGTCTCATTGGATCACCTTGCATCCAGACTTCGGTATCGACTATCAAGCTCGGACGACACTAATCAATCTGATCTACCTTCAACCAAGTAGCAAAGTGATGATATGCTCGAGGACATAAAGGCAATAGCAGAGTTGGAACCCAGTGGGATTATTCACATAGCTGTTTTGTTTTTCACAATTTGTGTAAATTCTATCTGCTCGGCGGCGTTCTCTTACTAGGACGTCATCCTCTTGTACAAAAACGCCTATTTACAGGCCAAACTTCAAAATCAATACAATTCATTTTCAAAGAAATTTCAAACTGTTTTTCCTTTATCTGTTTTGTTTTACAAAGAACGTCCAATGTTCATTTTTGATATATGCATTTGACATTAATTGCTGCTCATAAATATTTACATGCGAAACAAAAGACGATTACGGGTAATATCAGGAACAAGGGCAATAAAAGTTGTCCAAACTGTATAGTTGCCTTGTCCACCAAGTACAAGGTAAATTCAGCTGAAGAATATGGCTAAGATACTTTCACTCCCCGCAAAGTACGACAGTAATGGTAGCTCCCCCCCAGCTGAGAATTGCAACTATGAACGAATCAACAATGTTCTCCCCAAGCAGAATTGATCTACCATCAGCACTAAAAAGGCTTGATATCCCCGACACTCTTAATATTCCCTAGCGGAGTATAAGAATGTTCCCCGGCCAAATACAAGATACCCCCAGTAGAGTTAAAATTTTCCCAGCGCAGTCTGAAAAAAGCTTCCCCAACGGAGTTGAAGCATCATCCCCAGTAGACTCTGGAAGCTTATCCCCAGCGGAGTACAAAAATAAATATCCCCAGCCGAGTTCAAAGGATCATTCCCAGCAGAATTCAAAGGATTATCCCCACAAGAGTCTAATAAGTTATCCCCAGTGAAGCCGCAACTGAAAGATCATCCCCAGCGGAGTTCTTTCCTTTCACAAACAAGAATTCAATCCTCAACAAATTCAATATCACCAACAACGATAATTCATCCCGACGGAATTTATCAGTGCAATCTTCAGCAGAATATCTCCTCCCCACAGAGTAATCTCCTCATCGGTTTATTCCCCCAACAGAGTCATCCTCTCCCGCAGGTTTATTCTCTTCGTTCGCCATCCCCAGCGGAAACGAAGAATCCAACTCTATTCTTCAGCAGCTATCCGGGATTTATTTTCCCCAGCTAAAACATTACATTTCTATACATCATGATACATGCATATACGCATCATACCACACAATATCATTTATGTTGAGAGCATCATTGCCTGACATATATCATGCATTTCATATATCATGCATTGCATATGACTGACCTTTAACTTTCAGGAAAGATGCACTTAAATTCTCAACTATGTCAAAGACCTTCTCTGGTTCAGTCAGATCGACCTTAAGATCTCCCTGATTCGTATTCCAGTTGAAGATATTCCAAGACTTTTGTCTGGTTCAGTTAAATCGACCCAAAGATTTTTCTGATTCTTATCCAGTCAAAGTTAATCCAAGACCTTCTCTGGTTCAGTCAGATCGACCCTAAGATCTCCCCGATTCGTATTCCAGTGGAAGATATTCCAAGACTTTCGTCTGGTTCACTTAAATTGACCCTAAGATTTTTCTGATTCCGATCCAGGCAAAGTAAATCCAAGACCTTCTCTGGTTTAGTCAGATCGACCCTAAGATCTCCCTGATTCGTATTCCAGTTGAAGATATTCCAAGACTTTTGTCTGGTTCAGTTAAATAGACCCAAAGATTTTTCTGATTCCAATCCAGTCAAATTTAATCTAAGACCTTCTCTGGTTCAGTCAGATCGACCCTAAGATCTCCTTGATTCGTATTCCAGTTGAAGATATTCCAAGACTTTCGTTTGGTTCAGTTAAATCGACCCTAATATTTTTCAAATTCCGATCCAGTCAAAGTTAATCCAAGACCTTCTCTGGTTCAGTCAGATCGACCCTAAGATATCCCTGATTCGTATTCCATTTGAAGATATTCCAAGACTTTTGTCTAGTTCAGTTAAATCGACCCTAAAATTTTTCTGATTCCGATCCAGGAAAAGTTAATCCAAGACCTTCTCTGGTTCAGTCAGATTGACCCTAAGATCTCCCTGATTCGTATTCCAATTGAAGATATTCCAAGACTTTCATCTGGTTCAGTTAAATCGACCCTAAGATTTTTCTGATTCTGATCCAGTCAAAGTTAATCCAAGACCTTCTCTGGTTCAGTCAGATCGACCCTAAGATCTCCCTGATTCGTATTCCAGTTGAAGATATTCCAAGACTTTCGTCTGGTTCAGTTAAATCAACCCTAAGATTTTTCTGATTCCGATCCAGTCAAAGTTAATCCAAGACCTTCTCTGGTTCAGTCAGATTGACCCTAAGATCTCCCTGATTCGTATTCCAGTTGAAGATATTCCAAGACTTTTGTCTGGTTCAGTTAAATCGACCCTAAGATTTTTTTGATTCTGATCCAGTCAAAGTTAATCCAAGACCTTCTCTGGTTCAATCAGATCGACCCTAAGATCTCCCTGATTCATATTCTAGTTGAAGATATTCCAAGACTTTCATCTGGTTCAGTTAAATCGACCCTAAGATTTTTCTGATTCTGATCCAGTCAAAGTTAATCCAAGACCTTCTCTGGTTCAGTCAGATCGACCCTAAGATCTCCCTGATTCGTATTCCAGCTGAAGATATTCCAAGACTTTTTTCTGGTTCAGTTAAATCGACCCTAAGATTTTTCTGATTCTGATCCAGTCAAAGTTAATCCAAGACCTTCTCTGGTTCAGTCAGATCGACCCTAAGATCTCCCTGATTCGTATTCCAGCTGAAGATATTCCAAGACTTTTGTTTGGTTCAGTTAAATCGACCCTAAGATTTTTCTGATTTCGATCCAGTCAAAGTTAATCCAAGACCTTCTCTGGTTCAGTCAGATCAACGATAAGATCTCCCTGATTCGTATTCCAGCCGAAGTTCAGACCTCCTATCAACAGTCTCCAAATGGCATCTGTAAGCCCATTCCCTACGTCACCAGGTTGATACCACTTCATGCGAGTGCAAATTTCTGGGCACTCTAGTGTTCAATCATCTTCCACCTTCGGATTACGGAAGGCCCGAAAGCCAGTCTATATCCTCAGGTTTAAGAAGATTGAACAGGGGCAGTTGCTGTACCCCGAAATTTTCCCTCCCATATTTCTCAAAGCATTTCAAGAAAAATCTCCAAGTTGCTCAAGATTTCTCAAGGGTTGGACAGTCAAGCTACTTCCTAAGGCAGTCAACCTCAAATTAGGGTTTTGTGTTGCATCAAGGTCCTTACATCCAAATGACCTCAAGTGCTCCCCAATGTCCTAATATTCTCTCAAGATCATCCATGCCAAATTCCAAGCCTTACAGAGGAAGTTTGCTCAGCCAATTGCTCAAAGGGTCCAAAAATCGATTGTGCTAGGGCAAAAGTCAATTGTGACCCAAATACAGTCAAACCTCAAGATTTTTTTTCAACATTCTCATTTTGAAGTATATTTCATCATTTTATCAAGGGTTGATCATGATTCATCAAGGATTTCTCAAAATTCATCAAGACTCAAAAGTTGCTAAATTAGGGTTTTGTAGGAAAAGTCAACTCAACTTTGACCAAGCATAACTTCTCATACTTTATTAGAAATGACCCATACAAATCTCATTTTGAAGAGGATGAAATTTCCTAAAATCCATCTTCATACCCCAAGATCATAAAATGCACTCACAAGAAGTTACAAATTTGGACATTATAGGTCATTTTTGAAAGTCAACAAAAACACCTTTTTTGCCAAAGCTTATAAATTGAGCATGGAACATAAAAATGAGATTAGACAAAAAGGGTTCGTTATAGGACATTTCAAGCTTTCTAAAAAGTCCAAGAACAATTCCAAAAGTTCAAAATTGAAGAAGTTATGCATTGTTGAAGTTGGGCATTTTTGCAAAATCGCCAAAAGTAAACTATCCCCAAAACATCAAATTTTGTCAAATGGGCCCATTCTTTTCCACTTGATTTGGGCTTTCCACATTCCACACGTGTCCTAGCTTCAGCCTTGTGTCCATTTATCAATTTTTCTATTTTATTTGATTTTTTATTGAATCATTTCATTTTAAATCAATTTAAATCAAATAAAATCCCAAAACTTGATTACATGAGATCTTTTTCTATTTTCAGGACCTAATCATCATCAATGTCATGATCAAATTCGTATCAATCATTCCATGTGCAAAAGGATTGGATTTTTGGCAAATTAAGCAAGTTTTCAATGGAGGATCAAATCCAATCCCAAGGCATCAATGTGCAAGGATTCAGTCCACAAAAGTTGACCTAATACACTCCATATTACATATACAAGGCAAAGGCACGAAATCCATACCTAGAGGCTGCAAGAGCATCAAGAACAAAACTTGAAAAAAGGTGGAAAAGGGGTGAAACTGAAATCACCCTTGGAGGCATTTTTAGAAGCGAAACTCAACGCCAATCAATTGCTGGAGGTCCATTGAAGCAAAACCAACCCAAAGCCAATCTCCATACACGCTCAGAAGCTCTGTAAGTATCTCAAAATACCACCCTGTATTCGAAATTGTAACCCTATATTCTTGCATTTTTTTGGCAAATCATTGACATATTCATGATGCTTATGAGATTTCTGTACTTTTGGCATTATTTGATTGCATTAATATGGACTCTAACCCCATAACCGTATGGCTAGGGTTTTGCATTAGATTTTAGGGTTTTCTTTTTTAGGGGAAATCAAGGTCCAAGAATGGTATAGGTTTGCTCAGGATGCCCAGACGAACACAACCATGGTCTTGGGGGTCGTTTTCATGGCCTGGATTTAATTTTAGGATGGACATACGAATTTAGCTGCGGATGTAAATCCGCAGGTAAATTTACAGGGTTAAAGGAAGAAGATGATGACGCGTCTCTCCCTGGTTGGATGATTCAAACAATTCGCGCACTTTTTTGATTTTCTGGCATAATGACGTGTTTTGATATATTATGTTTTATTTGTGTTTAATTAACAATTGAAGCATAGTGGTGTAGTGGTAGTGATGTGTGTTCCATGATCAACAGGACTTGGGTTCGAATCCCAGGTCCCCCATATTGCATTGTTATTATTTTTTCATAGGTTATCCAGTGTAAACGCAAGCGCGTGGCCTATCATACAACCTCACCCAATCACTTGTCAGATGGCCCCAGGCCAGATCTGGTGGTCCAAAATGAAAGCCTACAATGGGATCCAGTCAACCAATGCACAGGGGATCCAGAAAGTCAAACTAGGCCTGCATGTTAATGGGCCACAAAATTGCCATTCTCACCCCCTAATCGGGCCCAAACCTCTAACTCTCTCTATTTTCTATTTTTATTTATTTGTTTTGTTTAATTATTTTTCATAATTTAACCTACCAATTAAATCTTTTTCTTAATAAAATTAAAAACCAAAAAATATTTTCTTCATTTAAAATTAAATTTAAGTATTTTATTTTTTGTTAATAAATATTAATTTAATTAATTTAGCTTTAATTAGGAATAACTTTTAATATATTTTGCAATAATTAAAATTAACTTAGACAATTAGGTTTTATTAACATTGATCAAATTTATTTTTATTTCTTTAATTACCAAAAAAACCAAAATTATTTTTATTAATTAATTAATTTATTAATTTAATAGTTAACCTAGATTAGTTTCTTTCTTAATTAAAAAATAACCAAACAAATCTTTTCTTGAATAACAAAGGGTCAAAACCCTAGAACTTGCGCCCGATTTAATTTCCCGCACGTGATCCATTTTATTTCAATATTGTATCTGCTTCCTGGAATGTAATAGCTTAATGGGACTTTACTATTTTTACCGCTTTATTTATTCTCCGCATTTTTATTTCAAGGGTTGCTTTTGGCGATGTAAATACCCGACGCCTTGTAATAGTTAGTTTAATTTCCGCAATTTAATTTCCGCAACTTATAAACTATTAGATGTTTGATAATAGGGAATGCATGACAAAATTGAATGTTTTAACCTAAAATCAACATAGATCACCATTAACATGTACAAAGATAAAATAAACTGAAAACGACACACTCGCACATGCGCACTCTTAGGGTACACCTCGCTTGGTTGCCTTCGTAATGTGGTCATTGAGTATAGGAAGTTTTAGAGGTCACCCTCTTGTCCAAAGATCATAGTTGCCTCGAAACAGTTGCCTTGAAAAAATGATCTAAGATATTAGGGTTACCGCTAAGGCGTCCTAACATTGCTTTAGTGACCGCACGTCCCTTAATCGAATTGACCCTTAAACTCCAACGACGATGCTACCCACTCATCAATAGTGGGATAGCATTGCCTAAAAGACATTAGCACAGATTGATTCCTTTTTCGAGTAGGTAGATGATTCTTAAGTACTTGCTCTTTCAAAACAAAACAAATTTTCACACTTACACCTTTCAAAACAAAAACTCTTCTTCAAACCCACAAACACAAAGAAAAGCAATTTTTGAAAACACTTTGAGCAAGTACCTAAGAGCCCATGGATAACCACGAACATAAAGGGTGCTAACACCTTCCCTTTCTATAATCTACCCCCCGGACCCGAGAAACATCTCGAAAAAGGAATTTTTCTGTGCTTTTTTTCCTTTCCTTGTTGGATAAAATAAAAGACGGTGGCGACTCTTGCTTACTGCGACATTTTGCAAAAACAAACGCAAAACGCAAACCAGCATTCCAAAAACAGTCAGTTCTTTCCCACCGTATCACACGTTCCATTAACAAACAGATGCCTTAATATTCCCAATAAGAGTCTCAGCTCTTATCCCAGATAATCAGGCTTTGAGAATAATCAGTAAACTTAAACAAGCATGAAAACATGTAACAGTTAACTGAATTTCTGAGGATTCAATTTCTTCTGAGAAATGCGAGAGAAAACCCTAATTCTGGATTTTCTGCTAAAGAAAAGTCTGTTTGATTGATTCTTGAGCTAATCTTAAAAATCAGAGAAAACTTTGTGATTTCTTGTGAAAAAGGGAGGGAAAATTTTGGGGTACAACAGTTTCCCCTGTTCAATCTTCTTGAACCTGAAGAGTTAGATTGGAAATTTTACCGTTCGCGACTCGAAGGTAAAATATGATTGGACACTAGAGTGCCCATAAATTTGCACTCGTCAAAGCATAGTTGAGGGTATGGGCTTAAAGATGCCATTTGGAGATGTGACGAAACTTTACCGGAGATGGGCTTAAAGATGCCGTCCAAGAATGTTTGTTGAACTGTATGTTTAGTATCAGAAAGGTATCCATGTTTGGGACGTCTCAGAGCTGGGGGTCTGAATAAGCAATAGATTAGCATCCGTGTTGGGAAGCATCCGTAAACTGTTTTCAGAAGTCTTTGAAGTTTGAAACTTGCTAAACTTATCCTGCGTCGAGTAAAATATTAGCTGAAACACAAAGTTATGTTGCATGAAATGTATGATGCAATGTATGTGTTATATCAATGCTTATGATTATATGAATGCAATGAATGCGCATGTAAGCTGATTAGCCGTCTTGCTGAGGAAGATAAATCCTGGATAGTTAGAGATAATAAAATCTTTGACAGCTATCGGGGAAAATAAATCCTTGACTGCTGCTGGGGATTGAAAATCCTTTGATCGTTTGAGAATGAGAAGTCCTGGGACCACTGTTGAAGAGTATGCGTGTCTTCAAGCTTTTTGACAATCTTTGTGGGGAGAAGTTATATTGCTGGGGAAAGTCAGGAGTTTGGGTTGTATGCCAATCTACTGGGGATTCCTGTTTTGAGGAGAACTTCGCTGGGGAATATCTGAAAAGTCTGTGAGTAATTGAGAATGAGAGTCTTCATTCTGCTAGGGGAATTTATGTTGAGGAGCCAAGAATGAGAATCTTCATTCTGTCGGGAATATCAGGAGGTCAACTTATACGCCACTTTGAGAATGAGAATCTTCATTATGTTGGGAATATCAGGAGGTTGGGTTATATACCACTTTGAGAATGAGAATCTTTATTCCGTCGGGAATATCAGGAGGTTGGGTGTATGCCAATCTACTGGGGAAGCAAGAATGAGAATCTTCATTCAGGCGTTTGGGTCAGAAGGTTGGGTGTATGCCAATCTACTGGGGAAGCAAGAATGAGAATCTTCATTCAGGCGTTTGGGTCAGAAGGTTGGGTGTATGCCAATCTACTGGGGAACCAAGAATGAGAATCTTCATTCAGGCGTTTGGGTCAGAAGGTTGGGTGTATGCCAATCTACTGGGGAAGCAAGAATGAGAATCTTCATTCAGGAGTTTGGGTCAGAAGGTTGGGTGTATGCCAATCTACTGGGGAAGCAAGAATGATAATCTTCATTCAGGCGTTTGGGTCAGAAGGTTGGGTGTATGCCAGTCTACTAGGGTTTTAAGGATGAAAATCTTCATTCAGGCGTTTGGGTCAGAAGGTTGGGTGTATGCCAATCTACTGGGGAAGCAAGAATGAGAATCTTCATTCAGGCATTTGGGTCAGAAGGTTGGGTGTATGCCAATCTACTGGAGAAGCAAGAATGAGAATCTTCATTCAGGCGTTTGGGTCAGAAGGTTGGGTGTATGCCTATCTACTGGGGAAGCAAGAATGAGAATCTTCATTCAGGCATTTGGGTCAGAAGGTTGGGTGTATGCCAATCTACTGGGGAAGCAAGAATGAGAATCTTCATTCAGGCGTTTGGGTCAGAAGGTTGGGTGTATGCCAATCTACTGGGGTTTTAAGGATGAGAATCTTCATTCAGGCGTTTGGGTCAGAAGGTTGGGTGTATGCCAATATACTGGGGAAGCAAGAATGAGAATCTTCATTCAGGCGTTTGGGTCAGAAGGTTGGGTGTATGCCAATCTACTGGGGAAGCAAGAATGTGAATCTTCATTCAGGCATTTGGGTCAGAAGGTTGGGTGTATGCCAATTTACCGAGGAAGCAAGAATGAGAATCTTCATTCAGGCGTTTGGGTCAGAAGGTTGGGTGTATGCCAATCTACTGGGGAAGCAAAAATAAGGATCTTCATTCTTGAGAGAAAAAGAATTTCAGGAGCTTCATTTGTCCGTCATTCTGCTGGTGGGTTGTTTCTGCTGAGATTTAGGAACTTGTCCGTAATTCAACTGAAGTAAAAGCTTTGTCGAGATTTAGGAACTTGTCCGTAATTCGACTGAAGAAAAGCTTTGTCGCTTGAATTTGATTGTACCCTTCCTGAAAGGTAAAGGTTAGTGGCATATATCAAACAATGATGTTCTCAAAATAAATGAGATTGCGTTGCATGATATCCTGATGCACGGAGGTATAACGTATTTTAAGACGACCTTTCGCTGGGGAAAATAAATCCTGGGTTGGTGAAGGAGAAAAGAGTTGGATTCTTCATCTCTGATAGTGAAAAGATCATAATAAATTGATGAGGGATTTATCTGAAATAGCAAAAACCCGGAATATCTTCCACTGGAATAAGAATCAGGGAGATCTTAGTGTCGATCTGAACAAAACAGAGAGGGTCTTGGATTAACTTTGACTCAACCTGATGATGGAGGAATCTTTGACAACTGTAACTCCAACAGGTGATGAAGGAATCTTCGACGACCGTAACTTCCAACAGGTGATGAAGGAATCTTCGACGACCGTAACTTCCAACAGGTGATGAAGGAATCTTCAACGATCGTAACTTCCAACAGGTGATGAAGGAATCTTTTCCTGCTGATCAATCTGCATATGTCATGAATGTTGTTGATATGTAATTTTGTTTTGGAGAATAAATCCTTGACAAGTGTTGGGGAAATAAACCCATGACTGTTGGTCTGCTAGAGAGGTGATAAATTTCTCGAGGATTCTTGAATTTCTTTTCAGAAAGATTTTGTAGAGATTCGCCACTGCCCGTAGTATCAAATGTTTGTGGCATTGCCAGGAAACTTGGACTGTACGTAACCCTTTGATGAGATTAACGTTTAATGCCCCAAGTGATGGTGATGGAGACTTGCCCCAGGTTAATCTGCAATTGAGAGATTTCTTGAAATCTTGGCTGGACTGCCCCAGGTTTACTGGGCTTTGAAAGAGTTATTGAAATCTTGACTGGACTTCCCCAGGTTAACTGGACAATACCAAGTCCCCCTTTGTTGATAGGAGATTTTTGCAACGGGAGCGTCACCCCACTTGAAGTGATTTTATTCACTGAGAGAGATTTCGTTCATTCGAACATTCACTGTGAATTTCTTTGCTGTCAAATAAATAGCCATGCGCAAACAACGATATTCAAATAATGCAAAGTTCATGCTTGTCTTGAAATTTTGAAAAAATGAGTTTTTTAGCAGAAAACTTTTTATAAGAAAAATTCAGCTCAAGATTTAGAGCAAAGCCTTACAGGAGTCAGGATACCTTTTGTAACAGTATGTGTTGTACCCCAAAATTTGCCCTCCCATATTCTTCAAGATTTGTCAAGTCAAGGTCACAAAATTCCCCAAGGGTTATGCAGCTCAACTGTCTCCTATACAGTCAAAACTAGGGTTTGTGCTCTGATCAAGAATTGAAAGTTTTCCGAGGCCCAATCAAGTCTCATATGCCTACAAAGATGGTCAAGTATCCTCATACCAAGTCTCAAGGCATTTAGCTCAAAATTGCACAGTCAAAACCCTAAATTGCACTACAGTCAACTGTAGGGGCAAAATGGTCATTTGACAGTCAAAAGTTCAAATTTTTGGTCAATATATCATTTTGAAGCCACAAACATCATTTGATCAATGCTTGATCATGATTCTCAAAGTTTGGCTCAGAAATCATCAAAGATGCAAAAGTTACTATATTTGGACAGTTGAAAAAGTCAACTGAAATTGACCAGGGCATAACTTTCACATGGATTATCAGAAAAATTCCATCCAAAGCTCATTTTGAAGAGAAAGACATTTCCTACAACTCATCTTCATACTTCAAGTCCAAGAAATGCTCTCACAAAAAGTTATCAATTTCAACATTATAGGTCATTTTCAAAAGTCAACAAAAAGGGACTTTAAGTCAAAGGCCATAACTTGAGATTGGTAAATCAAAATGACATGGGACCAAAGGCATTGGTTAAAGGACTCAAAGACCTTTCCAAAATGTCCAAGAACATGTGAAAAGCTTAAAAATTGAGCAAGTTATGCCTTGTGGAAGTTGGGAAATTTTTGGGAATTTTGAAAAGTCAACAATGGTTCAAATGATCCAAAAATGCTAATGGGCCCATTTTTCTTCCAAGTTTCTTCATGCCAAGCCTATGCACGACCATTAAGCCCAAGGGGAAGTGTTTTCTCATTTTTTAATTATTTATTTGAATTTATATTAATATTAATTCATTTAAATTATTTAAATATGTAGAAAATATAAACATGACCTAAAAAAATCTTTTTGTACACATTCTAGGCTCAAGATTTCGTGTACAATTAAATATGGCAAGATTTGGTTGATTGGAGCTTAATTGATACAAAATACATGAGAAAAAGATTCAAAAAGATCTTGGAAAATCAATTAGCAAAAACCATTATGGCATGGGATTTTGTTCAATTTTGATGACCTAATATGCTCACTATATGATCAGAAGCACAACCCTAAAAGAATGACACAAAAAGCTGCGCATAAGGATACTATACAAACTTGAATTTTTTCCCTAAAAACACAAAAACTGATTTCAAGGTTAGGAGACGATTCAAGCCTCAACTTCCATTCCATTAGATTCCTGGGACAATTCTGAACGTGTGCCAATCCCTAACATCAACCAAAACGCAAAGAAGTGGTATCAAGAACTCAGACTGTACCTCGAAACTTTTGAAATCGCATATCTCAAATCATACATCTTTTTGCATTTTGATTGATGAATTCTTGCTCAGCATGAAGTTTCCAAGCTAACCATACCAATTAATTTCATTTTTGTGCAATATAGGCGATTTTGCCATTGTTAAATGTTAGGGTTTGCAGGTTTTAAAATTGGGGTTTTTGCAATCAAGAAAAATTACGCCTCAAGACTATGGCCATTGGATTAAGCAGGTTGAGACGAAGGAGAAGCACTACTCGCGCCCAATTTATTGGTCCTATAGCGCTAGTCGCTATTTTTCTAAAAGCTACTTTAAGCCACGCTTCTAAAACCGTTGCGATAGGACCTTGTTTCAGAAAAAAAAGAAAGGCGTGAGGAAGACGATGTGCTGGCAACCACTGAGTGGCTCATTCAAACCAGCGCGCGCTTTTAGGGGCCACTAACCAATTTTGCTTTTTATTATTTATTTGCTATAGTATATTAATTAAAACGTGATGGCTCAGTGGCAGGGACATGTGTTGGTAACATCAAAGACCTGGGTTCAAATCCCAGGTCTGAGTAATTTCGTTACTATTTTTTCATTGATAATCATATGCAGGCACAATCCTAAGACGCATCATGCACACTCAAAACTCATCGTCCACGCGTCCCAGTAGATCAATCAAAGGGCTCAGATTCAAGGCACATGATACACTATGGTCAACGCATTGGCACGTGAACTGAAAAGTCAAGTGGATTTCAATGTTAATGGGCCAGAATGCTAGGCCTTACCTCCAATTTTGGGGCTACCCCCCTGGTTTGATTTTCTTTTTATATTTCATTTTCTCAATTGTTATGTTATTTATTTATTTTATTTGCTTTAATTAGTTAACTATTTTTACAAAAAATATGAAAAATATCATAAAAATCAGAAAAAGGCAAAAAATATAATTTTTATTTTAATTACTTTTATAAATAAATTACATATAATTATTTAGTTTAATTAGGTTTTTAACTTTAATTCCTTTTTAATAAAATCCAAAAATATAGAATTAGGTTAATTAATAATTTTTATACCTTTTAATTTTCCCTTTTTTATCACAATATTATTTATTTATTTATTTTATTTTTATAATTAAATGTACATAAACAAAAATTAGGGTTTAATTTAGGTTAATATAATATTTTCACAATAAACTTAAAAAACAATAGAATTAGGGTTAGTCAATTATAATTAATTCCTTCTTTTTTTTTCTTTTAAATCTTAAAAAACACAAAATATACCAAAAACATTTAATTTTTCATTTTTTATCCTTATTAATTTAATTTTTTTTGCAAAAAGGGTCCAACGCCCGTCGCTTTAATTATTTTATTTCGCGCATTTTACTTTGTCGTTTATTATAATTTTGTATCTCTCCCAAAGCCTTGTAACAATTTTATTTCTCGCACTTTTATTTATCGCTTTATTTATTTTCCGCTAAATCGGGTCCGGTTTAATTTTGGCAATGTGGACCCGCGCCTTTGTAATAGCCTTAGATTTATTTTCCCGCAAATATAAACTGTTAAAAAGCATGCAAGAATGAATGGACTTAAAATAAAATCAAGCGTAGATCACAACAAACATGACAAGACAAAAATAAATGAACATGACACACAAATCACACACCACCCCTAGGGTACGCCTCACTGTTGCCTTTCGAAAGGTGGTCGTCGAGTAGAGGACGTCTTAGTAAGTCCTCATGATCCGGGAACCTGGCATGAGGGTAGCTTCTAAGGTGTCTTCCCATTGCTCTGGTGATCACCACGTCCCTAAACTCGAATTGACCCGAACAACTCCAACGGTGGTGCTACCTACCTCTCAATGGTGGGATGGCACTACTTTCAAGGACATTTACACAGACGAATTCCTTAGGGTAGGTAGGTTCTCAAGGATACTTGCTCTAATCTCAAAACAAACTCAAAAAGACTTTTCGCACTGACACTTTTCAAAAGCTTTCAAAGCAAATTTTTCAAACACTCTGACGTACGAGTCGAACTGAAATTTTTCAAAGAAACTTTTTTAAACCCACATTGAAAAGCAAGCAAACATTTTGAAAACACATTGAGCAAGTATCTAAGAGCCCATGGATAACCATGGATAGAAAGGGTGCTAACACCTTCCCTTTCTATAATCTACCTCCCGAACCGAGAGCAATCTCTTAAAAGGAATTTTTCTGTGCTTTTGTCCTTTCCATTTGGAGAAAATAAAAGACGGTGGCGACTCTTGCTTCCGCGACATTTCGCGAACCAGCGTTAAACAGTCAGTTCCAGATCCACCGATCACAGAACTGGCGACTCTGCTGGGGAATACTTATAAAGTGAGGTGTACCTTAGGGCTAGGTCATAACTGTGTTTTCACTTGTATTGTTTTGCTTGCTTTACTATTGTGGGTTACATCGGAGATACATAGATCCTAACCCGGATCTGGGGATACCCTGTTTAGGTAGCATAAGCTGTGAGGGACCTGTCCGGCGTAGACCGACACAGGTGAAGCAGTGGCTACGTTGGTGTGGCACCTTAGTCTGTACCGATATCCCTTGTGTCGCAACGAGGAGAATATGGGTCTTCTAAGGAGTCATTAAGCACCAACAACTTTAGAACCTTAATTGACACAACTTGGCCTTTAGAATTGTAGCAGTATGCTACGCCCATTGAGGCTAAACTCTCGTGATGGTTCTGGCCGCAAGAAAAGATTGCGATGCTGGAGTTATGACCGATTGAGGGTAGTCAATGATATTGGGATCCTCTAAGAACCCGGTTACTTTTGATTAGGACAGGTATGAACCAACAAACTGAAAGAGGGTAGTACCTAGACCTCATGCTGGCCTAAACTTTAGGGGCTTGCCTTGTGTGACTTGTGTGCCTTACCATGTTTGCCTTTGTATCTGTATGTGGTATGCTTTATCATAACATCATAGCATCATGAGCATTGCATGCATCCTGCATAAGGACTGACTATTTCAAAGACAAGAGGGTTTCATCTTTGCTCTGTTTTGTAGGACATTATGATGCCTGTGCGAAGGAATACTATCCGGTTCAACTTTGTTCGTTCACCTGAGTTGCTTGATGAATTGGTTAGCAGAATTCCAAACACCACTTCCTTCATTCAGAGGCATGGTTCTCTTCTCAGTTTAGTCACTGCAAAGCGGGATCAACAGTTGATGAGTGTTCTGACCCAGTTCTATGACCCTCAGTACCAGTGCTTCACCTTTCAAGACTTCCAGCTGGTCCCTACCCTGGAAGAGTTCTCTAATCTGCTTGGTATCCCTATCTTGGATCAGACTCCCTTTACTGGTTGGGAAAAGACCCTCAGGCTTGAGGATGTGGCTGCAGCTCTCCCTTTGACCCATCAAGAGGTAACAGACAACTGGGTAACTAGAAGCGGAGTTAAGGGTTTCTTGGCCAAGTTCCTAATTGGCAAAGCTAACAATTTCTGGAATGACTTGGACTTTAGGGCATATGAAGACATCGTGGCTCTCCTAATCTATGGGTCAGTCCTGTTTCCTAATCCTGACAACTTCATCAATGTCACTTCCATTAGGATCTTTATGTCTCAGAATCCTGTGCCCACTCTCTTGGGTGACATCTTGCAACAACTTCATGCCCGTACTACCCGAAGACGAGGAACCCTATGGTGTTGTATCCCTTTGTTAGTGAGGTGGTTTATTTCGCACCTCCCTAAGTTTGTAATGAAGAACCAGGAAGGAAGAGGTTGGGCTCACAGGTTAATGTCTCTCACCGATAAAGACATCATTTGGACTTGCAGAGGTTTGGATGAGATAGCTATTATTGATCGATGCGGGGAGTATCCTAATGTTCCTCTGATTGGTACTCAAGGAGGGATCTCTTACAATCCATGTCTAGCACTCCGTCAGTTTGGAAGAGCAAGAAGAGCAGGCCCCCATGAGATGTTGGTGCCTCACATCAGTTTCGAGTTTCAGGTGGATAGTGATGAGCTGCGTCGTAGGTTCATCAAGGCTTGGGACAAGGTTCATAAAGCTGACCCACAAGAGCTAGGGCCAAAGACTTCTTTACCTATGGAAGCCTACTACAAATGGGTCCGCATCCGTGCTCAGAAGTTAGGTATGCCGTATGAAGCTGTCAGACCCGTCATTCTGGAGTGTCCTGATAAAGATGGTGTTCCCCCAACTGTCCTTCCTCCTCGGATACCTACTGATTATGAGACATTGAAGAGATCTTGGTCGCAGCTGCAAGAAGAGCGGGATTCTTACCGGGAAAAGTTCAACGAGCAGGAATCAAAGATCCAGAAGCTGACAAAGCAGTTGGAGAATGAGAGAGCTCTGAATGCCTACCTCCGTACTGAGAAGAGGAGACCATGGGATCAATGAGGAATTCTGAATGTGCTTTTGCAGTTTTTATTTCCTTTCCAGTTATTTCATTTCATGTAAACGCCTAAGGGCAACTTGTTGAATAATTTCAGTTGCAAAGTTGAATCTAATGAAGTGTGTTCTCTTTTTGTTTACAAAGTTGATTCCCGATTGTCTTTGAAAACATAATTCATACGCATTTCATACATCATGTGCATAGCAGGTTTTTCCCCTTTTTCAGGTTGCTTACAGTTCTTCGCTGTTTATTTCAGCATCATGAATCCCGGATCTGAATCAACAGAGACATCAATCAAGGCTCTCCAGGTGCAGAATGCACAATTCCAAGAACTAATCAAGGGTCTGGCTAAGGGCCAAGAAGAACTAAAGGCTATGCTCCTGAAGAAGGAGAAGAAGAAGAAGAGAAGAACTGTTCTGTTCAACTCGGGCCGAAGGTTTGGCAACACTCTGCAACATGAAGAGGCTGGTTCTTCTGTTGGCAGGAGTCCTTCTCAGGCAGAAGTAAAGGTTCCTAGTCCGGTCGTCTCCGACAACGAGACAGATTTTGATGAAGAGCAATACCCTCCTGCAGATGACAGGTACAAACAACTGGAGGACAGGTTGAAGGCTATGGAGGTGCAACAGGCACCTGGGCTGGATTTCGGAGATCTGGGTTTGTCGACTGGTGTAATTATCCCGCATAAATTCAAAGCACCCACCTTCTCCAAGTATGACGGGGCATCTTGTCCCAAGCTGCATTTGAGGTCCTATGTTCGGAAAATTCAGCCGTACTCTGCGGACAAGAATCTATGGATCCACTTCTTCCAGGAGAGTCTTTCAGGGACTCATCTCGAATGGTTCTATCAGCTGGATGGGACCAAAGTTCGTAACTGGGAGGAGCTAGCTACTGCTTTCTACAAGCAGTATCAGTATAATGCCGACCTTGCCCCCACACGTACCCAACTCCAGGGTATGGCGTTAGGTGCAAGCGAAGGTTTTAAGGAGTACGCTCAGAAATGGAGAGACTTGGCTGGCAGGGTGCAGCCACCATTGACTGATCGGGAGTTGGTTGACATGTTCTTGGGGACCCTATCTGGGCCATTCTTCAACCATCTCATTGGGAATTCTTCTGCTGGTTTCACTGATTTGATCTTGACTGGAGAGAGAATTGAAGCTGGGCTGAAATCTGGGAAGATTGCGAAGGGCGCATCAGCTAGTTCAGAAAAGAAACCGTTTAAAAAAGAGTCTAGTGCCGTGTATGGTTCCAGGAGATCAGAGAGAAATGAACACCGCCAATCTGTCAATGCGGTAATGATTGCTAAGCCTGCTGCCGCTCCCCGGCCAAACAATACTCAGAAGGTGGAAAGACCCCGGAGGGAGTTTACCCGGTTAAACATGACCTTATCGCAGATCCTGCCACAGTTGCTCGCAACCAATTTGGTGACTGTCAGGGAGGCTCCGAAGTTCCCAAATACTGCATCCCCCAAGTACAACCCGAATGCTCGTTGTGCTTACCATTCAGAAAGCCCGGGGCACTCTACCGATGACTGTTGGGCACTAAAGAACAAGCTGCAGGACCTCATTGACGCTAAGGAGGTACAGTTTGAGGCATCTGACAAGCCTAATGTGGTGACAGCTCCCCTGCCTGCTCATGGAGTTAATGCTATTAGTGATGAGGAGGAAGTTGATGAAGTTGAGTTCGATAGCTGGATCTACCCAACAACTGACGGTGGACTTAACAATTGGAGCGCAAAGGACAATCTCCCTGTTTCTTTTGTTACTAAGTAATGAATTCCTATGTTTCGTTATATTTTGTAATAAACAATGATAAACTCTATGGCCCGGTGTCTTACCCGAGACACCGTGGTTCTATTTGTGAGGGCATACGAACTGTCATTTTATACATCATGAATGAAAATCTTGGACGTATTTTCCGCATTACAAATATTGTGTTCCTTTTCTGTCTTTCTTTTCCTTTACATAATTTTCAAAAACAGCTGTATTTACACACACACTCACTCATACAGGTTCCAATCCACTCTGGATCTCACTGATAACAGCTCTGCTACTGCCAATTATGACTTCGAAAATCCGATCAACTTAGCCGAAGACGAAGGTGAAGATGATTGTGAAGTGCCTGGCGAGCTTGCAAGACTGTTGCTTCAGGAAGAGCGGGCAATTCAACCCCATGAAGAGCCAGTGGAAACCATAAACCTGGGCACTGAAGCAGACAGGAAAGAGGTAAAGATTGGTGCCAACCTAGAGCTCAGCGTGAAGCAACGGTTAACCAAGATGTTACATGACTATATGGAGATCTTTGCCTGGTCCTACGAAGACATGCCAGGGTTGGATACCGATATTGTCGTCCATCATTTGCCGACTAGGGAAGACTGCCCTCCAGTTAAACAAAAGGTCCGTCGGATGCGTCCAGAGATGTCCGAGAAGATTAAAGCCGAGGTCATGAAACAGTTTGATGCCGGATTTCTTGCAGTGACTTCTTATCCTCAGTGGGTTGCTAATGTGGTGCCGGTACCTAAGAAGGACGGTAAGGTCAGAATGTGTGTTGATTATAGGGATCTGAACAGGGCCAGCCCCAAGGATGACTTCCCCTTACCTCACATTGATGTCCTTGTTGATAATACAGCTCAGCACAAGGTATTCTCTTTCATGGATGGCTTTTCAGGCTACAATCAGATCAAGATGGCACCTGAAGACATGGAAAAGACTACATTTGTTACTCAGTGGGGTACCTTCTGTTACAAGGTCATGCCGTTCGGATTAAAGAATGCTGGGGCAACCTACCAACGTGCCATGGTTGCCTTATTTCATGACATGATCCATCACGAGATAGAGGTGTATGTTGACGACACGATCGCTAGGTCCCAGACTGAGGAAGAGCACCTAGATCATCTGCAGAAATTGTTTGACCGGTTGAAACTATACAAGCTGAGATTGAACCCGAACAAATGCACCTTCGGGGTAAGATCTGGAAAGTTGCTAGGCTTTGTGGTCAGCGATAAAGGTATTCAAGTGGACCCTGCTAAGGTCAAAGCTATTCAAGAGATGCCAGTTCCTAAGACAGAGAAGGAAGTCAGAGGCTTTTTAGGACGCCTGAATTACATCGCTCGATTCATATCTCATTTGACTGCTACCTGTGAGCCAATCTTCAAGCTGCTGAAGAAAGATCAGGTAGTATGTTGGAACGATGAATGTCAGGCTGCTTTCGACAAAATCAAAGAGTATCTTCAAGAACCACCTATCCTTATGCCACCGGTTGAAGGGAGACCTCTGATACTATACCTGACAGTGCTTGACAACTCAATGGGGTGTGTGCTGGGGCAGCATGACGAGTCTGGCCGAAAAGAGCATGCCATTTATTACCTTAGCAAAAAGTTTACCGACTGTGAGACCCGATACTCACTGCTTGAGAAAACTTGCTGCGCTTTGGTATGGGCTGCTCGCCGGCTGAGACAGTATATGCTGACTCACACTACCTTGTTGATCTCAAAGATGGATCCTATAAAGTACATATTCGAAAAGCCTGCTCTGTCTGGGAGGATTGCAAGATGGCAAATGATCTTGACAGAATATGACATTCAGTACACAACCCAGAAAGCCATCAAGGGAAGTGTATTGGCAGACCACTTAGCTCATCAAGCTGTAGATGACTACCAATCAATGAACTTCGAGTTTCCGGATGAAAGCATCATGATTGTAACTGATTGTGAAGTACCTGGACCGAATGAAGGACCTGAACCAGGATCCCGATGGTCTATGCACTTTGACGGAGCCTCCAATGCTTTGGGAAATGGTATCGGCACCATCATCATATCTCCACAAGGTACTCATACTCCACTCACTGCCCGGCTATGTTTCAACTGTACCAACAACATGGCGGAGTATGAGGCGTGTATCATGGGTCTTCAAGCTGCGATCGACCTAAGGATCAAATTTCTAAGTGTCTTCGGAGATTCCGCTCTAGTGATCAATCAGATCAATGGAGAGTGGGATACGAAACATCCAAACTTGATTCCTTACAGAGAATGTGTGTTGACCCTGATTCCCCACTTCACGGAGATAACCTTTGAGCACTTTCCAAGAGAAGAGAATCAGTTAGCGGACGCGTTAGCTACAATGTCTTCAATGTTCAAAGTCAAATGGGATAATGAAGCTCCCCGGATCATCATCTGGAAACTGGACGAACCGGCATACTGTTGTGATCTCGAAACTGAATTGGTGACTGAGAAGCCTTGGTACCACGAAGTGAAGAGATATCTGGAAGCTCAGGAATACCCTGAAGGGGCATCTGTTAACGATAAGAAATTCCTGAGGAGGTTCGCAGCCAAGTTCTTCCTAAGCAACGGCATCTTGTACAAGCGAAACCATGATTCAACCTTACTGCGTTGTGTGGATAAGACTGAAGCAGAAAGGATCATGGAAGAGCTACACGAAGGGACCTTTGGTACACATTCCAGTGGACATACTATGGCTAAGAAAATCCTACGGGCAGGATATTATTGGTCCACAATGGAAGCTGACTGTTACCAACACTCCAGGACATGCCACAAGTGCCAGATCTATGCAGATAAGGTGCATGTTCCTCCGGTTCCCCTGAATGTTCTGACTGCGTCTTGGCCGTTTGCAATGTGGGGCATAGACATGATCGGCGAGATAAAACCTACGGCATCCAATGGACATCGCTTCATCCTAGTGGCGATTGACTATTTCACAAAGTGGGTCGAGGCAGCGTCCTATGCTACGGTAACCAAAACTGTGGTGGCACGGTTCATTCGGCACAACCTGATCTGTCGGTACGGCGTCCCTGAGCGGATCATTACAGACAACGGTACCAATCTAAACAACAAGATGATTGCTGAGCTTTGCGAACAGTTCAAGATACAGCACCACAATTCTTCTCCTTACCGACCGAAGATGAATGGGGCTGTAGAAGCAGCTAACAAAAACATCAAGAAGATCGTGCAAAAAATGACAGTAACTTACAAAGATTGGCACGAGATGTTACCGTTCGCTCTGCATGGGTACCGTACCTCAGCCAGGACGTCAACCGGGGCAACTCCGTTCTCTCTGGTTTATGGCATGGAGGCAGTCTTGCCGATCGAAGTACAAATTCCTTCTCTCCGGATAATGAAGGATGCAAATCTGAACGAAGATGATTGGATCCAGACACGACTTGACCAACTCAACCTCATTGACAAAAAGAGACTTGCTGCTATCTGTCATGGTCAGACGTATCAGAAACGAATGATCAGGGCATTTAACAAAAAGGTCAGACCACAGGAATATCAAGTCGGGGATCTGGTAATCAAGAGAATCATCCTTCCTCAGAGTGATCCAAGGGGCAAATGGACCCCTACGTACGAAGGGCCATTTGTGGTTAAACATGTGTTCTCAGGAGGAGCAATGATATTAACCAACATGGATGGTGACGACCTTCCTCACCCCGCCAATGCAGACATAGTTAAAAAATACTACGCATAAAAAAGGACCCGCTAGGCTGACATGCCTAGGCAAAAATTAGGGCTTCCCGTCGAACCAAAAGGGTTCGGGCAAAATGAAGGGATGAAAATGAAAAATCTGTACACCCGGCAAGTCGAAAACCTGAAAAGGCGGCTTGGGCAAAAATGGGTATCCCGGTGGACTGAAAACCCGAAAGGGCGGTCCAGGCAAAAATTAGGGATAAAAGTGTAATACTATGTCTCATTGGATCACTTTGCATCCAAAATCCGGTATCTACATCAAGTTCAGACGGCATCGGTCAGTCAGCTTCACCCTCAACCAAGGTCATCAAGTGATGAGACGCTCGGAGTTATAAAGGCAATAGCAGAGTTGAAACCCAGTGGGATCATTCATATTTCACACAGCTGTTTTATTTTCTTTTGTACAAAACTTGTATAAACTCTTTTGATCGGCGGCGTACCTCTTACTAGGACGTCAGCCTCTTGTACACAAAACGCCTATTCAGGCCATTCAAAAAATCAATACAAATATATTTTCAGTTAAACGTGCCAAGTGTTTTTTCTTTTTCTGTTTTGTTTTGCGAAGAACGTCCAAGGTTCAATTTGTGATATATGCATTGACAATAATTTGCTAACTCATAAATGCACACGAAACAAAGGGATTAATTGCAGGTGACACTAGAAACAGGGGCAATAAAAGAATGGTCTAAACAATCCAATTGCTCTATCCTCCAAGGTACCAAGGTAGGTTCAGCTAAAGAACATGACCGAGTATCTTAATTCCCCATAGAGTGGTTCAACAAAAGTGCATCCTTCTCCAAGCAAATCATTAAATATCAAGGAAATTGAGTATCCTCCAGCCGATCTCAAACATTCCCCAGCAGCAATACATATATTCTTAACAAGCATCCCCGGCAGTCTTGGGCTAAAGATTGTTCCCCGGCGGCAGACCGACATTCAAAGGAATCGCTTCCCCGACATAGTTCAAAACTTACCCAGAAGAGTCCAGTCCAACCCAGTTTCCCCAGGAAAGTTGGAATTCATATCTCCCCAAGCAGTAAGCTTATCCCCAGTAGATTCTGGAAGCTTATCCTTCGCAGAGCACGAACGCGATGTCCGGCTTTATTTAAAGAGTTATTTCCTTAACAGGATATAACTGGGTTATCCTCAGCCAAAAGCCACGGAAAGAGCGTCGTCAACAAAGTCTTCTTACCCCAGCGAAGTCTATCAACACTTCCTATACAACGGTATCCTCAGCAAGTCATTCTCAATAATTCAAGCAAAGCATCTCTATCCCCACAGAGTACCGCTTCCCAGCATAGTCGCTAGAGTATCCTTTCTCCCCGCAGACTCTTCGTTTGCCAAGTTTATTCCTCAACGGAGTTATCTTCTCCTACCGGTATTCTTGCAGTTATCATCCCCAGCGGAAGCAAAATCTATTCGTCAACGTCAGCCCAGGATACAACTTCCCGGCACCCGTCAAGGATTCACTTTCCTAGACGAAAACATACATAAAACTTCACATACATCATCATAGCATGCATAACGCACTGCATCATACAAGTCTCCTTTATGTTGAGAACATCATTGCTTGATCCATATCATGCATTGCATATGACTGACTTTTACCTTTCAGGAAAGATGCAGTTTAAAGTCTCAATCACATTTCAAGACCTAGACCGGTTCAGTTAAATCGACCCTAAGATTTTCCTGATGCTTATCCAGTCAAAGGCCTTCCCTGGTTCAGTCAGATCGACCCTAAGATCTCCCTGATGCTTATCCAGTTGAAGATATTCCAAGACCTAGACCGGTTCAGTTAAATCGACCCTAAGATTTTCCTGATGCTTATCCAGTCAAAGGCCTTCTCTGGTTCAGTCAGATCGACCCTAAGATCTCCCTGATGCTTATCCAGTTGAAGATAGTCCAAGACCTAGACCGGTTCAGTTAAATCGACCCTAAGATTTTCCTGATGCTTATCCAGTCAAAGGCCTTCCCTGGTTCAGTCAGATCGACCCTAAGATCTCCCTGATGCTTATCCAGTTGAAGATATTCCAAGACCTAGACCGGTTCAGTTAAATCGACCCTAAGATTTTCCTGATGCTTATCCAGTCAAAGGCCTTCTCTGGTTCAGTCAGATCGACCCTAAGATCTCCCTGATGCTTATCCAGTTGAAGATAGTCCAAGACCTAGACCGGTTCAGTTAAATCGACCCTAAGATTTTCCTGATGCTTATCCAGTCAAAGGCTTTCTCTGGTTCAGTCAGATCGACCCTAAGATCTCCCTGATGCTTATCCAGTTGAAGATAGTCCAAGACCTTGTCCGGTTCAGTTAAATCGACCCTAAGATTTTCCTGATGCTTATCCAGTCAAAGGCCTTCTCTGGTTCAGTCAGATCGACCCTAAGATCTCCCTGATGCTTATCCAGTTGAAGATGTTTCAAGACCTGTCCGGTTCAGTTAAATCGACCCTAAGATTTTCCTGATGCTTATCCAGTCAAAGGCCTTCTCTGGTTCAGTCAGATCGACCCTAAGATCTCCCTGATGCTTATCCAGTTGAAGATGTTTCAAGACCTTGTCCGGTTCAGTTAAATCGACCCTAAGATTTTCCTGATGCTTATCCAGTCAAAGGCTTTCTCTGGTTCAGTCAGATCGACCCTAAGATCTCCCTGATGCTTATCCAGTTGAAGATAGTCCAAGACCTTGTCCGGTTCAGTTAAATCGACCCTAAGATTTTCCTGATGCTTATCCAGTCAAAGGCCTCCTCTGGTTCAGTCAGATCGACCCTAAGATCTCCCTGATTCGTATCCCAGTAGAAGACACCCAAGATTTTTCTCAACGAGCGTTGTTGAAGTTAAAATCGCCCAAGGTTCTCTTACCATTCATGCTAAGGCAGTAACCATCCCTGGTTCATTCATCAGCGTTTGAAGCTCCAGACTCAGCTCCTGTAACCAGTCAGGACATATCTATACTAAGCATCTAAAATCAGCTCCTGCAACGTGTCAAGTACTCGTTTTCTGTTTTGCAGGTATGCAGGTTCTCGCGAAGGAATCTCTTACGCGATCAACATCCAGATGGCATCTATAAGCCCATCACCCTATCCAGCAACCTCTAAATGGCATCTCTAAGCCCATTCCACCATCACTGCTATCATGTGAGCACAAATTTCTGGGCACTCTAGTGTCCAATCATCTTCTACCCTCGGATTACGAAAGGCACGGCAGCCAATCTACATCCTCAGGTCTAAGAAGATTGAACAGGGGCAACTGTTGTACCCCAAAATTTGCCCTCCCATATTCTTCAAGATTTGTCAAGTCAAGGTCACAAAATTCCCCAAGGGTTATGCAGCTCAACTGTCTCCTATACAGTCAAAACTAGGGTTTGTGCTCTGATCAAGAATTGAAAGTTTTCCAAGGCCCAATCAAGTCTCATATGCCTACAAAGATGGTCAAGTATCCTCATACCAAGTCTCAAGGCATTTAGCTCAAAATTGCACAGTCAAAACCCTAAATTGCACTACAGTCAACTGTAGGGGCAAAATGGTCATTTGACAGTCAAAAGTTCAAATTTTTGGTCAATATATCATTTTGAAGCCACAAACATCATTTGATCAATGCTTGATCATGATTCTCAAAGTTTGGCTCAGAAATCATCAAAGATGCAAAAGTTACTATATTTGGACAGTTGAAAAAGTCAACTGAAATTGACCAGGGCATAACTTTCACATGGATTATCAGAAAAATTCCATCCAAAGCTCATTTTGAAGAGAAAGACATTTCCTACAACTCATCTTCATACTTCAAGTCCAAGAAATGCTCTCACAAAAAGTTATCAATTTCAACATTATAGGTCATTTTCAAAAGTCAACAAAAAGGGACTTTAAGTCAAAGGCCATAACTTGAGATTGGTAAATCAAAATGACATGGGACCAAAGGCATTGGTTAAAGGACTCAAAGACCTTTCCAAAATGTCCAAGAACATGTGAAAAGCTTAAAAATTGAGCAAGTTATGCCTTGTGGAAGTTGGGAAATTTTTGGGAATTTTGAAAAGTCAACAATGGTTCAAATGATCCAAAAATGCTAATGGGCCCATTTTTCTTCCAAGTTTCTTCATGCCAAGCCTATGCACGACCATTAAGCCCAAGGGGAAGTGTTTTCTCATTTTTTAATTATTTATTTGAATTTATATTAATATTAATTCATTTAAATTATTTAAATATGTAGAAAATATAAACATGACCTAAAAAAATCTTTTTGTACACATTCTAGGCTCAAGATTTCGTGTACAATTAAATATGGCAAGATTTGGTTGATTGGAGCTTAATTGATACAAAATACATGAGAAAAAGATTCAAAAAGATCTTGGAAAATCAATTAGCAAAAACCATTATGGCATGGGATTTTGTTCAATTTTGATGACCTAATATGCTCACTATATGATCAGAAGCACAACCCTAAAAGAATGACACAAAAAGCTGCGCATAAGGATACTATACAAACTTGAATTTTTTCCCTAAAAACACAAAAACTGATTTCAAGGTTAGGAGACGATTCAAGCCTCAACTTCCATTCCATTAGATTCCTGGGACAATTCTGAACGTGTGCCAATCCCTAACATCAACCAAAACGCAAAGAAGTGGTATCAAGAACTCAGACTGTACCTCGAAACTTTTGAAATCGCATATCTCAAATCATACATCTTTTTGCATTTTGATTGATGAATTCTTGCTCAGCATGAAGTTTCCAAGCTAACCATACCAATTAATTTCATTTTTGTGCAATATAGGCGATTTTGCCATTGTTAAATGTTAGGGTTTGCAGGTTTTAAAATTGGGGTTTTTGCAATCAAGAAAAATTACGCCTCAAGACTATGGCCATTGGATTAAGCAGGTTGAGACGAAGGAGAAGCACTACTCGCGCCCAATTTATTGGTCCTATAGCGCTAGTCGCTATTTTTCTAAAAGCTACTTTAAGCCACGCTTCTAAAACCGTTGCGATAGGACCTTGTTTCAGAAAAAAAAGAAAGGCGTGAGGAAGACGATGTGCTGGCAACCACTGAGTGGCTCATTCAAACCAGCGCGCGCTTTTAGGGGCCACTAACCAATTTTGCTTTTTATTATTTATTTGCTATAGTATATTAATTAAAACGTGATGGCTCAGTGGCAGGGACATGTGTTGGTAACATCAAAGACCTGGGTTCAAATCCCAGGTCTGAGTAATTTCGTTACTATTTTTTCATTGATAATCATATGCAGGCACAATCCTAAGACGCATCATGCACACTCAAAACTCATCGTCCACGCGTCCCAGTAGATCAATCAAAGGGCTCAGATTCAAGGCACATGATACACTATGGTCAACGCATTGGCACGTGAACTGAAAAGTCAAGTGGATTTCAATGTTAATGGGCCAGAATGCTAGGCCTTACCTCCAATTTTGGGGCTACCCCCCCTGGTTTGATTTTCTTTTTATATTTCATTTTCTCAATTGTTATGTTATTTATTTATTTTATTTGCTTTAATTAGTTAACTATTTTTACAAAAAATATGAAAAATATCATAAAAATCAGAAAAAGGCAAAAAATATAATTTTTATTTTAATTACTTTTATAAATAAATTACATATAATTATTTAGTTTAATTAGGTTTTTAACTTTAATTCCTTTTTAATAAAATCCAAAAATATAGAATTAGGTTAATTAATAATTTTTATACCTTTTAATTTTCCCTTTTTTATCACAATATTATTTATTTATTTATTTTATTTTTATAATTAAATGTACATAAACAAAAATTAGGGTTTAATTTAGGTTAATATAATATTTTCACAATAAACTTAAAAAACAATAGAATTAGGGTTAGTCAATTATAATTAATTCCTTCTTTTTTTTTCTTTTAAATCTTAAAAAACACAAAATATACCAAAAACATTTAATTTTTCATTTTTTATCCTTATTAATTTAATTTTTTTTGCAAAAAGGGTCCAACGCCCGTCGCTTTAATTATTTTATTTCGCGCATTTTACTTTGTCGTTTATTATAATTTTGTATCTCTCCCAAAGCCTTGTAACAATTTTATTTCTCGCACTTTTATTTATCGCTTTATTTATTTTCCGCTAAATCGGGTCCGGTTTAATTTTGGCGATGTGGACCCGCGCCTTTGTAATAGCCTTAGATTTATTTTCCCGCAAATATAAACTGTTAAAAAGCATGCAAGAATGAATGGACTTAAAATAAAATCAAGCGTAGATCACAACAAACATGACAAGACAAAAATAAATGAACATGACACACAAATCACACACCACCCCTAGGGTACGCCTCACTGTTGCCTTTCGAAAGGTGGTCGTCGAGTAGAGGACGTCTTAGTAAGTCCTCATGATCCGGGAACCTGGCATGAGGGTAGCTTCTAAGGTGTCTTCCCATTGCTCTGGTGATCACCACGTCCCTAAACTCGAATTGACCCGAACAACTCCAACGGTGGTGCTACCTACCTCTCAATGGTGGGATGGCACTACTTTCAAGGACATTTACACAGACGAATTCCTTAGGGTAGGTAGGTTCTCAAGGATACTTGCTCTAATCTCAAAACAAACTCAAAAAGACTTTTCGCACTGACACTTTTCAAAAGCTTTCAAAGCAAATTTTTCAAACACTCTGACGTACGAGTCGAACTGAAATTTTTCAAAGAAACTTTTTTAAACCCACATTGAAAAGCAAGCAAACATTTTGAAAACACATTGAGCAAGTATCTAAGAGCCCATGGATAACCATGGATAGAAAGGGTGCTAACACCTTCCCTTTCTATAATCTACCTCCCGAACCGAGAGCAATCTCTTAAAAGGAATTTTTCTGTGCTTTTGTCCTTTCCATTTGGAGAAAATAAAAGACGGTGGCGACTCTTGCTTCCGCGACATTTCACGAACCAGCGTTAAACAGTCAGTTCCAGATCCACCGATCACAGTATGCTTTCGAACTAACCCATGATTCAATTAGGAATTTTGAAGGGTTGTAACGTGGCTTGGTTCACGGTTTAAGAAACAAAGGATAAAGGCTCAAAGTATATTTGTACCCACCCGCTCTTCGTGATGTTCTTCAATCCTAAACTCATTTAATTGTGCGTCGAACTCTATTCGAGTTTGGAACGACGTTTTGGTGATGGTCCACATAAGTTGAATTTGTTGGAAGACAGTCATCATCATCATTTTTTTTGAAACATTTTTCATGTTGTTGAGGATTTGTAGTGGCCTCGTTCTTTTGATTCATTATCCCTAATTTTTGCCTGACTGTTCTTATTTTTGAGATTTACAGTCAGCGGGATGCCCCAACTTTCTTAAGTCTCCTTTGTAGGTTTTGACTCAGTGGGTTTTTTCTTTTTGAGAGATAATGACTGCCTATGAGATAAGGAACCATCACTTGTCTTTTGGTTCCAAAGGAGTGTTTTTGATGTCGTTCGTTGTATTACGAACTGAGAGTTTGTGACTAAGCGCGCATTTTGAATTAACTGAGAGACTACCCTGCCCCAGGTTTTGATTAAAGGTTTCAGTTTTGTGTTTAAAACAGGAAACTTCTACTTCTTTGGCTCGAAGGGGTTGACTAGGGATTATCTTCCTTATAACTCCAGTGTTTTAGGATTTGAAAGAAACGTCTGTACATCGTCAGCAAGGTCTGTTTAAAAGCATATTGTATGAGATTATGGCATTTTTTCATCATCCTCCCTCTAAAGACTTGTAACTTTTTGCAAGAGTTAAATATCATAAAGAAAGTAGGAAGCATAATTCAAGAATAGTGAAAACGAATGGATGAATTCAAGACAAACATATGCAATGCATTAACGAAACAGAGTTTGACATCAACAGATAATTGTTTGAATAACAAAAGAAATTACAACTTGAAAATTTAAATGAAACAAAAGTCTCTTAGTTCGAACTTGTCATTTCAGGTGGAGAACCCTCAGCAGAAGATTTTCATCTCGCCATCCGGCATGAATTTCAGCACTCCTCTGTCAATCAAATCTTGGATTTTGTTTTTCAAAGCCCAACAGTCGTCGGTGTCATGTCCAGGCCTATAGGAGTGGTATACACAAAATGCGTTGGGGTGATAGCCAGGAGCAGAGGTATTGGGAATCCGAAGAGGATCCTTTAAAGCAGTCAGATTGACCTCCAACAAGCGTTCCAATATTAGAGATAATGGTATGTCAGTCTCAGTGAAATGTCTTCCAAATGTATTTTGCTTACGCCGATTACCCCGTTGACGCTTGCGAGGTTGTTGCTGGGCTTGTGACCTTGAAGCAAGTTGGGGAGACTTTCCCTTGTCTTCTTGTCCCAAAGGAGGTTGAATGATGACTTGATCTTCAACCCTAGTTGTTTGCCCCACTTGGTTATCTTGAAGCAGTTTGTTGATGAGGACCCTGAGCTCCTCTTGTCTTTGAGCCAGGTCTTGAATGAGAGCCATATGGCCCACCAGTTGTCCCATCATCTGGATCTTCATTATTGCCAACTCAATCTGTAGCCCTTCCAACTGATCATTCCTGATGCCGCCCGGATTCCCTAGGACCATGCCCCTTGTGAGGAGAGCTTTCACTTCTTCTTGCCCCTGGGACAGGTTCAAGAACATTTCTTGAAGTTGAGCGTTTTGAGCCTGGATATCTTCGACAGTCCTCTCTAGAGCCATCTCTACTGAAATAAATAGTAGGAGAATAAGGAAACCTGAAAGGGAAAACCTGTCATGATACGATGCATGATATGTGGATGCATGTTTTCAAGAATCTCGCGGGGTAAACACAAGAAAATGTTAGAGATTGAACTTCGATCAACATCTATGATTGGACAACTTTGTATCGGTGGATATCTTTCCACGAGAATCAAGCTCACCATGTCAAGTAGGTCATATCCCTTGATTCAAGTTGTTGTACTTGATCTTTGACGGCATTTGTTTAGAGGAAAATGAATCCTCTTTCCCTTTGGTAGACATCTGGTTCAATGTGACCCTGCATCAAAGACCCTCGAGATCCTTGAAATGGTTATTGAAAATTCTATGGTATGATGTTATGATGTTATGTACAAGTATGCAAAAGTAAGCAAGTGTATATACAAATAATCACATTCACACAAAGCAGACAAGTCCTCAGGTTTAGGCTTGCATGGGGTTTGCAGGTAAGTACCCTCTTGAAGTTAGTTGGCTCAACCTGTCCTATAAATAGTAACCGGGTTCTAAGGAGCTCAATATCACTGGATTATTTTCTGTGTTCATTGTTTTAGTTTAGCCACTTTACTGGCGACTGAAATATTCCAAGAAAACAACCCTCAATGAGTGTAGTATCGAGTATCTACCAACTTCGGACTGCACCAAAGTCGGTCATCTCACTACCCCTAAAAAGGCCAAGATGGTCAAGTAAGGTTCTAAGAGTTTGTTAGTGCTTTATGACATCACTCAGCGGCCCCGTATTCTCTTTGATTGGCTCAAAGGCTACCGGTACCCACAAATATGTCGCACTAACGTAGCCACTGCTTCAACCATGTCGGTATACCCCGCACAGTTCCCTCACAGTTTATTGCTACTTACCTAAAAGGTGTCCCCAAATCTAGGTGTAGGATTTAAAACAAACCCAAACAAGGAACCCAACATGTAAAGCAATCAAGGAAAACAAGATAAGCGTGCAAAGGTAATCTAAAACCCTAAGGTAACCCCACTTTTAGATATTTCCCCAGCAGAGTCGCCAGTTCTGTGATACGGTGGGAGAACTGACTTGATGTTTTGCGTTTGTGTTTGCAAATGTTTCGGTTTAGCAAGAGTCGCCACCGACTTTTTATTTTATCCTAAGGAAAGGTCAAAAAGTATAGGAAAGACCTTTGAGATGTTTTCTTGGGTTCGGGGGGTAGATTATGAAAAGGGAAGGTGCAAGCACCCTTTTCATCCATGGTTTTCCATGGGCTCTTAGTTACTTGTTTTAGATCACTTGCATTTGCTTTTCAATTGTTTGAAATGGTGCTTTGTGTGTGTGGTTTTGAAAATGATTTCAAAAAGAGGCCTTGTCTAGGCAACCTTTGTAATGATTCTTGTTTGAATATATACAAAGGTGTGTGTCTTTTTGAAAAGATATTTCAATGTTTTGAAAGTTTGTTTTAAAATTGTGTTGTGATGTGTGTTTGAAAGTAGCAAGGATGTTTTGCAAGCTTTTGATCAAGTAACTAAGAGTTGTCTACCCTATTTTACTCAAAGATCTTTCTTATGTTTTTAACCCTTTTGACAGTGTCATTTCACCATTGCATTTGGTGAACAACCTTATGTTAGGATGTTAAACGGGACAGGCGCGGGTCATCGTATAGACCATGATAGCAATTGTGAGACTCTCTAGCAATTTTGTAAGGGACGAGATCATTTTATCAAAAGCAACATCGAGGGTCATCGAGGGACTACGATCTTTGTTTATCGAAGGGGCATTTGCTAGAGTATCTCATATTCGAGGGACATGATTGCATTTTCCGAAGCAACGAGTGAGGTTACCCTAGAGGTGCAAGTGTACACCGTGTTTGTCATTTTCATGCTTTTTATCTTGTATTAGATTATCTAGCGATTGATTTTGAATCTTGCCATACAAACCTAATTACTATACAGTATATTGAAAGCAATAAATTGCGGGAATTAAAGTCTAAGTTATTACAAGAAAGAATCCGGGGATGGGGGTACAATTATTTACAAATGGGGATGAGTCTCACAAGAGTAATAATATCCAAATATGTGTTACAACCAAATCGAATCGTCGCAATTCAAATATAAAGCTATAACAAAACATAAAAATAAAGAGAATAAAAAATTATGAAATGCATGTATTTGTTAACTTAAAAAATAAATAAATAAAATCTATTCTAAAAAAAGAGATTAAGTATTATTATTATTATTTTTTGTGTTTTGTTAATTATAAAAAGAAAAGTTTTTAAAGAAAGAAAAATTACCTAAATTAATGTTTCTATTATTTTTATATTTTATTAATCAATAAAAAGGGTTAAAGAAAACCAAAATTATTTAAATCAAACTAAATATTCTTTTTTTTTGTATTTTTATTATATTAAACAAGATTAATAAAGAAATAATAAAATTAACTTAAAAGAAAGTAAAACAAAATTTAATTAGTATTTTTATTAACCAAAAGAAAGAAAACAAATTAGTTAAGATTAAATAGTAAAAAAAATATTTGTTAATTTAATGAAGAGAAAATAAGGAGAATGGGCCATGCTTGAGGAGTTGGGCCCAAGATAAAGAACGAAGGCAGAAAGGACAAAATGGGGGGGGGGGGGGGGGGGTTTCGTTGGTAAAACAAAATGGGCTTTAGGCAAATGTGTTTGGAGCGAGTCAGGCCCAGAGTGTTGTTTACACAAACTTGTTAGGGTTTGGCATTTTAGGGTTTGTTGCGTTGGGGTTACAGCGGCGCCGTTCTTCTTCTCTCGTTCTTCTTCTTCGTTTCATCTTTCTCAAACAAGGCGCTGATTCTTTCCCTAAACCTAGTTACCGGAGCACCACCCCACTCTCTCTCCTCCTCATAGTGACCTAGGGTTTTGCTTGTAAACGGTACGGTTCGCTTCTTTTTTCTTTGTGGTTTTACAGTTTCAATGTTTGATTGTTTGCTTTATGTTCAGTTTTGTTTTTTAACCCATGGTTATTATGTGCTTGAAATTCAGTAAGAGTTGGAGGAGAGATTTACCTTGAGTTTTTGTTTCTGGAAAAGAGAGATGGAGGGTGAGCCGGTGGCGCTCTTTGGTGGCCAGGTGGAGGAAGAGAAATGATGGGCACGCTTTGGCTTCTGGTATCTCTTTTTTCTTGTATATTGATGATGAACTTCTGAGACTAGAATGTTTTTTGTTGTTGGTGATGAATTTCTGAGACTTGAATGTTTATTGTTGTTGATGATGAATAAAAATCTGAAACTCTTGTTGGTTCTTTTTATTACCTCTGAACCTCTTCCTTTCTCTTTGTTTTGATGTTGATGATGATCTTGATTCTGAAACAAAGTTTTGCTTCTGGTTTTCTCTTCCTCTTCTCTTGGCTACTGATGTTTTGATGATGATCACCACTCTGAAACTTTATTGGTTTGTACTGAGTTTGTTGCTTTTTCTGTTAATGATGATGAAAAAAATCTGAAACTTATGTTGTTTTTGAATATGATGTTTTTTCTGAAACTGATTTGGCTTTTGAATGTGTTGATGATGAATGTGATTGTTGGTTGATGATGAAGTTTGCTATATACTTATAAAACCTTGCTTGTTGAGGGTTTGGTTATGTAGTTTGACAAACCTACAGTTGGCTCACAGTTTGGCCAACTGTTTTGTGTTTATTGTTACAGTTTTGCTGTAGTTTGGTTTGTTGTCTTCACAAGTTTGTTGGTTTTCTGCAGTTTTGGCCAGCTTGTGGTTAGTTTGTATTGTTTTGGAATTAGCTTGGTTGTGGTGTTTACTGAGTTTGTAGTTTGAACTACAGGCTTGATGATTTTTGTTTTGCAGTTTTGAAACTGCAGGTTTGTAAGTTTGCAAGTTGTGCAGGCTTGATGATTTGGTTTTGCAGTTTTGAAACTGCAGCTTTGGGCAAGTTGCAGTAGTTTGGCTTGTTGAGTTTTGGGGATTTTATACTTTTTTGACAGGTTTGGAGTTTGAGCAAGCTGGTTTAACAGTTTTGCTGTAGTTTGTGGAGTTGCAGTTTGAACTGCAGGTTTGATGATTTGGTTTGAGCAAGGAGGTTTGTTGCTGTGAGTTTGTAGTTTGAACTGCAGGTTTGCAAGTTTGCAAGTTGTGCAGCTTGGTTGGTTGTTTACTGAGTTTGTGTTTAGGCTTATGCAGGTTCTAAGGTTCTCCCCCTTTTGGACTGTTATGCAGTCTCTTCCTTTTATATCTTTTTGTTTTTTGTCTTTGATAACTTGAAAACAGCCTGCTTTTGCCAAACTGCAAACTTTTCACCCAAGGTCCTCTCTTTCTCTCTCTCTCTCTCAAATAAGCACTTTTGCTTATTATATTATATTTTCTGAAAAGTTTGCTGGCTAGAAAATGATGACAGCTATGACAAGCCTCTTTGGCTTGTGATTTGGTTTTCCTCTGCATTGTATTACCTGCTGCATTGTGTACTTTTCTGATTGCATATTTTCTGCATTGTACTTGGTTGCTTTAGTTTCTATGCTTCTTGACTTGTTTTGCAACTCAGTTTGACATGCTTGGCACCTTGTTGCATTTAGTTTGATTACTGCAGTTTGGTTTAGTTTGCAGTACAATGGGTGCCCATCATATTTGAATTTTGGCGCCTTGGTTTGCCTTTGCAATGCCTATGTTTTTGCATTTGAACCAATTGTATGCTTGCATTTTTTTAATCTTTTACTTTTCTCTTTGTGAACCAAGAAGAGCGATCTTCTTGTGATTTGCAAAGAGAAAAGTAAAAACATGATGAACAAATAGCATTCTGATTCTGGCCGGCAAACTTTAATGATGATTTCTTTCTTTTTCTATTTGAAAATACTTTTCAATTAACTGTGCTAATTTCTTTTCTTTCTTCTTTTTCAGGTGAAAGTAACTTGGACGATAGAGGGAGCAAAGGACTTTGAGACCTTGAGCATGGGAGCACTAAATCTTAGGAGATTTAAGCTTAGAATTAGATAGACTTTTTTCATTTATTGTAAACAATTATTATTTTAAATACTATAAGTTGTAAACTTACAATATTCAAATAAATTTTGTAACAACATTTGAAAATGAATAAAAGAGTCTTTATCCAAAAGAAATATTTCTACTGTCAAATATCTTTCAATTTTTCCCTTTGCCTCTTCACTTTTTATTTAAGGTTCCTAATTAAAAATAACTGAAATTGCATTCCAGCATTTCCAATACAGATTACTTAAAATCCAAGTAAACCCTAAAAAACTCTGCAATCTCATAACTTGCGACAACATTCCAATCAACATACGCGCTGTGTTCCAAATAAGCGAGCATTCCATTAACTGGCAAACATTTCATTCCATTAACAAACAGATGCCTTAATATTCCCAATAAGAGTCTCAGCTCTTATCCCAGATAATCAGGCTTTAAGAATAATCAGTAAACTTGAACAAGCATGAAAACATGTAACAGTTAACTGAATTTCTGAGGATTCAATTTCTTCTGAGAAATGCGAGAGAAAACCCTAATCCTGGATTGTCTGCTAAAGAAAAGTCTGTTTGATCGATTCTTGAGCTAATCTTAAAAATCAGAGAAAACTTTGTGATTTCTTGTGAAAAAGGGAGGGCAAATTTTGGGGTACAACACATACAATATTCAATTTTTTGACATTTTGTATATATTATTATTATTTTTTCTTGAACAAAATAAATAATATAGACTATTTTCTATTAAATAAAAAATTAGGGTTTTCACCCTTTCAAAAATAATCATTTTATTTTTCTTATTTTTAAGACTTAAATAAATTTATTTTTACATACATAAATTAATACAAAAAACATTTTTTTTGCATATTTACATTTAATTGCATATTTAAATATTTGTTTATTTATTTATTTGTACAATAAATTCAATTGGATTCTAATAGTAAATTAGGGTTTTATTTTGTGCAAATATCCCCCTATTCAAAACTTGTACCCCCTTCCCATAATATTGTTGTAATAGTCTAGAATTACTTTACGCATTTATTGCTTTCATATACCATGATAGTAAATTAGGGTTTTGTATGCAAAGACCAAAAATCAAACCAATAGCATGACCTAACACAAGACAAAAATGCATGAAAATGACAACACATATGCACACAAGCACCTCTAGGGTTTCACCCACTTGGTTTCCTTAAAACATGGCCATGGTATGCATGCTAGGTATCTTGGAAAAACAATTCAAAACAAAAGATCATAGTCCCTCGATGACGCTAGACAAGGTTGCCTAAAAACAAATGATCTTGGTCCCTAAAACTTGCTAAGATACTTGGCAATGTTGCTATCATGGTCATACGATGACCCACGCCCGTCCCATTTAACATCCAAAGATAGGGTTGTTTACCAATGCAATGGTAAAACAACAATGTCAAAGGAATAAAAATGTGTAGGAAAGACTTTTGAGTAGGTAGATAAGCTTCTAGTTGCTTGATCAATTTGCAAACTATCCTTGCTATTTTCAAAAACACATACACAATTTCAAAACATTTTCAAACAACTTTCAAAACATTGAAACATTTTTCAAAAGACAAACATCTTTGTATACATTCTTACGAACGAGAATCATTACAAAGATTGCCTAAACAAAGGCCTCTTTTCAAAATACTTTCAAAACCACACAAAGCACCATTTCAAACAATTGGAAAAATCAAAGCAAGTGATCTAAACAAGTAACTAAGAGCCCATGGAAAACCATGGATGAAAATGGTGCTAGCACCTTCCCTTTTTATAATCTACCCCCCGAACCCAAAAACAATCTCAAAGGTCTTTCCTGTGCTTTTTTACCTTTCCTTTTGGATAAAAGAAAAGTCGGTGGAGACTCTTGCTAAACCGCAACATTTGCAAACACAAACGCAAAACCTCAAGTCAGTTCTCCCACCGTATCACACACTCCCTTTACTTCCAGAATTTTCTTCAATTGTACAAACAATATGGCGGAGTACGAAGCATGCATCTTCGGTCTCAAGGCTACCATAGACTTGGGAATCAAATCTTTAGATGTGTTTGGAGATTCAGCTTTGGTCATCAGTCAGATCAAAGGGGAATGGGACACTAAGCACCCAAACCTTATCCCTTATAAAGAACATATTTTGACACTGCTACCACATTTTGAGCAGATTACCTTCGAACATTTCCCGCGAGAAGAAAATCAGCTAGCAGATGCTCTAGCCACAATGTCATCTATGTTTAAACTTAATTGGGATAACGAGGCTCCCCAGATCACCATCGAACGAATGGATGAACCAACACACTGTCACGAGATTAATACTGAAGAAGTAATGGACCAACCTTGGTTTCATGAAGTCAAGAGGTATCTCGAGGCTCAAGAATATCCAGAAGGAGCTTCAATCAATGATAAAAAGTTCTTAAGGAGATTCTCTACTAAGTTCTTCCTGAGTAATGGCATCCTGTACAAACGCAATCATGACTCCATTCTGCTCCAGTGTGTGGATAAGATTGAGGCTGAAAAGATCATGGCTGAATTACATGAAGGTACTTTTGGCACTCACTCAAGTGGGCATACGATGGTGAAGAAAATCCTACGGGCAGGCTATTATTGGTCTACCATGGAAGCAGACTGCTATCAACACTCTCAGACCTGTCATAAGTGTCAAATTTATGCCGACAAGGTGTGCGTACCTCTGGTTCCTCTGAATGTCTTGAAGGCTCCTTGACCCTTTGCTATATGGGGAATCGACATGATTGGAGAGATCAAGCCTACAGCCTCCAAGGGACACCGTTTCATTCTAGTGGCCATTGACTATTTTACAAAATTGGCCAAAGTAGCTTCCTTCACATCCGTTACTAAGAATGTTGTTGCCCGCTTCATCAAGCAGAATCTCATTTTCCGGTACGGTATCCCAGAAAGGATCATAACTGATAATGGTACCAACCTTAACAATACTATGATCACCGCCTTGTGCGAGCAGTTCAAGATTCAGCATCAAAATTCATCCCCCTATCAGCCAAAGATGAATGGTGTCGTTGAAGTTGCAAATAAAAACATTAAAAAGATCATACAGAAAATGACAGTCACCTACAAGGACTGGCATGAGATGCTACCTTTTGCTCTCCATGGGTATCGTACCACGGCTCGCACGTCAACTGGGGCAACACCCTATTCTTTGGTTTATGGCATGGAGGTTGTCTTGCCTATTGAAATTCAGATCCCCTCTTTGAGAATTATGAAGGATGCAGGTTTAAATGAGGATGATTGGATCCAGACTCGACTTGATCAACTAAACTTAATTGATGAAAAGAGACTTATTGTTGTTTTCCATGGTCAGATGTATCAAAAACGGATGATCAAGGCTTTCAACAAGAAATTCAGACGCCAAAAGTCTTATGATGCCAAACAAGATAGACAGTAAGACCTTGGGACACAAGAATTCCATCCCCCTTGAGCCTTACCTCAAGTGGGTACGAACCCACGCCCAAAGTCTTATGAAGCCTTACCCCTCTATTCTCCATGTGGTTATAGAGCCTGTTATGGAAGGAGAGGTTCCATACACCCTCCTACATCCTGACATGCCAACATCACTCGAAGATTTACAAAGGAGTTGGATACAGCTCAAGGGAGAGCGCGATACTTTTGAAGCCCAATTCTACGCCAGCGAGAAGAAGTGTGATACGGTGGGAGAGAACTGACTCTTTTTTGGAATGCTGGTTTGCGTTTTGCGTTTGTTTTTGCAAAATTTCGCGGTAAGCAAGAGTCACCACCGACTTTTATTTTATCCAACAAGGAAAGGAAAAAAGGACAGAAAAATTCCTTTTTCGAGATATTTCTCGGGTTCGGGGGGTAGATTATAGAAAGGGAAGGTGTTAGCACCCTTTCTATCCGTGGTTATCCACGGGCTCTTAGGTACTTGCTCAAAGTGTTTTCAAAAATTGTTATCTTTGTGTTTGTGGGTTTGAAAGAGTTTTTGTTTGAAAGGTGTAAGTGTGAAAAGTTTTGTTTTGTTTTGGAAAGAGCAAGTATCTAATAACTATCAACCTACTCGAAAAAAGAATCGTTCTATGTTATCTTCCTTTAGACAATGCTATCCCACTATTGATGAGTAGGTAGCATCGTCGTTGGAGTTTTAAGGGTCAATTCGATTAAGGGACGTGCGGTCACTAAAGCAGTGTTAGGACGCCTTAGCGGTAACCCTAATGTCTTAGATCATTTTATCCGAGGCAACCGTTTCGAGGCAACTATGATCTTTGGGCAAGCGGACGACCTCTAAAACTTCCTATACTTAATGACCGCGTTCGAAGGCAACCAAGTGAGGTGTACCCTAAGAATGCGCATGTGCGAGTGTGTTGTTTTCAGTTAATTTTGTCTTTGTACATGTCAATGGTTATCTATGTTGATTTTAAGTTAAACATTCGATCTTGTCATGCATTCCCTATTATCAAACATCTAACAGTTTATAAGTTGCGGAAATGGAAATTAAACTAATTATTACAAGGCGTCGGGTATTTACATCACCAAAAGCAACCCTTGAAATTAAAATGCGGAAAATAAATAAAGCGGTAAAAATAGTAAAGTCCTATTAAGCTATTACATTCTGGAAACAGATACAATAGTTGAATAAAATGTATCCCGTGCGGGAAATTAGATCGGGCGCAAGTTTTAGGGTTTTGACCCTTTAATTTAAAGAAAATATTTTTTTGTTATTTTGAATTTATGGAAGAAATTAAATTGGATTAATTATTAAATTAATAAACTAATTAATTAATTAATGAAAATAATATTTTTGGATTTTTGTGTTATTTAAAGAAATAAAAATAAACTTAATCAATGTTAAGAAAACCTAATTGTCTAAGTTAATTTTAATTATTGCAAAATATATTAAAAGTTATTCCTAGTTAGAACTAAATTAATTAAATTAATATTTGTTAAATAAAAGAAAATACTAAAATTTAATTTAAATAAGAAAACAATTTTTTGGTTTTTAATTTTATGAAGGAAAAAAAAGATTTGATTGGTTGGTTAACAATTAAAAATAATAATAATAAATAATTAAAAGAAATAAATAATAAAAAGAAAAGAGAAAGGTTTAGGAGGTTTGGGCCTGCTTAGGGGGTCGGATTAGCAGTTTTGTGGCCCAATAATCCACTGGCCTGGTTGACTTTGCTGATTCCCTATGGCACTTTGACTTGATCCCACCATAGGCCATCATCCCTGGATTGCCAGATTTGGCCTTGGGCCATCTGGCGCTTGATATCTGATGGTGTATGGTGTGCCCCTAACCTAGATCTGCACTTGATTACATGAATATAAAAAATAAACAAGGAATATGGGGACCTGGGATTCGAACCCAGGTCCTGTTGGTATTTGGATGCATGCATTTGCCACTCAACCATTGTGCTTTAGTTGTTAGGGTATTGAAAACTAATAATAATAAGACAAAAACATATTAATGGATCAGAAAACAAAATAAAGCGCGCTATATTTGAATAAGCGAATTGGAACATGACACGCCATCGTCCCTGTCGTTGGACTGTGGCTAAAACATTCTCAACCTATACCAACAGACAACAGTTCGTAGCTATAAGCCATGCCATCTCCAAAACTTGCTACGAGCCACAAAAATGCAATCCAAAGGCATGGTCATACTCGTCTCCTTATCCCGGTCTCAACCATGGCCCTTTTGATAGCTAATTTTCCCTGTAATAAAAACTCCTAAAAAAAACCTAGAAAACCCTATAATGGTGTTTTACGATACACAACATAAGAATGAAATTGGTTATTGCAGAAAGTTAACAAATGATGTGAGGAATCAGAATATGCAATTATTTTTGACAATGGATGCAAGAATAAAGATTTGGGACTTCATGAACATAGCGGATTCGTGAGAGGCTTACAGTGCTCTAGGAAGCTGGAGAATGAGTGATTCTGATTGGTTTTGCTTCTGAGAATTTCCAGGAAGCGACTGTGATGCTTGTTGAGTCCTGAAAGTGCCTCCAAGCTTGATTTCAGTCTCACACTTTTTGTCAATTTTTGCAAGTTTCGTTCTTGATGTTGCTGCAGCCTCTAGGTCCCAAATTCGTGTGCCTTGGATTGTATATGTATGCTGCAATGTATTAGGTCAACAAATTGGTCTTAAATCTTTCAACATCAATGCCTTGAGATTGGATTTGATCCACCATTGATAACTTGCCTAATTTGCCAAAAATACAATCTTTTTGCACATGGAATACTTGATACGAGTTTGATCATGACATTGATGATGATTAGGTCCTGAAAATAGAAAAAGATCTCATGTAATCAAGTTTTGGGATTTTATTTGATTTAAATTGATTTAAAATGAAATAATTCAATAAAAAATCAAATAAAATAGAAAAATTGATAAATGGACACAAGGCTGAAGCTAGGACACGTGTGTAATGTGTCAAGTCCAAATCAAGTGGAAAAGAATGTGCCCATTTTACAAAATTTGAAGTTTTGGGGATAGTTGACTTTTGGCAATTTTACAAAAATGCCCAATTTCAACAATGCATAACTTCTTCAATTTTGAATTTTTGGAAGTGTTCTTGGACTTTTTAGAAAGATAGAGATTTCCTATAACCAAACCTTTTTGTCTCATCTCGTTTTGATATTCCATGCTCAAGTTATAAGCTTTGGCAAAAAAGGTGTTTTTGTTGACTTTCAAAAATGACCTATAATGTCCAATATTGTAACTTTTTGTGAGTGCATTTTCTGATCTTGGGGTGTGAAGATGGATTGTAGGAAATTGCATCCTCTTCAAAATGAGCTTTGGATGGGTCATTTCTCATAAAGTATGAGACAGTTATGCTTGGTCAAAGTTGAGTTGACTTTTCCTACAAAACCCTAATTTAGCAACTTTTGAGTCTTGATGAATTTTGAGCAATCCTTAATGAATCATGATCAACCCTTGATCAAATGAAGAAATATCCTTCAAAATGAGAATGTTGACAAAAAAAATCTTGAGGTTTGACTGTATTTGGGTCACAGTTGACTTTTGCCTTAGCACAATCGATTTTTGGACCTTTTGAGCAATTGACTGAGCAAACTTCCTCTGCAAGGCTTGAAACTTGACATGGATGATCTTGAGAATATATTAGGACATTGGGGAGCACTTGAGGTCATTTGGATTCAAGGATCTTGATGCAACACAAAACCCTAATTTGAGGTTGACTGCCTTAGGGGATGACTTGTCTGACCCACTCTTGAGCAATCTTGATCCACTTGGAGATTTTTCTTGCCATGTTTTGAGAAATATGAGAGGGCAAATTTTGGGGTGCAACAGCTTCCCCTGTTTAATATTCTTAAAACTGAGGATGTAGATTGGTTTTCGGGCCTTTCGTGATCTGAAGGTAGAAGATGATTGAACACTAGAGTGCCTAGAAATTTGCACTCGCATGAAGTGGTATCAACCTGGTGATGTCAGGAATGGGCTTACAGATGCCATTTGGAGACTGTTGGTAGGAGGTCTGAACTTCGACTGGAATAAGAATCAGGTAGATCTTAGCGTCGATCTAACTGAACCAGAGAAGGTCTTGGATTAACTTTGACTGGATAAGAATCAGAAAAATCTTAGGATCGATTTAACTGAACCAAACAAAAGTCTTAGAATATCTTCAACTAGAATACGAATCAGAGAGATCTTAGCGTCGATCTAACTGAACCAGAGAAGGTCTTGGATTAACTTTGACTGGATAAAAATCCGAAAAATCTTAGGGTCGATTTAACTGAACCAGATGAAAGTCTTAGAATATCTTCAACTGGAATACAAATCAGGGAGATCTTAGGGTCGATCTGACTGAACCAGAGAAGGTCTTGGATTAACTTTGACTGGATAAGAATCAGAAAAATCTTAGGATCGATTTAACTGAACCAGACGAAAGTCTTGGAATATCTTCAACTGGAATACGAATCAGGGAGATCTTAGGGTCGATCTGACTGAACCAGAGAAGGTCTTGGATTAACTTTGACTAGATAAGAATCAGAAAAATCTTAGGGTCGATTTAACTGAACCAGACAAAAGTCTTGGAATATCTTCAACTGGAATACGAATCAGGGAGATCTTAGGGTCGATCTGACTGAACCAGAGAAGGTCTTGGATTAACTTTGACTGGATAAGAATCAGAAAAATCTTAGGGTCGATTTAACTGAACCAGACGAAAGTCTTGGAATATCTTCAACTGGAATACGAATCAGGGAGATCTTAGGGTCGATCTGACTGAACCAGAGAAGGTCTTGGATTAACTTTGACTGGATAAGAATCAGAAAAATCTTGGGGTCAATTTAACTGAACCAGACAAAAGTCTTAGAATATCTTCAACTGGAATACGAATCAGGGAGATCTTCGCGTCGATCTGACTGAACTAGAGAAGGTCTTGGATTAACTTTGACTGGATCAGAATCAGAAAAATCTTAGGATCGATTTAACTGAACCAGACAAAAGTCTTCCATAGATGTAGTTTTTCTTTTTAGGGGACTACTAGGTCATATGAGTAGTCAACGGTGTTTACTGATTCTTCTTTCCCTGAAACGGTAAATGGTCAGTCATATGCAGTGTCATAATGTATGAAATGCATGATATATATCAAGCAATGATGCTCTCAACATGAATGAGATTGTATGGTATGATGCGTATATGCATGTATCATGACGTATGGAAATGTAATGTTTTAGCTGGGGAAAATAAATCTCGGATAGCGCCTGGAGAATAGAGTTGAATTCTTCGTTTCCGCTGGGGATGACGAACGAAGAGAAAAAACTTGCTGGAGAGGATGACTCTGTTAGGGAACAAATTGATGAGGGGACTACTCTGTGGGGAAGAGATGTTCTGCTGAAGATTCCACTGATAAATTCCGTCGGGAGGAATTATCGTTACTGGTGATATTGAATCTGTTGAGGATTGAATTCTTGTTTGTGAAAGGGAAGAACTCCGCTGGAGACGATCTCTCAGTGGCGACGTTACTGGGGATAACCTGTTAGACTTTTGTGGGGATAATCCTCTGAATTCTGCTGGGAATGACCCTTTGAACTCGGCTGGGGAGATTTATTTTGTAATTCGCCGGGGATAAACTTCCAGAGTCTACTGGGGATGATGCTTCAACTCTGTTGGGGAAGCTTTTTCAGACTGCGCTGGGAAAATTTTAACTCCAGTGGGGATATCTTGTATTCTTTCGGGGAGCATTCTTATATTCCGTTGGGGAATATTAAGACTGCCGGGGATATCAAGCCTTTTTAGTGCTGATGGTAGATAAACTCTGCTTGGGGAGAATATTACCGATTCATTCACAGTTGCAAGTCTCAGCTGGGGAGAGCTATCATTGTTGTCTTACTCTGCGGGGAGTGAAGGTATCTTATCCATATTCTTCAGATGAATTTACCCGGTACTTGGTGGACAAAGCAACTATACAGTTTGGACAATATTTCCCCTGTTTCTGATATTACCCGTAATCGTCTTTTGTTTCGTATGTAAATATTCATGAGCAGCAATTAATGTCAAATGCATATATAAAAAATGAACATTGGACGTTCTTTGCAAAACAAAACAGATAAAGGAAAAACAGTTTGAAAATTCTTTGAAAATGAATTGTATTGATTTTGAAATTTGGCCTGTGAATAGGCGTTTTTTGTACAAGAGGCTGACGTCCTAGTAAGAGAGTCGAATAATAGAATTTACACAATTCGTGAAAAACTAAACAAAACAGCTATGTGAATAATCCCACTGGGTTCCAACTCTGCTATTGCCTTTATGTCCTCGAGCATCTCATCACTTTGCTACTTGGTTGTAGATCAGATTGATTAGTGCCATTCGAGCTTGATAGTCGATACCGAAGTCTGGATGCAAGGAGATCCAATGAGACATAGTGTTACGCTTTGATCCCTGATTTTTGCCTGGACTGCCCTTTCGGGTTTTTAGTCCACCGGGACACCCTTTTTTGCCCAAGCCACCTTTTCAGGTTTTCGACTTGTCCGGTGTACAGATTTTTTCATTTTCATCCCTTATTTTTGCCCGAACCCTTTTGGTTCGCTGGGAAGCCCTTATTTTTGCCTAGGCCAGTAAACCTAGCGGGTCTTTGATTATGCGTAGTATCTTTTCACTATGTCTGCATTAACGGGGTGAGGAAGGTCGTCACCGTCCATGGTGGTTAGAATCATAGCTCCTCATGAGAAAATGTTCTTAACCATAAATGGCCCTTCATAAGTAGGGGTCCATTTTCCCCTAGGATCACCTTGAGGTAGAATAATGTGCTTGATTACTAGATCCCCAACTTGATACTCTTGTCGTCTAACTTTCTTGTTAAATGCCTTGATCATCCGTTTTTGATACGTCTGACCATGACAAATAGCAGTAAGTCTCTTTTCGTAGATTAAGTTCAGCTGATCAAGCCGAGTCTGAATCCAGTCATCTTCGCTCAAACCTGCATCCTTCATGATCCGAAGAGAGGGTATCTGAACTTTAATGCGCAAGACTGCCTCCATGCCATATACCAAGGAATAGGGTGTTGCCCCTATTGACGTCCGTGCTGAGGTACGGTACCCATGAAGAGCAAACGGTTACATCTCGTGCCAGTCTTTGTATGTCACCGTCATCTTCTGCACAATCTTCTTAATGTTCTTATTAGCCGCTTCTACAACCCCATTCAACTTAGGCCGGTAGGGAGAAGAGTTGTGATGCTGTATCTTGAATTGTTCGTAGAGCTCGGTGATCATCTTGTTGTTGAGATTGGTACCATTGTCCGTAATGATCCTCTCTGGTACACCATATCAACAGATCAGATTGTGCCGAATGAACCGTGCCACGACGTTCTTGGTTACAGTAGCGAAGGAAGCCGCTTCAACCCACTTCGTAAAGTAATCGATTGCTACCAAGATGAAACGATGCCCGTTGGACGCTGTAGGTCTGATCTCGCCGATCATATCAATGCCCCACATTGCAAAAGGCCAAGGTGCCGTCAAGACATTCAGAGGGACTGGAGGTCTGTGCACATTATCAGCATAGACTTGACACTTGTGACATGTCCGAGAATGCTGATAACAGTCAGCTTCCATTGTGGACCAATAATATCCTGCCCGAAGGATTTTCTTTGCCATGGTGTGTCCACTGGAATGAGTTCCGAAAGTACCTTCATGCAACTCCGCCATGATCCTTTCTGCTTCATTCTTATCCACACAATGCAGTAAGGTCGAATCATGGTTGCGCTTGTAAAGGATGTCATTGCTGATGAAGAATTTTGCTGCGAACCTCCTCAGAAACTTCTTGTCATTAACAGATGCACCCTCGGGGTATTCCTGAGTTTCAAGATACCTCTTCACCTCAGGAAACTAGGGTTTATCCGCTACCTCTTCAGTCTCAATATCACAGCAATGCGCAGGTTCGTCCAATTTTTCAATGATGACCCGGGGAGCTTCGTTGTCCCAATTGACCTTGAACATAGAAGACATCATAGCTAGCGCGTCCGCCAACTGATTCTCCTCTCTAGGGAAGTGTTCAAAGGTTATTTCCTCGAAATGTGGGAGCAACGTGAATACATACTCCTTGTAAGGAATAAGATTAGGGTGTTTCGTATCCCACTCGCCTTTGATCTGACTGATCACGAGAGCAGAATCTCCAAAGACACTCAGAAACTTAATCCTTAGGTCAATTGCTGCTCGGAGACCCATGATGCACGCTTCATACTCCGCCATATTGTTGGTGCAGTTGAAACATAGTCGGGTGGTGAACGGAGTATGAGAGCCTTTAGGAGATATGATAACGGCGCCAATGCCATTACCCAAAGCATTCGAAGCTCATCAAATTACATAGACCACCGGGATCCTTCCTCAGGTCCTTCATCCGGTCCAGGTGTCTCACAATCAGTCACTATCATGATATTCTCGTCCGGGAATTCAAAGTTCATAGACTGGTAATTATCCACTGCCTGATGTGCCAAATGATCTGCCAACACGCTTCCCTTTATTGCCTTTTGGGTCGTGTACTGGATGTCATACTCAGTCAAGATCATCTGCCATCTTGCTATTCTTCCGGACAAGGCAGGCTTCTCGAAGATATACTTGATTGGATCCATTTTTGAAATCAATAGAGTAGTGTGGGTCAGCATATACTGTCTCAGCCGGCGAGCAACCCATGCCAAAGTGCAACAAGTTTTCTCAAGCAACGAGTATCGGGTCTCGCAGTCGGTAAACTTTTTGCTAAGGTAATAAATAGAATGCTTTTTTCGGCCAGACTCGTCATGCTGATCCAGCACACACCCTATTGAGTTGTCGAGTACTGTCAAGTATAAGATCCCTGCAACTGGAGGCATCAGAATGGGTGGCTCTTGGAGATACTCTTTAATCCTTTCGAAAGCGGCCTGGCATTTATCGTTCCAACGTACCACTTGATCTTTCTTCAGTAACTTGAAGATTGGCTCACAAGTGGCAGTCTGGTGCGAGATGAATCGGGCAATGTAGTTCAGACGTCCCAGAAAGCCTCTGACTTCTTTCTCTGTTTGGGGAGATGGCATCTCTTGTATGGCCTTCACCTTTACCGGATCCACTTGAATACCTTTATCGCTTACGACGAAACCCAGCAGTTTACCAGATCTCACCCCGAAGGTGCACTTGTTCGGGTTTAACCTCAGCGTGTACAAATTCAACCTGTCAAATAACTTCTGAAGGTGGTCAAGATGTTCTTCCTCAGTCTGAGATCTTGCAATCATGTCGTCGACGTATACCTCAATCTCATGATGGATCATGTCATGAAACAAAGCAACCATGGCACACTGATACGTTGCCCCAGCGTTCTTCAATCCAAAAGGCATGACCTTGTAGCAAAAGGTACCCCACTGAGTAACAAAAGTTGTCTTCTCCATGTCTTCGGGAGCCATTTTAATCTGATTTTAACCGGAGAAACCATCCATAAAGGAGAATACCTTGTGCTGGGCGGTGTTATCAACCAGGACGTCGATATGAGGTAGAGGAAAATCATCCTTGGGACTCGCCCTGTTCAGATCCCTATAGTCAACACACATTCGAACCTTACCATCCTTCTTTGGTACAGGAACCATGTTGGCCACCCACTGTGGGTAAGAAGTAACTGCTAGAAAACCGGCGTCAAACTGTTTCATAACTTTAGCCTTGATTTTCTCAGACATCTCTGGGCGCATTCGGCGGACCTTCTGTTTCACTGGAGGACAGTCTTCCTTGGTAGGCAGGCGGTGAACCACAATATCGGTATCCAAACCAGGCATATCTTCGTAAGACCAGGCAAAGATTTCAACGTAATCATGCAGCATCTGAATCAACCGTTGCTTCACACTAGCTTCCATATTTGCACCGATCTTAACTTCTTTCTTGTTTATCTCTGTACCCAGATTTACTGATTCCACTGGTTCTTCATGCGGCTGAATAAACCTCTCCTCTTGAAGTAAGAGTCTAGAAAGTTCAACAGGCACTTCGCAATCATCTTCACCTTCGTCTTCGGCTAAGTTGATCGGACTTTCGAAGTCATAACTAGCAGTAGCAGAGTCGTTATCAGTGAGATCCAGAGTGGATGTAGACCTGTATATGTGAGTGTGTGTAAAATAGCTGTTTTGCAATATATAATAAAAGAAAGACAAGGAGCGCAAGATTTGAAATGCAAGAAACGCCCAATGCTTTTATTAATGATATATTTAGATGACACATATAAAGCCCTCACAAATGAAGCCACGGTGCCCCGGGTAAGACACCGGGCCGTAAAGTTTAAAACATTGTCTGTTACAAGTACAAAACAAAAAGTTTCATTACTGGGTAACAAAAGAAATAGGGATGAAGTCCTTTGTTGTCCAGTTACTTGGTCCACCGTCGGTCATAGGATAGATCCAGCTGTCGAACTCAGTCTCTTCAACATCGTCTTCGATGGCATTCACTCCTGAGTTGCTGATAAACACGGGAGGTCTTCCGATCCGTGCATTCCGAACAGCCCTTTGAGCTTCTGCAGTGAAACCCAAACCAAACTTGTTAGTCTTCTGTGTAAAATCATGGAGTTGGCCCCAATTTGAACATCCACCTTTCTTGACAACAGCCCGAGCATCCTTAAAGGAGGCCATCTTAATAGGAGAATCTTCAACAACAGTCTCAGTTGATGCCAGCGTCTGGGGAACCTCTTCAAAATGCTGAAATGGGGTCTCAATGAATTCCCCATCCATTTCTACATATCGGAAAGGGTTAAGGTGGCTCACCATGTACTCCTCTTCCCCTTGCACTGTCATAATTTTCCCTTTGATCAGGTACTTCAACTTCTGGTGGAGCGTTGAGGTTACTTCCCCAGCTTTGTGGATCCACGGATGACCCAACAAACAAGAATAAGATGGCCGAATGTCCATCACATAGAATGTAGATGCAAAAACCTGAGAACCAACCTTAATTGGGATATCAACTTCTCCATGCACCATTCTCTTAGACCCATCAAAGGCCCTGACAACAATGTTGCTTGGTTTCAGCTCCAACCCTTCACAGTCCAACCGGTCTAAAGCTTTCTTAGGCAAGACGTTCAATGAAGAACCAGTATCCACTAATACATGAGCAAGAGTAGTGCCCCTGCATTCAATGGAGACATACAGGGCATCATTGTGATTCTTCCCTTTAACGGTTAAGTCGACGTCAGAGAAACCCAACCCATTATCGACAGTCAGACTAGCCACGCAATCTTTAAATTGGTCAGCTGATGTTTCTTGTGGTACATGTGCAGTCTTCTGGAAAGAAATCAGAGCCTTGGCATGGGCTTCTGAGCATAGCAACAGTGACAACATAGAGATTTTGGATGGGGTTTGCCCCAACTGTTCAACTACGTTGTAGTCACTCTTTTTGATGATCCTTAAAATCTCTTCCATCTCTTGTCTAGAAGCTTCAACAATAATCGTCTTTGGTGCCTCCGTCTGGGCAGGCTCACTGGTGGTCCCCTTGCCCCGAGTGTCAGATGACTCAGCGACAGGGGTAAGAATAGGAACTTGAATAGGGATAGCAGCAGGTACACTGGCAGGCGTAATAACAACAGGTTTTCGGGCAGTTGGTGGAGAGATATCAGGTGAGAAAAGTCTTCCGTTGCGGGTGACTTTAGCAGGTCCAACAATATTGCTGACGTCAGTATCGGAATCCAAATCTTGTTTAACTCCATGAAAATAAACATCAGCCCCGTAATGCCAAGGGACAGCTTTATCAGAGGTGTAGGGGATAGGCCCCGGAACAATGATGATCAATGGTGCGATTCTTGGAACAAATGTAATTCTAACAGGCTTTCTCGAGGAAGCCTTGGAAGAATTGTCGAAAATGGTAATAATAGCAACTTCTTTAGTATGAACTAAGGGAACAACAGTCTTCTCAAACAAAATTTCTTTACTATCCATCAGGCGTTGGACACCTGATTTCAAAAGTGGGCAACTGGTTGGTAGGGCAGAACACATACGGCAACCTTCGTCACAGCCCGGAAATAAACCGGCTAGCAAAAGGTTCTTCTTCACAGTCATCAAAGGGGTAACAATGTCGTTCACAGAAACCACAAACAAGTCTTCATCTATAGCATTCACTCCATTCTTGGGCATAGGAGCAGTCACAACATTAGGTCTTTTGGGCGCCTCGAACTCAATCTCCTCAGCATCAATTAAGTCCTGTATTTTGTTCTTCAAATCCCAAGAATCATCTGTATTATGTCCCGGGCTATCAGAGTGAAAAGCACATCGGGCATTAGGGTTGTACTTAGGTGATGCAATGTTGGGATTCTGCGGAGCCTCCCTTGGAGTTACTAGATTGGTCTTTAATAACTGCGGCAGAATCTGAGACAGAGTCAAGTTGAGATTAGTGAATTGCCTTCGCGGTCTCTCGGACTTTGGCTGGTTGTTGCGCTGAGGAGCACCAGCAGGTCTTGAAATGACCACCGCGTTAACAGCTTGGCGGTGTTCAGGTCTATTCTGGCTTTTCGAACTGTAAACAGCACTGGACTCATTCTTAAAAGGCTTCTTCTCGGTGCCTGATGAAGCACCCTTCTGTATTTTACCAGACTTAAGACCAGCCTCCATCCTTTCACCGGTCATAATTAGCTCTGTAAACCCAGACGAAGAGCTTCCAATCAGATGGTTGAAAAATGGACCAGACAAGGTCCCCAGAAACATATCCACAAGCTCCCGATCAGCCAAGGGTGGTTGCACTCTTCCAGCGAGGTCCCTCCACTTCTGAGCATAATCTTTGAAACCTTCACCCGTTCCCATAGACATACCCTGGAGTTGGGAACACGTAGGAGCGAGGTCGGCATTGTATTGGTACTTCCTGTAGAAGGTAGTAGCCAAATCTTCCCAACTGCGGATACTGGCTCCGTCTAACTGGTAAAACCATTCAAGCTGAGTCCCTGAGAGACTGTCTTGAAAGAAGTGGATCCATAGGTTCTTATCAGTGGTGTACGACTGAATCTTCCTTACATATGACCGGAGGTGCAGCTTCGGACAAGAAACTCCTCCATACTTAGCAAAGGCTGGTGCTTTGAATTTGTGGAGAATCACTACCCCAGATGATAGACCCAGATCACCAAAGTCCAGACCAGGCACTTTTTGAACTTCCATCGAACTCAACCGGTCCTCCAGTTGCTTGTATCTATCCTCAGCCGGAGGATACTGGTCTTCGTCGAAGTTCGTCTCGTTGTCTGAGACCACAGGGCTAGGAGCCCTTCTTTCTTCCTGACTATCTTTCCCTCCAGATGAGGTGGTCAAATCAACTTCATCTCGTAGCCTGTTTCCAAACCTGTGACCTGTGTTAAACAGGAGTGTCCTCTTCTTCTTCTTCTTCTTCTTCTCTTTCATAATAAGGGTCTTCAGATCTTGCTGACCCTTAGCTAGATTCATGAACAACTCTTGGAATTGAGCGTTTTGAGCCTGTAGGGCCTTGATTGCTAGCTCAGTTGATGGTTCAGCAGACATGATGCTGAAATAAACAGCGAAGAAGATAAGAGACCTGTAATGGGTACCTGTTATGAAGTGCATGGGATGAAATGCGTATGCTATGATTTCAAAGACATCGAGAGATTCAAATTTGTAAATAAGAAATGAAACACACTTTTATTAGATAAACTTTGAAATTCAAATTGTTCAACAGATGCCCTTAAGTCATTACAAGAAAGGAAATACTGAAAGGTAAATAAAAACAGGAAAGGAAATAATCAAAGGACAATCAGTGCTCCCATGGTCGCTTCTTGTCGGTGCGGACATAGTCATTGAGAATCCGCTCGTTCTCCAGCTGCCTAGTCAACTTCTGGATCTTCTGCTCTTGCTCGTTAAACTTTTCTCGGTAAGCGTCCCGCTCTTCTCTTAGCTACATCCAAGACCTTTTCAGTGCCCCAATATCAGTGGGCATATGAGGATGGAGGATGGTAGGAAGAGCCCCCTCTTCATTAGCAACTTCAACAATGATAGGCAGGACGGCTTCATACGGCATACCCAGCTTTTGGGCACGGATACGAACCCATATGAGATATGGCTCCATTGGAAGAGAAGTCTTTGGACCCAGCTCATGTGGATCAGATCTGTGAACTCTATCCCAAGCCCTTATGAATCTACGGCGTTGCTCGTCGCTATCCCCTTGAAAATCAAAGATGATACTAGGCATTAGCAGCTCATGAGGTCCTTCTCTTCTGGCTCGCCCAAACTGACGTAGGGCCAAGCACGGATTATAAGAAATTCCTCCATGGGTTCCTATCAGTGGAACATTGGGGTACTCCCCACAACGATCAATAATAGCCACCTCGTCCATACCCTTAATGGTCCAAATGATGTCATTGTGAGAGAGAGACATAACCCTATAGGCCCATCCCATGCCTTCTTTGTTCTTAAGCACTGATTTGGGGAGGTGCGAAATAAACCACCTCGCTAATAACGGAGCACAGCACATCAAGGTTCCCCGCTTTCGGGCAGTACGGGCATAAAGCTGATGAAGAATGTCATCCAAGAGAGTGGGTACAGGATTACGAGAGATGAAGATTTTCACCGCATTCACATCAACAAAAGAGTCAGGGTTCGGAAACAATACCAAGTCGTATATCAGAAGAGCCAGAATATCTTCAAATGCCTTGAAGTCTATACTATCCCAGAAATAATTAGCCTTACCAACCAAGAACTTGGTCAGAAAGCCCTTTGCTCCACTTCTAGTCTCCCAATTAGCCATTACCTCATCCTTTGTCATATGAAAGGCTGAAGCAATCTCTTTTGGCCTAAGGATCTTCTCCCAACCAGTAAATGGGGTCTGCTCCAGAATAGAGATACCGAGCAGATCAGAGAACTCTTCTAGGGTGGGAACCAACTTGTAATCCTGAAAAGTAAAGCAATGGTACAACGGATCATAGAACTAGACCAGGACACTCATCATCTGCTCGTCCAATTTGGAGGTAACCAAACTAAGAAGATACCCATGTCTTCTGATGAAGGAGGTAGTATCAGGCATCTTTGCAATCAATTCTTTAAGCATGGTGGGAACCTGGACAAAGTTGATCCGGATGGTATTCCTACGCATGAGCATCATGACCTACAAAACAGAACAAAGATGAATCCCTCCTGTCTTTGAATTAGGTTAGTCCAATGCAAGATGTATTCAATGTTATAATGTCATGATGTCATGATAGAAAGCACACCACAAGTATCCACAAATAGCAAACATGGCAAAGGCACACAAGTCACACAAAGAGCCCTTAGATTTCAGGCTGGCAAAGAGCTTAGGTACTACCCTCTTTCAGTTCAATTGGTTTAAACCTGTCCTAGAAATAGTAACCGGGTTCTAAAGGATCTCAATATCACTGACTACCCTCAATCGGTTATAATTCCAGTTTAGCAACCTTTTCTTGCAGCCAGAATCATCGCGAGAGTTTAGTCTCAATGAGTGTAGCATACTGCTACTGTTCTATGGCCAAGTTGGTCAATTTAAAGGTTCTAAGGTCAGTTGGTGCTTAATGACCCCTTAGAAGACCCATATTCTCCTCGTTCGAACACAAGGGATATCGGTACAAACTAAAGTGCCACACCAACGTAGCTATTGCTTCAACCATATCGGTCTACGCCGTACAGTTCCCTCATAGTTTATTGCTACTTACCTAAAGGGTATCCCCCAGATCCGGGTTAGGATCTATAGTAACTCTGATACAAGCCCGCAAATATAAAGCATTCAAAGCAAACAATTGAAAACACAATGATCTAATCCTAAGGTACACCCCACTTATTAAGCGTCCCCAGCAGAGTCGCCAGTTCTGTGATACGGTGGGAGAGAACTGATTGTTTTTTGGAATGCTGGTTTATGTTTTGCGTTTGTTTTTGCAAAATATCGCGGTAAGCAAAAGTCGCCACCGAATTTTATTTTATCCAACAAGGAAAGGAAAAAAGCACAGAAAAATTCCTTTTTCGAGATATTTCTCGGGTTCGGGGGGTAGATTATAGAAAGGGAAGGTGTTAGCACCCTTTCTATCCGTGGTTATCCACAGGCTCTTAGGTACTTGCTCAAAGTGTTTTCAAAAATTGCTTTCTTTGTGTTTGTGGGTTTGAAAGAGTTTTTGTTTGAAAGGTGTAAGTGTGGAAATTTTTGTTTTGTTTTGGAAAGAGAAAGTATCTAAGAACCATCTACCTACTCGAAAAAATAATCGTTCTATGCTATCTTCCTTTAGACAATGCTATCCCACTATTGATGAGTAGGTAGCATCGTCGTTGGAGTTTTAAGGGTCAATTCGATTAAGGGACGTGCGGTCACTAAAGAAATGTTAGGACGCCTTAGCGGTAACCCTAATGTCTTAGATCATTTTATCCGAGGCAACCGTTTCGAGGAAACTATGATCTTTGGGCAAAAGGGCGACCTCTAAAACTTCTTATACTTAATGACCGCGTTCGAAGGCAACCAAGTGAGGTGTACCCTAAGAATGCACATGTGCGAGTGTGTTATTTTCAGTTAATTTTGTCTTTGTACATGTCAATGGTTATCTATGTTGATTTTAAGTTAAACATTCGATCTTGTCATGCATTCCCTATTATCAAACATCTAACAGTTTATAAGTTGCGGAAATTAAATTGCGGAAATTAAACTAATTATTACAAGGCGTCGGGTATTTACCTCGCCAAAAGCAACCCTTGAAATTAAAATGCGGAAAATAAATAAAGCGGTAAAAATAGTAAAGTCCTATTAGGCTATTACATTCCGGAAACACATACAATATTTGAATAAAATGGATCGCGTGCGGGAAATTAGATCGGGCGCAAGTTTTAGGGTTTTGACCCTTTAATTTAAAGAAAAGATTTTTTTGTTATTTTGAGTTTATGGAAGAAATTAAATTGGATTAATTATTAAATTAATAAACTAATTAATTAATTAATGAAAATAATATTTTTGGATTTTTGTGTTATTTAAAGAAATAAAAATAAACTTAACCAATGTTAAGAAAACCTAATTGTCTAAGTTAATTTTAATTATTGCAAAATATATTAAAAGTTATTCCTAGTTAGAACTAAATTAATTAAATTAATATTTGTTAAATAAAAGAAAATACTAAAATTTAATTTAAATAAGAAAACATTTTTTTGGTTTTTAATTTTATGAAGGAAAAAAAGATTTGATTGGTTGGTTAACAATTAAAAATAATAATAATAAATAATTAAAAGAAATAAATAATAAAAGAAAAGAGAAAGGGTTAGGAGGTTTGGGCCTGCTTAGGGGGTCTGATTAGCAGTTTTGTGGCCCAATAATTCACTGGCCTGGTTGACTTTGCTGATTCCCTATGGCACTTTGACTTGATCCCACCATAGGCCATCATCCCTAGATTTCCAGATTTGGCCTTGGGCCATCTGGCGCTTGATATCTGATGGTGTATGGTGTGCCCCTAACCTGGATCTGCACTTGATTACATGAATATAAAAAATAAACAAGGAATATGGGGACCTGGGATTCGAACCCAGGTCCTGTTGGTATTTGGATGCATGCATTTGCCACTCAACCATTGTGCTTTAGTTGTTAGGGTATTGAAAACTAATAATAATAAGACAAAAACATATTAATGGATCAGAAAACAAAATAAAGCGCGCTATATTTGAATAAGTGAATTGGAACATGACACGCCATCGTCCCTGTCGTTGGACCGTGGCTAAAACATTCTCAACCTATACCAACGGACAACGGTCTGTTGCTATAAGCCATGCCATCTCCAAAACTTGCTACGAGCCACAAAAATGCAATCCAAAGGCATGGTCATACTCGCCTCCTCATCCCGGTCTCAACCATGTCCCTTTTGATAGCTAATTTTCCCTGTAATAAAAACTCCTAAAAAAACCTAGAAAACCCTACAATGGTGTTTTACGATACACAGCATAAGAATGAAATTGGTTATTGCAGAAAGTTAACAAATGATGTAAGGAATCAGAATATGCAATTATTTTTGACAATGGATACAAGAATAAAGATTTGGGACTTCATGAACATAGCGGATTCGTGAGAGGCTTACAGTGCTCTAGGAAGTTGGAGAATGGGTGATTCTGATTGGTTTTGCTTCTGAGAATTGCCAGGAAGCGATTGTGATGCTTGTTGAGTCCTGAAAGTGCCTCCAAGCTTGATTTCAGTCTCACACTTTTTGTCAATTTTTGCAAGTTTCGTTCTTGATGTTGCTGCAGCCTCTAGGTCCCAAATTCGTGTGCCTTGGATTGTATATGTATGCTGCAATGTATTAGGTCAACAAATTGGTCTTCAATCTTTCCACATCAATGCCTTGAGATTGGATTTGATCCACCATTGATAACTTGCCTAATTTGCCAAAAATCCAATCTTTTTGCACATGGAATGCTTGATACGAGTTTGATCATGACATTGATGATGATTAGGTCCTGAAAATAGAAAAAGATCTCGTGTAATCAAGTTTTTGGATTTTATTTGATTTAAATTGATTTAAAATGAAATAATTCAATAAAAAATCAAATAAAATAGAAAAATTGATAAATGGACACAAGGCTGAATCTAGGACACGTGTGTAATGTGGAAAGTCCAAATCAAGTGGAAAAGAATGGGCCCATTTGACAAAATTTGATGTTTTGGGGATAGTTGACTTTTGGCAATTTTGCAAAAATGCCCAACTTCAACAATGCATAACTTCTTCAATTTTGAACTTTTGGAAGTGTTGTTGGACTTTTTAGAAAGATTTAGATGTCAACTAACCAACCCTTTTTGTCTCATCGCATTTTGATATTCCATGCTTAAGTTATAAGCTTTGGCAAAAAATGTGTTTTTGTTGACTTTCAAAAATGACCTATAATGTCCAAATTTGTAACTTTTTGTGAGTGCATTTTCTGATCTTAGGGTGTGAAGATGGATTGTAGGAAATTGCATCCTCTTAAAAATGAGATTTGGATGGAACATTTATTATAAAGTATGAGACAATTATGCTTGGTCAAAGTTGAGTTGACTTTTCCTACAAAACCCTAATTTAGCAACTTTTGAGTCTTGATGAATTTTGAGCAATCCTTGATGAATAATGATCAACCATTGATGAAATGACGAAATATCCTTCAAAATGAGAATGTTGACAAAAAAATCTTGAGGTTTGATTGTATTTGGGTCACAGTTGACTTTTGCCCTAGCACAGTCGATTTTTGGACCTTTTAAGCAATTGACTGAGCAAACTTCCTCTGCAAGGCTTGAAACTTGACATGGATGATCTTGAGAACATATTAGGACATTGGGGAGCACTTGAGGTCATTTGGATTCAAGGATCTTGATGCAACACAAAACCCTAATTTGAGGTTGACTGCCTTAGGGGATGACTTGTCTGACCCACTCTTGAACAATCTTGATCCACTTGAAGATTTTTCTTGCCATGTTTTGAGAAATATGAGAGGGCAAATTTTAGGGTGCAACAGCTGCCCCTGTTCAATATTCTTAAACTTGAGGATGTAGATTGGCTTTCGGGCCTTTCGTGATCCGAAGGTGGAAGATGATTGAACACTAGAGTGCCCAGAAATTTGCACTCGCATGAAGTGGTATCGGCCTGGTGATGTCAGGAATGGGCTTACAGATGTCATTTGGAGACTGTTGGTAGGAGGTCTAAACTTTGACTGGAATAAGAATCAGGGAGATCTTAGCGTCGATCTAACTGAACCAGAGAAGGTCTTGGATTAACTTTGACTGGATAAGAATCAGAAAAATCTTAGGATCGATTTAACTGAACCAGACAAAAGTCTTGAAATATATTCAACTAGAATACGAATCAGGGAGATCTTAGTGTCGATCTAACTGAACCAGAGAAGGTCTTGGATTAACTTTGACTGGATAAAAATCAGAAAAATCTTAGGGTCGATTTAACTGAACCAGACGAAAGTCTTGGAATATCTTCAACTGGAATACGAATCAGGGAGATCTTAGGGTCGATCTGACTGAACCAGAGAAGGTCTTGGATTAACTTTGACTGGATAAGAATCAGAAAAATCTTAGGATCGATTTAACTGAACTAGACAAAAGTCTTGGAATATCTTCAACTAGAATACGAATCAGGGAGATCTTAGGGTCGATCTGACTGAACCAGAGAAGGTATTGGATTAACTTTGACTGGATAAGAATCAGAAAATCTTAGGGTCGATTTAACTGAACCAGATAAAAGTCTTGGAATATCTTCAACTGGAATACGAATCAGGGAGATCTTAGGGTCTATCTGACTGAACCAGATAAGGTCTTGGATTAACTTTGACTGGATAAGAATCAGAAAAATCTTAGGGTCAATTTAACTGAACCAGACGAAAGTCTTGGAATATCTTCAATTGGAATATGAATCAGAGAGATCTTAGGGTCGATCTGACTGAACCATAGAAGGTCTTGGATTAACTTTGACTGGATAAGAATCAGAAAAATCTTAGGGTCGATTTAACTGAACCAGACGAAAGTCTTGGAATATCTTCAACTGGAATACGAATCAGGGAGATCTTCGTGTCGATCTGACTGAACTAGAGAAGGTCTTGGATTAACTTTGACTGTATCAGAATCAGAAAAATCTTAGGATCGATTTAACTGAACCAGACAAAAGTCTTCCACATAAGTAGTTTTTCTTTTGAGGGGACTACTAGGTCATATGAGTAGTCAACGGTGTTTACTGATTCGTCTTTCCCTGAAACGGTAAAGGGTCAGTCATATGCAGTGTCATGATGTATGAAATGCATGATATATATCAAGCAATGATGCTCTCAACATAAATGAGATTGTATGGTATGATGCGTATATGCATGTATCATGACGTATGGAAATGTAATGTTTTAGCTGGGGAAAATAAATCCCGGATAGCTGCTGGAGAATAGAGTTGAATTTTTCGTTTCCGCTGGGGATGACGAACGAAGAGAAAAAACCTGCAGGAGAGGATGACTCTGTTGGGGAACAAACTGATGAGGGGATTACTCTGTGGGGAAGAGATGTTCTGCTGAAGATTCCACTGATAAATTCCGTTGGGAGAAATTATCGTTACTGGTGATATTGAATCTGTTGAGGATTGAATTCTTGTTTGTGAAAGGGAAGAACTCCGCTGGAGATGATCTCTCAGTGGTGACGTTACTGGGGATAACCTGTTAGACTTTTGTAGGGATAATCCTCTGAATTCTGCTGGGAATGATCCTTTGAACTCGGCTGGGGAGATTTATTTTGTACTCCGCCGGGGATAAACTTCCAGAGTCTACTGGGGATGATGCTTCAACTCCGTTGGGGAAGCTTTTTCAGACCGCGCTGGGAAAATTTTAACTCCAGTGGGGATATCTTGTATTCTGCCGGGGAGCATTATTATAATCCGTTGGGGAATATTAAGAATGTCGCGGATCTCAAGCCTTTTTAGTGCTGATGGTAGATAAACTCTGCTTGGGGAGAATATTACCGATTCATTCACAGTTGCAAGTCTCAGCTGGGGAGAGCTATCATTGTTGTTTTACTCTGCGGGGAGTGAAGGTATCTTAGCCATATTCTTCAGATGAATTTACCCAGTACTTGGTGGACAAAGCAGCTATACAGTTTGGACAATATTTCCCTTGTTTCTGATATTACCCGTAATCGTCTTTTGTTTCCTATGTAAATATTCATGAGCAGCAATTAATGTCAAATGCATATATCAAAAATGAACATTGGACGTTCTTTGCAAAACAAAACAGATAAAGGAAAAATAGTTTGAAAATTCTTTGAAAATGAATTGTATTGATTTTGAAATTTGGCTTGTGAATAGGCGTTTTTTGTACAAGAGGCTGACGTCCTAGTAAGAGAACGCCGCCGAATAATAGAATTTACACAATTCGTGAAAAACTAAACAAAACAGCTATGTGAATAATCCCACTGGGTTCCAACTCTGCTATTGCCTTTATGTCCTCGAGCATCTGTCCACTTTGCTACTTGGTTGAAGGTAGATCAGATTGATTAGTGCCGTCCGAGCTTGATAGTCGATACCGAAGTCTGGATGCAAGATGATCTAATGAGACATAGTGTTACACTTTGATCCCTGATTTTTTCCTGGACCACCCTTTCGGGTTTTCATTCCACCGGGACACCCTTTTTTTGCCCAAGTCGCCTTTTCAAGTTTTCGACTTGCCGGGTGTACAAATTTTTTCATTTTCATCCCTTATTTTTGCCCGAACCCTTTTGGTTCGCCGGGAAGCCCTTATTTTTGCCTAGGCCAGTCAACCTAGCGGGTCTTTGATTATGTGTAGTATCTTTTCACTATGTCTGCATTGACGGGGTGAGAAAGGTCGTCATCGTCCATGGTGGTTAAAATCATAGCTCCTCATGAGAAAATGTTCTTAACCACAAATGGCCCTTCATAAGTAGGGGTCCATTTTCCCCTAGGATCACCTTGAGGTAGAATAATGTGCTTGATTACCAGATCTCCAACTTGATACTCTTGTCGTCTAACTTTCTTGTTAAATGCCTTGATCATCCGTTTTTGATACGTCTGACCATGACAAATAGCAGTAAGTCTCTTTTCGTAGATTAAGTTTAGTTGATCAAGTCGAGTCTGAATCCAGTCATCTTCGCTCAAACCTGCATCCTTCATGATCCGAAGAGAGGGTATCTGAACTTCAATGGGCAAGACTGCCTCCATGCCATATACCAAGGAATATGGTGTTGCCCCTGTTGACGTATGTGCTGAGGTACGGTACCCATGAAGAGCAAACGGTAACATCTCGTGCCAGTCTTTGTATGTCACCGTCATCTTCTGCACAATCTTCTTAATGTTCTTATTAGACGCTTCTACATCCCCATTCATCTTCGGCCAGTAGGGAGAAGAGTTGTGATGTTGTATCTTGAATTGTTCGCAGAGCTCGATGATCATCTTGTTATTGAGATTGGTACCATTCTCCGTAATGATCCTCTCTGGTACACCATATCGACAGATCAGATTATGCCGAATGAACCGTGCCACGACGTTCTTGGTTACAGTAGCGAAGGAAGCCGCTTCAACCCACTTCGTAAAGTAATCGATTGCTACCAAGATGAAACGATGCCCGTTAAATGCTGTAGTTCTGATCTCGCCGATCATATCAATGCCCCACATTGCAAAAGGCCAAGGTACCGTCAAGACATTCAGAGGGACTTGAGGTATGTGTACCTTATCAGCATAGACTTGACACTTGTGACATGTCCGAGAATGCTGATAACAGTCAGCTTCCATTGTGGACCAATAATATCCTGCCCGAAGGATTTTCTTTGCCATGGTGTGTCCACCGGAATGAGTTCCAAAAGTACCTTCATGTAACTCTGCCATGATCCTTTCTGCTTCATTCTTATCCACACAACGCAGTAAGGTCGAATCATGGTTGCGCTTGTAAAGGATGCCATTGCTGATGAAGAATTTTGTTGCGAACCTCCTCAGAAACTTCTTGTCATTAACAGATGCACCCTCGGGGTATTCCTGAGTTTCAAGATACCTCTTCACCTCATGAAACCAGGGTTTATCTGCTACCTCTTCAGTCTCAATATCACAATAATGTGCAGGTTCGTTCAATTTTTCAATGATGATCCGGGGAGCTTCGTTGTCCCAATTGACCTTGAACATAGAAGTCATCGTAGCTAGCGCGTCCGCCAACTGATTCTCCTCTCTAGGGAAGTGTTCAAAGGTTATTTCCTCGAAATGTGGGAGCAACGTTAATACATACTCCTTGTAAGGAATAAGATTAGGGTGTTTCGTATCCCACTCGCCTTTGATCTGACTGATCACGAGAGCAGAATCTCCGAAGACACTCAGAAACTTAATCCTTAGGTCAATTGCTGCTCGGAGACCCATGATGCATGCTTCATACTCCGCCATGTTGTTGGTGCAGTTGAAACATAGTCGGGCGGTGAACGGAGTATGAGAGCCTTTAAGAGATATGATAACGGCGCCAATGCCATTACCCAAAGCGTTCGAAGCTCCATCAAATTACATAAACCATCGGGATCCTTCCTCAGGTCCTTCATCCGGTCCAGGTGTCTCACAATTAGTCACTATCATGATATTCTCGTCCGGGAATTCAAAGTTCATAGAATGGTAATCATCCACTGCCTGATGTGCCAAATGATCTTCCAACACGCTTCCCTTGATTGCCTTTTGGGTCGTGTACTGGATGTCATACTCAGTCAAGATCATCTGCCATCTTGCTATTCTTCCGAACAAGGCAGGCTTCTCGAAGATATACTTGATTGGATCCATTTTTGAAATCAATAGAGTAGTGTGAGTCAGCATATACTGTCTCAGCCGGCGAGCAGCCCATGCCAAAGCGCAGCAAGTTTTCTCAAGCAACGAGTATCGGGTCTCGCAGTCGGTAAACTTTTTGCTAAGGTAATAAATAGCATGCTCTTTTCGGCTAGAATCGTCATGCTGACCCAGCACACACCCCATTGAGTTATCGAGTACTGTCAAGTATAAGATCCCTGCAACTGGAGGCATCAGAATGGGTGGCTCTTGGAGATACTCTTTAATCCTTTCGAAAGCGGCCTGACATTTATCGTTCCAATGTACCACTTGATCTTTCTTCAGTAACTTGAAGATTGGCTCACAAGTGGCAGTCAGGTGCGAGATGAATCGGGCAATGTAGTTCAGACGTCCCAGAAAGCCTCTGACTTCTTTCTCTGTTTGGGGAGCTGGCATCTCTTGTATGGCCTTCACCTTTGCCGGATCCACTTGAATACCTTTATCTCTTATGAAGAAACCCAGCAGTTTACCAGATCTCACCCCGAAGGTGCACTTGTTTGGGTTTAACCTCAGCTTGTACAAATTCAACCTGTCAAATAACTTCTGAAGGTGGTCAAGATGTTCTTCCTCAGTCTGAAATCTTGCAATCATGTCGTTGATGTATACCTCAATCTCATGATGGATCATGTCATGAAACAAAGCAACCATGGCACGTTAATACGTTGCCCCAACGTTCTTCAATCCAAAAGGCATGACCTTGTAGCAAAAGGTACCCCACTGAGTAACAAAAGTTGTCTTCTCCATGTCTTCGAGAGCCATTTTAATCTGATTGTAACCGGAGAAACCATCCATAAAGGATAATACCTTGTGTTGGGCGGTGTTGTCAACTAGGACGTTGATATGAGGTAGAGGAAAATCATCCTTGGGACTCGCCCTGTTCAGATCCCTATAGTCAACACACATTCGAACCTTACCATCCTTCTTTGGTACAGGAACCACGTTGGCCACCCACTGTGGGTAAGAAGTAACTGCTAGAAAACCGGCGTCAAACTGTTTCATAACTTTAGCCTTGATTTTCTCAGACATCTCTGGGCGCATTCGGCGGACCTTCTATTTCACTGGAGGACAGTCTTCCTTGGTAGGCAGTCGGTGAACCACAATATCGGTATCCAAACCAGGCATATCTTTGTAAGACCAGGCAAAGATTTCAACGTAATCACGCAGCATCTGAATCAACCGTTGCTTCACACTAGCTTCCAGATTTGCACCGATCTTAACTTCTTTCTTGTCTATCTCTGTACCCAGATTTACTGATTCCACCGGTTCTTCATGCGGCTGAATAACCCTCTCCCCTTGAAGTAAGAGTCTAGCAAGTTCAACAGGCACTTCGCAATCATCTTCACCTTCGTCTTCGGCTAAGTTGATCAGACTTTCGAAGTCATAACTGGCAGTAGCAGAGTCGTTACCAGTGAGATCCAGAGTGGATGTAGACCTGTATATGTGAGTGTGTGTAAAATAGTTGTTTTGCAATATATAATAAAAGAAAGACAAGGAGCGCAAGATGTGAAATACAAGAAATGTCCAATGCTTTTATTAATGATATATGTAGATGACACACATAAAGCCCTCACAAATGAAGCCACGGTGCCCTGGGTAAGACACTGGGCCGTAAAGTTTAAAACATTGTCTGTTACAAGTTCAAAACAAAAAGTTTCATTACTGGGTAACAAAAGAAATAGGGATGAAGTCCTTTGTTGTCCAGTTACTTGGTCCACCGTCGGTCATAGGATAGATCCAACTTTCGAACTCAGTCTCTTCAACGTCGTCTTCGATGGCATTCACTCCTGAGTTGCTGATAAACACGGGAGGTCTTCCGATTCGTGCATTCCGAACAACCCTTTGAGCTTCTGCAGTGAAACCCAAACCAAACTTGTTAGTCTTCTGTGTAAAATCAGGGAGTTGGCCCCAATTTGCACACCCACCTTTCTCGACAACAGCCCGAGCATCCTTAAAGGAGGCCATCTTCATAGGAGAATCTTCAACAACAGTCTCAGTTGATGCCAGCGTCTGGGGAACCACTTCAAAATGCTGAAATGGGGTCTCAATGAATTCCCCATCCATTTCTACATATCGGAAAGAGTTGAGGTGGCTCACCATGTACTCCTCTTCCCCTTGCACTGTCACAATTTTCCCTTTGACCGGGTACTTCAGCTTTTGGTGGAGTGTTGAGGTTACTGCCCCAACTTTGTGGATCCATGGATGACCCAGCAAACAAGAATAAGATGGCCGAATGTCCATTACATAGAATATAAATGCAAAAACCTGAGAACCAACCTTAATCGGGATATCAACTTCTCCATGCACCATTCTCTTAGACCCATCAAAGGCCCTGACAATAATGTTGCTTGGTTTCAGCTCCAACCCTTCACAGTCCAACCGGTCTAGAGCTTTCTTAGGCAAGACGTTCAATGAAGAACCAATATCCACTAATACATGAGAAAGAGTAGTGCACCTGCATTCAATGGAGACATGCATGGCATCATTGTGATTCTTCCCTTTAACGGTCAAGTCGGCGTCAGAGAAACCCAACCCATTATCGGCAGTCAGACTAGCCACGCAATCTTTAAACTGGTCAGCTGATGTTTCTTGTGGTACATATGCAGTCTTCAGGAAAGCAATCAGAGCCTTGGCATGGGCTTCTAAGCATAACAACAGTGACAACATAGAGATTTTGGACGGGGTTTGCCCCAACTGTTCAACTACGTTGTAGTCACTCTTTTTGATGATCCTTAAAATCTCTTCCATCTCTTGTCTAGAAGCTTCAACAGTAATCGTCTTTGGTGCCTCCGTCTGGGCAGGCTCACTGGTGGTCCCCTTGCCCCGAGTGTCAGATGACTCGGCGACAGGGGTAAGAATAGGAACTTGAACAGGGATAGCAGCAGGTACACTGGCAGGTGTAATAACAACAGGTTTCCGGGCAGTTGGTAGAGAGATATCAGGTGAGAAAAGTCTTCCGCTGCGAGTGACTTTAGCAGGTCCAACAATATTGCTGACGTCAGTATCGGCATCCAAATCTTGTTTAACTCCATTAAAATAAACATCAGCCCCGTAATGCCAAGGGACAGCTTTATCAAAGGTGTAGGGGATAGGCCCCGGAACAATGATGATCAATGGTGCGATTCTTGGAAGAAATGTAATTCTAACAGGCTTTCTCGAGGAAGCCTTGGAAGAATTGTCGAAAATGGTAATAATAGCAACTTCTTTAGTATGAACTAATGAAACAACAGTCTTCTTAAACAGAATTTGTTTACTATCCATCAGGCGTTGGACACCTGATTTCAAAAGTGGGCAACCGGTTGGTAGGGCAAAACACATACGGCAACCTTCGTCACAACCCGGAAATAAACCGGCTAGCAAAAGGTTCTTCTTCACAGTCATCAAAGGGGTAATAATGTCGTTCACAGAAACCACAAACAAGTCTTCATCTATAGCATTTACTCCATGCTTGGGCATAGGAGCAGTCACAACATTAGGTCTTTCGGGCGCCTTGAACTCAATCTCCTTAGCATCAATTAAGTCCTGTATTTTGTTCTTCAAATCCCAACAATCATCTGTATTATGTCCCGGGCTATCAGAGTGAAAAGCACAACGGGCATTAGGGTTGTACTTAGGTGATGCAATGTTGGGATTCTGCGGAGCCTCCCTTGGAGTTACTAGATTGGTCTTTAATAACTGCGGAAGAATCTGAGACAAAGTCATGTTGAGATGAGTGAATTGCCTTCACGGTCTCTCGGCCTTTGGCTGGTTGTTGCACTGAGGAGCACCAGCAGGTCTTGAAATGACCACCGCGTTAACAGCTTGGCGGTGTTCAGGTCTATTCTGGCTTTTCAAACTGTAAACAGCACTGGACTCTTTCTTAAAAGGCTTCTTCTCGGTGCCTGATGAAGCACCCTTCTATATTTTACCAGACTTAATACCAGCCTCAATCCTTTCACTGGTCATAATTAGCTCTGTAAACCCAGACGAAGAGCTTCCAATCAGATGGTTGAAAAATGGACCAGACAAGGTCCCCAGAAACATATCCACAAGCTCCCGATCAGCCAAGGGTGGTTGCACTCTTCCAGCGAGGTCCCTCCACTTCTGAGCATAATATTTGAAACCTTCACCCGTTCCCATAGACATACCATGGAGTTGGGAACGCGTAGGAGCGAGGTCGGCATTGTATTAGTACTGCCTGTAGAAGGCAGTAGCCAAATCTTCCCAACTGCGGATACTCGCTCCATCTAACTGGTAAAACCATTCAAGCTGAGTCCCTGAGAGACTGTCTTGAAAGAAGTGGATCCATAGGTTCTTATCAGTGGTGGACGACTGAATCTTCCTTACATATGACCGGAGGTGCAGCTTCGGACAAGAAACTCTGTCATACTTAGCAAAGGCTGGTGCTTTGAATTTGTGGGGAATCACTACCCCAGATGATAGAACCAGATCACCAAAGTCCAGACCAGGCACTTTTTGAACTTCCATCGCACTCAACCGGTCCTCCAGTTGCTTGTATCTATCCTCAGCCGGAGGATACTGGTCTTCGTCGAAGTTCGTCTTGTTGTATGAGACCACAGGGCTAGGATCCCTTCTTTCTTCCTAACTATCTTTCCCTCCAAATGAGGTGGTCAAATCAACTTCATCTTGTAGCCTGTTTCCAAACCTGTGACCTGTGTTAAACAGGACTGTCCTCTTCTTCTTCTTCTTCTTCTCTTTCAGAATAAGGGTCTTCAGATCTTGCTGACCCTTAGCTAGATTCATGAACAACTCTTGGAATTGAGCGTTCTGAGCCTGTAGGGCCTTGATTGCTAGCTCAGTTGATGGTTCAGCAAACATGATGCTGAAATAAACAGCGAAGAAGATAAGAGACCTGTAATGGGTACCTGTTATGAAGTGCATGGGATGAAATGCATATGCTATGATTTCAAAGACATCGAGAGATTCAAATTTGTAAACAAGAAATGAAACACACTTTTATTAGATAAACTTTGAAATTCAAATTGTTCAACAGATGCCCTTAAGGCGTTACAAGAAAGGAAATACTGAAAGGTAAATAAAAAATGGAAAGGAAATAATCAAAGGACAATCAGTGCTCCCATGGTCGCTTCTTGTCGGTGCAGACATAGTCATTGAGAATCCGCTCGTTCTCCAGCTGCCTAGTCAACTTCTAAATCTTCTGCTCTTGCTCGTTAAACTTTTCTCGGTAAGCGTCCCGCTCTTCTCTTAGCTGCATCCAAGACCTTTTTAGTGCCCCAATGTCAGTGGGCATATGAGGATGGAGGATGGTAGGAAGAACCCCCTCTTCATTAGCAACTTCAACAATGATAGGCAGGACGACTTCATACGGCATACCCAGCTTTTGGGCACGGATACGAACCCATCTGAGATATGGCTCCATTGGAAGAGAAGTCTTTGGACCCAGCTCATGTGGATCAGATCTGTGAACTCTATCCCAAGCCCTTATGAATCTACGGCGTTGCTCGTCGCTATCCCCTTGAAAATCAAAGATGATACTAGGCATTAGCAGCTCATGAGGTCCTTCTCTTCTGGCTCACCCAAACTGACGTAGGGCCAAGCACGGATTATAAGAAATTCCTCCATGGGTTCCTATCAGTGGAACATTGGGGTACTCCCCACAACGATCAATAATAGCCACCTCGTCCATACCCTTAATGGTCCAAATGATGTCATTGTTAGAGAGAGAGAGACATAACCGCATAGGCCCAGCCCATGCCTTCTTTGTTCTTCAGCACTGATTTGGGGAGGTGCGAAATAAACCACCTCACCAATAACGGAGCACAACACATCAAGGTTCCCCGCTTTCGGGCAGTATGGGCAGAAAGCTGATGAAGAATGTCACCCAAGAGAGTGGGTACAGGATTACGAGAGATGAAGATTTTCACCGCATTCACATCAACAAAAGAGTCAGGGTTCGGAAACAATACCAAGCTGTATATCAGAAGAGCCAGAATATCTTCGAATGCCTTGAAGTCTATACTATCCCAGAAATAATTAGCCTTACCAACCAAGAACTTGGTCAGAAAGCCCTTTGATCCACTTCTAGTCTCCCAATTAGCCATTACCTCATCCTTTTTCATATGAAGGGCTGAAGCAATCTCTTCTGGCCTAAGGATCTTCTCCCAACCAGTAAACGGGGTCTGCTCCAGAATAGAGATACCGAGCAGATCAGAGAACTCTTCTAGGGTGGGAACCAACTGGTAATCCTGAAAAGTAAAGCAATGGTACAGCGGATCATAGAACTAGACCAGGACACTCATCATCTGCTCGTTCAATTTGGAGGTAACCAAACTGAGAAGATACCCATGTCTTCTAATGAAGGAGGTAGTGTCAGGCATCTTTGCAATCAATTCTTTAAGCATGGTGGGAACCTGGACAAAGTTGATCCGGATGGTATTCCTACGCATGGGCATCATGACCTACAAAACAGAACAAAGATGAATCCCTCCTGTCTTTGAAATAGGTTAGTCCAATGCAAGATGTATTCAATGTTATGATGTCATGATAGAAAGCACACCACCAGTATCCACAAATAGCAAACATGGAAAAGGCACACAAGTCACACAAAGAGCCCTTAGATTTCAGGCTGGCAAGGAGCTTAGGTACTACCCTCTTTCAGTTCAGTTGGTTTAAACCTGTCCTAGAAATAGTAACCGGGTTCTAAAGGATCTCAATATCACTGACTACCCTTAATCGGTCATAATTCCAGTTTAGCAACCTTTTCTTGCAGCCAGAATCATCGCGAGAGTTTAGTCTCAATGAGTGTAGCATACTGCTACTGTTCTATGGCCAAGTTGGTCAATTTAAAGGTTCTAAGGTCAGTTGGTGCTTAATGACCCCTTAGAAGACCCATATTCTCCTCGTTCTAACACAAGGGATATCGATACAAACTAAAGTGCCACACCAACGTAGCTATTGCTTCAACCGTATCGGTCTACGCCGTACAGTTCCCTCACTGTTTATTGCTACTTACCTAAAGGGTATCCCACAGATCCGGGTTAGGATCTATAGTAACTCTGATACAAGCCCGCAAATATAAAGCATACAAATCAAACAATTGAAAACATAATGATCTAATCCTAAGGTACACCCCGCTTATTAAGCGTCCCCAGCAGAGTCGCCAGTTCTGTGATACGGTGGGAGAGAACTGACTGTTTTTTGGAATGCTGGTTTGCGTTTTGCGTTTGTTTTTGCAAAATGTCGCGGTAAGCAAGAGTCGCCACCGACATTTATTTTATCCAACAAGGAAAGGAAAAAAGCACAGAAAAATTCCTTTTTCGAGATATTTCTTGGGTCCGGGGGGTAGATTATAGAAAGGGAAGGTGTTAGCACCCTTTCTATCTGTGGTTATCCACGGGCTCTTAGGTACTTGCTCAAAGTGTTTTCAAAAATTGCTTTCTTTGTGTTTGTGGGTTTGAAAGAGTTTTTGTTTGAAAGGTGTAAGTGTAAAAAGTTTTGTTTTGTTTTGGAAAGAGCAAGTATCTAAGAACCATCTACCTACTCGAAAAAAGAATCGTTATATGCTATCTTCCTTTAGACAATGCTATCCCACTATTGATGAGTAGGTAGCATCGTCGTTGGAGTTTTAAGGGTCAATTCGATTAAGGGACGTGCAGTCACTAAAGAAATGTTAGGACGCCTTAGCGGTAACCCTAATGTCTTAGATCATTTTATCCGAGGCAACCGTTTCGAGGCAACTATGTTCTTTGGGCAAGATGGCGACCTCTAAAACTTCCTATACTTAACGACCGCGTTCGAAGGCAACCAAGTGAGGTGTACCCTAAGAATGCGCATGTGCGAGTGTGTTATTTTTAGTTAATTTTGTCTTTGTACATGTCAATGGTTATCTATGTTGATTTTAAGTTAAACATTTGATCTTGTCATGCATTCCCTATTATCAAACATCTAACAGTTTATAAGTTGCGGAAATTAAATTGCGGAAATTAAACTAATTATTACAAGGCGTCGGGTATTTACATCGCCAAAAGCAACCCTTGAAATTAAAATGCGGAAAATAAATAAAGCGGTAAAAATAGTAAAGTCCTATTAGGCTATTACATTCCGGAAACAAATACAATATTTGAATAAAATGGATCGCGTGCGGGAAATTAGATCGGGCGCAAGTTTTAGGGTTTTGACCCTTTAATTTAAAGAAAAGATTTTTTTGTTATTTTGAGTTTATGGAAGAAATTAAATTGGATTAATTATTAAATTAATAAACTAATTAATTAATTAATGAAAATAATATTTTTGGATTTTTGTGTTATTTAAAGAAATAAAAATAAACTTAATCAATGTTAAGAAAACCTAATTGTCTAAGTTAATTTTAATTATTGCAAAATATATAAAAGTTATTCCTAGTTAGAACTAACTTAATTAAATTAATATTTGTTAAATAAAAGAAAATACTAAAATTTAATTTAAATAAGAAAACATTTTTTTGGTTTTTAATTTTATGAAGGAAAAAAAAGATTTGATTGGTTGGTTAACAATTAAAAATATTAAAAATAAATAATTAAAAGAAATAAATAATAAAAGAAAAGAGAAAGGGTTAGGAGGTTTGGGCCTGCTTAGAGGGTCTGATTAGCAGTTTTGTGGCCTAATAATCCAATGGCCTGGTTGACTTTGCTGATTCCCTATGGCACTTTGACTTGATCCCACCATAGGCCATCATCCCTGGATTGCCAGATTTAGCCTTGGGCCATCTGGCGCTTGATATCTGATGGTGTATGGTGTGCCCTTAACCTGGATCTGCACTTGATTACATGAATAGAAAAAATAAACAAGGAATATGGGGACCTGGGATTCGAACCCAGGTCCTGTTGGTATTTGGATGCATGCATTTGCCACTCAACCATTGTGCTTTAGTTGTTAGGGTATTGAAAACTAATAATAATAAGACAAAAACATGTTAATGGATCAGAAAACAAAATAAAGCGTGCTATATTTGAATAAGCGAATTGGAACATGACATGCCATCGTCCCTGTCGTTGTACCGTGGCTAAAACATTCTCAACCTATACCAACGGACAACAGTCCGTAGCTATAAGCCATGCCATCTCCAAAAATTGCTACGAGCCACAAAAATGCAATCCAAAGGCATAGTCATACTCGCCTCCTCATCCCGGTCTCAACCATGCCCCTTTTGATAGCTAATTTTCCCTGTAATAAAAACTCCTAAAAAAACCTAGAAAACCCTACAATGGTGTTTTACGATACACAGCATAAGAATGAAATTGGTTATTGCAGAAAGTTAACAAATGATGTGAGGAATCAGAATATGCAATTATTTTTGACAATGGATGCAAGAATAAAGATTTGGGACTTCATGAACATAACGGATTCGTGAGAGGCTTACAGTGCTCTAGGAAGCTGGAGAATGAGTGATTCTGATTGGTTTTGCTTCTGAGAATTGCCAGGAAGCGATTGTGATGCTTGTTGAGTCCTGAAAGTGCCTCCAAGCTTGATTTCAGTCTCACACTTTTTGTCAATTTTTGCAAGTTTCGTTCTTGATGTTGCTGCAGCCTCTAGGTCCCAAATTCGTGTGCCTTGGATTGTATATGTATGCTGCAATGTATTAGGTCAACAAATTGGTCTTGAATCTTTCCACATCAATGCCTTGAGATTGGATTTGATCCACCATTGATAACTTGCCTAATTTGCCTAAAATCCAATCTTTTTGCACATGGAATGCTTGATACGAGTTTGATCATGACATTGATGATGATTAGGTCCTGAAAATAGAAAAAGATCTCATGTAATCAAGTTTTGGGATTTTATTTGATTTAAATTGATTTAAAATGAAATAATTCAATAAAAAATCAAATAAAATAGAAAAATTGATAAATGGACACAAGGCTGAAGCTAGGACACGTGTGTAATGTGACAAGTCCAAATCAAGTGGAAAAGAATGGGCCCATTTGACAAAATTTGATATTTTGGGGATAGTTGACTTTTGGCAATTTTGCAAAAATGCCCAACTTCAACAATGCATAACTTCTTCAATTTTGAACTTTTGGAAGTGTTCTTGGACTTTTTAGAAAGCTTGAGATGTCCTCTAACCAACCCTTTTTGTCTCATCTAATTTTGATATTCCATGCTCAAGTTATAAGCTTTGGCAAAAAAGGTGTTTTTGTTGACTTTCAAAAATGACCTATAATGTCCAATTTTGTAACTTTTTGTGAGTGCATTTTCTGATCTTGGGGTGTGAAGATGGATTGTATGAAATTGCATCCTATTCAAAATGAGCTTTTGATGGGTCATTTCTCATAAAGTATGAGAACGTTATGCTTGGTCAAAGTTGAGTTGACTTTTCCTACAAAACCCTAATTTAGCAACTTTTGAGTCTTGATGAATTTTGAGAAATCCTTGATGAATCATGATCAACCCTTGATCAAATGATGAAATATCCTTCAAAATGAGAATGTTGACAAAAAAAATCTTGAGGTTTGACTGTATTTGGGTCACAGTTGACTTTTGCCCTAGCACAGTCGATTTTTGGACCTTTTGAGCAATTGACTGAGAAAACTTCCTCTACAAGGCTTTAAACTTGAAATGGATGATCTTTAGAACATATTAGGACATTTGGGAGCACTTGAGGTCATTTGGATTCAAGGATCTTGATGCAACACAAAACCCTAATTTGAGGTTGACTGCCTTAGGGGATGACTTGTCTGACCCACTCTTTAACAATCTTGATCCACTTGGAGATTTTTCTTGCCATGTTTTGAGAAATATGAGAGGGAAAGTTTTGGGGTGCAACAAGAAGGTTTTGGAACTTACTCGTCAACTTCACGAAGAGCAGACTCTTAACACCTACATTGCACCAAAAAGGATGCGCAACGTCTTTTTACCTTAGAATTTTGTATTATTTTGCCCATGGGGCATTGATGTACTAACAATTCTATCTTATTAATATGACGTGTGTTTATTTTTTGTTTAAAACAAATTTGAATTTCTGAATCCTTGAATGCATTACATGAATACATATCATTCATAATATGCATAAACAGGTATTCACACCAAGTTTCCTCATCTCTCTGCTGTTTATTTCAGCAAGATGGATATTGAACAAACGGTCAAAGATTTGCAAGCTCAGAATTCACAATTTCAACAACTACTTCTGACCTTGGACAAAGGGCAGGAGGAGCTCAAAACCTTGCTAGATAAGGAAAAATAGAAAAAGAAGAAGAAGAGAGCTGGTGTGGCTACCTTGGGCAGAAGATTTGAAGGTCAAGCCAGAAGGGTCCTAGATTTTCCATCAACCTCTGAGGAAGGAGATAGAAAGGGTAAAGAGACTGCAGTGCCCTCAGATTCTGAAGCCGAAGAAGAAGAGGATGAGGACTACTCAGAACAACAGTATCCTCCGGCCGATGACAAATACAAAAACTTGGAAGAACGTCTGGCAGCTATGGAGATACAGAGAGTGCATGGGCTGGACTTTGAAGAGTTAGGGTTGGTATCTGGAATAGTAATCCCTCCTAAGTTTAAAGTACCTCTGTTTTCCAAGTACGATGGGTTGTCTTGTCCCAAGATGCACCTACGATCTTATGTCAGGAAAATCCAACCACATTCTTCTGACAAAGACCTGTGGGTCCACTATTTCCAGGACAGTTTGTCGGGGACGCGGCTGGATTGGTTCTACCAGTTGGAGAGGTCTGATGTGCATAATTGGGAAGATTTGGCGGCCGCCTTCTACAAACAGTATCAATACAATGCAGACTTAGCACCAACCCGTACTCAATTACAGAGTATGGGCATGGTCTTAAATGAAGGTTTCAAAGAGTATGCCCAGAAATGGAGAGACTTGGCAGGACGAGTACAACCACCTCTATCTGAGAGAGAGCTAGTAGACATGTTCTTGGGAACTCTATCAGGGCCTTTCTTTAATCACCTGATTGGAAGTTCGTCTGCGGGGTTCACTGAGTTGATTCTAACTGGTGAGAGAGTTGAAGCCGTCATAATAAGCGGGAAAATTCAAAAAGATGCATCTGCTTCCGCTGCCATCAAAAAGACTTTTCCAGCAAAGAAGGAAGTATCAGCTGTCTACTCCCAAAGAGGTCAAGGAAGAGTTGAACGCTGGCCAGCAGTGGGGGCCGTAATGATTCAGAAGTCTGCAGTTGATCAGCCCAGAAACAATCAACCAAGAACCAACCAAGCAAGGGTGGAAACGCCTATACGGAAATTCACCCAGATAAACATGGCTCCTACTCAGGTTCTACCCCATCTCTTGAAGTTAAACCTTGCCAGTCTGAAAGAGGCCCCGAAGAATCCGAATACTTCTTCTCCGTACTACCATTCGAACGCCAAGTGTGCTTATCATTCAGAGAGCCCGGGGAATGACACCAACAATTGTTGGGCCCTCAAGAATAAGATTCAGGATTTGATGGACGCTAAAGAAGTCGAATTTGACGCCCCTGAAAAGCCGAATGTAATCTCTGCTCCAATGCCAAAGCATGGCCACAATGCCCATGATGTTGAAGAGGATATGTTTGTTGCTACTGTTGATGATTTGATAACTCCACTACTGATAATCAAGTTGAATTTGCTGAAGGCTGGTATTTTCCCAGGTTGTGAAGAAGATTGCTGCCTTTGTTCATCCTTACCAACCGACTGCCCATTGTTGAAGTTAGGCATCCAACGCCTAATGGATAACCAAGAAATCCTTTTTGAAAAGACTCCTGTTACACCGACTCCTATCAATTATCTTTCAATAATAACCATATCCGCCAATCTTTCTAAGGTCTCCAAAAGACCTGTTAAGATTACATCCGCTCTAAAGACTGCACCTTTGAAGATAACCATGCCTGGGCCCGTCCCGTACAAGTCCGACAAATCAATACCATGGAACTTTGGTGGAGAAATCTACTACCACGGTATTAAACAAATTGAATCAACTGAAGAGAGTTCTGATGAAGAGACTTCCGACATCGGAAACATTTCCGGAACGAGCAAAATCACCCGCAGTGGAAGAATTTTATCTCCAGAGATCGCCCCTCCAAAGGCAATCTTTGGACCCTCAGCTGCTCCTAAGGTTACCCCTGCATCGGTAAACATATCTGCGAGAACTCCAATTATTGAAGATGTTGTAACTCCTGTGGTTGTCCCCTCTGTCGCTGTTGATGATAGAGGGGAAGGGATCCAAGAAGAGCCCGTCAGGACAAGGGCTCAGCCATTGGTCATCCCTGAAACCTCTCAAAAATAAATGGAAGAGATTTTGAAAATAATCAAGAAAAGCGATTATGATGTTGTGGAACAACTGGGGCAAACCCCCTCAAAGATCTCTATGTTGGCCTTGCTGCTTTGTTCAGAGGCTCATGTTAAAGCTCTGATCAGATTTTTGAAGACGGCCCACGTGCCACAGGAAACCTCCGCGGATCAGTTCCAGGAATGTGTAGCTAGCTTAACAGCTGACAATGGTCTAGGATTTTCCGATGCTGATTCAACATCCAAAGGGAGAAAACATAACGACGCTTTGCATGTCTCAGTGGAATGCAGAGGGAATACCCTAGCACATGTACTGGTAGACACTGGTTCATCGCTGAATGTCTTGCCGAAGAAAGCCTTGGATATACTAGATTGTGAAGGCTTAACCCTGAAACCCAGCAACATCGTTGTCAGAGCCTTTGATGGTTTTAAGAGGATGGTCCACGAGGAGGTGGACATCCCAATTAAAGTGGGAACTGAAACCTTTAACTCCACATTCTATGTGATGAACATCCGTCCTTCCTATTCTTGCTTGTTGGGAAGACCTTGGATTTACAATGCTGGAGCCGTCACTTCTACTCTGCATCAAAAGCTCAAGTACCCTGTCCAGGGGAAAATCATAATTGTTCATGGCGAAGAGGAATACATGATCAGTCATCTGAACTCCTTCCGTTATGTGGAGTTAGATGGAGAATTCATGGAAACCCCTTTTCAACACTTTGAGGAAGTTTCTGAGGAGATAGCGGCGACCAAGGCAGTGTCCTAAACTCCTGTGATCACAAGACCTGTGCCTCAGATGTCGTCTCTCAAAGATGCAAAGGTTGTGATTGAAGAAGGAGGAAGCACAATCTGGGGGCAGCTTCCAGACTTTCCTTACAAATCAGATAAATTCGGCTTGGGATTCACTTCTTCTACTCAAAAGGTTGTACACTGCGCCCGTGCTGGAGGGCCACCAGTGAAGATCACCCATCATGGAGTCAATGCTTTGGAGGATAGTGAAGAGGAGAGAAACTTGGAAGATAGATTTTCCCTACTGTTGACGGAGGACTGTGCAACTGGGAAGCAAAAGACTTTGTTTCTATTACTTTCATACTGCAGTAACTTATCTTTCAAACATTTCTGTTGGTTTGTAATAATTCTCAAACAATTCGTACACTTTTAACCTTGTGCCTTACCCGAGGCACATATGTCCATTTGTAAGGGTTTGATTTTTCATCTTCATATGCCATTTTAATGAATCATGGACATTTTCACATATAAACTTTTGTCTTCATTGTCTTTCTTTTTACATTTTATTTGTTTAAAGGTGGCTATCCCTTACACACACCCACACTCACAAATGCATGTACCCTTCCATCCCGGATTCCATGGGTAACAATTCTGCTATGGCCTTCAGTGACTCTGAAGATCTGGTCTACCATGCCGAATACGAAGGTGAGGAAGATTGTGAGGTGCCGGGAGAATTGGCTAGTGTGATGCGGTGGGATAACTGACTTGAGGTTTTGCGTTTTTTGTTCGCAAATGTTTCGGTTTAGCAAGAGTCGCCACCGACTTTTTATTTTATTCAAAGGAAAGGTCAAAAAGCACAGGAAAGACCTTAGAGATTGTTTTTGGGTTCGGGGGGTAGATTATGAAAAGGGAAGGTGCTAGCACCCTTTTCATCCATGTTTTTCAATGGGCTCTTAGTTACATGTTTTAGATCACTTGCTTTTGCTTTTCAATTGTTTGAAATGGTGCTTTTGTGTGTGGTTTTGAAAGTATTTTGAAAAGAGGCCTTTGTCTAGGAAACCTTTGTAATGATTCTTGTTTGAATGTATACAAAGGTGTTTGTCTTTTGAAAAATGTTTCAATGTTTGAAAGTTTGTTTTGGGAAATGTTTTGAAATTGTGTGTATGTTTTTGAAAATAGCAAGGATGTTTGCAATTTGATCAAGTAACTAGGAGTTGTCTACCCTACCTACTCAAAATTCTTTCCTACACATTTTTAATCCTTTGACATTGTTGTTTTACCATTGTATTTGGTAAACAACCTTGTGTTTGGATGTTAAATGGGACGGGCTTGGGTCATCGTATGACCATGATAACAATTGTGCCAAGTATCTTAGCAAATTTTTGAGGGACTAGATCATTTTTGTATAGGCAACCAAGATAGCGTCATTGAGGGACTATGATCTTTTGTTTTGTTTTTGTTTTGCCAAGATACCTAGCATGCATACCATGGCCATGTTTTTAAGGCAACAAGTGGGTGAAACCCTAGGGGTGCTTGTGTGCATTGTGTTGTCATTTTTCATGCATTTTGTCTTGTGTTTAGTCATGCTATTTGTTTTGATTTTTGGTTATCATACAAACCCTAGTTTTACTATCATGGCATTTGAAAGCGATAAAATACGTAAAAGTAAATCTACGACTATTACAACATTATTATGGGGAGGGGGATACAAGTTTGAATAGGGGGGTATTTTGCATAAAATAAAGCCCTAATTCAACTATTACAACCAAATTGAATTCATTGTACAAATAATAAATTGACAAATATTTAAATATGCAAAAATATAAATATGCACAAAATGTTTTTGATATTAATTTTTATGTATGTAAACAAAAATATTTATTTAATGTCTTAAAAAAATAAGAAAAATATTATGATTATTTTTGGAAAGGGTGGAAAAACCCTAGTTTTTGTTTTAAGAAAATATATATTATATATTATATATTATTTATTCATGTACAAGAAAATAAAATAAAAATATATACAAAAGTGTTAAAAAATTAAAATGTGTGAGAAAATATTATTTAAGTGTATAAATAATAAAAATAAAAATATATGATATTTTTGTATTATTTATAAATTTATTTAAGAAAATAAAAGTATATATTATTTAATAAACTATTCTTATGCCAAAAAAATAATAAAAATAATATAATAAAATGTGAAAATTTAAGAAAATATTTTTGGTGATTTTTAATATTTGGAAAAAATAAATAAAAGTCAGAAATGTAAAAGAAATGAAAAAATATATAAAAATAAAACAAATGGGCCAAGGGGGTGCAGAAAGCAGGGTGATGGGTGTCAATAGTCAGAAGCAGCCAGGCCCAACCCAATGTCACATTTCATCCTTGTCCTTGGAACGAAAATGCGCGCGCCATAGTTAAAATCCTGTTCTCTCTTGTTCTTGCATGAAATTAAAAACTCACAACATACAAGTTATAACATTTTCAATCACGATTTCAATGATATAAAAAACTTGATCTAACTCTCAAAGACCAGAGAGAATTTCCTTGGCCCTAAATTCTAACCTAGTTTTTTCAGAAACCTCAACATCCAAATTCTCCTAGCTCAGTTAACATAAATTAATTTTATGCATATGTACAACTCAAGGACAATGAGGACTACATTTTTGCTTCACAAACCTAAGCCTAATGATTCCTAAATAAGGAGATAGAAGTTTGAGAAATACCTGTTTTATTCAAGTCCGAATATGGCAATGCAGCAATTTTTAGTGAGGCCTGAGGTTCTTTTGAGCTTGCTTGATGTTCCCTTGACCTTTCCCAATGCTTAGATTGCTTTGAAATGGCTTGAATCTCCTTGTAGAAGTCAACCTGCAAACTCAGAATTTAAAAATGGTGAAGCTTGAAAATGAAGTTACAGTTGATGAACAAGGGCTTGGATAGTTCAGGTGGGTTGTTTAGAAAGTGTTTGAAGTGGTTTGGGATAAAACGCACGAGGCAATGTGAAGATGGCTTGTGATTTGCAGAACTTGCCCTGTTTTTGCAAGAACTTGTGTTTTGGTGTTTTGGAGGGTTTGAGAACTTGTTAGCTCGTGTTTTTGACTTGGTATATTGTGTTGAGGTCGTTTGAAATGTGCACAAGTCTTGCTCTTATCAGATTACCAAGTTGTGTGGACTTTTGCAAGTTACTTGCTTTTGAAGCAAAAGTTGATTTTGACAATGCCAAGGCATGTACAGGCCTGCTTCTTAGCTGCACATAGTTGGTGTACTTTGCCCCAAGTTTGTGGACTTTGTTTGCTGCAAAATATTGGGTCCTTGGCTCAAGGGAAACAAAATTGCATAAAGTGAACTCTATGAAAATGGCATTGTTATCTTTATGCCAAAAATGGAATAAACCCTTGTATAATGCTTCATAGATCAGAACAATGTCATAATCCAATGTGTTTGCATTTAATTTATGAGTTTAGAAGAGATTAGAACCTGTAAACCAAGTACAAACATGCTTTGGACAGAATTGCAAGTTGTAGCAATGTGCAAAATGCCATGGACAAAAGTGATAATTTCCCATTTTCAAACTTTCGATTCTCCCTAACCATGAATGATCTTGGAGAGTTCTTTGAAATTTTGGAAAGCTTGTAACATTCTATACAATCCATATTTGAAATGAATTTTTAGATTCCAATTGGAACTATGTGAAAAATTTCCATGAAGATAGGTCAAAATCTTGCCTAAACTAGGGCAAAATTTCACTAAGTTAGAAAGTTTTTGGACCTCTATTCACAAAATCATAACTTGAGATCCAAGCATCTTTTGGGAAAACTTTGTGAATAAAAGTTGTAGATTTTGTGGAGGACTACAACTTTCATGTTGGAAGTTTTATTTGAATCCAATTGCATCATGGTGAAAAAAGTTGGGAAAAATATTGGGAAAAAATAAGAAATTTTCATAACTTAGAAAATTTCTAAGTTATGAAAATTTTCCATTTTAAACCCTAATTTTTAAAATTAGGTTTCTTGGTGAACAAGTTTCATGTTTTGACACATCTTGATGAAAAATGACCCTTGGCACTTGATTTTGAACAAAAAGTCAAAGTTTGACTTTTCAGTGTACAGTTGATTTTTGATCAGTTGACTGGAAAATTCATCTGTCAATCCAATGCATTTGAGATCTTTTAAACCTTGTGATTAGGTCAAGATGATTCCATTAAGTCCTTGAAACCATTCTTGAACCCAATTTGCCATTGGCTAGGTGAAAAATCAGAAATTGCCCTTCTACAGTCAAAACCCTAAAAATGACCATTTTGCCCTTTTGATGATCTGATCAAATTTCTTGAGGAGTTGTGGTCCAAACTTGATCAAATGGTTCATATGAGTCTATAATGTTGATGTGGATCAAAAATTATGAGGTTTGACTGTAAATTGGCCACAGTTGACTTTTTCCCCAATACAGCTGATTTTTAGGTCAACTGTCCAATTGACTGGGCAAAAATTTGATTCAAAGCTTGAAACTTGGTATGAGCAATCTTAGGAGTCCAACATGAAGTATGAAAGTCACATTGAGCATTGGAAGTCCAAAAATCCTTGTGCAAACTCAAACCCTAATTTCAGGTCAACGGTGCAAGGAGATGTCTTGAGCAGAGCAAACCCTAATCTGGTCCTGAGTCCAAAGAGTCTTGTGAGGAAAATCTTGGGGTACAACAGCTTCCCCTGTTCAATATTCTTGAACCTGAAGAGTTATATTGGCGAGTTTGTCGTTCGTGACTCGAAGGTAAAAGATGATTGGACACTAGAGTGCCCGTAAATTTGCACTCGTCAAAATGTAGTTGAGGGAATGGGCTTAAAGATGCCATTTGGAGAGGTGACAGAGTCTTGTCGGAGATGGGCTTAAAGATGCCATCCAAAATTGTTTGTTGAAAATCAGGAGAATGAACATCAGAATGGTATCCGTATCTGGAACGTATCTTAGTTGTATCTGGAGATTGAGTCTGTATGAGCAAGGGAATAGCGTCCGTGTCTAGAGCGTATCCGAGCTGTAACTGTATTTGAATTTGAATAAATAACAGAATGACTGTTGTGTCTGGAGTGTATATGTATTGTATCTGAATCTGAAATCTGAATAAGCGACAAAAAGGCATCCGTGTTTGGAGTGTCTCTGGGCTAAGGGAAATTAGAATGAGTGACAAAATGGCAACCGTATCTAGAGCGTATCTGGATTGTATCTAAAGTTGAGATATGTATGAGTAGCAGAATGACTTCTGTGTCTGGAGTATATCTGTACTGTAACTGGGATCTGAATAAGTAACAGAATGACTTCCGTGTCTGGAGTGTATCTGAACTTGAAATTGATAGTTGAATCTGAATGAGAAATAGAATGGCTTCCGTGTCTGGAGCGTATCTAATCTGTATCTGATGGTTGACGTTTGAATGAGTGACAGAATGGCATCCGTGTCTGGAGTGTATCCGTACTGTATCTTAACTTTGAATTCTGAGTGAGTAATAGAATGACCTCCGTGTCTGGGGTGTATCCATACTGTATCTGAATAAGAGATCGGAATGAGTAACAGAATGACTTCCGCGTCTGGAGTGTATCTTTACTGTATCATGAAATATTTGAATATTTGTTAAAGATAGCTTTTAATTTTATCCTGAAAAGGGTAAAATGTTAGCTGAAACACAAAGTTATGTTGCATGAAATGTAGGATGCAATAAAATGTGTTTTTATCAATGTTTATGATATATGAATGTAATGTGTGCGCATGTAAGCTGATTAGCTGTCTTGCTGAGGAAAATAAATCCTTGATAGCTGGAGATAATGAAATCTTTGACTGCTGCTTGGGAAAATAAATCCTTGACTGCTGCTGGATATTCAAAATCTTTGATTGTTGAGGATGAGAAATCCTTGGACCACTGTTGGGGATAGAAAATCCTTGGCAACTCGCAGGGATTATCAAAATTTTGATAACTTCTACGGGGATGTGAGAATCCTCCACGACTTTTCTGGGGATATAGGGATCCTTCAAGTCTTTGGAGTTGGAAGATGATAAAAATTCTGCTTTGGAGAATAATGCCATGTACTATCTGAGAAATCTGCTTGGAGAATCCAGAGAACTTTGAAGACTATGGCTGGGGATTACACAATTGGGAATCCTTACTCGGCTGGGAAATAAGGAAACTTCGGTGATATCTACCGGGGATCGAATAAAGGAAAACCTTGATCTACTGGCGAATAAGGAAGACTCTGATGGCTTCTGCAAGGAATTTAAGAATGAGAATCTTCAATCTGTTAAGGAATTTGAATCCTTGGGGACTTCATGCTGAGGAGTCAAGAATGAGAATCTTCGATCTGCAGGGGATTAAAAATTCTAACAAGTTCATGCTGGGGAGTGATGAAGACTCTGGCAACTTCACTGAGGAATCAAAAATGAGAATCTTCATTCTGTTGGGGAGTAAAAACTTTGTGGGGAATAGCTATACTGCTGGGGAGTAGCTATCCTGTTGGAGAGTAAGTTCAGGACTCCGGGGAAAAAGCTTATTCCTGTTTGGAAGAAGTTCAGGAGTTTGGGTTGTATGCCATTCTACTGGGGAATTATCCTAGTTTGGGAATAAGACAAAAGTTAACTGTTATCTGGTTGATTCTCAGACTTTAAGACAACTTGTTGAGGAAATTGGGGAAAACTAAATGGTTCCCGCTGTGGATGGGTAGTTGGAAATTTGACTCCATTGGGGAAGAAGGTTTCATCTCCGTTGAGGGTCTGTAGTTCAAAGTTTTTGCTCCGCTGTGGATTGGGAGTTTGAAAACTTAACTCTGATGGTGGATTAAAGGTTTGAAAACATAACTCTGTCGGGGATTGGGAGTTTGAAGTTTTGACTCTGGCTGGGATTTTGAAATTTAATTTCGTCGGGGATATGTATTTCAAGGTTTTAGCTCCGCTGAGGATCTTGGTGATGTACTGCAGGGGATTGTCCTTGGAATAGCCTGAAGACGTTTTCCTATACTTTCAACCTGTCAGTAATTGTTCTTTCCCATTTTGTTTATTTGTAAACAATGATTATATTCAAATGCATATGCTCATTAATAAATCATTGGACATTTTCAAATAAAAACACAAGTGTAAAAAGAAGAAAAGGCAAATAGTTTTCTGCACTTTGAAGTATCTTTGTATTAACTTTGTGTAAGTATTTTGTACAAAGGAGAAAGACATCATAGTAAGAGAATGTTGTCATAAAAATGAGAAAAATTTATACAAAGAAAGATGGCTATGTGTAAAAATTCCATGGGGTTCCCATTCTGCTATAGCCTTCGTAACTCTTAATATCTTGTCCATTCATTGCTTCGTTCGGAGATGATTGAATTGATCAAAAGCCTAGACCTTGTTTGTGAAGAGATTGTCCTTAAAGTGATCCGACGAGACATAGTCATATGCTTTAATTCCCTAACTATTTCCTGGACCGCTGTGATACGGTGGGAGAACTGGCTTGAGGTTTTGCGTTTGTGTTCGCAAATGTTTCGATTTAGCAAGAGTCACCACCGACTTTTTATTTTATCCAAAGGAAAGGTCAAAAAGCACAGGAAAGACCTTTGAGATGTTTTCTTGGGTTCGGGGGGTAGATTATGAAAAGGGAAGGTGCAAGCACCCTTTTCATCCATGGTTATCCATGGGCTCTTAGTTACTTGTTTAGATCACTTGCTTTCGCTTTTCAATTGTTTGAAATGGTGCTTTGTATGTGGTTTTGAAAATGTTTTGAAAAGAGGCCATCGTTGTGGCAACCTTTGTAATGATTCTTGTTTGAATGTATACAAAGGTGTATTATCTTTTGAAAAGAAGTTTCAATGTTTGAAAGTTTGTTTTGGGAAATGTTTTGAAATTGTATTGTGATGTGTTTTTAAAAATAGCAAGGATGTTTTGTAAGCTTTGTTCAAGTAACTAAGAGCATCTACCCTATCTACTCAAAGATCTTTCCTACACATTTTTAACCCTTTTACATTGTTGTTTTACCATTGCATTTGGTAAACAACCTTGTGTTTAGATGTTAAACAAGACAGGCGTGGGTCATCGTATTGACCATGATAGCAATTGTGCTAAGTATCTTTAGCAAGTTTTTATTTGAGGGACTAGATCATTTTGTTTAGGCAACCAAGATAGCATCATCGAGGGACTATGATCTTTTGTTTTGTTTTTGTTTTGCCAAGATACTCAACATGCATACCATGGCCATTTTAAAGGCAATAAGTGGGTGAAACCCTAGGGGTGCATGTGTGCATTGTGTTGTCATTTTCATGCATTTTTATGTCTTGTATTAGGTCTAACTATTTGTTTTGATTTTTGATATTGCATACAAACTCTAATCTATATCATGGCATATTGGAAAGCATAAAGTGCGTAAAAATAAATCTAAGCTATTACAACTTTGATATGGGGAGGGGATATAATTTTGAATGGGAGTATTTGCAAGAAAATAAAACCCTAAGATTAACTATTACATCCAAATTGAATTAATTGTGCAAATAAATAAATAGGAAAATATTTAAATGGACAATTAAATAAATATGCAATATGCAAAAAATGTTTTTGTTTATTTTTATGTATGTAAAAATAAAATATTTAATGTATTAAAAAAATAAGAAAATAAAAGGCTATTTTTGTTAAAAGGGTAAACCCTAATTTGCTTTAAAAAAAACATATATATCAATAATTATTTATTTATGTACAATAAAATAAAAATATGTACAAATGTCAAAAAATAAAAATATGTTAGAAAAAAAATATTATTTAAGTATGTAAATAATAAAAATAAAAATAAAATATTTTTATGTATTATTTTCAAGTTTTTATTATAGAAAATAAAAGTAAGTTATTTAATAATTATTTCTATGTCCAAAAAATAATAAAAATAATAAAATAAAATGTGAAAATTTTTGAAAATATTTTTGGTAATTTTTTAAGTTTAGAAAAAATAAAATAAAGTCAGAAATGAAAAAGAAATAGAAAAATATAAAAATATAAAACAATGGGCCAAGGGGGTGTGATAAGTAGGTCAGGGGGTGTCAAAAGTAAGGAATAGCCTGGCCCAGCCCAGCTACTTCATCTTCAACCTTCGTTCAAACAAAAAACGCGCGTTCTGAGTTCAACTTCGTATCTCCTGTTTCAGTGCTTAAAAACAAAAACTTGTAACATGAAAGTTGTAGAGCATAATCACACGATTCCAACCATATAAAAAACTTAATCTAACTCTCAAAGACCAGAGAGAATTTCTCTGGACCTAATTTCTAACCTAACTTTTTCAGAAAGTTCATCAATCAAATTCTCTCAGCACACTTAACTTAAATGAAATCTATGCATATGTACAGCTTAAGGGCAAAGAGTACTACATTTTTTATTCACAAACCTAAGCCTAATGATTCCTAAATAGAGAGATAGGATGTTGGAAAATACTTGCTTTAGTTGAACTTGAGTATGGAAATGTGGAGGTTTTCAATGAGGCCTGAGATGTTTGTGAGCTTGCCTGAACTTCCTCTGACCTTCCCCAATGCTTTATTTGCTTTGAGTTTTCTTGAATAAGCCTGTAGAAGTCAACATGCACAAGCTGAAATCAGAAATGGTGAAGCTTGTAAATGGAGTTACATTCAATGGCCAATGGTTGAGATAGCTTAGGTGGGTTATATGGAATGTATTGGAACTGGTTTGGGACAAAACGCACGAGTGGTTTGTGATTTTGAAATCAAAATGCAGAAGCTGCCCTGTTTTACAAGAAGATGGTATTTTTGTGTTTTGGAAGGCTTGAGGGTTGGATAGCTCGTGCTTCTGGCTCAAGTCAATATGCAAAAGTTTTTTCCAATGCTTACAAACTGTGTTCTTATCATATTTCAAAGATATGGATCTTTTGCAAGTTTACTTGGTTTTGAAGTAAAAGTGTAAAGTGATACAAGACAGGCATGTACAGGCTATCTTCAAGCATGCACAAGATTGTTGTACCTTTGCCTAAGTTTATGGAACTTGTTTGCTGCAAAGAGAGGAGTCCAAGGCTCAAGGGAAGCAAGTTGACATAAAGTTGCCTTTATCAAAATAGCATAGTTCACTTTTTGCCAAAAATGGATTAAACTCTTGTGTAAACTTCCATTGATTAGAATAATGCCTTAGACCATTGAGTTTGCATTCAATTTTTGAGTGTGGAAGGGTTTAGAGACATGTGATCAAGTACAAAGCAATTTTGGACAGATTTTGCAACTTGTGTCAACATGAAAATGCCATGGATCAAAGTGAGTTTTTGCCAAATTCAAATCTTCGATTCTCCCTAACCATAAATGATTTTGGAGAGTTCTTGTACATTTTGGAAAGCTTGTAACATTCTCTATAATCCATCTTTGAAATGAATTTTTAGATTCCAAGTGGAACTAGGTGAAAAATTTCCATGAAGATAGGTCAAAATCATGCCTAAAACTAGGGCAAAATTTCACTAAGTTAAAAGTTTCATGGACCCTTGTTCCAAAAATCATAACTTGAGATCCAAGCTTCTTTTGGGAAAACTTATTCAATCAAAGTTGTAGATTTTATGGAGGACTACAACTTTCATGTTGGAAGTTTTGTTTGAATCCAATTGCATCATGGTGAAAATGTTGGGCAAAGTTGGGAAAAAATAAGAAAATTTCATAACTTAGAAAAATTCTAAGTTATGAAAATTTTCAATCTTAAACCCTAATTTGCAAAATTAGGTTTCTTGATGAACAAGTTTCATGTTTTGACACATATTGATGAAAAATGACCCTTGGCACTTGATTTTGACCAAAAAGTCAAAGTTTGACTTTTCAGTGTACAGTCAAATTTTGATCAGTTGACTGAAAAAATTCATCTGTCAATCCAATGTATTTGAGATCTTTTGAACCTTGTGAATAGGTCAAGATGATGCCATTGAGTCCTTGAATCCATACTTGAACCCAATTTTCCATTGGCTAGGTGAAAAATTAGAAATTGCCCTTATACAGTCAAAACCCTAAAAATGACCATTTTGCCCTTTTGATGATCTGATCAAATTTCTTAAGGAATTGTGGTCCAAACTTGATCAAATGGTTCATATGAGTCTATAATGTTGATGTGGATAAAAAATTATGAGGTTTGACTGTAAATTGGCCACAGTTGACTTTTTCCCCAATATAGTTGATTTCTAGGTCAACTGTCCAATTGACTGGGCAAAAATTTGATTCAAGGCTTGAAACTTGGTAGAGGAAATCTTATAAATCCAACATGAAGTATGAAAGTCACTTTGAGCATTGGAAGTTCAAAAATCCTTGTGCAAACTCAAACTCTAATTTCAGGTCAACAGTGCAAGGAGATGTCTTGAGCAGAGCAAACCCTAATTTTGTCTGGAGTCCAAAGAGCCTTGTGAGGGGAAATCTTGATAAAATGAGAGGGCAAATTTTGGGGTATAACAGCTGCCCATGTTCAATCTTCTTGAACCTGAAGAGTTAGATTGGCGAGTTTGCCTTTCGTGACTTGAAGGTAAAAGAGGATTGGACACTAAAGTGCCCGTAAATTTGCACTCATCAAAACGTGGTTGTAGGAATGGGCTTGAAGATTCCATTTGGAGATGATAGAATCTTGCTGGAGATGGTCTTAGAGATTCCATCCAAAATGTTTGTTGAATATCAGGAGAATGAACATCAGAATGGTATTCGTATCTGGAACGTATCTGAGTTATATCTGGAGATTGGATTTGTATGAGCAAAGGAATGGCGTCCATGTCTGGAGCGTATCCGAGCTGTAACTCTATTCGATTCCTGAATGAATATAGAATGACTATCGTGTTTGGAGTGTATCTGTATTGTATCTGAATTCTGAATGGGTGACAGAATAGCATCCGTGTATGGAGCATCTCTGGGCTGGGGATAAATTCTGGATGAGTGACAGAATGGCAATCGAGTCTGGTGCGTATCTGGACTGTATCTGAAGTTAAGATCTGTATGAGTAGCAGAATGACTTCCGTGTCTGGAGTGTATCCGTACTGTAACTGGGATCTAGACAAGTGACAGAATGACTTCCGTGTCTGGAGCGTATCTGAACCTGAAGTTGATAGCCGAATTTGAATGAGAAATAGAATGGCTTCCACGTCTGGAGCGTATCTAGTCTGTATCTGATTTCTGAAGTCTGAATGAGTAGTAGAATGACCTCCGTGTCTGGGGTGTATCCATATTGTATCTTGACTTGAAATTCTAAATGAGTAATAGAATGACCTCCTCGTCTGGGGTGTATCCATACTGTATCTGAATAAGAGATCTGAATTAGTAGCAGAATGACTTTCGTGTCTTGGGGTGTATTTGTACTATATCTGAAATCTTTGAATAGTTGTTAAAGATAGTTTTTAATCTTATCCTGAAAAGGGTAAAATGTTAGCTGAAACACAAAGTTATGTTGCATGACATGTACGATGCGATAAAATGTGTTCTATTAATGTTTATGGCACATGAATGTAATGTATGCACGTGTAAGCGGATTAGCTGTCTTGCTGAGGAAAATAAATCCTTGATAGCTGGAGATGGCAAAATCCTTGACTGCTGCCGGGGAGAATAAATCCTGGACCGACGTCGGGAATTCCACAACTTTTGATTGCTGAAAATGAGAAATCCTTGGACCACTGTTGGGGATAAAAAATCTTTGGCAACTTGTGGGGATTAACAAGAACTTTGAATACTTCTGTGGGAATGTAAGAATCCTTCACGACTTCCTGGGAATATAGGGATCCTTCAAGTCCTTTGAAGTTGGAACATGATAGACATTCCGTTGTAAGAATAATACCGAGTGCTGCTCGAGAAACCTGCTTGTGGAGTCCCGAGAAACTTGATGACTATGGCTGGGGATTAAGAATCTTCAATCCGTTGGGAAATAACTATGTGGGGAGAAAGTTTATTCTGTTGGAGAATTTTCAAGAGCTTGGATTGTATGCCAATTTATTGAGGAATTATCCGAAGCTGTCGTCTGGTTAGCTGTCAGGTTCTAAGATAACTTGCAGGAGAATTTTCTGGTTTTAAGACAACTCTCCGGGGAATTAGAGGAAACTGGATGGGCTTCTACTGGGATTTGAAGTTTTGGACTTCGTTGGGGAAGAAAGTTTCATCTTTGTTGAGGGTCTGTAGTTCAAAGTTTTTGGCTCCGCTTGGGAGTTTGGAAACTTAGTTCTGGTGGGGGTTCTGAAATTTAACTCCGCGGGGAACATGTATTTCAAGGTTTTGGCTCCACTGGGGAACTCGATGATGTACTGCAGGGGATTTCACTTGGAATAGCCTAAAGACGTTTTCCTATACTTCCCACCTATCAGTAATTATTCTTTCCCATTTTCGTTTATTTGTAAACAGCGATTATATTCAAATGCATATGCTTATTTAATAAACCATTGGACGTCTTCAAATAAAACACAAGTGTAAAGAAAAATAAAAGGCAAATAATTTTCTGCACTTTGAAGTATCTTTGTATTAACTTTGTGTAAGTATTTGGTACAAAGGAGACATACATCCTAGTAAGAGAATATTGTCATAAAAAATTGAGAAAAATTTATACAAAGAAAGATGGCTATGTGTAAAAATTTCATGGGGTTTCCATTCTGCTATAGCCTTCCTAACTCTGGATATCTTGTCCATTCGTTGCTTCGTCCGGCGATGAATGAATTGATCAGAAACCTGGAGCTTGTCTGTGAAGAGATTGTCCTTAAAGTGATCCGACGAGACATAGTCATACGCTTTAATTCCCTAACTTTTGCCTGGACCGCCCTTTCGGGTTTTCAGTCCACCAGGAAACCCTTTTTTTCCCAAGTCGCACTTTCGGGTTTTCAACTTGCCGGGTGTACAGATTTTTTTATTTATCCCTAATTTTTGCCTGAACCGCCCTTTCGGGTTTTCGATTCACCGGGATGCCCATTTTTGCCCAAGTCGCCCTTTCGAGTTTTCAACTTGTCGGGTCGTTTATGCGTAGTATCTTTTGACTATGTCTACATTCGCAGGGTGCGGCAGGTCGTCGCCGTCCATGGTGGTTAGAATCATTGCCCCATCATAAAATATGTTTTTAATCATAAATAGTCCTTCGTAAGTAGGAGTCCACTTGCCCCCGAGATCACTTTGCGGCAAGATGATCCGCTTGATTACAAGGTCCCCGACTTGATATACTTGGCGCCTGACTTTCTTGTTGAATGCCTTGATCATTCGTTTTTGATACGCCTGACCATGGAAAACAGCAGTAAGTCGCTTCTCGTCAATCAAGTTAAGTTGATCAAACCGGGTCTGAATCCAATTGTCTTTACTCAAACCAGCATCCTTCATGATTCTCAAGGAGGGAATCTGAACCTTGATAGGTAAAACAGCTTCCATGCCGTATACCAAAGAATAGGGTGTTGCCCCAATTGATGTTCGTGCTGTGGTACGGTACCCGTGCAGAGCAAACAGTAACATCTCATGCCAGTCCTTGTAGGTGACTGTCATCTTTTGAATTATTTTCTTGATATTTTTGTTCGCGGCTTCGATATCACCGTTCATCTTTGGCCGATAGAGAGATGAATTATGATGTTGAATCTTGAACTGCTCGCACAGAGCAGTGATTATAGTATTGTTCAAATTTGTACCGTTGTCAGTGATAATCCTGTCGGGGATACCATACCAGCAAATGAGGTTCTGCTTAGTGGGCAACCACATTCTCTGTAACGGATGCAAAGGACGCTGCTTCGACCCACTTGGTAAAGTAATCAATGGCCACCAGGATGAAACGATGTCCATTGGATGTTGTAGGCTTGATCTCTCCAATCATGTTGATTCCCCACATCGTGAATGGCCAAGGAGCTGTTAAGACATTGAGAGGAACTAGAAGTATATGTACCTTGTCAGCATAGATTTGGCATTTGTGACAAGTACGGGAATGTTGATGACAATCAGCTTCCATGGTAGACCAGTAATAGCCTTCCCTTAGAATCTTCTTAGCCATCGTATGACCGCTTGAGTGGGTGCCAAAGGTGCCATTATGTAGTTCAACCATGATCTGCTCAGCTTCAACCTTGTCCACACAACAGAGCAGGACACAATCATGATTGTGCTTGTATAGGATACCATTGCTCAGAAATAACTTGGCAGAGAATTTCCTCAAGAACTTTTTGTCGTTGACTGAAGCTCCTTCAGGATATTCTTGTGCTTCGAGATACCTTTTGACGTCATGAAACCACGGTCGGTCCACTACCTCTTCGATATTAATCTCATGACAATGTGCAGATTCGTCCATTCTTTCAATGGTGATTTGAGGTGTCTCATTATCCCAGTTAAGTTTAAACATGGATGACATTGTAGCTAGCGCATCTGCTAAATGATTCTCTTCTCGTGGGAAGTGCTCGAAGGTGATCTGCTCGAAATGTGGTAACAATGTCAGGACATGTTCTTTGTAAGGTTTGGATGTTTAGTATCCCACTCTCCTTTAATTTGACTGATAACCAAAGCTGATTCCCTAAATACAATCAAAGATTTGATTCCCAAGTCGATGCAGCCTTGAGACCAAAGATACAAGCTTCATACTCGGCCATGTTGTTGGTGCAGCTGAAGCAGAATCTAGCGGTGAAAGGTGTATGACAACCTTCTGGAGAAATAAGTACCACACTGATACCGTTTCCAAGTGCGTTGGAGGCACCATCAAAGTACAGAGTCCATCGGGATCCTTGTTCAGGTCCGTCATACGGTCTATTCTCTTCAATGTCGCTCAAAGTCATGATAACCTCATCGGGGAAGTCGAACCTCATAGATTGGTAATCTTCGACAGCTTGATGAGCTAGATGGTCAGCTAGAACACTCCCCTTTATGGCTTTTTGGGTTGTGTACTGTATATCATATTCGGTGAGGATCATCTGCCATCTAGAGATTCTTCCGGATAGAGCAGGCTTCTCGAAGATGTACTTGATCGGATCCATCTTAGAGATTAGTAAAGTGGTATGTGTCAACATATACTGCCTTAGCGGCGAGAAGCCCATACCAAAGTGCAGCAAGTTTTCTCGAGCAGTGAGTAGCCAGTCTCACAGTCGGTAAACTTTTTGCTAAGGTAATAAATGGCATGCTCTTTTCGGCCAGACTCATCATGTTGGCCCAGTACGCACCCTATTGAATTCTCTAAAATAGTCAGATACATGATTAAAGGTCTTCCTTCGACGGGTGGCATCAAGATATGAGGTTCCAGCAATTACTCCTTGATTTTATCGAAAGCAACTTGACAGTCATCGTTCCATTTAACCACCTGATCTTTCTTCAACAGCTTGAAGATTGGTTCACAGGTAGATGTTAGGTGAGATATGAACCTTGCAATGTAGTTTAGGCGTCCCAAGAAACCTCTAACCTCCTTCTCAGTGCGAGGGGCAGGCATTTCTTGTATAGCTTTGACTTTGGAAGGATCAACCTCGATGCCTTTGTCACTGACGATGAATCCCAAAAGTTTATCAGACCTGACTCCAAAAGTGAACTTGTTAGGGTTCAGTCTGAGCTTGTACTCTTTCAATATGACAAAAAACTTTTGCAGATGGTCGAGGTGTTCTTCTTCTGTCTGTGAACGGGCTATCATGTCGTCTACGTAGACTTCTATCTCATGATGTATCATATCATGAAACAAAGCCACCATGGTGTGTTGATAGGTTGCCCCGGCATTCTTCAGTCCGAATGGAATCACTTTATAACAGAACGTACCCCACTGTGTAACAAAGGTAGTTTTCTCCATGTCCTCAGGGGCCATTTTGATCTGGTTGTACCCTGAAAATCCATCCATGAAAGAAAATACCTTATGATGAGTTGTATTGTCAACCAAGATGTCAATGTGCGGTAGTGGAAAGTCATCTTTAGGGCTAGCCCTGTTTAAGTCTCTGTAATCCACGCACATTCTGACTTTTCCGTCCTTCTTAGGCACAGGCACAATGTTATCAACCCATTGTGGATAGGAAGTAACAGCAAGAAAGTCGGCATTAAACTGCTTCATCACTTCAGCTTTGATCTTTTTAGACATATCGGGCCTCATCCGGCAGACTTTTTGTTTAATTGGTGGGCAGTCTTCTCTTGTAGGGAGACGGTGAACCACAATATCTGCATCCAGTCCTGGCATGTCTTCGTAGGACCAGGAGAAGATCTCAACATATTCATTTAGCAGCTGAACTAAACGCTCCTTGACATTTGGTTCTATGTTGGCACCTACTTTAACTTCTTTTCTGTCTTCCTCTGTTCCTAAGTTGATAGTCTCTAACAACTCCTCGTGAGGTAGAATAGCCTTTTCTTCCTGTTGCAGCAGTCTAGCCAACTCCCCAGGCACTCCACAGTCTTCATCACCTTTGTATTCGGCATGATTGACCAGATCTTTAGAGTCACTGAATGCCATAGCAGAATTGTTACCCATGGAATCCGGAGTGGATGGGTACCTTCATTTTGTGAGTGTGGGTGTGTGTAAGGGATAGCCACCTTTGAACAGATAAAATGTAAAAAGAAAGACAATGAACACAAAAGTTTATATATGAAAACGTCCATGATTCATTAAAATGGCATATGAAGATGAAAAATCAAGCCCTTACAAATGGACCTATATGCCTCGGGTAAGGCATAAGGCAAAAAGTGTACGAATTGTTTAAAAATTATTACAGACCAACAGAAAATGTTCGAAAGACAAATTACTGATTGATGAAATTAATGGGAACAAAGTCTTTTGACTCCCAGTTGTTCAGCCCTCCTTCAATAGTTGGAAAGATCCAGTCTTCAAAATTGCTCTCCTCTTCACCATCCTCCAAAGCATGAACTCCATGATGGGTGATCTTCATCGGTGGCCCTCCAGTCTGGGAGCGACGCACAGCCTTCTGACTAGCAGCAGTGAAACCCAAGCCAAACTTATCTGTCTTGTAAGGAAAATCTGGCAGTTGGCCCCATATTGTGCTTCCTCCTTCCTCAATTACAGCCTTCGCATCTTTAAGGGATGACATCCGGGACACAGGTTTGGTAATGATGGGTACAGGAGTCATTGTCTTGGCTACCGCAACTTCAGGAGAAACCTCTTCAAAGTGCTGAAAGGGGGTCTCGATGAATTCACCATCTAATTCAACATAGCGGAATGAATTCAAATGGCTTATCATATATTCTTCCTCGCCATGAACTGTCACAATTTTCCCCTGGACAGGGTATTTAAGCTTCTGATGCAGAGTAGATGTAACGGCTCCAGCATGATGAATCCAGGGCCTTCCCAACAAGCAAGAGTAGGAGGGACGGATGTCCATGACATAAAATGTGGAGTTGAAAATTTTCGTTCCCACTTTAATCGGGATGTCCACCTCCCCGTGGACCATCCGTTTAGAACCATCGAAGGCTCTGACAATGATGTTGCTGGGCTTCAAAATTAGACCTTAGCAATCTAGTGTATCCAATGATTTTTTAGGCAAGACATTTAAAGATGACCCAGTATCAACCAGAACGTGAGCAAGAGTAGTCCCTCTGCATTCCACCGAGACATGCAGCGCGTCATTATGCTTTCTCCCCTTAGATGTTAAATCGGCGTCGGAGAAGCCAAGACCATTGTCGGCTGTTAGGCTGGCTACACACTCCTGGAACTGGTCCGTGGAGGTTTCCTTAGGCACATGGGCCGTCTTCAAGAACTTGATCAAAGCTTTGGCATGAGCTTCGGAACAGAGCAACAAGGCCAGCATAGAGATTTTTGAAGGGGTTTTCCCCAGTTGTTCTACGACATCATAGTCGCTTTTCTTAATTATTTTTAAAATCTCCTCCATTTCCTTTTGAGTGGTCTCGGGGATGACCAAAGGTTGAGCCCTCGTCCTGACAGGCGCTTCTTGGATCCCCTTACCTTTATCAGCCGCAAAAGCAGAGGGTACAACTACGGGAGTAACAATTTCTTCAATCACTGGAGTTCGCACAGATATGTGGACTGGCACAGGAATAACCTTAGGAGCATTTGAGGGTCCGAAGATTGCCCTTGGAGGAGCAATATCCGGAGAGAAGATTCTTCCACTGCGGGTGATCTTACTCGTCCCCGCAATATTTCCTATGTCAAAAGTCTCTTCATCGGAACTTTCTTCAACTGATTCAATCTGCTTAACACCGTGGTAGAAGATCTCTCCTCCATAATTCCACGGTATTGTCTTGTTGGACTTGTATGGGATAGGCCCCGGCATAGTTATCTTTAGAGGTACAATCTTTGGATCGGGTGTGATATTAACAGGTCTTTTGGAGACCTTGGAAATATTGTCGGAAATGGTAATTATAGCAACAACGTTGATAGGAGTTGGAGTAACAGGAGTTTTCTCAAAGAGGATTTCTTGATTATCCATTAGGCGTTGGATGACTAACTTCAACAGCGGACAGTCGGATTGTAAGGACGAACAAATGTAACAATCTTTTTCACAGCCCAGGAAAATCTCGGCTTTCAACAGATTCATCTTGATCATTGGTAATGGAGTCATTAAGTCATCAACAGTAGCAACATAAAGATCTTCTACAACAGCATGGACATTATGACCATGTTTTGGCATTGGAGCGGATATCACATTAGGTTTTTCAGGGGCGTCAAACTCCACCTCTTTGGCATCTATTAAATCCTGGATCTTATTTTTGAGGGCCCAACAATTGTTGGTGTCGTGCCCCACGCTATCTGAATGATAGGCACACTTTACATTTGAATGGTAGTAGGGAGAAGAGGTATTCAGATTCTTTGGCGCCTCTTTCAAGCTTGTAAGGTTTAACTTCAACAGATGAGGGAGAACCTGAGAAGGTGTCATATTGATCCGGGTGAATTTCCATTCAGGCCTTTCCACCCTTGCTTGGTTGGTTCTGGGTTGACTGTTTCGAGGTTGATCCACTGCAGAATTCTGAATTATTACACCCCCCACCGCTGGCCGGCGCTCAATTCTTCTTTGACTTCTCTGGGAGTAATCAACTGAGACTTCTTTCTTGGCTGGAAAGGTCTTCTTGATAGCAGCGGAAGCAGATGCATCCTTTTGAATTTTACCGCTCTTGATGCCAACTTCAAATCTTTCACCAGTCAGAATTAACCCGGTGAACCCCACAGACGAACTCCCGATCAAGTGATTAAAGAATGGACCTGAAAGGGTCCCCAAAAACATATCCACAAGCTCTCCCTCAGACAATGGTGGCTGCACCCTTCCAGCCAAGTCCCTCCATTTCTGGGCATACTCCTTAAAGCGTTCATTAGAGACCATATCCATACTCTGTAATTGAGTACGAGTAGGTGCTAAGTCCGCATTATATTGATATTGTCTGTAGAAGGCAGCCGCCAAATCCTCCCAATTGTGCACATCAGATCTTTCAAGTTGGTAGAACCAATCCAATTGCGTACCCGATAAACTATCTTGAAAAAAGTGGACCCATAGATCCTTATCAGGAGAATGAGGTTGGATCTTTCTGACGTAAGACCGTAGGTGCATCTTTGGACAAGACAAACCATCGTATTTAGAAAATGTAGGCACCTTGAATTTAGGGGGAATCACAATCCCAGCAACCAACCCTAGCTCCTCGAAATCCAGCCCAGGCACTCTTTGTACCTCCATAGCTGCCAGACGCTCTTCCAGATTCTTGTACTTGTCATCTGCAGGAGGGTACTGCTGCTCAGAGTAATCTTCATCCTCTTCTTCTTCTTATTCTTCATCATACTCGGAGGGCACTGCAGCTTCCTTTCCTTTTCCACCCCTTCATCAGATGCCGAGGGGAAATCCAGGACCCTTCTAGCTTGGTTCTCAAATCTTCTTCCCAAAGTAGCTACACCAACTCTTTTCTTTTTCTTTTTCTCCTTTTCTTTTTCCTTTTCCTTTTCCAGCAGTGCTTTAAGATCCTCCTGACCCTTTGCCAAGGTCATGAGTAGTTGTTGGAACTGTGAATTCTGTGTTTGTAAGTCTTTGACCGTCTGCTCTATATCCATCTTGCTGAAATAAACAGCAGAGAGATAAGAAAACCTGGTGTGAAGGCCTGCTTATGCATATGATGAATGATATGTTATTCATGTAATGCATTCAAGGATTCAGAAATTCAAATTTGTTGCAAACAAAAAGGAACGCACGTTATATTAATAAGATAGAATTGTTAGTACATAAATGCCCCATGGGAAAAATAATACAAAATTCTAAGGTAAAAAGACGTTGCGCATCCTCTTCGGTGTGATGTAGGTGTTGAGAGTCTGCTCTTCATGGAGTCGACGAGTAAGTTCCAAAACCTTCTTCTCACTGGCGTAGAAGTTGGCTTCAAAAGTGTTTTGTTCTTCCTTGAGCTGTATCCAACTCTTTTCCAAATCTTCCAATGATGTTGGCATGTCAGGATGTAGGAGGGTGTATGGAACCTCTCCTTCCATAGCAGGCTCTTTGATCACCGGGAGAATGTAGGGGTAAGGCATCATAAGACTCTAGGCGTGGGTTCGTACCTACTTGAGGTAAGGCTCAAGGGGGATGGAATTCTTGTGTCCCAGTGTCTTACTGTCCACTTTGTTGGGCATCCTCCAAGCTCGAATAAAACTTTGTCGAAGTCCTTGAGCGTCGTTGTCGAAGTCAAAAACCAAGTATGGAATCAGCATGTCATGAGGGCCATCCCTTCGGGCATACCCAAATTGTCTCAGAGCCAAACAGGGGTTGTAGGTAATGCCTCCTCTAATGCCAAGTAATGGGACATTAGGGAATTCCCCACAATGATCAATGATGATGATATTTTCTCTGGACCGAGAACACCAATGAACATCAGAATGTGTAAGAGTCATCAACTGTTGTGACCACCTCAAGCCTTGCTCATTCTTCAAGACTGACTGGGGAAGGTGAGAAATAAACCACCTTGCAAGAAGAGGAGTACAACACATGAGAACACCTCTTTTCCTCATTGTTCGTGTGTGAAATGAGTGGAGGATATCCCCAAGCAATGTAAGCACAGGATTCTGAGATATGAAAATCTTGACAGCATTCACATCTATAAGTTGATCAGGGTTTGGGAACAAGACAAACCCATAGATGAGAAGTGCTACCATCTCCTCAAAAGCTTGCAGATCTAGAGAATTCCAGCAGTCTTGTGCCTTCTCAAACAGAAACTTTGCCAAGAAACCCTTGACACCACTTCTGGTTTCCCAATGACCTTTGATATCAGATGGTTGCAAGTGTAAGGCTTGAGCAACATCTTCAGGCTTTGGTTCTCTTTCCGTACCGTTGTAGGGTAGTTGATGGAGAATAGGAATCCTCAAGAGTTGAGAAAATTCTTCCAAAGTAGGCACTAGTTGGTAATCAGGAAATGTGAAGCAGTGGTGTAGGGGGTCAAAGAACTGGAAGAGAACTTTCACCATGTCTTCTTCAATGTTGGAGTTGACCAAACTGAGAAGTCTTCCATGTCTTTCAGTGAAGGGAGAATTCTCTGGAATCTTGGAAGTAATCTCCTTGAGTTGAGAAGGGATTCTCACAAGATTGACCTGGATTGTTTTCCTGCGGAGTGATTCCATAACCTACAAAACAGGAACAAAGATGAAGATCCAAACCCTTGAAATGGTTAGTGGATGCAAATGATGCTTTATGATGTTCATGATGTATGCACAAGTATATGTACGAACAAATCACACAAGTTCCTAGTTTCAGGCTTGCATGGGGTTTCATAGGTAAGTACCCTCTTGAAGTTAGTTGGCTCAACCTGTCCTATAGTAATCGGGTTCTAAGGAGCTCAATATCACTGGATTATTTTCTATGTTCATTGTTTCAGTTTAGCCACTTAACTGGCGACTGAAATATTCCAAGAAAATAACCCTCAATGAGTGTAGTATCGAGTATCTACCAACTTCGAACTGCACCAAAGTTGGTCATCTCACTACCCCTAATAAGGCCAAGATGGTCAAGTAAAGGTTCTAAAAGTCCATTAGTGCTTCATGACATCACTCAGCGGCCCCGTATTCTCTTTGATTGACTCAAAGGCTACTGGTACCCACAAATATGTCGCACTAATATAGCTATTGCTTCAACCATGTCGGTATACCCCGCACAGTTTCCACAACGTATTGTTATTCACCTATGAATGTTTCCCAAATCCGGGTAGAGGATTTGTAAACCAAACAATAGAACCAAATGTAAAGCAATCAAAGCAAACAAGGTAAGCATGTAAAGGAGACCTAAACCCTAAGGTAACCCCACTTTTATTATTTTCCCCAGCAGAGTCGCCAGTTCTGTGATACAGTGGGAGAACTGACTTGAGGTTTTGCGTTTGTGTTCGCAAATGTTTTGGTTTAGCAAGAGTCGCCACCGAATTTTTATTTTATCCAAAGGAAAAGTCAAAAAGCACAGGAAAGACCTTTGAGATGTTTTCTTGGGTTTGGGGGGTAGATTATGAAAAGGGAAGGTGCAAGCACCCTTTTCATCCATGGTTATCCATGGGCTCTTAGTTACTTGTTTAGATCACTTGCTTTTGCTTTTCAATTGTTTGAAATGGTGCTTTGTATGTGGTTTTGAAAATGTTTTGGAAAGAGGCCATCGTTGTGGCAACCTTTGTAATGATTCTTGTTTGAATGTATACAAAGGTGTATTATCTTTTGAAAAGAAGTTTCAATGTTTGAAAGTTTGTTTTGGGAAATGTTTTGAAATTGTGTTGTGATGTGTTTTTGAAAATAGCAAGGATGTTTTGCAAGCTTTGTTCAAGTAACTAAGAGCATCTACCCTATCTACTCAAAGATCTTTCCTAAACATTTTTAACCTTTTTACATTGTTGTTTTACCATTGCATTTGATAAACAACCTTGTATTTGGATGTTAAACGGGATAGGCACGGGTCATCGTATTGACCATGATAGCAATTGTGCTAAGTATCTTTAGCAAGTTTTTGTTTGAGGGACTAGATCATTTTGTTTAGGCAACCAAGATAGCGTCATCGAGGGACTATGATCTTTTGTTTTGTTTTTGTTTTGCCAAGATACTCAACATGTATACCATGGCCATTTTAAAGGAAACAAGTGGGTGAAACCCTAGGGGTGCATGTGTGCATTGTGTTTTCATTTTCATGCATTTTTATGTCTTATATTAGGTCTAACTATTTGTTTTGATTTTTGATATTGCATACAAACCCTAATCTCTATCATGGCATATTTGAAAGCATAAAGTGCGTAGAAATAAATCTAAGCTATTACAACTTTGATATGGGGAGGGGGATATAATTTTGAATGGGGAGTATTTGCAAGAAAATAAAACCCTAAGATTAACTATTACATCCAAATTGAATTAATTATGCAAATAAATAAATAGGCAAATATTTAAATGGACAATTAAATAAATATACAATATGCAAAAAATGTTTTTGTTTATTTTTATGTACGTAAAAATAAAATATTTAATGTATTAAAAAAAATAAGAAAATAAAAGGCTATTTTTGTTAAAAGGGTAAACCCTAATTTGCTTTTAAAAAAACATATATATCAATAATTATTTGTTTATGTACAATAAAATAAAAATATGTACAAATGTCAAAAAATAAAAATATGTTAGAAAAAAAATTATTTAAGTATGTAAATAATAAAAATAAAAATATAATATTTTTATGTATTATTTTCAAGTTTTTATTAAAGAAAATAAAATTAAGTTATTTAATAATTATTTCTATGTCCAAAAAATTAATAATAATAATAAAATAAATGTGAAAATTTATGAAAATATTTTTGGTAATTTTTTAAGTTTAGAAAAAATAAAATAAAGTCAGAAATGAAAAAGAAATAGAAAAATATAAAAATATAAAACAATGGGCCAAGGGGGTGTGAGAAGTAGGTCAGGGGGTGTCAAAAGCAAGGAATAGCCAGGCCCAGCCCAGCTACTTCATCTTCAACCTTCGTTCAAACAAAAAATGCGTGTTCTGAGTTTAACTTCGTATCTCCTGTTTCAGTGCTTAAAAACAAAAACTTGTAACATGAAAGTTGTAGAGCATAATCACATGATTCCAACCATATAAAAAACTTAATATAACTCTCAAAGACCAGAGAGAATTTCTCTGGCCCTAATTTCTAACTTAACTTTTTCAGAAGTTCATCAATCAAATTCTCTCAGCACACTTAACTTAAATGAAATATATGCATATGTACAGCTTAAGGGCAATGAGTACTACATTTTTTATTCACAAACCTAAGCCTAATGATTCCTAAATAGAGAGATAGAAAGTTTGAAAATACTTGCTTCAGTTGAACTCGAGTATGGCAATGTGGAGGTTTTCAATGAGGCCTGAGATGTTTGTGAGCTTTCCTGAACTTCCTCTGACCTTCCCCAATGCTTTGTTTGCTTTGAGCTTGCTTGAATAAGTCTGTAGAAGTCTGAAGCCACAAGCAGAAAACACATAGCCGCCACCAAACTTTATTTATCCTGAAGGAAGGGGAAATATCGATAAAACCACAAGGGGATGGATAAGATGGTCTTGCGACCAAGAGAAAGGGTAAGGGAGTCGGTTATGCGAGGGGAAGGTATTAGCACCCCTCACATCCGTTGTACTCAACGGGATCCGTTTTGTTTGTTTGTTTTAAAGGGGGTGTTTATCTACAACTATGCTTGCTAAAGGGAAATGGATGGTTTTTGATTATTGCGTTCGTGAGGGTTTCGCGACCCTTTGCCTACGTATCCAATGAAGGAATCAGAACACCGTAGTTCCTCCTAGAAAATGGTTGGTTTGTTTGTGTTTTTTAGTGGGCGACGTTAACGCACGCGTTCTAGCAATAGGCACGGCCGATATCACGGTAGAACGGAGATAACATGCCCTTTGGGGGAGTTTTGATTTTTTGAGTGTTTTGTGGGTTTTAAAATAAATTCAAGTAGTGATTAAAGAGTGTTTTTTGGATTTTTGATTGGTTTGTTTATTTGTTGATTTTTATCTTGCCTAATTACTAGCATTTGCATAGGGTAAATAAAATGCAGAAAGATAAACTCCTACGCTATTACAACCGTATCAAACAACATAAAAAATGGAAGAAAAAAAAGACAAAAGCAAGAAAAAAAAAGGTCTTTCGATTCTGGCAGAAGCAGCCTTCGATTGGCATTCTGTTGGCCTCCTTCGATTGGGGCTGGAAACAGCAGAGTTACGTCTTTCGATTGGGCCCTGGCAGAGGCGAAGTCCTGTCCTTCGATTGGGAAAAGGCAGCAGCAAGGTCCTGTACTTCGATTGGGCAAAGGCAGCAACAAGGTCCTGTACTTCGATTGGGGGCTGACACCAGCATGCGAGTGTCCTTCGTCTGAGTCTGGACTTAGTGCAAGCGTGCCATCTGCCTTTCTGCCTCCTTCGACTGGAGACTGAAAACAGTGGGGGAATGCCTTTCGACTGAGCCTGGAAGTCAGTGAAGGCAAGCTTTTCGTTTGGGCCCAGAAGTCAACATGGCGAAGCCTTCTGGTTCTCTTTCGTTTGACCTGAAGAAAGAAAGTAGAAGCCAAAAGCTTCGTCCTATTTCCTGTTTCCTGTTTCCTGTTTGAACTTTTTTGAACAGTAACATGGCATAAGGCCATGCTAATATTGTCTTACAATCAGTTAACACTAAATGCATATTTAAGTAAACAAACAGCAAAACGAAAGGGGGTTAGCTCTGAAAACAATATCAAGTAGGTGGAAACGAACAGAAACAACGTGTTATGTACATGTTATGCTAGAAATGAAGGGGTTCAAGGTTAAGAATGACTTACCTTGCTTGTGGCTGGGACGTGTGCTGGGCCTTCAAGTGGTTTCCTTGAACGCTTCTGGATTCGAAGGAGGAACCAGGGGTTATGTCTTTGATACTGTTCGAAGGAAAAGAACAAGGGTGAGGTTCTTCCTACTGGATTTGAAGGGGAACAAGGTATAGGGACGTTTCAGATTCAAAGGGGGTAAGTGTTTGGATTCTGGATGAGTGTTTGGTTCTGGATGTGTTTGAATTTGGATAAGTGTTTGAGAAAATTTTGGATTTTCTTTGAATTTCTCAAGTGTTGATGAACTTGAGAATTTTGTGGTTTGGGAAATTTTCTGCAGAGATTCGTCTGGCCCTTTAGTCCCTCCCTTCAAACATGCATTGGAGTCTTATTTATAGGCAGATTGGCTGAAGCATTTGGGGGGAAAACAAAATAATTTGAACAGTTTGGGAATGCTGTTTTGATCCTTTCTTCTGCTGCTTTTGTGTTTTTCCATTTTTAAGCAAGTTACAGGCGTCAGGTCTGGCTCTGCATAGCAGGTTTTTCGACTGTTGTAGCAGGTTGGTGCAGGTTTTTCTGTTTGTTTTGGCACCTTACAGCAGGCGTGGGAGCAGCAATAGCAAGTTTCTGGAGTGTTGTGGCAGGTTGTTCGAAGGAAGCCCTTTTCTCAGTCGAAGCTGGTGGTCGAAACAAGCTAATGCCCAGTTCGAAGCTTGTGGTCGAAACAAGCTAATGCCCGGTCGAAGCTGGCTTGCAGGCAGCTACTTGTCCAAATCGAAGTAGGCTTGTAGGCAGTAACCTTGTCCAAATCGAAGCAGGCTTGCAGGCAGCTACTTGTCCAAATCGAAGCAGGCTTGCAGGCAGCTACTTGTCCAAATCGAAGTAGGCTTGTATGAGGCAAAAAGTCCAGATTCGAAAGAGGTATGCAGGAGGAAAAATGTCCAGATTCGAAAGAGGCATACAGGCAGTAAACTTGGTGAATCGAAAAGGCTTGCAGGCAGGGAGCCATAGCTTGGTCGAAGTTTTCATGTAGGAGGTTGCTGCTTGGTGAATCAAAACAAACTTGCAGGAGGCCATTGTTATCTGAATTGAAGCAAAAACAAATGAAGGAAATAATTTCTCAATCGAAGCTTATGGATCAGAGCTTGCTCTAAGGAAGCCAAATGCTCAACCGAAGCCCCTGAATCCAACTTGCTCGAAGGAAGCCAGATGCTCAATCGAAGCCCCTGAATCCAACTTGCTCGAAGGAAGCTACATGCTCAATCGAAACTTCTGAATCCAACTTGCTCGAAGGAAGCCAGATGCTCAATCGAAACTTCTAAATCGAAACATACTTGCTCTTCTTCAATTTTGTCAAAAAAACAAATTTATCTGCTTTGCTCCTTCAATAGTTTCCTCTTAGATTTGATGCTTGAAAATCCAATATGATCCCATTGTACTTGTGCAGACTTAAACCCTGAGAAGAAAACCTCAAAACAAGATTAGACAAAAAGAGGGTGTAGCCCTAATACTTCAAACCAAAGTGCCTGATTCCCTGAGATGCGGGATATGCAAATAACTGAATGATGAAGTGATGCAAATGGAATGCAGAGTTCAAAGCCAGACAAGAATAAAAGAGATAGGGAAAATTTGGGGTACGACAACTGCCCCTATTTAATCATCTTAAACCTGAATGTGAGATTGGCGTCAGCCTTTCGGAAGTTCAAGGTGGAAGATGATTAAATACCAGGACCTGAAATTTTCCCTGGAGATATGGTGTGAGTGTCATTCACTGGTGTGAATGTCTGCTTGGGGAAAGACCAACCGGTCTTCTGGTGGACTGGTCATGATGGATAAAATATGGTTAAAAAAGGGTAGCTCGTACTGGGGTAGCGGTGCCAATACAAGTTTTTTTTTTAGTAGTAAAGCGACTGAAAAGATATGGTTGACGATGTCGTGATGACTGAAAGTAGAATTACTTGACAAAATGATAACTTAAATGCAGTGAGTAGAACATGATGACGACAGAGGATCTATCAAGCGGTATTCCACGACCCAAAAAGAAAGGTAATGACAACGGGTAAAGATAGACGTATGATCTATGACCCAAGAGAAAAGGTAAATTGAGGGTAAGACCTACGGGCGACCTACGACCCTAAAAAGATAACGTGAGGGTAAGACCTACGAGCGACCTACGACCCTGGTAAAGATAACGTGAGGGTAAGACCTACGAGCGACCTACGACCCTATGAAAGATAAAATGAGGGTAAGACCTACGAGCGACCTACGACCCTATGAAAGATAAAATGAGGGTAAGACCTACGAGCGACCTACGACCCTATGAAAGATAAAATGAGGGTAAGACCTACGAGCGACCTACGACCCTATGAAAGATAAAGTGAGGGTAAGACCTACGAGCGACCTACGACCCTATGAAAGATAAAATGAGGGTAAGACCTACGAGCGACCTACGACCCTATGAAAGATAAAATGAGGGTAAGACCTACGAGCGACCTACGACCCTATGAAAGATAAAATGAGGGTAAGACCTACGAGCGACCTACGACCCTATGAAAGATAAAATGAGGGTAAGACCTACGAGCGACCTACGACCCTATGAAAGATAAAATGAGGGTAAGACCTACGAGCGACCTACGACCCTATGAAAGATAAAATGAGGGTAAGACCTACGAGCGACCTACGACCCTATGAAACATAAAATGAGGGTAAGACCTACGAGCGACCTACGACCCTATGAAAGATAAAATGAGGGTAAGACCTACGAGCGACCTACGACCCTATGAAAGATAAAATGAGGGTAAGACCTACGAGCGACCTACGACCCTATGAAAGATAAAATGAGGGTAAGACCTGCGAGCGACCTACGACCCTATGAAAGATAAAATGAGGGTAAGACCTACGAGCGACCTACGACCCTATGAAAGATAAAGTGAGGGTAAGACCTACGAGCGACCTACGACCCTATGAAAGATAAAGTGAGGGTAAGACCTACGAGCGACCTACGACCCTATGAAAGATAAAATGAGGGTAAGACCTACGAGCGACCTACGACCCTATGAAAGATAAAATGAGGGTAAGACCTACGAGCGACCTACGACCCTATGAAAGATAAAATGAGGGTAAGACCTACGAGCGACCTACGACCCTATGAAAGATAAAATGAAGGTAAGACCTACGAGCGACCTAGGACCCTATGAAAGATAAAATAAGGGTAAGACCTATGAGCGACCTACGACCCTACGAAAGATAAAATGAGGGTAAGACCTACGAGCAACCTACGACCCTATGAAAGATAAAGTGAACATTGAGAGTTGGGGAGAAGTACGACGTACTGGCACCATGGTTTATTTCAGTTGGTAATGTAATAACAGATGTTAACTGGGAAATATGAGGATGAAATTCTTTGTGGGGATGTTTTGTTGATTTGGGATTGATCTGGCTCGTGCTTCATATGCATTTGAAGTGTGACATGATGATCCATGGATATGCTACGCGTTTGAGGATACAATGCAGTATGTCGTGATGATTATTGTATGCAAAATATCAAAAACTCATTGGGATCTATTGCTCGTCATCTTGAGATACTAATATGGACTGGTGCTTGAAATCTGAGGGAACTGAGTTAGCCTTGCCGAGTTCACTGGGGAATAAAATCTTGCTGAAGAGGAGTAGCTTGATCTGACTTCCTTCATGGATTGGACTCTTGTGAATAACTGAAGAATAGACATGGATCTCAACCAATGCCCCAAGTTTCTCAGTGTTGGAGGATCGGGCGCTCGGTCAATTGAAAGGTGGCGACGAGGATGAAATCTTGGTCAAGGTGACCGTTATGACTTGCTACCTGCCCAGAAGAGCGAACACTTGAACGCCACAAAATTCCCTTGGGATGCCTTCATATCCATGTAGTGTTTCACATCTTAGCTCGTGATTATTATTGACTTATCGTTTTCAATGCAATGTTTAACAAAGAATTTAAATCACAATTCGCATACGAAAAATAAAGTAAAAGAACATAACAAGGATTTTTAATGGAAGGGCAAATTTTATTAATGAGTTTGGCCCGTGAATGGGCATCCGTACATAGAAATAACTCCTAAATGAGGAAGTCGCGGAAAATAAATACAACGAGTAAAATGGCAATAAGAAAATCTCGAATTTCCGTTAAAACTGATATTGCTATAGTTCTCATATCCCGGGTCGTCCTAGTGTCGTGCTTCCAAAGGATAATAGTTAGATCGGACCATCCCGCACTAAGAGGGTGTACGTGAAGAATCTTCAGACTGCAGTCTCTCGCTTTCTATCCCTAATTTTTGCCTGGATCGCCCTTTCGGGTTTTCAATCCACCGGGACACCCATTTTGCCTAAGTCGCCCTTTCGGGTTTTCGACTTAGCGGGTTATTCTTTTTTCTTTTTTAGCCCTAACTTTTGCCTAAGCCGCCCTTTCGGGTTTTCGACTTAGCAGGTCCTTTCATACGTAGTATTTTTTGACTGAGTCTAAATTAACTGGAAGCGGAACGTCTTCCCCATCCATGTTTGTCAGGATTAGAGCACCTCCTGAGAAAGCTTTCTTCACGATGTACGGTCCCTCGTAGTTGGGAGTCCACTTTTCTCTTGGATCAGTGTGGATTGGGAGAATCTTTCTCAAGACCAGGTCACCTGAGTGGAACTCTCGAGGTCGAATCTTCTTGTTAAAAGCCCTCTTGAGACGTTGTTGGTATAATTGACCGTGACAAATGGCTGCCAGGCGCTTTTCTTCGATGAGATTGAGTTGGTCGAGTCTCGTTTGAATCCATTCTGCTTCATCAAGTTTAGTATCCATCAGGACCCTTAAGGAAGGAATCTCCACTTCAACTGGAAGTACCACATCCATACCATAGACTAGTGAAAACGAAGTTGCCCCAGTGGAAGTACGCACCGAAGTTCGATAGCCATGCAGGGCAAAAGGCAACATCTCATGCCAATCTTTGTATGTTCTCACCATTTTCTGGACGATTTTATTTATGTTCTTGTTAGCGGCTTCAACTGCCCCATTCATCTTTGGCCGATAGGGTGATGAATTATGGTGCTCGATCTTGAATTCTTCACACATTTCCTTCATCATCTTGTTGTTGAGATTTGACCCGTTATCAGTGATGATCTTGTTAGGAGTTCCATACCGGTATATGATCTCTCTTTTGATAAAACGAGTGACAACTTGCTTGGTCACATTTTTGTATGAAGCCGCTTCCACCCACTTGGTGAAGTAGTCAATAGCAACGAGGATAAACCGGTGTCCATTTGAAGCGCTCGGCTCAATGCGTCCAATCATGTCGATGCCCCACATTGAAAAGGGCCATGGTGAAGTCATCACATTCAAAGGAGTGGGAGGAACATGTATCCTGTCTGCGTAAACCTGACATTTATGGCACATTTTGGCATATACACAACAGTCACTCTCCATTGTCATCCAGAAATAACCTGCTCGTAGGATTTTCTTGGCCATGGAATGCCCACTGGCATGAGTCCCAAAAGAGCCCTCGTGTATTTCTCGTATAATGGATTTTGCTTCGTGTCTATCCACGCATCTGAGCAGAATCAAATCATAGTTCCTCTTGTACAGAACGTCTCCTGACAATAAAAACTTAGATGCCAACCTTCTGAGAGTCCGCTTATCACAAATCGTAGCACCTTCGGGGTACTCTTGCTTCTCAAGATATCTTTTGATGTCGAAATACCACGGCCTTTCGTCTGATACATCTTCAGTTGTAAGACAATGAGCAGGGAAAATATGTGATGGCTCCTGGTAACGACAGATCCTTATACTGGGTGCATGATTCGGGTAATTGACTTTGAACATTGCTGTTAAAGTGGCCAGAGCATCTGCCAGTTGATTCGCTTCTCTAGGAATATGCTCAAAAGTGACTTCATCAAAAGCGGGCGACAACTCAATAATGTAATCCCTGTATGGAACTAAATTAGGGTGCCGTGTATCCCAATCACCCCGTACTTGATGTATCACTAAGGCAGAGTCCCCATAAACTTCAAGAATCTTGATCTTCAAATCAATGGCGGCTTCAAGGCCCATCACACAAGCTTCGTACTCAGCGACATTATTCGTGCAATCAAAACATAATCTGGCAGTGAAGGGTATATGAGTGTTGCGTGGAGAGGTCAGAACTTCCCCAATACCGTGTGTGATCGGTGGAAATAGAACTGACTGTTTAAATCTGGTTTCGCGAAATATCGCGGAAGCAAGAGTCGCCACCGTCTTTTATTTTCTCCAACATGGACAGGACAAAAGCACAGCAAAATTCCTTTTCGAGATGTTTCTCGGTTCGGGAGGTAGATTTATAGAAAGGGAAGGTGTTAGCACCCTTCCTATCCATGGTTATCCATGGGCTCTTAGATACTTGCTCTTATGTTTTCAAAATGTTTGCTTTTCAAAATGTGAGTGGGTTTGAAAAAAAGTTTCTTTGAAAGATTTCTGAATAACTCTTGTATCTGTCCTCAAGAGTGTTTGAAAAATTTGCTTTGAAAGCTTTTGAAAGTGTCAGTGTGAAAAGATTTTGTTTTGTTTTTTAGAGAGCAAGTATCCATGAGTCATCCACCTACCCTAAGGAATTAAGCTGTGTAGAAGTCCTTAAGGTAGTGCCATCCCACCATTGAGAGGTAGGTAGCACCACCGTTGGAGGTGTTCGGGTCAATTCGATTGTAGGGACAGTGTGGTCACCGAAGCAATAGTAGGACACCTTAGAAGCTACCCTTATGTCCTTGATCCTTTTTTAATCTGAGGCAACCGTTTCGAGGCAACTGTTTCGAGGCAACTGTTTCGAGGCAACTGGATCATGGACATAAGGACCGCTAAAACGTCCTATACTTGACGACCACGTTTCGAAGGCAACGAGTGAGGCGTACCCTAGAAGTGGTGTGTGTATTTGTGTGTTATTTTCATGTTAACAGTTATATTTGATCATGGCATTGTGAGCTACGCTTGTTTTTAATTAGCATACATTCTTTCATACAAAGTTAGAATTTAGGAGTACGGAAAATTAAAAGACGGAAAGGTAAAAGCTACGCTATTACAAGGCGCGGGTCTATACATCGCCAAAATACAAAGACCCATTTTTGATAAAAATGCGGAAAGTAAAAAATGCGGTAAACCTAATTACTATTACATCCTTGAACAATTACATAATAATCGATAAGAAAATAAATGCGCGAAAAGAAATTAAAATTGAACGTCCGAGGGTTTTGACCCTCTGCTTGAAATTAAATGAAATTAGAGTCTATTTAATTATTTAATTAAAGAAAAGAAAGTGTTTTTTATGCTTTTTGGTGTTTAATGAAATAAAGAAAAAGAATTAAAAGGAAACCCTAAATCTAGATTATTTTAATTATTAATGAAAAATATTAAGGTTAACCTAACTTAAGCTAATTAATTAATTTACATATTTATGTACAAAATAATAGTAATAATAAATAATAAATAATGGTGAAAATAATTAATTAAGAAAAAGATTAAAAAAATGTCAAAACCTAATTCTATGTATTTTTTATTTATTAAGAAAAAGTGTCAAAATTAAAACCTAATTTAAACTAGATTAATTGTTAGTTATTTATTTACAAAAATATGTTAGTGGTGAAATTAATAATAATTCAATATATTTTACAATTTGATTTTCTGTTTTTATTATGGAAAAAAAATTATTTTAGTGAATTAATAATAATTAAAGCAATTAAAAGAATTAAAAAGAAAAGAAAATGAAATTAAATATACAAACAAGGGGGGGTGTCTGGTCCAAATGGAGGTGTTTGTGGGATTCTGGCCCATTAGAACAAAGGCCTTGCTGACTTTTCAGGGATCATGTGCACGTTGGTTGACCCAGGCGTATGATAGACCTCATTCTGTGGCCACTGGATTGATCTCATGTCCACTTGGCAGGCCTAAGCGTGAGTGTGTATGGTGAGCCATTGAGTGAGCACTGCATAGGAATATGTTAAAACAAAAATCATTAAGTATATGGGGGGACCTGGGAATCGAACCCAGGTCCCAATGCTTGCCATACACATCATCCACCAACTGAGCCACTTAGCGCGTTTGTAAACAATATAACAAAGAATTATAATATATGAAAAAGGTCAATTATGCTGAAAACATTAAAAAAACGCGCTAAAGTTTGAATCTTCCAATCATGCTTGGACACCTCAGCTTTCTTCTTCGTTTGTACCTATAACATGAATAAGATAGCGGGGGTTTTAAACCCCCACTAACCATAGCCACGAAAAATAGCGAATAGAAGAGGCGTTAATATAAATTGGGCGCGAGTATCTCAATGAATCAGGCTTCTTGCAACGAGTTCATCCATATTGGTCTTGAGGTCCAATTTTACAATATATGAAAACCCCCAATGTTGAAGCTCTGAAACCCTAAAACATGTTAATGGAAAATCACGATACAGGGCCTTATAATGCAATCAAATCATATCATTAGCTTCAGAAGGTTCCTGTGAATACAAGACAACCAACAATATGCATCAAATGCGCATGAATTATGATATGAATTTCTGGAAAATATGGCAAACCGTATGGCTTATGTTCTTCGATTCCTTGCGCGTTTGGACTGGTTCTTGATGCTAGTAGACTCCTGGCAATGTCAGTAATGTGTTGGAATAGACTTTAGGCCTTGAATTATCCTGCAACTATGAAATAAGTTTCAAGCTTTTTCTCTATTTTTTGCAAATTGGTTATGAGTTTTCAGCAGCTTTTTCGTGTATGCCTTAGTAGGGTTTCCTTGTGCATATGTATGTGAAGGATTCTAGGTCAAAAACAAGCCCATAAGTCCATGAATTAATGTTTGGAATATTTGATTGCTAATCATATCTTTTTTTCAATCTTTTTCCATGGAAACTTTGCCAATTATGGAAGATCTTGCCTTGTTGATTGAGAAACTAATTGCCAGCTTGCCCTAGTCACATTTGCTGCACAAAAAGATCTAAAAAAGCATATCTTTGAATTTTCTTATATTTAAAACCAATTAAATGAATTAATATAAATATAAATCCAATTAATTAATCAAAAATAAGAAAATAAATTATTTTGAGCTCAATGGGTCGTGCATAGGCTTTGGGTAATGATTCAAGGAAGAATTTGAGGCCCATTAGCAATTTTGAAGTGTTTTAGGCAAAGTTGACTTTTGAAAGTTCCCAAAAATTTCCCAACTTCTCCAATGCATATCTTGCTCAATTTTGAAGCTATGATCATGTTCTTTGACATTTTGGAAAGGTCTTGAAGTCCTCTAACCAATGCCTTTGGTCCCATGTCATTTTGATTTACCAATCTCAAGTTATGGTCTTTGACTTAAAGTGCCTTTTTGTTGACTTTTGAAAATGACCTATAATGTTGAAATTGATAACTTTTTGTGAGAGCATTTCTTGGACTTGGAGTGTGAAGATGAGTTGTAGGAAATGTCATTGGATGGAATTTTTTCTGATAAACCATGAAGAAGTTATGCCTTGGTCAATTTGCAATTGACTTTTTCAACTGTCCAAAAATAGAAACTTTTGCATCTTGAGACTTTTTGAGCCATGTTTTGAGAATCATGATCAAGAATTGATCAAATGATGATTGTGGCTTCAAAATAAGATGTTGACCAATTTTTTTTGACTTTTAACTGCCAAATGACCATTTTGCCCCTGCAGTTGACTGTGAAGCATTTAGGGCTTTTGACTGTGCAACTTGATGCCGTGAGCTTTGAAACTTGACATGTAGGTGCTTGACAATGTTTATAGGCATGTGGGACTTAATTGGACCCTTGAAAACCTCATTTTCTTTGCAAGAACCAAAACCCTAATTTTGACTGTGTTAGGAGGCAATTGGGCTGTGCAACCTTTGAGGGATTTTGAATCATCTGGAGATTGATCTTGCCAAATCTTAAAGAATATGGGAGGGCAAATTTTGGGATACAACAGTTGCCCCTGTTCAATCTTCTTAGACCTGAGGATGTAGATTGGCTGGCGTGCCTTTCGTAATCCGAAGGTGGAAGATGATTGAACACTAGAGTGCCCAGAAATTTGCACTCACATAGTAGGATGTTAGCAGTGATGATGTCGGGAATGGGCTTACAGATGCCATTTGGAAAGATGATGTATAGGAGGATGGGCTTATAAATGCCATCTAGGTGTCGATCGCGTAAGAGATTCCTTAGCGAGAACTTGCGTACCTGAGAAAGAAAAATAATTACCTGGCCTGTTACAGGGGTTGATCTTCGAACTCTTTATGTAGATGTGCCCTGGCCGGATACAGGAATCGAATCTTCAAACTCTTCAGACGTGCCCTGGCAGGATACAAGAATCGAGTCCGGAAACTAGTCGTCAACAGATACACCCTGGCAGGATACAGGAATCGGATCTTCAAACTCTTCAGACGTACCCTGGCAGGATACAGGAATCGAGTCTAGAAAATAGTCGTCAACAGATACACCCTGGCAAGATACAGGAATCGGATCTTTAAACTCTTTATACGTGCCCTAGCAAGATACAGGAATCGAGTCTGGAATTAGTCGTCAACAGATACACCCTGGCAAGATACAGGAATCGGATCTTCAACTCTTCAGACGTGCCCTGGCAGGATACAGGAATCGAGTCTGGAATTAGTCGTCAACAGATACACCCTAGCAAGATACAGGAATCGGATCTTCAAACTCTTCAGACGTGCCCTGGCAGGATACAGGAATCGAGTCTGGAATTAGTCGTCAACAGATACACCCTGGCAAGATACAGGAATCGGATCTTCAAACTCTTCAGACGTGCCCTGGCAGGATACAGGAATCGAGTCTGGAATTAGTCGTCAACAGATACACCCTGGCAAGATACAGGAATCGGATCTTCAAACTCTTCAGACGTGCCCTGGCAGGATACAGGAATCGAGTCCGGAATTAGTCGTCAACAGATACACCCTGGCAAGATACAGGAATCGGATCTTTAACTCTTCAGACGTGCCCTGGCAGGATACAGGAATTGAGTCTGGAATTAGTCGTCAACAGATACACCCTGGCAAGATACAGGAATCGGATCTTCAAACTCTTCAGACGTGCCCTGGCAGGATACAGGAATCGAGTCTGGAATATAGTTGTCAATAGATACACCCTGGCAGGATACAGGAATCAGATCTTCAAACTCTTCAGACGTGCCCTGGCAGGATACAGGAATCGAGTCCGGAATTTCTTTATGCAGATATGCCCTGGCTAGATACAGGTGTCGAATCCACAAATAATCGCTCACAGATATGCCCTGGCTAGCTACAGGTATTGAATCTGGAATTGCGACCGTTGATATTAATCATCTTTGTATTGACTTTTGTCCTGAAAAGACAAAACGTTAGTTGTATGCCATGTCATGATGTATGACATGCATGATGTTCTCAGAATAAATGAGATTGTATGTCCATGATGCGTATGTGCATGCTATAATGTATGAAGATGTGACGTTTATGGATTTTTGTCTAGGAAAATAAATCCTTGACGGGTGCCGGGAAGTTGACTCCTGGGCTGATGTTGAAGAGTAGAGCTTTTTGTTTCCACTGGGGGTGATGGTTGCAAGAATACCGGTAGGAGAAGATGCCTCTGTTGGGGAATAAACTCGGCGAATAGATTACTCTACGGGGAGTGAACTCTGTAGGGAAAGAGAGGTACTTTGCTGAGATGTTGATGATAGCTCCGTTGGGGATACCATTGATAAGTTCTGTTGGAAGATGAACTCCGCTGGGGATACCATTGTTGAGTTCTGTTGAGGAATTTGATGAACTCCGCTGGGAGTAGGAAGACTTCGCCGAAGACGATCTTTCCGTGGCATTTGGCTGAGGATAACCTAGTTATAAGCTCTGGTGGAGCATAAACTTTGAATAAAGTCCGGGAAGACGCGTTCGTGCTTTGCAGGGGTAAGCTTCCAGAATCTACTGGGGGTAAGCTTCCTACTGGGGAGATTGATTCAATTTTCCTGGGGAAACTTTTCAGATTGGACTGGGGAATGGCTCCACTGGATGTCCGGTATTCCGCCGGGGAACAATCTTATATTAAGACTGTCGGGGATGCTTGCTAGGAATGTTTGTATACTCCGCTGGGGAGTGTTGAGATCTTATGAGGGATAATCCAACTTCCTTAGGGCTGACAGTAGCCTAACTCTTTTCGGGGAGAGTGTTGCGGACTTGCTGGAGGTATTGTGCCTTCTCTGCTCGGGGGAAGTATGGCTGAACCTTGGCTCACTCTCTGGGGAATTAAGGCATCTTGGTTACATTCTTCAGCCGAACTTACCTTGGTACCTTGGTGGACAGAGCCATTAGATCGCTTAGACAACTCATTATTGCCCCTGTTTCTGATGTCACCTGTAATTAATCCTTTGTTTCGTATGCAAATATTTATGAGTTAGCAATTAGTGTCAAATGCATATATCACAATTGAACATTGGACGTTCTTCGCAAAACAAAACAGAAAAAGGGAAAAACAATTGGCAATTGGTCTGAAAAGTGAATTTGTTATGATTTTTGAATTTGCCTGTGAATAGGCGTTTATGTACAAGAGGCTGACGTCCTAGTAAGAGAACGCCGCCGAACAACAGAGTTTATACAATTTGTACAAAGAAAACAAAACAGATGTGTGAAAAGAGTAATCCCACTGGGTTCCAACTCTGCTATCGCCTTTATATCTTCGAGCGTCTCATCACTTGGCTGCTCAGTTGAAGATGAAGCTGACTGATCGATGCCGTCTGAACCTGATGGTTGATACCGGATTCTGGATGCGAGGTGATCCAATGAGACATAGTATTACGCTTTAATCCCTAACTTTTGCCTGGACCGCCCTTTCGGGTTTTCAGTCCACCGGGATACCCATTTTTGCCCAAGCCGCCTTTTCAGGTTTTCGACTTGCTGGGTGTACAGATTTTTTTTATTTCATCCCTCATTTTTCCCGAACCCTTTTGGTTCGCCGGGAAGCCCTAACTTTTGCCTAGGTATGTCAACCTAGCGGGTCTTTTATCATGCGTAGTATCTTTTTACTATGTCTGCATTGGCGGGGTGAGGAAGGTTGTCACCATCCATGGTGGTTAGAATCATGGCTCCTCCTGAGAACACATGTTTAACCATAAATGGCCCTTCGTACGTAGGGGTCCATTTGCCCCTAGGATCACTTTGAGGAAGAATGATGCGTTTGATTACCAGGTCCCCGACTTGATACTCTTGTGGTCTGACTTTCTTGTTAAATGCCCTGATCATCCGTTTTTGGTACGTTTGACCATGACAAATAGCAGTGAGCCTCTTTTCGTCAATTAGGTTTAACTGATCAAGTCGAGTCTGGATCCAATCATCTTCGCTCAGATCTGCATCCTTCATTATCCGGAGAGAGGGTATCTGAACTTCAATAGGCAAGACTGCCTCCATGCCATAGACCAAAGAAAAGGGAGTTGCCCCGGTTGACGTTCTTGCTGAGGTACGGTACCCATGGAGAGCAAACGGTAACATCTCGTGCCAATCTTTATAGGTCACTGTCATCTTCTGCACAATCTTTTTGATATTCTTATTAGCTGCCTCTACAGCCCCATTCATCTTCGGCCGGTAAGGAGAAGAGTTGTGGTGTTGTATCTTGAATTGCTCGCAGAGCTCAGTGATCATCTTGTTATTAAGATTGGTACCGTTGTCCGTAATGATCCTTTCCGGGACGCCGTATCGACAGATCAGGTTGTGCCGAATGAACCGTGCCACGACGTTCTTGGTTACCGTAGCGTAGGAAGCTGCTTCAACCCACTTTGTGAAGTAATCGATCGCTACCAGGATGAAGCGATGCCCGTTGGATGCTGTAGTTTTAATCTCTTCGATCATATCAATGCCCCACATTGCAAAAGGCCAAGGTGCAGTCAAGACGTTCAGAGGAACTGGAGGAACGTGTACCTTATCTGCATAAATCTGGCACTTGGGACATGTCCGAGAATGTTGGTAACAGTCGGCTTCCATTGTGGACCAGAAATATCTTGCCCGAAGGATTTTCTTTGCCATGGTGTGTCCACTGGAATGTGTTTCGAAGGTACCTTCATGCAGTTCTGCCATGATTCTTTCCGCTTCAGTTTTATCCACACAACGCAGTAAGGTTGAATCATGGTTTCGCTTGTATAGAATGTCGTTGCTGAGGAAGAACTTCGCAGCGAACCTTCTCAGAAATTTCTTGTCATTGACAGATGCACCTTCAGGGTATTCTTGAGCTTCCACATACCTCTTCACCTCATGATACCAGGGTTTTTCAGTTACCTCTTCAACCTCAAGGTCGCAACAATATGCAGGTTCGTCTAGTTTCCAGATAACGATCCAGGGAGCCTCATTGTCCCATTTGACCTTGAACATAGAAGACATCGTAGCCAACGCGTCCGCCAGCTGATTCTCTTCTCTTGGGAAGTGTTCAAAAGTTATCTCTGTGAAATGGGGGATCAATGTCAACACACACTCTTTGTAAGGAATGAGGTTTGGGTGTTTCGTATCCCACTCGCCTTTGATCTGATTGATCATGAGAGCGGAATCTCCGAAGACACTCAGAAACTTGATCCTTAAGTCAATCGCAGCCTGCAGACCCATGATGCACGCCTCATACTCCGCCATGTTGTTGGTTCAGTTGAAACATAGTCGGGCAGTGAGTGGAGTATGAGTGCCTTTTGGGGATATGATCACAGCGCCGATACCGTTACCCAAAGCGTTGGAGGCTCCGTCAAAGTGCATAGACCATCGGGATCCTTCCTCAGGTTCTTCATCCGGCCCAGGTACTTCACAATCAGTCACTACCATGATGCTCTCGTCAGGAAACTCAAAGTTCATTGATTGGTAGTCGTCCACTACCTGGTGTGCCAAGTGGTCTGCCAATACACTTCCTTTGATTGCTTTCTGAGTCGTGTACTGGATGTCGTATTCTGTCAAGATCATTTGCCATCTTGTTATTCTTCCGGACAAGGCAGGCTTTTCGAATATGTACTTGATTGGATCCATTTTTGAGATCAACAGAGTAGTGTGAGTCAGCATATACTGTCTCAGCCGGCGAGCAGCCCATACCAAAGCACAGCAAGTTTTCTCGAGCAGTGAGTATCGGGTCTCACAGTCGGTAAACTTTTTGCTAAGGTAATAAATGGCGTGCTCTTTTCGGCCAGACTCGTCATGCTGCCCCAACACACACCCCATTGAGCTGTCAAGTACTGTCAAGTATAATATTAGAGGTCTCCCTTCAACCGGTGGCATAAGGAGGGGTGGTTCTTGGAGATACTCTTTGATTATGTCAAACGCGGCCTGACATTCATCGTTCCAACGTACCACCTGATCTTTCTTCAGCAGCTTGAAGATTGGTTCACATGTAGCAGTTAGATGCGAGATGAATCGGGCAATGTAATTCAGACGTCCTAGAAAGCCTCTGACCTCTTTCTCTGTCTTGGGAACTGGCATCTCTTGTATGGCTTTAACCTTGGCAGGGTCCACTTGAATACCCTTGTCGCTCACGACGAAGCCTAGCAACTTCCCGGATCTTACCCCGAAGGTGCACTTGTTCGGGTTCAACCTTAGCTTGTACAACTTCAGACGGTCAAACAGCTTCTGTAGATGGTCAAGGTGTTCCTCCTCAGTTTGGGACCTTGCAATCATATCGTCGACGTATACTTCAATCTCATGATGGATCATGTCATGAAATAAAGCAACCATGGCACGTTGGTAGGTTGCCCCAGCATTTTTCAACCCGAATGGCATGACCTTGTAGCAGAAGGTTCCCCAATGAGTAACAAAGGTAGTCTTTTCCATATCTTCAGGAGCCATCTTGATCTGGTTATAACCTGAAAAGCCGTCCATGAAGGAGAACACCTTATGTTGAGCAGTATTGTCAACCAGAACATCAATGTGAGGTAGGGGGAAGTCATCCTTGGGGCTCGCCCTGTTCAGATCCCTGTAATCGATACACATTCTGATTTTACCATCTTTCTTTGGCACTGGAACCACGTTGGCAACCCACTGAGGGTAAGAAGTCACTGCTAGAAACCCGGCATCAAATTGCTTCATAACCTCAGCTTTGATCTTTTCGGACATCTCTGGACGCATACGGCGGACCTTTTGCTTTACCGGAGGGCAGTCTTCCTTAGTAGGCAGGTGATGGACCACAATGTCGGTATCCAACCCAGGCATGTCTTCGTAGGACCAAGCAAAGATTTCCACATAATCATGCAACATCTGAATCAACCGCTGTTTTACGCTGAGCTCCAGATTGGTACCAATCTTGACTTCCTTTCTATCTGTCTCAGTACCCAGATTTACCGTTTCCACTGGCTCTTCATGTGGCTGAATGGCCCTCTCTTCCAGGAGTAACAGTCTTGCAAGTTCACCAGGCACTTCGCAATCATCTTCACCTTCGTCTTCGGCTAAGTTGATCGGATTTTCGAAGTCATAACTGGCAGTAGCAGAGTCGTTACCAGTGAGATCCAGAGTTGATTGGAACCTGTATAGGTGAGTGTGTGTAAATATAGCTGTTTTGAAATATATAAAGAAAGAAAGAAAGGTAGCACAAGATTTGAAATGCGGAAAACGTCCAATGTCTTTATTCATGATATATGGAAATGACAAGTAATAAGCCCTCACAAATGAAGCCAATGGTGCCCCGGGTAAGACACCGGGCCATAAAGTTTCAATTTATTGTTCATTACAAATTAAAAAAACAAAGGAATTCATTATTGCGTAACAAAAGTAACAGGTATGTAGTCTTTTGTAGTCCAATTGTTCAGTCCACCGTCGGTCGTCGGGCAGATCCAGCTGTTGAACTCAGATTCTTCCACTTTGTTACCATCCCTGATAGCATTCACCCCATGGTCAGGTAGGGGAGCTGTCACCACATTAGGCTTCTCGGGCGCCTCGAACTGAACCTCCTTAGCATCGATAAGGTCTTGAACCTTATTTCTCAGGGCCCAGCAATCATCAGTAGAATGCCCCGGGCTATCAGAGTGATAAGCACAGCAGGCGTTGGGATTATACTTCGGAGAGGTTGTGTTTACCACCTTCGGAGCTTCTCTAACGGTTACCAAGTTGGTCGATAGTAGTTGCGGCAAGATCTGCGACAAGGTCATACTAAGCCGAGTATATTCTCTTCTGGGTCTCTCACCCCTTGGTTGGTTAGGTTGCCGAGGAGCAGCAGCAGGCTTTGCAATTACCACCGCGTTGACAGCTTGGCGGCGTTCCGGTTTGTTTTGACTTCTGGGCCCATACACAGCACTGGCTTCCTTTTTGAAAGGCTTCTTCTCAGAACTTGAGGACGCACCTTTCTGTATCTTCCCCGATTTCATACCGGCCTTTATCCTTTCCCCAGTCAGAATGAGATCTGTAAACCCTGCAGACGAATTGCCAATGAGATGATTGAAGAATGGCCCGGATAGGGTCCCTAAGAACATGTCCAATAGTTCACGGTCAGTTAATGGTGGCTGCACCCTGCCAGCCAGGTCCCTCCACTTCTGGGCATACTCTTTAAAACCTTCTCCCGATCCTAGCGACATACCCTGGAGTTGAGTACGTGTAGGAGCGAGGTCGGCATTATACTGATACTGCTTGTAAAAAGTAGTAGTCAAGTCCTCCCAGTTACGAACCTTGATTCCATCCAGCTGATAGAACCATTCGAGATGAGTCCCTGAAAGACTCTCCTGGAAGAAATGGATCCATAAGTTCTTGTCCACAGTATATGGCTGGATCTTCCGCACATAAGATCTGAGATGTAGCTTAGGGCAGGACGCCCCGTCATACTTTGCGAAAGATGGTGCTTTGAACTTGTGTGGGATCACCACACCAGAAGATAGACCCAGGTCCCCAAAATCCAACCCAGGCACTTGTTGAATTTCCATAGCATTCAGACGATCCTCTAACTGCTTGTACTTGTCTTCAGCTGGAGGATACTGCTCCTCATTGAAATCAGTCTCGTTGTCAGAGACCACAGGACTAGGAACCCCTCCCCCTTGGGGACTGCCTTTCCCTACAGAAGAACCAGCTTGATCAACCTCATTCTGCAGTGTGTTACCAAACCTCCGGCCAGTGTTGAATAGTACAGTTCTCTTCTTCTTCTTCTTCTTGACCAGCAGAGCTTTCAATTCCTCTTGCCCTTGGGCTAAACTCATAATCAGCTCTTGGAACTGGGTGTTCTAAGCCTGGAGGGCCTTGATGGATTGCTCAGTAGATGATTCAGGATTCATGATGAGATTGCTGAAATAAACAGCGAAGAACATTAAGAAACCTGAAAAGAAGAGTACATGCTATGCACATGATGCATGATATGTTGTTTATGCGATGCATTCAAGGGTTCGAAAGTTCAAATTTGTTGTAGACAAAAAGGAACACACGTTATCATTAGGAAATAATTGTTCAGTACATCAAAGCCTCACGGGCAAAAATTACAAAGTAAACTAATCCCAAAAGACACTGCGCATCCTCTTTGGAGCTATGTAAGTGTTTAGAGCCTTTTCCTCGTGCAGTAGGCAGGTGAGCTCCAAGACCTTCTTCTCACTAGCATGTAGACTGGCTTCAAGAGAATTCTGTTCTTCCTTAAGCTGGATCCAGCTCTTCTGCATTTCTTCCCAGAATGTAGGCATGTCAGGATGCTGAATAGTGTATGAGACCTCTCCTTCCGACACTGGCTCTTTGATCACAGGGAGAACATGAGGATATGGCATCACTAACTTCTAGGAGCGGGCTCGTACCCACTTGAGATAAGGCTCCAACGGGATGGAGTTCCTGTGCCCCAGTGTCTTGCTGTCTACCTTGTTGGGCATCCTCCAAGCTTTTATAAATCTCTGGCGAAGTCCTTGTGCATCGTTGTCGAAGTCAAAAACTATGTCAGGAATCAACATGTCATGAGGGCCATCCCTCCGAGCATATCCAAACTGTCTCAAGGCCAAGCATGGGTTGTAGGTAATACCTCCTCTGATTCCAAGTAAAGGAACATTAGGAAACTCCCCGCAACGATCAATGATAGTGATGTCTTCTCTGGACCGAGAACACCAATGTATATCTGCATGTGTAAGAGTCATTAATCGTTGTGACCATCTCAAACCCCGCTCATTCTTCAAAACTGATTGTGGAAGGTGCGAAATAAACCACCTTCCCAGGAGAGGAGTGCAGCACATAAGAACACCTCTTTTTCTCATGGTTCGAGTGTAACATGAGTGAAGGATGTCCCCAAGCAACGTAGGTATAGGATTCCTGGACATGAAGATCTTGACAGCATTGATATCTATAAGCTGATCTGGATTCGGGAATAGCACCAACCCATAGACAAGAAGGGCCACAACTTCTTCAAAGGCTTGTAGATCAAGCGAATTCCAACATTCTTGGGCCTTCTCAAACAGAAACCTGGCCAAGAATCCTTTGATACCGCTTCTAACTTCCCAATGTCCCTTGATGTCAGATGGTTGTAGGCGTAATGTTTTAGCAACCTCTTCAAGTTTGGGTTCCTTTTCCGTACCGTTGTAGGGTAGTTGACTAAGGATAGGGATCTTCAGAAGCTGGGAGAACTCTTCCAATGTAGGCACCAGTTGATAATCCAGGAAAGTAAAGCAGTGGTGCAGAGGGTCAAAGAACTGGAAGAGGACCTTTATCATATCTTCCTCAATGTTGGTGTTGACCAAACTGATGAGTCTTCCATGCCTCTCACTGAAAGAAGAGCTCTCAGGGATCCTGGATATAAGTTCCTTAAGCTGAGGAGGGACCCTTACAAGGTTGATCTGAATTGTCTTTCTGCGGATAGTTTCCATGTCCTACAAAACAAGAACAAAGATGAAGATTCGAACCCCTGAAATGGTTAGTTGATGCATGTGATGTTGTATGATGTTATGATGCTATGATAAAAACAACCACAAATATCCACAAAAAGCAAACATGGTAAGGCACACAAGTCACACCAGACAGCCCTTAGAGTTCAGGCCAGCATGGGGTCTAGGTATTACCCTCTTGAGGTTGGTGGGCTCAAAACCTGCCCTATCAGAAGTAACCGGGTTCTAAGGGTCTCAATATCATTGGATTGCTTTCTGTGTTCATTGTTTCGATTTAGCCACTGAACTGGCGATCGAAATATTCCAAGAAAACAACCCTCAACTGAGTGTAGTATCGAGTATCAACCAACTTCGGACTGTACCAAAGTCAGTTATCTCACTACCCTAAAGAGGCCAGGATGGTTCAATTAAGGTTCCTAAGGTCAGTTGATGCTTCACGACACCATGCGGCGGCCCCGTACTCTCCTTGACTTGACTCAAGGGTTACCGGTACTCACCAAAGTGCCACATCAACATAGCAGACTGCTTCAACCGTGTCGGTATACCCCGCACAGTTCCCTCACAGTCTTGTTGCTACTTTCTAAGAAGGTATCCCCCAGATCCGGGTTAGGATCTATAGAACTCCCAAGACAGTGCCCACAATAATAAAGCAAACAAAACACAGCAATTGAAAACACAAGTATGAGCTATCCTAAGATACACCTCACTTTAAGATTACATTCCCCAGCAGAGTCGCCAGTTCTGTGATCGGTGGAAATAGAACTGAATGTTTAAAGCTGGTTTCGCGAAATGTCACAGAAGCAAGAGTCGCCACCGTCTTTTATTTTCTCCAACATGGACAGGACAAAAGCACAGTAAAATTCCTTTTCGAGATGTTTCTCGGTTCGGGAGGTAGATTTATAGAAAGGGAAGGTGTTAGCACCCTTCCTATCCATGGTTATCCATGGGCTCTTAGATACTTGCTCTTATGTTTTCAAAATGTTTGCTTTTCAAAATGTGAGTGGGTTTGAAAAAAAGTTTCTTTGAAAGATTTCTGAATAACTCTTGTATCTGTCCTCAAGAGTGTTTGAAAAATTTGCTTTGAAAGCTTTTGAAAGTGTCAGTGTGAAAAGATTTTGTTTTGTTTTTTAGAGAGCAAGTATCCATGAGTCATCCACCTACCCTAAGGAATTAAGCTGTGTAGAAGTCCTTAAGGTAGTGTCATCCCACCATTGAGAGGTAGGTAGCACCACTGTTGGAGGTGTTCGGGTCAATTCGATTGTAGGGACAGTGTGGTCACCGAAGCAATAGTAGGACACCTTAGAAGCTACCCTTATGTCCTTGATCCTTTTTTAATCCGAGGCAACCGTTTCGAGGCAACTGTTTCGAGGCAACTGTTTCGAGGCAACTGGATCATGGACATAAGGACCGCTAAAACGTCCTATACTTGACGACCACGTTTCGAAGGCAACGAGTGAGGCGTACCCTAGAAGTGGTGTGTGTATTTGTGTGTTATTTTCATGTTAACAGTTATATTTGATCATGGCTTTGTGAGCTACGCTTGTTTTTAATTAGCATACATTCTTTCATACAAAATTAGAATTTAGGAGTGCGGAAAATTAAAAGACGGAAAGGTAAAAGCTACGCTATTACAAGGCGCGGGTCTATACATCGCCAAAATACAAAGACCCATTTTTGATAAAAATGCGGAAAGTAAAAAATGCGGTAAACCTAATTACTATTACATCCTTGAACAGTTACATAATAATCGATAAGAAAATAAATGCGCGAAAAGAAATTAAAATTGAACGTCCGAGGGTTTTGACCCTCTGCTTGAAATTAAATGAAATTAGAGTCTATTTCATTATTTAATTAAAGAAAAGAAAGTGTTTTTTATGCTTTTTGGTGTTTAATGAAATAAAGAAAAAGAATTAAAAGGAAACCCTAAATCTAGATTATTTTAATTATTAATGAAAAATATTAAGGTTAACCTAACTTAAGCTAATTAATTAATTTACATATTTATGTACAAAATAATAGTAATAATAAATAATAAATAATGGTGAAAATAATTAATTAAGAAAAAGATTAAAAAAATGTCAAAACCTAATTCTATGTATTTTTTATTTATTAAGAAAAAGTGTCAAAATTAAAACCTAATTTAAACTAGATTAATTGTTAGTTATTTATTTACAAAAATATGTTAGTGGTGAAATTAATAATAATTCAATATATTTTACAATTTGATTTTCTGTTTTTATTATGGAAAAAAAATTATTTTAGTGAATTAATAATAATTAAAGCAATTAAAAGAATTAAAAAGAAAAGAAAATGAAATTAAATATACAAACAAGGGGGGTGTCTGGCCCAAATGGAGGTGTTTGTGGGATTCTGGCCCATTAGAACAAAGGCCTTGCTGACTTTTCAGGGATCATGTGCACGTTGGTTGACCCAGGCGTATGATAGACCTCATTCTGTGGCCACTGGATTGATCTCATGTCCACTTGGCAGGCCTAAGCGTGAGTGTGTATGGTGAGCCATTGAGTGAGCGCTGCATAGGAATGTGTTAAAACAAAAATCATTAAGTATATGGGGGGACCTGGGAATCGAACCCAGGTCCCAATGCTTGCCATACACATCATCCACCAACTGAGCCACTTAGCGCGTTTGTAAACAATATAACAAAGAATTATAATATATGAAAAAGGTCAATTATGCTGAAAACATTAAAAAAACGCGCTAAAGTTTGAATCTTCCAATCATGCTTGGACACCTCAGCTTTCTTCTTCGTTTGTACCTGTAACATGAATAAGATAGCGGGGGTTTTAAACCCCCACTAACCATAGCCACGAAAAATAGCGAATAGAAGAGGCGTTAATATAAATTGGGCACGAGTATCTCAATGAATCAGGCTTCTTGCAACGAGTTCATCCATATTGGTCTTGAGGTCCAATTTTACAATATATGAAAACCCCCAATGTTGAAGCTCTGAAACCCTAAAACATGTTAATGGCAAATCACGATACATGGCCTTATAATGCAATCAAATCATATCATTAGCTTCAGAAGGTTCCTGTGAATACAAAACAACCAACAATATGCATCAAATGCGCATGAATTATGATATGAATTTCTGGAAAATATGGCAAACCGTATGGCTTATGTTCTTCGATTCCTTGCGCGTTTGGACTGGTTCTTGATGCTAGTAGACTCCTGGCAATGTCAGTAATGTGTTGGAATAGACTTTAGGCCTTGAATTATGCTGCAACTATGAAATAAGTTTCAAGCTTTTTCTCTATTTTTTGCAAATTGGTTATGAGTTTTCAGCAGCTTTTTCGTGTATGCCTTAGTAGGGTTTCCTTGTGCATATGTATGTGAAGGATTCTAGGTCAAAAACAAGCCCATAAGTCCATGAATTAATGTTTGGAATATTTGATTGCTAATCATATCTTTTTTTCAATCTTTTTCCATGGAAACTTTGCCAATTATGGAAGATCTTGCCTTGTTGATTGAGAAACTAATTGCCAGCTTGCCCTAGTCACATTTGCTGCACAAAAAGATCTAAAAAAGCATATCTTTGAATTTTCTTATATTTAAAACCAATTAAATGAATTAATATAAATATAAATCCAATTAATTAATCAAAAATAAGAAAATAAATTATTTTGAGCTCGATGGGTCGTGCATAGGCTTTGGGTAATGATTCAAGGAAGAATTTGAGGCCCATTAGCAATTTTGAAGTGTTTTAGGCAAAGTTGACTTTTGAAAGTTCCCAAAACTTTCCCAACTTCTCCAATGCATATCTTGCTCAATTTTGAAGCTATGATCATGTTCTTGGACATTTTGGAAAGGTCTTGAAGTCCTCTAACCAATGCCTTTGGTCCCATGTCATTTTGATTTACCAATCTCAAGTTATGGTCTTTGACTTAAAGTGCCTTTTTGTTGACTTTTGAAAATGACCTATAATGTTGAAATTGATAACTTTTTGTGAGAGCATTTCTTCGACTTGAAGTGTGAAGATGAGTTGTAGGAAATGTCATTCTCTTCAAAATGAGCATTGGATGGAATTTTTATGATAAACCATGAAGAAGTTATGCCTTGGTCAATTTGCAGTTGACTTTTTCAACTGTCCAAAAATAGAAACTTTTGCATCTTGAGACTTTTTGAGCCATGTTTTGAGAATCATGATCAAGAATTGATCAAATGATGATTGTGTCTTCAAAATAAGATGTTGACCAAAAAATTTTGACTTTTGACTGCCAAATGACCATTTTGCCCCTGCAGTTGACTGTGAAGCATTTAGGGCTTTTGACTGTGCAACTTGATGCTGTGAGCTTTGAAACTTGACATGTAGGTGCTTGAAAATGTTTATAGGCATGTGGGACTTAATTGGACCCTTGAAAACCTCATTTTCTTTGCAAGAACCAAAACCCTAATTTTGACTGTGTTAGGAGGCAATTGGGCTGTGCAACCTTTGGGGGATTTTGAATCATCTAGAGATTGATCTTGCCAAATCTTGAAGAATATGGGAGGGCAAATTTTGGGATACAACACCGTGACCCATAACATTTGACGCACCGTCGAACGTGAGAGTCCATCGCTCCCCTGGTTCAGGTCCTTCATTGTCATCAAGTTTCATAATATCCTCGTCTGGAAAGTCAAACTTCATGGGCTGATATCCTTCCAATGGTTGGTGAGCGAGATGATCAGAAAGAATGCTACCTTTGATAGCCTTTTGTGTGACGTACTGGATGTCATACTCGGACAAAAGCATTTGCCACCGAGCCAATCTGCCCGTAAGTGCTGGTTTCTCAAAGATGTACTTTATCGGGTCCATCTTAGATATCAGAAGTGTAGAATGTGTCAACATATATTGCCTCAAACGTCGGGCTGCCCACGTAAGAGAACAACAAGTCTTCTCAAGTAAGGAACACCTCGATTCACAATCAGTAAACTTCTTGCTCAAATAGTAAATGGCGTGTTCTTTTCATCCAGTATCATCATGTTGTCCGAGCACACAACCCATAGATCCTTCAAGCACAGTCAAATACATAATGAGAGGTCTCCCAGGAACTGGTGGTATGAGTATTGGTGGTTCTTGAAGATACTGCTTAATCTTCTCGAAAGCTTCTTGACAACTCTCATCCTAGTGGACATCCTGATTCTTGCGTAACAGTTTAAAGATGGGTTCACAGGTAGCAGTGAGATGGGAAATGAACCTGGATATGTAATTCAACCTCCCAAGGAAACCTCGTACTTCCTTCTCATTTTTCGGCGCCGGCATATCTTGTATTGCTTTTACTTTGTCTGGATCTACTTCGATTCCTCGTTGACTCACGATAAAACCAAGTAACTTGCCCGACCGAACCCCAAAGGTGCACTTGTTGGGATTAAGCCTTAACCTGAACTTTCGCAACCGATCAAACAACTTCTTCAAATGAACCAAATGCTCTTCCTCAGTCTGTGACTTTGCAATCATGTCGTCCACATACACCTCGACTTCTTTATGAATCATGTCGTGAAAGAGAGTCACCATAGCTCGCTGATATGTCGCACCAGCGTTTTTAAGACCAAAAGGCATGACTCTGTAGCAAAAGGTACCCCAAGGAGTTGTGAAAGCCGTTTTATCCATGTCTTCCGGAGCCATCTTTATCTGATTGTATCCAAAGAAACCATCCATAAAGGAAAATACCAAAGACTGAGCAGTATTATCAACCAATACATCAATATGAGGCAGTGGGAAATCATCCTTCGGGCTTGCTCTATTCAAGTATCGGTAGTCAACACACATACGTACCTTGCCATCCTTCTTAGGTATGGGCACAATGTTAGCAATCCAAGGCGGGTAATTTATCACAGACAGGAAACCTGCTTCGAGTTATTTCTGAACCTCTTCTTTGATCTTCAAGGCCATGTCGGGCCTGGTCCTTCTTGGTTTTTGCTTTACAGGAGGACATTCTAGCTTGAGTGGCAATTTGTGCATTACTATATCAGTGTCTAAGTCGGGCATGTCTTCATACGACCAATCGAATATGTCAGCATACTCTTGAAGCAATTCAATCAACCCCTTCTTCTCTTTACTTTGCAAGGCGGCCCCTATCTTGACTTCTCTTTTTACCTCTTCAGTACCGAGATTGACAACTTCTTTTTCTTATTGATACGGCTGGATGACCTTCTCTTCCTGTCTCAAGAGCCTGGCTAGTTCTTCAGGGACTTCACAATATTCCCCATTATCTTCGTTAGCATGATCAACTGAATTCTCAAGGATATAAGGAACCATAGCATTATCATTTCCAACGGAGTCCGAGATGGATCTGCATGATCGATGATTTTATGTTTTATTTTTAGAAAGTGAAAAGGAAAATTTAAAGTAGGAAAAGAAAAGTATTGCCATTTTTATTTTGAAAAAGTAAAAGTAAAAGAAAAGACAAAGAATAAAAGTGTATGCGAAAGTGCGATTTTTTCATTCATGGTTAAACAAAGATTGAAACATAAGGGGTCCCTTCTACAAGCCGTCATTATGCCTTGGGAAGGACATATGACTTAAAATGGAAACAGAAAATTACATATCAAGGAAAACAACTTCAGGGATGTCGGTGGCGGTCCAATTGTTGAGCTCCTGGTCTGGCGCAACTTGATAGATAAATCTTGAAATATCCTCCTCGTCACCTTCAGCATCTGTGGCGAGTACCTGTCCTTCTTTGCTCACACCAGCACTGACGAACACTTCAGAAATTGGAGGAACCTGCTGCCCTTTGAGAGGAACCCAACCATCTTGTACGGAGGATGATGGCTGATATCCAAGACCGAAACGATCTTTCTTCTCTGGAACCTCAATCAAATTGCCCCAACTGTCATGGGGAGGTCTAGCTTCTATGAGGGCTTCGGCATCCTTCAAAGAGGCCAGGGGTATCCCAATCTTCTTACATTCCATGACAGGGATTCTGTCAACAGAAACAATCTCCAGAGCTTGAAAGGGCAACTCATGCACCTCACCTTCCACTTCCACATAACGGTAGGTTGTCAGATTATTGATCACCATGTCCTCTTCACCGCAAACAACGACAACTTGGTCATTCACAACAAACTTCAGGCGTTGATGAAGGGTATATGTCACTGCTCTAGCTACATGAATCCACGGACGACCCAAGAGGCAAGTATAGGATGGACGAATGTCCATAACATAGAAGGACAAATAGAAAGTGTGGGGACCAATCTTGATAGGCAAATAAACTTCTCCATCCACCGATCTTCTCGAACCATCAAACGCCCGAACATTTAGAGTGGAGGGCCTCATCATTACTCCGTCCATATTCAGCTTAAACAAGGTAACCTTAGGCATCACATTGAGTGAAGAACTTGTATCCACCAAAACTCGAGATAAAACAGTGTCTAAACACTTCATAGAAACATGTAGCGCTTTATTGTGGGCTCTGCCTTCAATTGGGAGTTCATCATCGCAGAAACCCAAACAATTTCCCACAGCAATATTGGTGACTATTCCTTCAACTGGGCCACAGAGATGTCTTGGGTAACATGAGCGGAACATAAGGTCTTCAATAAGGCGTTGCGGTGGGCCTCTGAACACAAAAGGAGAGACAAGATGGAAATCTTGGATGGTGACTGATTGAGCTGGTCCACTACTTTGTAATCACTCCACTTGAGAATTCTCAAAAGTTGCTCCGCTTCTTGCCCTTCAGAAAGTCCGGGTTGGTTATCCATTGCTTGCTTTCCCTTAGCCTTAGCTAGAGCTTCACTGTTAGTTTCCTTAGGAGGTGGGGGTGGAGGAGAAAAGATCCGACCACTGCGAGTCATGTTACTTGTTCCCGCAATGTTGGTAACATTCTTGTCACCTACCGGAGGACACTCATACCTCTTTCCATGAATGTAGACTACGTTGTACTCCCATGGAACTGCCTTCAAGTCGCTGCTTGTAGGGGGAATAGGAGCTTGAATCATTGTGGGGGTAATAGGAACCTGAATTGTTAAAGGAATACCGGGGGTGGCTAAAAAACTTCTCGGATAGTAGGGGATTTCCAGAACATCAATTTCTTCTTCTCGGAACACTTTCTCTATCTGTAAGACACCTTCATCGATCAACTGTTGGATGGCCATCTTCAACTCAGCACACTCTTCTGGTTTGGAAGAACAGGTTAAGCAGAAGTCATGGAGTTCTTGTAGCACTCCATGTTTCAACAAATGTTCTTTGACAGTTTCCAAAGATATCTTAATTTCATCAACCTTCGATACCAAAACCCGTTCATTGACTTCTTCAATAGCATGGATTGTTCCCCCTTGATGAGGAGGCATGGGATTGTTTTGAATATTTGGACCAACAGGGTTGAAGTTGATGGCTTTCGCATCGATGAGATCTTGAACTTTGCACTTGAAACCCCTGCAATTTTTAATTGTATGGCCTGGGGCACCAGAATGGAATTAGCAATGAGCATTAGTATCATATCCCCTAGGGAGAGGATTTGGCGGTGGACCTAGTTCGCACAATTGAACCAATTGGCTAGAAAGTAACTGTGGGAGAAGCTGAGCATAGGACATGGGAATGAGATCAAACCTTCTTTCAGGGGCTTTCTGTCTTAGAGGAGCTCTTTGTCCTTGGAGATGTTGATTCGGTTGTTGATAAGTTGTAAGAGGTGCAAACTGTTGTTGTGGAACATAATGCGGTTGCGGAGAGAAAGGCCGTTGTTGGGCCATCCAAGGTGTTGGAGTTGTAGCAGCGTATACTTGAGGAACAAACTGGTTGGGAATAGCAGCAGGTGTAGGAAAATAAGGGAATCGGACTTGAGTAAATGTGGGAGCTCTCCCTTGGTTGACGGTGTTGGTGCTGGTCTCGCCCTCTTTCTTCTTGACAAAACCGGAAAATGGTTTCCTATTAACGCCTGCATTGTTGTTAGCATTATTAGGAACACCTTGAATCGTTCCGGCCTTAATACATGTCTCAACACGTTCACCAATGATGACCATATCAGAAAATGAAGTAGAAGTGCTACTGAGCATATACTGGAGATAAGGGCCTCGTAGAGTACCCATAAACAGATCAATCAACTCACGGTCCAAAAGAGGAGGTTGGACCCTTGCAGCCAGTTCACGCCATTTCTTTGAAAGATTCTTCATACTTTTGTACCATCCCCTGGAGCTGAGTACGGCTCGGAGCCATAACAGTATTGTAATGGTAATGTTTCAGAAAAGCATCGGCAAGCTCTCCCCAAGTACCGACATGGGATCTCTCCAATTTCATATACCAATCCAAGGATGCCCCGGTCAAACTGTCCTGAAATAAATGCATGAGCAAAGGTTCATTTTCGGCATAGGCCGCCATTTTGCGACAATAGGAACGGAGATGTGTCTCTGGGCAAGAAGTGCCTTTGTACTTGTCGAACTCTGGGACTTTGAACTTAGGAGGAATGACTACCCCCGACACGAGGCACATTGCAGCAGTGTTGAATCCGAACGCCTTGATTCCTTCCATGGCTCTAAGTCGCTCTTCAAGGGCATGATACATCTTCGCAGTTTCGGCAACCCCGGCAGCAAGATTCACTTGGGGTTCATCGAGATCAATAACATCATGATGATCGTCGACATCATTCCTAGGAGCACCGATAGGAGTCTCAACATTAGCATTGTCATTTCTCCCATTAGCAGAAGTGGAAGGAGTAACAGTAGTAAGCTTGGCAACACTCTGGTGTAGTTCTTCTTGACCTTTGATCACGGCATGCAGATTTTCCATGAGTTGATCCATGTGGGTACCCATAGTGTCCATATCCCGACAGAGTGCATTCTGATTCTCTTCAAAAAGATCCATTAGCCTTTGTTGGTTGCCTCTGGTGCGGTAAGGATGTGGATGAGTCGTCTTTGCTGTTTACTGGATTCTGTGAAAGGGGACCCCAATGAGTTTTTACTGTGAAAAATGAATGCATGGTAGTATGTGTGATACGGTGGGAGAACTGACTTGAGGTTTTGCGTTTGTATTCACACTTGTTCAGTTTAGCAAGAGTCGCCACCGACTTTTTATTTTATCCTAAAGGAAAGGTTAAAAAGCACAGGAAAAAAACCTTTGAGATGTTTTCGTGGGTTCGGGGGGTAGATTATGAAAAGGGAAGGTGCTAGCACCCTTTTCATCCATGGTTATCCATGGGCTCTTAGTTACTTGTTTTAGATCACTTGCCTTGATTTTCAATTGTTTGAAATGGTGTTTGTGTGTGTGTGGTTTTGAAAATGTTTTGAAAAAGATGCCTTGTCTAGGCAACCGTTGTAACAATTATTTACTCGAATGTTTTACAAAGGTGTTTGTCTTTTTGAAAAGATGTTCAATGTTTTTGAAAGTTTGTTTTGAAATTGTGTTGTGGAGTGTGTTTTGAAAATAGGCAAGTGTGTTTTGCAAGTTTGATCAAGTAACTAAGAGTTGTCTACCCTATTGTACTCAAAGGTCTTTCTCATGTTTAAACCCTTTTAACAGTGTTGTTTCACCATTGTATTTGGTGAACAACCTTGCGTTAGGATGTTAACGGGACGGGCGCGGGTCATCGTTTAGACCATGAATGCAATAGTGTTAAGTGTCTTTGGCAATTTTTCCTTTAAGGGACTTGATCATTTTTTAGGCAACTTGAGAAAGCGTCATCGAGGGACTATGATCATTTGATTTGTTTTGTTTTGCCAAAGTACTTGACATGCAAACATGGCCCATTTTGGAAGGCAACAAGCGGGATTACCCTAGGGGTGCAAGTGTGAATTGTGTATTTGATTGTCATGCATTTGTCTTGTATTAGGTTATCTAGCGGTTGATTTTGAATCTTCGCATACAAACCCTAATTACTATACAGTATATAGAAAGTGATAAATTGCGGGAATTTAAAGTCTAAACTATTACAAATAAGTATACGGGGATGGGGGTACAAATATTTACAAATGGGGATAAGACTTATCAGGATAGTAGTGTCCAAATAATATTTACAACCAAATCGAAGCGCATTCTCAATGTAAAATATAGCAATGTATAAGAATAAAAGAGAATCAAAAGGATTGTAAAATGTATGTGATTATTTACAAATGATGCAAATATTAACCTAATGTGTTATTAAGTATTTTATTTATTTTTATGTAAACAAAAGTTTTAATTAAAAAAGGAAATATTTAACCTTAAAAAATTATGTTTTTTATGTATTCTTCATTAATGTTTTATACAAGGTTTAATTGAAACAAAAAAGGTTTTAAAAGAGAAAATTGTTTAACTTAAAAAAATATATTTTTTATGTATTTTAAGTGTAATAAAAAAGTATTGTTACTAAAAAAATCTTAATATATGAAAGAAAACAATATATCATTTTTATTTAAAGGGCATTAGTTTTTTTTTGAAAAGAAATAAAGTGTTTGTAAAAAGAAAAGTACTAGTTTGTAAACAAAGAAAAGAAATAAAAATGGGCTCTAAGGGGATGTATGGCCCAAAAAAATAAAATTAAAAGGAGACAAAAGGGGGGGGGGGGGGGGGGCGGAACGCCAAAAATGAAATTGGGCTTAGGGTTTGTACATGGGGCAGGCCCAACCAGGTTTGACATTGTTTTTGTTCAGTGTTTCAAATGTTTGCTTCAGAGTTAGGGTTTGTACAGTTTGATGAGCGGCGCTCTCATCTTCTCCTTCTTCGCCTCTTCACTTTCTCAAGCCATGGTTTCTGATGCTTCATCTGTGCCTCCGGCCACTAGGACACCACTTCCATTTCCCCTCTCTCCACATGGTTGCTCCAGGCGGTGACAACAAGGTATTATTCTCAGCTTTTCATGTTTTAGGGTTTTCGGATTTTCTCTTGCATGTTATTATTTTCTACGTGTTATTAATTTTTATGCGTTGTTTGTGTTCATGAGGTATATCAATGGACTGAGGGAGTAGAAAGTGATACCTTTGGGGGGTTTGTCTTTGGGGAAAGGACGGAGGTGGACCGGCAGTATCCTCAGGCGGCCGGAGGCGTGAGAGCTTGATGACGCTAGCTTTGTGGCTTCCCTGGTACTTTTGTATCTTGCTTCTTGAATGGTTTTATGATGATAATGTTGCTTCTGAAAACCCTAGCTTTTAGTTCTCTCTTCTTCTTCTGTTTGCTGGCCCGTTTGTTGTTGCTTCTGCCTCAGTATGTTGCTTTTGATTATTATGATATCTGAGTTGCCTATTGTTATGCTTCTGATTTTTCTTCTCTTGATGTTGTTGCTACTCAATGATGAACCTTAGTTCTGAGAGTTTGGATATTGTTTAGCCTATGTTGATTTTGATTCTGAGGCATTTTGGCTTTGAATGCTATGCAGTTTGTAAGCTAGACTCGTGTTTGTCAGGCTTATGCAGGCTTGTTTGGAGCTTAGGCTTTGAAAGGCTTGTGGGGTGGTTTGTTGTATTACAACACAGGTTTGGAGGGGTTTCTGGTTTTGACAGGTTTAAGGTAATTAGAGCAGGCTTCAGGCTTGTGTAGAGGTTACAGGTTTTTTAGGCTTGATGTTTGAAGCAGACTATGGTTTGAACACAGGTTTGTGTTGGTTTGGAAGTTACAGGCCTGAGCAGTTTGAAACAGGCTTGTGCTTGACAGGCTTGCTGTGTTTGGAGGCTTTTTGTTTGTTATAGGCTTGCTTTGTAACAGGTTTAAAGATTGAGGCTTGAACAGGTTAAGGCTGAGCTTGCTTCAAGGCTTTGTTGTTTTGTGAGAGCTTTTGCAATGTTACAGTTTTGTGGTTTTTTGGCAGGATGAAAGGTTGGAGGCAAGTTTTTCAAGGCTTGAGTTTTAGCTTTGTGTTATTTGTTTCTCTGTTTTTCTGCCTCCTCCTTTACAGTGTTCTGATTCTGTTTGTTTTATATCTCTTAAGCTTGCCTCCACAAACTGTAAGCCTATACTTCTTTTACTCTCTTTCTCTCTCCACAGATAAGTATATTATATTACTTAGACTGTACTTTTCTCTGAAAAAGTGTTTGGCTGGGAAATGATGACAATTTTGAATATGTTGCTTGCATTGTTTCTTTCCTCTGCATATCTTCTTTTTTCAGATTTTCTGCATTTTGTGTACTTGTTGACAGCTTTATGACAGTTCTTGAACTTGTGACTTAGTTGGCCATTTTGACTTAGTTTGGTTTGCCTTGTTTGATAGTGCAATTCAGTTTGGATTTTTGCAGCTTGGTTGGCATTTTTGTTGACACTTTGCAACTTGTTTTGGAATTATGCAGCCTTGTACATATTCATATGCTTGCAACATTATTTTCTTTCCCTCTTTGTGAACCAAGAGTCCTCTTGTGATTTGCAGAGAGGGCAAACAAACTGATTTCAGCCAACACTTTTAATGATGAGTTTTGATTAACTGTCTGAGAATGTTCTTTTTTAATTCATCTGCATTTGACTTCTTTCTTTTTTTGTCTTTGCAGATAAAAATCAATTGAGCAAAGGATGCAATCAGTAGAAGATGAAGATTTCCAGAGGCTTAGGATATAGTTTCAATTTATTTTTAATCATTGTAATGATATTAATGTAAACAAATGTAAATAAATTTACAGTGTTCAAATAATATTTGTAACAAACAATTAAAAATGAATAAAAATCTTTCTTTGTCAGATATCTCTTTTAATTTACTGTCTATTTAATTATTTAAGTTTCTTGAATTAAAATAACTGGAAGTAAATCCCAATTATTCTAACTTAGATAAAATAAATAATTAATAAACACCGTAGTCTTGCAACTTCGCATTAATCAATAATAAACCCGGCGTTCCAATTAACCATAAGCATTGCACAGTTAATCAAACAAACGTCCATGTGCCTTTCCTTTTACTGATTAAAACCAAACACTTCAAACTCTCAATCAGAAGCCTCAGCTTCTATCCCATTTGTTTAAACTTTGAGAAACAAACAGGAATTTTGAACAAGCGTCAAAACCATGTGACAGTCAATTGAAAAGAACCGTAGAATTGATTCCTTCTGAGAATGCGCGCGTAAACCCTAATTCTTGATTTATTGTCAAAGAAGCGTCCGCCTGATCAAACTCTGAGCCAAACTCAACCAAATCAAAAGAAACCCTAATAATCTGCTTGGACTGATTCAAAAGTTAATGGAAACCCTAATTTTGTTTGACTGATAAGAAAAATTTGTTTGACCTATTCTTAAGCCAATCTGAAAAATCAGGAAAAGCCCGAAGCTATGATTTCTTGTGAAAAAGAGAGAGGGAAAATTTTGGGGTACAACAGTTGCCCCTGTTCAATCTTCTTGAACCTGAAGAGTTATATTGGCAAGTTTTCCGTTCGCGACTCGAAGGTAAAAGGAGATTGGACACTAGAGTGCCCAAAAAATTTGCACTCGTCAAAGCGTAGTTTAAGGGAATGGGCTTAAAGATGCCATTTGGTGATGGGCTTAAAGATTCCATCTGGAGATGTGACAGGGGGATGGGCTTAGAGATGCCATCTGGAAATTGCTGGTAGGAGGATGGGCTTAGAGATGCCATCTGGAAATGTTTGTTGAACTGTATGTTGTTGGTGAGTGGGTGAGTATCAGAAAGGTATCCATGTTTGGAGCATCTCTGAACTGGGGATCTGAACAAGCAATGAATTGACATCCAGGTTTGGAGAATCCGTAAACTGTTTTCAGTAGTTGAATCTGAACAAGCGATAGATTAACATCCGTATTTGGAGAATCCGTAAACTGTTTTCAGTAGTCGAATCTGAACAAGCGATAGATTAACATCCGTGTTTGGAGAATCCGTAAACTGTTTTCAGAAGTCTTGAATCTGAACAAGCGATAGATTAACATCCGTATCTGGAGAACCCGTAAACTGTTTTCAGAAGTCTTGAAGTTGAATAAGCAATAGAGCAGCATCCATGTTGGGAAGCGTCCGTAAACTGTTTTCAAAAGTTGAGTCTGAACAAGCGATAGATTAACCTCCGTGTTTGGAGAATCCGTAAACTGTTTTCAGAAGTTGGAGAATCTAAACAAGCGACAGGTTAACATCCGTGTCTGGAGAACCCGTAAACTGTTTTCAGAAGTCTTGGAATGAAGAAGGAACCGATGTAGGGTTTCCTGATGATGAGTCCATGTAAAACTACATCTGAATTGAGAAGGAACCGGTGTAGGGTTTTCTGATGATGAGTCCGTGTGAAACTGCATCTTGGATAATTGTTAATGATAGCCTCTTATTCTTATCCTGAAAAGGACAAAATTTTAGCTAAACACAAAGTTATGTTGCATGAAATGTATGATGCAATATATGTTATATCAATGTTTATGATAAGAATGTAATGAATGCGCATGTAAGCTGATGAGCTGTCTTGCTGAGGATAGATGAATCCTGGATGGATGGAGATAATAGAATCTTGACTGCTGCCGGGGAAAGTAAATCCTTGACTGCTGCAGGGGATTGTTGGAAATGAGAAGTCCTGGAACCACTGTTGGGGGATCCGGAGCTTGGGTTGTATGCCAATCTACTGGGGATTCCTGTCTTGAGGAGATCTTCACTGGGGAATATCTGAATATCCTGTGAGGAACTGAGGATGAGAGTCTTCATTCTGCTTGGGGATTGATAGTTGGAAGTTTTTTAGCTCCGCTGGGGATTGCAAGAATCTTTTGATTGCTGCAGGTATTGATCTGGGATCTTGAAAAGGTTGGTCGGTGAGATAGTTGTCCTAGATGGTTTCAAGTATTAATCTCTGACCTGAGAAAGAAAGATAGTTTTCCTGGCTTTTTACAGGTATTAATCTTCAATCTCTTCATGTAGATAGTTTTCCTGGCTGGTTTCAGGTATTAATCTACAATCAGTCGTTCACAGATAGTTTTCCTGGCTTGTTACAGGTATTAATCTGGAATTTGGGTTACACGCCACTTTGAGAATGAGAATCTTCATTCTGTTGGGGGTCAGAAATTGGGAGTATACCAATCTTCCGAGGTTTTAAGGATGAGAGTCTTCATTCTGTTAACGGTCAGAAATTGGGAGTATACCAATCTTATGAGGTTTTAAGGATGAGAATCTTCATTCTGTTAACCGTTAACTGCTATTTGGTCGATCTCCAGGCTTTCACAGAAACTTGTATTGCTATCTGGTCGTAATCCAGGTTTCACAATAACTTATTGAGCTGCTATCCGGTCGAATCCGGGTTTCACAGAAACTTGTATTGCTATCTGGTCGTAATTCAGGTTTCACAATAACTAGTTGGGGATTAAACTATTATCCGGTCGAATCCGGGCTTCATAGCTTGCTCTTAGGAGATACCACCATCTGGTCGTAATCCAGGCTTCGCGGTAGTCTGATACTGTAACTGGGATCTGAATGAGTGACAGAATGGATACCGTGTCTGGAGCGTATCTGAAACTGTATCTTGGAGTTGAGATCTGTATGAGTAGCAGAATGACTTCTGTATCTGGAGTGTATCTGAAGCTGTAACTGGATCTGAATGAGTGACAGAATGGCTACCGTGTCTGGAGTGTATCTAAAACTGTATCTTGGAGTTGAGATCTGTATGAGTAGCAGAATAACTTCCGTGTCTAGAGTGTATCTGAAACTGTAACTGGATCTGAATGAGTGACAGAATGGATACCGTGTCTGGAGCGTATCTGAAACTGTATCTTGGAGTTGAGATCTGTATGAGTAGCAGAATGACTTTCGTATCTGGAGTGTATCTGAAACTGTAACTGGATCTGAATGAGTGATAGAATGGCTACCGTGTCTGGAGCGTATCTGAAACTGTATCTTGGAGTTGAGATCTGTATGAGTAGCAGAATGACTTCCGTGTCTGGAGTGTATCTGAAACTGTAACTGGATCTGAATGAGTGACAGAATGGCTACCGTGTCTGGAGCGTATCTGAAACTGTATCTTCCAACAGGTGATGAAGGAATTTGGGATGTTGATCGTAACTTCCAGCAGGTGATGAAGGATATTTGAACGACCTTGGTTTTGACATTCGAATGCCCCAAGTGATAGTGAGGGAGACTTGCCCCAAGTTAATCTGTAATTGAGAGATTTGTTAAAATCTTGACTGGACTGCCCCAGGTTAACTGAACTTTGAAAGATCTGTTGAAACCTTGACTGGACTGCCCCAGGTTAATTGAGTTTTGAAAGATTTTGTTGAAATCTTGACTGGACTGCCCCAGGTTAATTGGATAGTGACATGTCAAGCCCCCTTGTTGATAGGAGATTTGTCAATGGAAGTGTTATCCTTCTTGAAGTGATTTTACTCACTGAGAGAGTTTTTGTTCCTCCGAACATTCGCTGTATGGATTTCTTTGCTGTCAAACAAATAACCATGTGCAAACAACGATATTCAAATAATGCAAAGTTTATGCTTGTCTCGAAGTTTTGAAAAATGCGTTTTTTAGCAGAAAACTTTTTATAAGACAAAATCAACACAAGACTTAGAGCAAAGCCTTACAGGAGTCAGGATACCTTTTGTAACAGTATGCTTTCGAACTAACCCATGCTTCAATTAGGACTTTTGAAGGGTTGTAACGTGGCTTGGTTCATGGTTTAAGAAACAAAGGATAAAGGCTCAAAGTATATTTGTACCCACCCGCTCTTCGTGATGTTCTTCAATCCTAAGCTCAGTTAATTGTGCGTCGAACTCTATTCGAGTTTGGAACGACTCTTTTTGGGTTATGGTTCACACCAATTGAATTTTATGGGAAGGCAGTCATTTTTGCAACATTTTTCATGTTGTTTGAGGATCTGTACTGACCTTGTTCTTTTGATTTGTTATCCCTAACTTTTGCCTGACTGTTCCTGTTTTCGAGATTATAGTCAGCGGGATGCCCCTGCTTTCTTAAGCCTCCTTTGTAGGTTTTGGCTCAGTGGGTTTTTCTCTTTTGAGAGATTGACTGCCTATGTGATAAGGAACCATCACCATCTTTTGGTTCCAAAGGAATGTTTTTGATGTCATTCGTTGTATTACGAACTGAGAGTTTGCGACCTCAATGCACATTTTTTGAATTAACTGAGAGACTACCCTGCCCCAGGTTTAAATCAAAGGTTTCAAATTGTTTAGAACAGAAAACTCCTACTTCTTTGGCTCGAAAGGGTTGACTAGGGATTATCTTCCTTATAACTCCAGTGTTTGGGAATCGAAAGAAATGCCTGTACATCATCAGCAAGGTCTGTTCAAAAGCATATTGTATGAGATTATGGTATTGTTTCGTCATCCTCCCTCTAAAGGCTTGCAGCTTTTTATCAAGAGTTTAAATATCATAAGGAAAGCATAAGAGTAGTGAAAACGAATGGATGAATTCAAGACAAACATATGCAATGCATTAATGAAACAAAGTTTGACATTAACAGATAATTGTTTGAATCACAAAAGAAATTACAACTTTGAAAATTCAAATGGAACAAAAGTCTCTCAGTTTGAGCTTTGTCACTTCAGGTGGAGAAACCCTTAACGGAAGATTTTCATCTCGCCATTTGGCATGAATCTCAGCACTCCAATGTCAATCAGATCTTAAATCTTGTTCTTCAAGGCCCAACAGTCATCGGTGTCATGTCCCGGACTATAGGAGTGGTATACACAAAATGCGTCGGGATGATAGTTAAGAGCAGAGGTATTGGGCTTCCGAATAGGATCCCTCAAAGCAGTCAGATTGACCTCCAACAAGCGCTCCAGTATTAGAGATGAAGGTATGTCAGTCTCAGTGAACTGTCTTCCAGACGTAGTTTGCTTATGCTGATTACCCCGTTGACGCTGACGAGGTTGTTGGTGAGCTTGTGACCCCGAAGCAAGTAGAGGAGCCTTTCCCTTGTCTTCTTGTCTCAAGGGGGGTTGAGTGATGACTTGATCTTCAACCTCAGACGTTTGCCCCACTTGGTTGTCCCGAAGCAGTTGGTTGACGAGAACTCTGAGCTCCTCTTGTCTTTGAGCCAAGTCCTGGATGAGAGCCATCTGGCCCACCAGTTATCCCATAATTTGGATCCTCATTGCAGTCAGCTCAAACTTAAGTTCTTCCAACTGATCACTCCTAGCATTGCTTGAATTCCCCTGGACCAGGCCCCCTGTGAGGAGAGCTTTCACTTCTTCTTGCCCCTGGGATAGGTTCAAGAACATTTCCTGAAGTTGAGCATTTTGATCCTGGATATCCTTGACAGTCCTCTCTAGAGCCATCTCTACTAAAATAAACAATAGGAGAATAAGGAAACCTGAAAAGGAAAAACTGTTATGATGCAATGCATGATATGTGAATGCATGCTTTCAAGGATCTCTTGGGGTAAACACAAGAGAATGTTAGAGGTTGAACTTCGATCTTTGATTGGAGAAATTTGCACCTGTGGATGTCTTTCCACGAGAATCAAGCTCACCATGTCAAGTGGGTCATAGCCCCTGATTCAAGTTGTTGCACTTGATCTTTGATGGCATTTGTTTAGAGGATAAAAACCTCTTGCCCTTTGGTAGACGTCTGGTTCCACGTGACCCTGTATCAAAAGACCCTCGAGATCCTTGAAATGGTTATTTGAAAAAATGTTATGGTATGATGTCATGATGTTATGTACATGTATGCAAAAGCAAGTAAGTGTATATACAGGTAATCATATTCGCACAAAGCAAACAAGTCCTTAGGTTTAGGCTTGCATGGGGTTTGTAGGTAAGTACCCTCTTGAAGTTAGTTGGCTCATCCTGTCCTAAAATAGAAACCGGGTTCTAAGGAGCTCAATATCATTGGATTGTTTTCTGTGTTCATTGTTTTGGTTTAGCCACTTAACTGGAGACCAAAATATTCCAAGAAAACAACCCTCAATGAGTGTAGTATCGAGTATCTACCAACTTCGGACTGCACCAAAGTCGGTCATCTCACTACCCCTAAAAAGGCTAAGATGGTCAAGTAAGGTTCTAAGAGTTCGTTAGTGCTTCATGACATCACTCAGCGGCCCCGTACTCTCCTTGATTGAACTCAAGGGTTACCGGTACTCACAAATATGTCACACTAACATAGCTTACTGCTTCAACCATGTCGGTATACCCCGCACAGTTCCCTCACAGTTTTATTGCTATTTACCTAAAAAGGTGCCCCCAAATCCGGGTGTAGGATTTATAGCAAACCCAAACAAGGAACCCAAAAAGTAAAGCAATCAAAGCAAGTATGTAAAGGTGATATAAACCCTAAGGTAACCCCATTTTTAATTTACTCCCCAGCAGAGTCGCCAGTTCTGTGATACGGTGGGAGAACTGACTCGAGGTTTTGCGTTTGTATTCGCACTTGTTCGGTTTAGCAAGAGTCGCCATCGACTTTTTATTTTATCCTAAAGGAAAGGTTAAAAAGCACAGGAAAAAAACCTTTGAGATGTTTTCGTGGGTTCGGGGGGTAGATTATGAAAATGGAAGGTGCTAGCACCCTTTTCATCCATGGTTATCCATGGGCTCTTAGTTACTTGTTTTAGATCACTTGCCTTGATTTTCAATTGTTTGAAATGGTGTTTGTGTGTGTGTGGTTTTGAAAATGTTTTGAAAAAGATGCCTTGTCTAGGCAACCGTTGTAACAATTCTTTACTCGAATGTTTTACAAAGGTGTTTGTCTTTTTGAAAAGATGTTCAATGTTTTTGAAAGTTTGTTTTGAAATTGTGTTGTGGAGTGTGTTTTGAAAATAGGCAAGTGTGTTTTGCAAGTTTGATCAAGTAACTAAGAGTTGTCTACCCTATTGTACTCAAAGGTCTTTCTCATGTTTTAACCCTTTTAATAGTGTTGTTTCACCGTTGTATTTGGTGAACAACCTTGCGTTAGGATGTTAACGGGAAGGGCGTGGGACATTGTTTAGACCATGAATGCAATAGTGTCAAGTGTCTTTGGCAATTTTTCCTTTAAGGGACTTGATCATTTTTTAGGCAACTTGAGAAAGCGTCATCGAGGGACTATGATCATTTGATTTGTTTTGTTTTGCCAAAGTACTTGACATGCAAACATGGCCCATTTTGGAAGGCAACAAGCGGGATTACCCTAGGGGTGCAAGTGTGAATTGTGTATTTGATTGTCATGCATTTGTCTTGTATTAGGTTATCTAGCGGTTGATTTTGAATCTTCGCATACAAACCCTAATTACTATATAGTATATAGAAAGCGATAAATTGCGGGAATTTAAAGTCTAAACTATTACAAATAAGTATCCGGGGATGGGGGTACAAATATTTACAAATGGGGATGAGACTTATCAGGATAGTAGTGTCCAAATAATATTTACAACCAAATCGAATCGCATTCTCAATGTAAAATATAGCAATGTATAAGAATAAAAGAGAATCAAAAGGATTGTAAAATGTATGTGATTATTTACAAATGATGCAAATATTAACCTAATGTGTTATTAAGTATTTTATTTATTTTTATGTAAACAAAAGTTTTAATTAAAAAAGGAAATATTTAACCTTAAAAAATTCTATTTTTTATGTATTCTTCATTAATGTTTTATACAAGGTTTAATTGAAACAAAAAAGGTTTTAAAAGATAAAATTGTTTAACTTAAAAAAATATATTTTTTTATGTATTTTAAGTGTAATAAAAAAGTATTGTTACTAAAAAAATCTTAATATATGAAAGAAAACAATATATCATTTTTATTTAAAGGGCATTAGTTTTTTTTTTAAAAAGAAATAAAGTGTTTGTAAAAAGAAAAGTACTAGTTTGTAAACAAAGAAAAGAAATAAAAATGGGCTCTAAGGGGATGTATGGCCCAAAAAAATAAAATTAAAAGGAGACAAAAGGGGGGGGGGGGGGGGGGGGGGGACGCCAAAAATGAAATTGGGCTTAGGGTTTGTACATGGGGCAGGCCCAACCGGGTTTGACATTGTTTTTGTTCAGGGTTTCAAATGTTTGCTTCAGAGTTAGGGTTTGTACAGTTTGATGAGCGGCGCTCTCATCTTCTCCTTCTCGCCTCTTCACTTTCTCAAGCCATGGTTTCTGATGCTTCATTCGTGCCTCCGGCCACTAGGACACCACTTCCATTTCCCCTCTCTCCACATGGTTGCTCCAGGCGGTGACAACAAGGTATTATTCTCAGCTTTTCATGTTTTAGGGTTTTCGGATTTTCTCTTGCATGTTATTATTTTCTACGTGTTATTGATTTTTATGCGTTGTTTGTGTTCATGAGGTATATCAATGGACTGAGGGAGTATAAAGTGATACCTTTGGGGGGTTTGTCTTTGGGGAAAGGACGGAGGTGCACCAGCAGTATCCTCAGGCGGCCGGAGGCGTGAGAGCTTGATGACGCTAGCTTTGTGGCTTCCCTGGTACTTTTGTATCTTGTTTCTTGAATGGTTTTATGATGATAATGTTGCTTCTGAAAACCCTAGCTTTTAGTTCTCTCTTCTTCTTCTGTTTGCTGGCCCGTTTGTTGTGGCTTCTGCCTCAGTATGTTGCTTTTGATGATTATGATATCTGAGTTGCCTATTGTTATACTTCTGATTTTTCTTCTCTTGATGCTGTTGCTACTCAATGATGAACCTTAGTTATGAGAGTTTGGATATTGTTTAGCCTATGTTGATTTTGATTCTGAGGCATTTTGGCTTTGAATGCTATGCAGTTTGTAAGCTAGACTCGTGTTTGTCAGGCTTATGCAGGCTTGTTTGGAGCTTAGGCTTTGAAAGGCTTGTGGGCTGGTTTGTTGTATTACAACACAGGTTTGGAGGGGTTTCTGGTTTTGACAGGTTTAAGGTAGTTAGAGCAGGCTTCAGGCTTGTATAGAGGTTAAAGGTTTTTTAGGCTTGATGTTTGAAGCAGACTATGGTTTGAACACAGGTTTGTGTTGGTTTGGAAGTTACAGGCCTGAGCAGTTTGAAACAGGCTTGTGCTTGACAGGCTTGCTGTGTTTGGAGGATTTTTGTTTGTTATAGGCTTGCTTTGTAACAGGTTTAAAGATTGAGGCTTGAACAGGTTAAGGCTGAGCTTGCTTCAAGGCTTTGTTGTTTTGTGAGAGCTTTTGCAATGTTACGGTTTTGTGGTTTTTTGGCAGGATGAAACAGGTTGGAGGAAAGTTTTTCAAGGCTTGAGTTTTAGCTTTGTGTTATTTGTTTCTCTGTTTTTCTGCCTCCTCCTTTATAGTGTTCTGATTCTGTTTGTTTTATATCTCTTAAGCTTGCCTCCACAAACTGTAAGCCTATACTTCTTTTACTCTCTTTCTCTCTCCACAGATAAGTATATTATATTACTTAGACTGTACTTTTCTCTGAAAAAGTGTTTGGCTGGGAAATGATGACAATTTTGAATATGTTGCTTGCATTGTTTCTTTCCTCTGCATATCTTCTTTTTTCAGATTTTCTGCATTTTGTGTACTTGTTGACAGCTTTATGACAGTTCTTGAACTTGTGACTTAGTTGGCCATTTTGACTTAGTTTGGTTTGCCTTGTTTGATAGTGCAATTCAGTTTGGATTTTTGCAGCTTGGTTGGCATTTTTGTTGACACTTTGCAACTTGTTTTGGAATTATGCAGCCTTGTACATATTCATATGCTTGCAACATTATTTTATTTCCCTCTTTGTGAACCAAGAGTCCTCTTGTGATTTGCAGAGAGGGCAAATAAACTGATTCCGGCCAACACTTTTAATGATGAGTTTTGATTAACTGTCTGAGAATGTTCTTTTTTAATTCATCTGCATTTGACTTCTTTTTTTTTTGTCTTTGCAGATAAAAATCAATTGAGCAAAGGATGCAATCAGTAGAAGATGAAGATTTCCAGAGACTTAGGATATAGTTTCAATTTATTTTTAATCATTGTAATGATATTAATGTAAACAAATGTAAATAAATTTACAGTGTTCAAATAATATTTGTAACAAACAATTAAAAATGAATAAAAATCTTTCTTTGTCAGATATCTCTTTTAATTTACTGTCTATTTAATTATTTAAGTTTCTTGAATTAAAATAACTGGAAGTAAATCCCAATTATTCTAACTTAGATAAAATAAATAATTAATAAACACCGTAGTCTTGCAACTTCGCATTAATCAATAATAAACCCGGCGTTCCAATTAACCATAAGCATTGCACAGTTAATCAAACAAACCTCCATGTGCCTTTCCTTTTACTGATTAAACCAAACACTTCAAACTCTCAATCAGAAGCCTCAGCTTCTATCCCAGATGTTTAAACTTTGAGAAACAAACAGGAATTTTGAACAAGCATCAAAACCATGTGACAGTCAATTGAAAAGAACCGTAGAATTGATTCCTTCTGAGAATGTGCGCGCAAACCCTAATTCTTGATTTATTGTCAAAGAAGCGTCCGCCTGATCAAACTCTGAGCCAAACTCAACCAAATCAAAAGAAACCCTAATAATCTGCTTGGACTTATTCAAAAGTTAATGGAAACCCTAATTTTGTTTGACTGATAAGAAAAATTTGTTTGACCTATTCTTAAGCCAATCTGAAAAATCAGGAAAAGCCCGAATCTGTGATTTCTTGTGAAAAAGAGAGAGGGCAAATTTTGGGGTACAACGGTATGGATGAATGCTTTATCTTCATTTCTAATGAGACCCAAAGACTCGTCTATCTTTTTAAAATTTCCCTTTTGAAAAGTTATACCAACAAGACTTGTCTTTGGATTTCTCTAGATATGAGATATATATGATGATATGATGTTATGGTATGCTATGCATGAAGTCTCAGCTCCACATATTCTGGATAACCATTGTGTAGTCCGTTGCACATGCTGAAAGTAACAGGATCAAAAGTCTGACGTCACAGGCATGGAGTCAGAGTAACCACCCATGAGGTATGTACTAGGGGTTTATCACCTGCCAAACAAGGTTCTAAAGAGTTCCCGAAGTCTACATTCTTCCTTTGGATATTACTGACGTCCCAATTACTTGGTAATCGATAATATTCGCAGGAAAAACTCGTCCGAGCGCAATATCGCGTGACAACTACTTCCGGATTACTCTGTTATAGTCTCTACATTGCACCTAAAAGGCCAAGATGGGTTAATGGTTCTACGGCCCTCAGCTTCTCGAGCTCTCAGGTCGAAAGCAACGACGTCTTCTCGATTACTCGGTAAACATAATTACTTTCAAGGGGACCTCCACTGAGTGGGGGATTCTCATGCCTCCTTCTTCGGGATTACTCCCTCAAAGTTAACATGACTATACCGCCCGTCCTAATCCTATGTGTAACCCAAAGTCCGGGTAGAGGACTTATCAAAAGCAATCATCAAACCCAACAACACAATAATATCCAGAATATGTGAGTAGCAACAAATATATGCAATATATACAAAAGAATAAATAAAGAAATAAAACAGTAAAACAAGATAAAGAAAATAAATAAACACCCAAAAAGACAAATAAACAAAACTAGGAGAGACTCACTAAAAGTCCCCAGCAGAGTCGCTAGCTGAAGCCACCGGCAGAAAACACAGAGCCGCCACCGAACTTTATTTATCCCGAAGGAAGGGGAAATATCGATAAAACCACAAGGGGATGGATAAGATGGTCTTGCGACCAAGGGAAAGGGTAAGGGAGTCGGTTATGCGAGGGGAAGGTATTAGCACCCCTCACATCCGTTGTACTCAACGGGATCCGTTTTGTTTGTTTGTTTTAAAGGGGGTGTTTATCTACAACTATGCTTGCTAAAGGGAAATGGATGGTTTTTGATTATTGCGTTCGTGAGGGTTTCGCGACCCTTTGCCTACGTATCCAATGAAGGAATCAGAACACCGTAGTTCCTCCTAGAAAATGGTTGGTTTGTTTGTGTTTTTTAGTGGGCCACGTTAACGCACGCGTTCTAGCAATAGGCACGGTTGGTATCGCGGTAGAACAGAGATAACATGCCCTTTGGGGGAGTTTTGATTTGTTGAGTGTTTTTGTGGGTTTTAAAATAAATTCAAGTAGTGATTAAAGAGTGTTTTTTGGATTTTTGATTGGTTTGTTTATTTGTTGATTTTTATCTTGCCTAATTACTAGCATTTGCATAGGGTAAATAAAATGCAGAAAGATAAACTCCTACGCTATTACAACCGTATCAAACAGCATAAAAAAATGGAAGAAAAAAAAGACAAAAGCAAGAAAAAAAAAAGGTCTTTCGATTCTGGCAGGAGCAGCCTTCGACTGGAATTCTGTTGGCCTCCTTCGATTGGGGCTGGCAACAACAGAGTCACGTCTTTCAATTGGGCCCTGGAAGAGGCGAAGTCCTGTCCTTCGATTGGGCAAAGGCAGCAGCAAGGTCCTGTACTTCGATTGGGAAAAGGCAGCAGCAAGGTCCTGTACTTCGATTAGGGGCTGACACTAGCATGAGAGTGTCCTTCGTCTGAGTCTGGACTTAGTGCAAGCGTGACATCTGCCGTTCTGCCTCCTTCGAATGGAGACTGAAAATAGTGGGGGAATGCCTTTCGACTGAGCCTGGAATTCAGTGAAGGTAAGCTTTTCGTTTGGGCCCAGAAGTCAACATGGCGAAGCCTTCTGGGTCTCTTTCGTTTGACCTGAAGAAAGAAAGTAGAAGCCAAAAGCTTCGTCCTATTTCCTGTTTCTTGTTTCCTGTTTCCTGTTTCCTGTTTGAACTTTTTTGAACAGTAACATGGCATAAGGCCATGCTAATATTGTCTTACAATCATTTAACACTTAATGCATATTTAAGTAAACAAACAACAAAACGAAAGGGGGTTAGCTCTGAAAACAATATCAAGTAGGTGGAAACAAACAGAAACAACATGTTATGTACATGTTATGTACATGTTATGCTAGAAATGAAGGGGTTCAAGGTTAAGAATGACTTACCTTGCTTGTGGCTGGGACGTGTGTTGGGCCTTCAAGTGGTTTCCTTGAACACTTCTGGATTCAAAGGAGGAACCAGGGGTTATGTCTTTGATACTGTTCGAAGGAGAAGAACAAGGGTGAGGTTCTTCCTACTGGATTTGAAGGGGAACAAGGTATAGGGATGTTTCAGATTCAAAGGGGGTAAGTGTTTGGATTCTGGATGTGTTTGGATTCTGGATGAGTGTTTGGTTCTGGATGTGTTTGAATTTGGATAAGTGTTTGAGAAAATTTTGGATTTTCTTTGAATTTCTCAAGTGTTGATAAACTTGAGAATTTTGTGGTTTGAGAAATTTTCTGCAGAGATTCGTCTGGCCCTCTAGTTCCTCCCTTCAAACATGCATTGGAGTCTTATTTATAGGCAGATTGGCTGAAACATTTGGGGGGAAAACAAAATAATTTGAACAGTTTGGGAATGCTGTTTTGATCCTTTCTTATGTTACTTTTGTGTTTTTCCATTTTTATGCAAGTTACAGGCGTCAGGTCTGGCTCTGCATAGCAGGTTTTTGGACTGTTGTAGCAGGTTGGTGCAGGTTTTTCTGTTTGTTTTGGCACCTTACAGCATGCGTGGGAGCAGCAACAGCAAGTTTCTGGAGTGTTGTGGCAGGTTGTTCGAAGGAAGCCCTTTCCTCAGTTGAAGCTGGTGGTCGAAACAAGCTAATGCCCAGTTCGAAGCTTGTGGTCGAAACAAGCTAATGCCCAGTCGAAGCTGGCTTGCAGGTAGCTACTTGTCCAAATCGAAGTAGGCTTGCAGGCAGTAACCTTGTCCAAATCGAAGCAGGCTTGCAGGCAGCTACTTGTCCAAATCGAAGCCGGCTTGCAGTCAGCTACTTGTCTAAATCGAAGTAGGCTTGCATGAGGAAAAAGTCCAGATTCGAAAGAGGCATGCAGGAGGAAAAATGTCCAGATTCGAAAGAGGTGTACAGGCGGTAAACTTGGTGAATCGAAAAGGCTTTCAGGCAGGAAGCCATAGCTTGGTCAAAGTTTTCATGTAGGAGGTTTCTGCTTGGTGAATCAAAACAAACTTGCAGGAGGCCATTGTTATCTGAATTGAAGCAAAAACAAATGAAGGAAATAATTTCTCAATCGAAGCTTATGGATCAGAGCTTGCTCTAAGGAAGCCAGATGCTTAACCGAAGCCCCTTAATCCAACTTGCTCGAAGGAATCCAGATGCTCAATTGAAGCCCCTGAATCCAACTTGCTCGAAGGAAGCCAGATGCTCAATCGAAACTTCTGAATCCAACTTGCTCGAAGGAAGCCAGATGCTCAATCGAAACTTCTAAATCGAAACAGACTTGCTCTTCTTCAATTTTGTCAATTAAACAAATTTATCTGCTTTGCTCCTTCAATAGTTTCCTCTTAGATTTGATGCTTGAAAATCCAATATGATCCCATTGTACTTGTGCAGACTTAAACCCTGAGAAGAAAACCTCAAAACAAGATTAGACAAAAAGAGGGCGTAGCCCTAATACTTCAAACCAAAGTGCCTGATTCCCTGAGATGCGGGATATGAAAATAACTGAATGATAAAGTGATGCAAATGGAATGCAGAGTTCAAATCCAGACAAGAATAAAAGAGATAGGGCAAATTTGGGGTACGATAAAGTCAACCTGCACAAGCTGAACTCAGAAATGGTGAAGCTTGCAAATGGAGTTACAGTCAATGGCCAATGGTTGGGATAGCTTAGGTGGGTTATATGGAATGTATTGGAACTGGTTTGGGACAAAACGCGCGAGTGGTTTGTGATTTTGAAATCAAAATGCAGAAGCTGCCCTGTTTTGCAAGAAGATGGTGTTTTTTGTGTTTTGGAAGGCTTGAGGGTTGGATAGCTCGTGCTTCTGGATCAAGGCAATATGCAAAAGTTGTTTCCAATGCTTACAAACTTTGTTCTTATCAGATTTCAAAGATATGGATCTTTTGCAAGTTTACTTGGTTTTGAAGTAAAAGTGTGAAGTGATACAAGACAGGCCTGTACAGGAAATCTTCAAGCATGCGTAAGATTTTTGTACCTTTGCCTAAGTTTACGGAACTTGTTTGCTGCAAAGATAGGGGTCCAAGGCTCAAGGGAAGCAAGTTGATATAAAGTTGCCTTTATCAAAATGGGATAGTTCACTTTTTACCAAAAATGGATTAAACTCTTGTGTAAACTTCCATTAATCAGAATAATGCCTTAGACCATTGAGTTTGCATTAAATTTTTGAGTGTGGAAGGGATTAAAGACCTGTGAGCAAGTACAAGTGAGGCTGGATAGAGTTTGCAATTTGTGTCAACATGAAACATGCCATGGATCAAAGTGAGTTTTTTCCAAATTCAAACCTTCGATTCTCCCTAACCATAAATGATTTTGGAGAGTTATTGGAAATTTTAGAAATCTTGTAACATGCTCTATAATCCATATTTGAAATGCATTTTGAGATTCCAAGTGGAACTAGGTGAAAAATTTCCATGAAAATAGGTCAAAATCCTGCCTAAACTAGGGCAAAATTTCAGGAAGTTAAAAGTTTCATGAACCCTTGTTCCAAAAACCATAACTTGAGATACAAGCTTCTTTTAGGAAAACTTTGTGAATCAAAGTTGTATATGTTGTGGAGGAATACAACTTTCATGTTGGAAGTTTTGTTTAAATCCAATTTCATCATGGTGAAAATGTTGGGCAAAGTTTGGAAAAAATAAGAAAATTTCATAACTTAGAAAAATTCTAAGTTATGAAATTTTTCAATCTTAAACCCTAATTTGCAAAATTAGGTTTCTTGATGAAAAAGTTTCATGTTTTGACACATCTTAATGAAAAATGACCCTTGGCACTTGATTTTGACCAAAAAGTCAAAGTTTGACTTTTCAGTGTACAGTCAAATTTTGATCAGTTGACTGAAAAAATTCATCTGTCAATCCAATGTATTTGAGATCTTTTGAACCTTGTGAATAGGTAAAGATGATTCCATTGAGTCCTTGAATCCATACTTGAACCCAATTTGCCATTGTCTAGGTGAAAAATCAGAAATTGCCCTTATACAGTCAAAACCCTAAAAATGACCATTTTGCCCTTTTGATGATCTGATCAAATTTCTTGAGGATTTGTGGTCCAAACTTGATCAAATGGTTAATATGAGTCTATAATGTTGATGTGGATCAAAAATTATGAGGTTTGACTGTAAATTGGCCACAGTTGACTTTTTCCCCAATACAGCTGATTTCTAGGTCAACTGTCCAATTGACTGGGCAAAAATTTGATTCAAGGCTTGAAACTTGGTAGAGGCAATCTTATAAGTCCAAAATGAAGTATGAAAGTCACTTTGAGCATTGGAAGTTCAAAAACCCATGTGCAAACTCAAACCCTAATTTCAGGTCAACAGTGCAATGAGATGTCTTGAGCAGAGCAAACCCTAATTTTGTCTGGAGTCCAAAGAGCCTTGTGAGGGGAAATCTTGATGAAATGAGAGGGAAAATTTTGGGGTACAACAACCGCCCTTTCGGGTTTTCGATCCACCGGGAAACCCTTTTTTGCCCAAGTCGCCCATTCGGGTTTTCAACTTGCCGGGTGTATAGATTTTTTTATTTATCCCTAACTTTTGCCTGAACCACCCTTTCGGGTTTTTGATTCACCGGGATGCCCATTTTTTCCCAAGTCGCCCTTTCGGGTTTTCGACTTGTCGGGTCATTTATGCGTAGTATCTTTTGACTATGTCTGCGTTCGCAGGGTGCGGCAGATCGTCACCGTCCATGGTGGTTAAGATCATTGCCCCACCAGAAAAGATGTTTTTGATCACAAATGGTCCTTCGTAAGTAGGAGTACATTTGCCCATGGGATCACTTTGCGGCTAGCCTTGATCATCCGTTTTTTATACGCCTAACCATGGCAAATAGCAGTAAGTCGCTTTTCGTCAATCAAGTTAAGTTGATCAAGTTGGATCTGAATCCAATCGTCTTCACTCAAACCAACATCTTTCATGATTCTCAAGGAGGGAATCTGAACCTCGATAGGAAAAATAGCTTCCATGCCATATACCAAAGAATAGGGTGTTTCCCCAATTGAAGTGCATGCCGTGGTAAGGTACTCGTGTAGAGCAAACGGTAACATCTCATGTCAGTCCTTGTAAGTGACTGTCATCTTTTGTATGATCTTCTTGATATTTTTGTTCGCAGCTTCGACAACACCGTTCATCTTCGATCGATAGGGAGATGAATTGTGATGTTGAATCTGGAATTTCTCGCACAAGGCGGTGATCATAGTGTTGTTCAGGTTTGTACTGTTGTCGGTGATGATCCTTTCGGGGATACCGTACCGGCAGATAAGGTTCTGCTTGATAAAGCGGGAAAACACATTCTTTGTGACGGAGGCGAAGGAAGCTGCTTTGACCCACTTGGTAAAGTAATCAATGGCCACTAGAGTAAAGCGGTGTCCATTGGATACCGTAGGCTTGATATCTCCAATCATGTCGGTTCCCCACATCGCAAATGGCCAAGGAGCTGTTAAGACATTGAGAGGAACTGGAGGTATGTGTACCTTGTCCGCATAGATTTGGCATTTGTGACAAGTACGGGAATGTTGATGGCAGTTAGCTTCCATGGTAGACCAGTAATAGCCTGCCCGCTGAATCTTCTTAGCCATCGTATGTCCTCTAGAGTGAGTGCCAAAGGTGCCATTGTGCAATTCAGCCATGATCTGTTCAGTCCCAATCTTGTCCACACATCGAAGCAGAATGCAATCATGATTGCGCTTGTATAGGATATCATTGCTCAGGAAGAACTTGGCAGAGAACCTCCTTAAGAACTTTTTGTCATTGACTGAAGCTCCTTCAGGGTATTCTTGCACCTCGAGATACCTTTTGACGTCATGAAACAGGGTCGTTCCACTACTTCTTCGGTATTAATCTCGTGACAATGTGCAGGTTCATCCATCCATTCAATAGTGATTTGGGGAGCCTCATTATCCCAATTAAGTTTAAACATGAATGACATTGTAGCTAGAGCATCTGCTAGCTGATTTTCTTCTCACGGGAAGTGCTCGAAGGTAATCTGCTCGAAATGTGGTAACAATGTCAGGACATGTTCTTTGTTAGGGATGAGGTTTGGATGTTTAGTATCCCACTCTCCTTTGATCTGACTGATGACCAAAGCTGAGTCCCCAAATACAATCAAAGATTTGATTCCCAAGTCTATGGCAGCCTTGAGACCAAAGATACAAGCTTCATACTCGGCCATGTTGTTGGTGCAGTTGAAGTAGAGTCTGGCTGTGAAAGGTATATGGCAACCTTCTGGAGAGATAAGTAAAGCACTGATACCGTTGCCAAGTGCGTTAGAGGCACCATCAAAGTACAGGGTCCATCGGGATCCTTGTTCAGGTCCGTCATATGGTCTGAAATCTTCAATGTTGTCCAATGTCATAATGTCCTCGTCGGGGAAGTCGAACCTCATGGATTGGTAATCTTCGACAACTTGATGGGCCAGATGATTGGCTAGCACACTCCCCTTTATAGCCTTTTGGGTCGTTTACTGTATATCATACTTTGTTAGGATCATTTGCCACCTAGCTATTCTTTCAGATAAAGTAGGCTTCTCAAAGATGTACTTGATCGGATCCATCTTATATATCAGCAAAGTGGTATGAGTCAACATATACTGCCTTAGCCGGCGAGCAGCCCATACCAAAGCGCAGCAAGTTTTCTTGAGCAGTGAGTATCGGGTCTCACAGTCGGTAAACTTTTTGCTAAGGTAATAAATGGCATGCTCTTTTCGGCCAGACTCGTCATGTTGGCCCAGTACGCACCCCATTGAATTCTCTAGGACGGTCAGATACATGATTAGCGGCCTTCCTTCGACGAGTGGCATCAGGATAGGAGGTTCTAGCAAATACTCCTTGATTTTATCGAAAGCAACTTGACAGTCATTATTCCAATTAACCACCTGATGTTTCTTCAACAGCTTGAAGATTGGTTCACAGGTAGATGTTAGGTGAGAAATGAACCTTGCAATGTAGCTTAGGCGTCCCAAGAAACCTCTAACCTCCTTCTCAGTGCGAGGGCAGGCATTTCTTGTATAGCTTTGACTTTGGCAGGATCAACCTCGATGCCCTTGTTGCTGACGATGAAACCCAAGAGTTTACCGGACCTGACTCCGAAAGTGCACTTGTTAGAGTTCAGTCTGAGCTTGTACTCCTTTAACCTGACAAACAGCTTTTGCAGATGGTCGAGGTGTTCTTCTTCTATCTGTGAACGGGATATCATGTCGTCTACGTAGACTTCTATCTCATGATGTATCATATCATGAAACAAAGCCACCATGGCGCGCTGATAGGTTGCCCTGGCATTCTTCACTCCGAATGGCATCACTTTATAGCAGAACGTACCCCACTGTGTAACAAAAGTAGTTTTCTCCATGTCTTCAGGGGCCATTTTGATCTAGTTGTACCCTGAAAATCCATCCATGAAAGAAAATACCTTGTGCTGAGCTGTATTGTCAACCAAGATGTCAATGTGCGGTAGTGGAAAGTCATCTTTAGGGCTAGCCCTGTTTAAGTCTCTGTAATCCACGCACATTTTGACTTTGCCATCCTTCTTAGGCACGGGCACAATGTTAGAAACCCATTATGGATAGGAAGTAACAGCAAGAAAGCCAGCATTGAACTGCTTCATTACTTCAGCTTTGATCTTTTCAGACATATCGGGCCTCATTCGGCGGACTTTCTGTTTAACTGGTGGACAGTCTTCTCTTGTAGGGAGACGGTGAACCACAATATTTGTATCAAGTCCCGACATGTCTTCATAGGACCAGGCGGAGATCTCAACATATTCATTCAACAGCTGAATTAAGCGCTCTTTGACACTTGGCTCTAGGTTGGCACCCACTCTGATTTATTTTTTGTCTTCATCAGTTCCGAAGTTGATTGTCTCTAACAACTCCTCGTGAGGTAGAATAGCCCTTTCTTCCTTTTGCAACAGTCTAGCCAATTCTCCCGGCACTTCACAGTCTTCATCACCTTCGTATTCGGCATGGTAGACCAGATCTTCAGAGTCACTGAAGGCCATAGCAGAATTGTTACCCATGGAATCCGGAATGGAAGGGTACCTGCATTTGTAAGTGTGGGTGTGTGTAAGGGATAGCCACCTTTAAACAAATAAAATGTAAAAAGAAAGACAATGAACACAAAAGTTTATATGTGAAAACGTCCATGATTCATTAAAATGGCATATGAAGATGAAAAATCAAACCCTTACAAATGGACCTATATGCCTCGGGTAAGGCACAAGTTAAAAAGTGTACGAATTGTCTGAGAATTATTACAAACCAACAGAAATGTTTGAAAGATAAATTACTGATTCATGAAAGTAATGGGAACAAAGTCTTTTGCCTCCCAATTGCATCATCCTCCATCCACAGTAGGGAAAATCCAGTCTTCCAGATTGCTCTCCTCTTCACTATCCTCCAAAGCATTTAATCCATGATGGGTGATCTTCACTGGTGGCCCTCCAGCCCGGGAGCGACGCACAGCCTTCTGACTAGCCGATGTGAAACCCAAGCCGAATTTGTCTGCCTTGAAAGGAAAATTGGGAAGCTGCCCCCAGATTGTGCTTCCTCCTTCTTCAATCACAGCCTTTGCATCTTTGAGTGACGACATCCAAGGCGGAGGTCTGGTAATCATGGGTATAGAAGCCACTGTCTTGGTTGCTGCAATCTCCTGAGCTACCTCTTCAAAATGCTGAAAGGGGGTTTCGATGAATTCACCATCCAATTCTACATAGCGTAAAGAATTTAGAAGGCTTATCATGTATTCCTCTTCACTGTGAGTAGTTATAATTTTCCCCTGGACAGGGTACTTGAGCTTTTGATGTAGAGTGGAGGTAACAACTCCAGCATGGTGAATCCAAGGTCTTCCCAACAAGCAAGAATAGGAAGGACGGATGTCCATCACGTAGAATGTGGATTTGAAGACTTTGGTTCCCACTTTAATCGGGATGTCCACCTCCCCGTGGACCATTGTTGTACCCCAAAATTTGCCCTCTCATTTTATCAACATTTCTCATCACAAGACTTTTTGAACTCAAGATCAAGCTAGGGTTTACTCTACTCAAGGCATCTCCTTGCACTGTTGACCTAAATTAGGGTTTGAGTTTGCACAGGGATTTTTTGACTTACAACGCTCAAAATGACTTTCATACTTCATTTTGGACTTATAAGTTTGTTCATACCAAGTTTCAAGCCTTGAATCAAATTTTTGCCCAATCAATTGGACAGTTGACCCAGAAATCAGTTGTATTGGGGAAAAAGTCAATTGTGGCCAATTTACAGTTAAACCTCATGAATTTTGATCCATATCAACATTATGAACTCATATGAACCATTTTATCAAGTTTGGACCACAACTCCACAAGAAATTTGATTAGATCATCAAAAGGGCAAAATGGTCATTTTTAGGGTTTTGACTGCACAAGGGCAATTTCTGACTTTTGACCAAGCCAATGGCAAATTGGATTCAAGCATGGATTCAAGGACTCAATGGCATCATCTTGACCTATTCACAAGGTTCAAAAGATCTCAATTGCATTGGATTGACAGATGGATTTTTCAGTCAACTGATCAAATTTTGATTGTACACTGAAAAGTCAAACTTTGACTTTTTGGTCAAAATCAAGTGCCAAAGGTCATTTTTCATCAAGATATGTCAAAACATGAAACTTATTCATCAAGAAACCCAATTTTGCAAATTAGGGTTTAAAGTTGAAAATTTTCATAACTTAGAATTTTTCTAAGTTATGAAATTTTCTTAATTTTTCCTAACTTTACCCAACATTTTCACCATGATACATTTGGATTCAAACAAAACCTCCAACATGAAAGTTGTATTCCTCCACAAAGTCTACAACTTTGATTCACAAAGTTTTCCCAAAAGAAGCTTGGATCTCAAGTTATGATTTTTGGAACAAGGGCCCATGAAACTTTTAACTTAGTGAAATTTTGCCCTAGTTTAGGCAGGATTTTGACCTATCTTCATGGACATTTTTCACATAGTTCCACTTGGAATCTCAAATTGCATTTCAAATATGTAATGTAGAGCATGTTTAAAGATTTCCAAAATGTCCAAGAACTCTCCAAACTCATTTTTGGTTAGGGAGAATCGAAGGCTTGAAGTTAGCAAAAACTCACTTTTCATCCATGGCATGTTCATGTTGAAACAAATTACCAATTGAAATTAGCTTGCTTTGCACTAGATTACAGGCCTCAAAACCATTCCAAACTCAATAATTAAGTGCAAAACCATTGGTCTAAGGCATTGTTTTGGTCATTAGAGCATTGCACATTAGATTAATCCCTAAATAGAAAAAGCAACATTACCATTTTTGCCAAAATGTGCTTTATGTCAAAACTGAATCCCTTGAGCATTGGTCCATATCTTATGCAGCAAATAAAATCCATAAATTAGAGAGGCCAAGAGGATAGGATGCAAGGTGATAGATATCCTGTACAGGCCTGCTTCACATCACTTGTCCACTTTTGCTTCATATACAAGAAAGATATCCAAAACACAAGAACTTGGACATCAGCTAGAACTAACTTGTGCAAGCTTTTGAAACATCTTTCTCACATCCCCTTGAACCAGAAACACGGCCCTTTGATCCATCAAACATCCCATAGCTCAAAATCACCTTCCATTGGCAAAACAGGGCAGCATCTGCATCTTGACTTCCATAGCACAATTTGCTCGTGCATTTTGCCCCAAACCTGTTCAAACACCTTCCATTCAATCCATCCAAGCTATCCCAAACCTTAAAAACTAACTGTAACTACATTTACAGGGTTTGCCATTTTCAATTTGAGCTTGTGCAGGTTGAGTTTTGTAGGCTTGTTCAAGTGCATTCAAGGCAAGCTAGACATTGGAAAAGGTCAAGTGAAGTTCAAGCAAGCTCCCAGACATCTCAGGCCTTGTTGAAAAGCTCCACATTGCCATACACGAAGTCAGCTGAAACAGGTTTTTATCAACTTCTTATTTCTCTATTTAGGAACATTTAGACTTAGGTTTATGAATAAGAAATGTAGTATTCATTGCCATGAAGTTGTACATATGCTCAGTTTTCATTTTAATTAAGCATGCTAAGAGAATTTGGTCCATGAACATCCTGAAAAAAATAGGTTAAGATTTAGGGCCAGAGAAATTCTCTCTGGTCTTTGAGAGTTAGGACAAGTTTTTTATATGGTTGGATTCGTCTTGAAAAGCTTTACAACTTTGATGTTATGTGTTTTTGCAATAGAGCTCGTATGCAGGATCTAGCAATTGTACAGGGCGCGCGCGAAATTTGAAGTCAGAGGTTGAAGATGAAATGGTTTGGGCTGGGCTTTGGTCCTATCACTATTTGCACCCCCTTTTTACTGAATACACCCCCCTGGCCCATTTCTTCATATTTTTATGTTTTGTTATTTATTTTCATTTCTGATTTTATTTTATTATTTCCAAACATAAAAAACACCCAAAAAATATTTTATAATTTTTTACATTTATTTTTCATTTTATTTCTATTTTTTCTAACATAAAAAACAATTTAATTAGTATATATATTTCTATTTATTGAAAACTTGAAAATAATATAGTTATACCTTTTATTTTTATTCTTTTATTTACACTCAAAAATATTATTCTAAATATATTTTTATCTTGTATATATTTTATTTTATTTTTTGTACATGGTTAATATAATTAATATGTATATACATACTTTTATTTTATTTAATAGATACTTTAGAATAAAAAAACATAAAAATACTATACTTTTATTTTTATACTTAAAAAATACTTTTTCTAAATATATTTTATTTTTTGTATATACACTATTTTATTTTATTGTATATAAATAATATAGTCAATATATTTATATTCTTAAAAATTAGGGTTTTACCCTTAATAATAATCTTTTTATTTATTTCTTTCTTTTTACATTGAATATTTTTACATACATAAAAATAAACAAAACCTTTTTGCATATTCATATTATTTTGTATATTTATTTAATTTGTTTATTTAAATATTTTTCCTTTATTATTTATGCCATTTATTCAATTTGGATGTAATAGTAAAATTAGGGTTTTAATTTCTTGTCAAATATTCCCCATTCAAAATTGTATCCCCCTCCCCATAATCATGTTGTAATAGTGGTAGATTTATTTTACGCATTTACGCTTTCAATTATGCCATGATTAGAGATTAGGGTTTGTATGCAAAAATCCAAAATTAACAAGTAGTTTGACCTAATACAAGACCTAAATGCATGAAAATCAATACACAATGCACACTTGCACCCCTAGGGTTACGTCTACTTGTTGCCTTAAAAATGGGTCATGTTATGCATGTTAAGTACTTTGGCAAAACAAAAACAAAACAAAAGACCGTAGTCCCTCGATTACGCTATCTTGATTGCCTAAACAAAATGATCAAGTCCCTCAAAAATTTGCTAAAAATACTTAACACAATTGCTATCATGGTCTATACGATGACCCGCGCCTGTCCCGTTTAACATCCTAATACAAGGTTGTTTACCAAATGCAATGGTAAAACAACACTGTCAAAATGGTTAAAAACATATAGGAAAGATCTTTGAGTAAAATAGGGTAGATAACTCTTAGTTACTTGATCAAAACTTGCAAAACATCCTTGCTATTTTCATACACACTTCACAACACAATTTCAAAACATCTCCCAAATCAAACTTTCAAACATTGAAACATCTTTTCAAAAGACAAAAACACCTTTGTATACATTCAAACAAGAATCATTACAAAGGTTGCCACAACTATGGCCTCTTTTCAAAACATCTTTCAAAACCACACACAAAGCACCATTTCAAACAATTGAAAAGCAAAAGCAAGTGATCTAAACAAGTAACTACGAGCCCATGGAAAACCATGGATGAAAAGGGTACTTGCACCTTCCCTTTTTATAATCTACTCCCCGAAACTAAGAAAACATCTCAAAGGTATTTTCCGTGCTTTTTGACCTTTCCTTAGGATAAAATAAAAAGTCGATGGCGACTCTTGCTAAACCGAAATATTTGCGAACATAAACGCAAAACCTCAAGTCAGTTCTCCCACCGTATCACAGAACTGGCGACTCTGCTGGGGATAACTTTAAAAGTGGAGTAACCTTAGGGTTTTAGATAACCTTTGCATGCTTATCTTGTTTGCCTTGATTGCTTTACATTTGGTCATATTGTTTGGGTTTGAAATCCTCAACCCGATTTGGGAAACATTCATAGGTAAATAGCAATACGTTGTGGAAACTGTGCGGGGTATACCAACATGGTTGAAGCAATAGCTATATTAGTGTGACATATTTGTGGGTACCGGTAGCCTTTGAGTCAATCAAAGAGAATACGGGGCTGCTGAGTGATGTCATGAAGCACTAATGAACTCTTAGAACCTTACTTTACCATCTTGGCCTTTTTAGGGGTAGTGAGATGACCGGTTTTGGTGCAGTCTGAAGTTTGTAGATACTCGATACTACACTCATTGAGGGTTGTTTTCTTGGAATATTTCGGTCGCCAGTTAAGTGGCTAAACTGAAACAATGAACACAGAAAATAATCCAGTGATATTGAGCTCCTTAGAACCCGGTTACTATTTATAGGACAGGTTGAGCCAACTAACTTCAAGAGGGTACTTACCTATGAAACCCCATGCAAGCCTGAAACTAGGAACTTGTGTGACTTGCTTGTACATATACTTGTGCATACATCATGAGCATCATAAAGCATCATATGCATCCACTAACCATTTCAAGGGTTTGGATCTTCATCTTTGTTCTTATTTTGTAGGTCATGGAATCTCTTCGCAGGAAAACAATCCAAGTCAACCTTGTAAGGATCCCTCCTCAACTCAAGGAGCTTACTTCCAAGATTCCAGAGAATTCTCCCTTCAGTGAAAGACATGGTAGACTTCTCAACTTGGTCAACTCCAACATTGAAGAAGACATGGTGAAAGTTCTCTTCCAGTTCTTTGACACCCTACACCATTGCTTTACATTTCCTGATTACCAACTAGTACCTACTTTGGAGGAATTTTCTCAACTCCTGAGGATTCCTATTCTTCATCAACTACCCTACAACAGTACGGAAAGAAAACCAAAGCCTGAAGATGTTGCTCAAGCCTTACACTTGCAACCATCTGATATCAAAGGTCATTGGGAAACCAGAAGTGGTGTCAAGGGTTTCTTGGCAAAGTTTTTGTTTGAGAAGGCACAAGACTGCTGGAATTCTCTAGATCTGCAAGCTTTTGAAGAGATTGTAGCACTCCTCATCTATGGGTTGGTCTTGTTCCCAAATCCTGATCAGCTTATAGATGTGAATGCTGTCAAGATTTTCATATCTCGGAATCATGTGCCTACATTGCTTGGGGATATCCTCCACTCATTTCACACACGAACAATGAGGAAAAGATGTGTTCTCATGTGATGTACTCCTCTTCTAGCAAGGTGGTTTATTTCTCACCTTCCCCAGTCAGTTTTGAAGAATGAGCAGGGTTTAATGTGGTCACAACGGTTGATGACCCTCACACATTCTGATGTTCATTTGTGTTTGTAATACGGTGGGAGAACTGACTTGAGGTTTTGCGTTTGTGTTTGCAAATGTTTCGGTTTAGCAAGAGTCGCCACCGACTTTTTATTTTATTCTAAGGAAAGGTCAAAAAGCACATGAAAGACCTTTGAGATGTTTTCTTGAGTTCGGGGAGTAGATTATGAAAAGGGAAGGTGCAAGCACCCTTTTCATTCATGGTTATCCATGGGCTCTTAGTTACTTGTTTAGATCACTTGCTTTGCTTTTCAATTGTTTGAAATGGTGCTTTTCAATTGTTTGAAATGGTGCTTTGTGTGCGATTTTGAAATATGTTTTGAAAAGAGGCCATCGTTGTGGCAACCTTTGTAATGATTCTTGTTTGAATGTATACAAAGGGGTTTTTGTCTTTTGAAAAGATCTCAATATTTTGAAAGTTTATTTTGAAATTGTGTTGTGAAGTGTGTTTGAAAAAAAGCAAGGATGTTTTTGCAAGCTTTTTGATCAAGTAACTAAGAGCTATCTACCCTATTTTACTCAAAGATCTTTCCTATGTTTTTAACCCTTTTAACAGTGTTGTTTCACCATTGCATTTGGTGAACAACCTTGTGTTAGGATGTTAAACGGGACAGGCGTGGGTCATCGTATAGACCATGATAGCAATTGTGTTAAGCATCGTTGGCAAAAAAAATTTAGGGACTTGATCATTTTTGTTTAGGCAACTAAGATAGCGTCATCGAGGGACTATGATCTTTTGTTTTGTTTTTGTTTTGCCAAAGTACCTAACATGCATACCATGGCCCATTTTTGAAGGCAACAAGTGGATTGTAACCCTAGGGGTGCAAGTGTGCATTGTGTTTGATTTTCATGCATTTTTGTCTTTGATTAGGTCAAACTATTTGTTAATTTGGATTTTTGCATACAAACCCTAATTCTCTAATCATGGCATAATTGAAAGCGTAAAATGCGAGAATTTAAATTCTAAGCTATTACAACATGATTATGGGGATGTGGGTACAATTTTGAATGGGGGGTATTTGACAAGAAATATAAAACCTAATTTACTATTACATCCAAATTGAATTTAATTGCATGAATAATAAAATGGGCAATATTTAATTAAACTAAATAAATAAATATTAAATAAAATGTATTATGCAAAAAGAATTTTTGTTTGTTTTATGTATGCAAAAGTATTTTTAATGTAAAAAGTATAAAGAAATAAAGAAATAAATAAAAGATTAATTTTTATTTGTTTTAAGAGTAAACCCTAATTTCTTTAAGAGAATAAATATTATATATTATTTATATACAAAAATATATTAATATATGTAAAAAAAGAAATATACTTAAAAGGGTATTTTTTTAGTATAAATAATAATGAAAATAAAAAATGTAATATTTTGTATTTTTATTCTAAGTATTTAATAAAATAAAAGTATATATTTTTATTATGTGTATATTAATCAAATTAAATATGTACAAAATAAAACAAAATATGTACAAATATAAAATATATTCAAGAAAATATTTTTAATATAAATAAAAGTAAAGAACAAAAATAAAAGTATAAAATGTAAATATTGTTTCAAGTCTTAATAATATAAAAGAATATTTAAATACTTTGAATGTTAGAAAAAATTAGAATAAAATGCCAAATAAATAAATAAAATTATGAAAATATTTTTTTGAGCATTTATTATATTTGGAAATAAAATAACAAAGTCATAAAAGAAAACAAAAATTCAAAAATGCAAAAATATAAGAAATTGGGCCAGGGGGTCTGAAACTGAAAAGAGGGGTGATAGAAGCAAAACTGGCCAGGCCCAGCCCAAGCCAACTTCATCTTCTTCCTCCAGACATAAAACGTGCGCTTGCCCTGTTCAAATACGACATCCTGTATACGTGATCTTTTGCCAAAACTCACAACATCAAACTTGTAGAGAATTTCAATACGATTCTAACCATATAAAGCATTAATCCTAACTCTCAAAGACCATAGAGAATTTCTCTAGCTCTAAAATCTGACCTAGTTTTTTCAGCATGTTCATGGATGAAATTCTCCTAGCACACTTAATATAAATGAAAGTTGAGCATATGTATGGCTTCCTAGCATTGAACACTACATTTTTTATTCACAAACCTAAAGCTAAATGTTCCTAAATAGAGAGATAGAAAGTAAAGAAAAACTTGTTTCAGTTGGATTCGTGTAGGGCAATGCAGTGCTTCTCAACAAGTTTTGAGGTGTCTGGTAGCTTACCTGAACTTCACTTGATCTTTTCCAACAGCTAGCTTGCCTCGAAAGTCCTTGAATCAGCCTCTAGAACTCAACCTGCATAACCTTGAAATGAAAATGGTGGTCACTGTAAATGGAGTTACAGATAGAAATGGAGGTTTGGGATAGCTTGAGTGAGTTGAATGGAAGGTGTTTGAAGCAAAAAGAAGCAAAACGCACGAGCCAAATGAGCTATGGCACTCAAGTTGTAGCCCCTGCCCTGTTTTGCCAAAGAAGAGTGATTTTTGGCTATGGGAGGTTTTGAGGCTCAAGTGCTCGTGTTTCTTGCTCAAAGGGTTGTGTGAAAATTGTTTGGAATGTTTGTGTAAGCTGTCCTTTGCTGGTTTTCAAGTTTGCAAGTGTTTTGACAATTTCTTGTTTTTGAAGCAAAGATGTGAAGTTCGTATTACAGGCCTGTACAAGCCATATAATATGTTATATACAATCCTCTTGGTTGCTGGAATTTGTGGATTTGATTTGGCTTCTGAGATCTTGGCCCCATGCTTCAAAGATCATGGTTTGACATAAAGTATACCTTTTCAAAAATGGAAATGTGCCTTTTACCATTTAGGGATTAGTTTTGTGTGCAATGTCCAAATGGCCAAGATAATGCATTAGCTCAGTGGATTTGCATTCAATTAAGGAGTGTAAAATGGTTTAGAGACCTGCAAACTAGTACAAAGCATGCTGGTTTGAAAATGCCACTTGAGTGAACATGAATTTGCCATGGATACAAAGTGAGTTTTTGCCAACTTCAAGCATTCGATTCTACCTAACCACAAATGTGTTTGAGTAGTTCTTGGACAATTTGGAAAGCTTGCAACAAGCTATATAATACATATTTGAAATGCAACTTGATACTCCAAGTGGAACTATGTGAAAAATGGCCAAGAAGATGGGTCAAAATCCTGCCTAAACTAGGGCAAAATTTCTCTAAGTTAAAAGTTTTAGGAACCCTTGTTCCAAAAATCATAACTTGAGATCCAAGCTTCTTTTGAGAAAACTTTGTGAATCAAAGTTGTATACTTTGTGGAGGACTACAACTTTGATGTTGTAAGTTTTGTTTGAATCCATTTGCATCTTGGTGAAAATGTGGGACAAAGTTAGGAAAAATTAAGAAAATTTCATAACTTAGAAAAATTCTAAGTTATGAAATTTTTCAATTTCAAACCCTAATTTGCAATTTTGGGTTTCTTGGTGAACAATTTTCATAATTTGACACATCTTGATGAAAAATGATCCTTGGCACTTGATTTTGACCAAAAAGTCAAAGTTTGACTTTTCAGTGTACAGTCAAATTTTGATCAGTTGACTGAAAAATTCATCTGTCAATCCCATGCATTTGAGATATTTTGAACTTGTTGAATAGGTAAAGATGATTTCATTGAGTCCTTTAGTCCATGGTTGAGCTTGATTTGCCATTGGCTAGGTCAAACAGCCAAAAATTGCCTTTGTACAGTCAAAACCCTAAAAATGACCATTTTGCCCTTTTGGTGATCTGATCAAATTTCTTGTGGGATTATGGTCCAAACTTGATAACATGGTTCATATGAGTTCATAATGTTTATGTGGGTCAAAATTCATGAGGTTTGACTGTAAATTGGCCACAATTGACTTTTCCTCAATACAGCTGATTTCTAGGTCAACTGTCCAATTGACTGGGCAAAAATTTGATTCAAGGCTTGAAACTTGGTATGGAAAAAATTATGAGTCCATCATGAAGTATGAAAGTCACTTTGGTCATTTAAGGTCAAGAAATCCCTGTGCAAACTCAAACCCTAATTTAGGTCAACCGTGCAAGGAGGTGTCTTGAGCCGAGCAAACCCTAGCTTGATCTTGAGTTCCAAGAGCCTTGTGATGAGAAATGTTGATAAAATGAGAGGGAAAATTTTGGGGTACAACAGTTGCGCATGTTCAATCTTCTTGAACCTAAAGAGTTAGATTGGCAAGTTTGCCTTTCGTGACTCGAAGGTAAAAGATGATTGGACACTAGAGTGCCCGTAAATTTGCACTCATCCAAATGTATCTGAGGGAATGGGCTTAAAGATGCCATTTGGAGATGGTAGAATCCTGCTGGAGATGGGCTTAGAGATGCCATCCAAAATTGTTTGTTGAAAATCAGTAGAATGAACATCAGAATGGTATTCGTATTTGGAACGTATCTGAGTTGTATCTGGAGACTGGGTTCGTATGAGCAAAGGAATGGCGTCCGTGTCTAGTGCGTATCCAAGTTGTAATTGTATTTGATATTTGAATGAATATCAGAATGACTACCGTGTCTGGGGTGTATCTGTATTCTGAATGGGTAACAGAGGAACATCTGTGTATGGAGCATCTATGTGCTGGGGATAAATTCTGAATGAGTGGCAGAATGGCAACCGTATCTGGAGCGTATCTGGACTGTATCTGAAATTGAGATCTGTATGAGTAGCAGAATGACTTCCGTGTCTGGAGTGTATCTGAACTTGAAGTTGAATCCGAATGAGAAATAGAATGGCCACCGTGTCTGGAGCGTATCTAGTCTGTATTTGATTGCTGAAGACTGAATGAGTAATAGAATGACCGCTGCGTCTGGGGTGTATCTATATTGTATCTTGACTTGAAAATATGAATGAGTAATAGAATGACCGCCGTGTCTGGGGTGTACCCATAATGTATCTTGACTTGAAATTCTGAATGAGTAATAGTATGACCGCCGTGTCTGGGGTGTATCCATACTGTATCTAAAATCTTTGAACATTTGTTAAAGGTAGCTTTTAATCTTATCCTGAAAAGGGTAAAATGTTAGCTAAAACACAAAGTTATATTGTATGATATGTATGATGCAATAGAATGTGTTTCATCAATGTTTATGATACATGAATGTAATGGATGCGCATGTAAGCTGATTAATTGTCTTGCTGAGGAAAATAAATCCTAGATAACTGGAGATAATGAAATCTTTGACTGCTACCGGGGAAAATAAATCCTTGACCGATGCTGGAGATTCCAAAAATCTTTGATTGTTGAAGATGAGAAATCCTGGGATCACTGCTGGGGATTGAAAATCCTTGGTGACTTGCGGGGATTAACAAGAGTTTTGACAACTTCTGTGGGGATGTGAGAATCCTTTATGACTTTCCTAGGGAAACAAGGAAAAATCCGACGATCTCTATTGGGGAATTAAAACCTGGGAGGCTTCAAATGGAGAAACAGGAACTAGAATCTTCGTTCTGTTGGGAAATAACTTTGCGGGGAGAGTGTTTATTCTGCCGGGGAAATCAGGAGCTTGGGTTGTATGCCAATCTACTGGGGATTCCTAGTTGGGGATAAGACAAAGAGTTAACTGTTATTTGATTGATTCTCAGACTTTTAAGATAACCTGCGGGGGAAGTTGGGGAAAGTTGAATGGTTCCCGCTGGGGATTGATAGTTTGAAATTTGACTCCGCTGGGAAAGAAAGTTTAGAGTATTCTAGCTCCGTTGGGGATATGTATTTCAGGGTTTTTAGGCTCCACTAGGGATCTGAAGTTTGGAAACTTAACTCTGATGGGAATTTTGAAACTTAACTCCGCTGGGGATATATACTCCAAGGTTTTAGCTTTGTTGAGGATCTGAATGACATACTGCGAGGAATTTCTTCTGGAATATCACAAAGACGTCTTCCTATACCTTCGACCTATCAGTAATTATCCTTTCTCATTTTGTTTTATTTGTAAGCAAAGATTATATTCAAATGCATATGCTCATTTAACAAATTATTGGACGTTTTCAAATAAAACATAAGTGTAAAAAAGAAGAAAAAAAATGGCAAGCAAATTTCTGCACTTTGGAGTATTTTTGTATTAACTTTTGTAAGTATCTTTGTACAAAGGAGACAGACATCCTAGTAAGAGAATGTTTTCGAAAAAATTGAGAAAAAATTTATACAAAAAAGAAAGATGGCTATGTGTAACAACTCCATGGGGTTCCCATTCTGCTATAGCCTTCACAACTCTAAGTATCTTGTCCATTCATTGCTTCGTTCGTGGATGATTGGATTGATCAGAATCTTGGAGTTTGATTGTGTAGAGATTGTCCTTAAAGTGATCCGACGAGACATAGTCATACGCTTTAATTCCCTAACTTTTGCCTGAATCGCCCTTTCGGGTTTTCGCTCCACCGGGAAACCCTTTTTTGCCCAAGTCGCCCTTTCGAGTTTTCAACTTTCCGGGTGTACAGATTTTTTGTTTATCCCTAATTTTTGCCTGAACCTCCCTTTCGGGTTTTCGATTCACCGGGATGCCCATTTCTGCCCAAGTCGCCCTTTCGGGTTTTCAACTTGTCGGGTCGTTTTATGTGTAGTATCTTTTGACTATGTCTGCGTTCGCAGGGTGCAGCAAGTCGTCGCCGTCCATGGTGGTCAGAATCATTGCCCCACCAGAAAAGATGTTCTTGATCACAAATGGTCCTTCGTAAGTAGGAGTCCACTTGCCCCTGGGATCACTTTACGGCAAGATGATCCGCTTGATTACAAGATCCCCGACTTGATATACCTGACGCCTGACTTTCTCGTTGAAAGCTTTGATCATCCGCTTTTGATACGTCTGACCATGACAAACAGCAGTAAGTCGCTTCTCGTCAATCAAATTAAGTTGATCAAGCCGGGTCTGAATCCAATCATCTTCACTCAAACCAGCTTCCATGCCATATACCAAAGAAAAGGGGGTTGCCCCTGTTGAAGTATGCGTCGTGGTACGATATCCATGGAGAGCAAACGGTAACATTTCATGCCAATCCTTGTAGGTGATTGTCATCTTTTAAATGATCTTCTTGATATTTTTGTTCGCAGCTTCAACAACACCGTTCATCTTTGGCCGATAGGGAGATGAATTGTGATGTTGAATCTTGAACTGCTCGCACAGAGCGGTGATCCCAGTGTTGTTCAAATTTGTACCATTGTCCATGATGATCCTGTCGAGGATACCATACCGGCATATGAGGTTCTGCTTGATGAAGCGGGAAACCACATTCTTTGTAACGGAGGCGAAGGAAGTTACTTTGACCCACTTGGTAAAGTAATCAATAGCGACCAAGATGAAGCGATGTCCATTAGATGTTGTGGGCTTGATCTCTCCAATCATGTCGATTCCCCACATCACGAATGGCCAAGGAGCTGTTAGAACGTTGAGAGGAACAAGAGGAATATATACTTTGTCAGCATAGACTTGGCATTTGTGACAAGTACGAGCGTATTGATGACAGTCAGCCTCCATGGTAGTCCAGTAGTAGCCTGCCCTTAGAATCTTCTTAGCCATCGTATGTCCGCTCATGTGGGTGCCAAAGGTGCCACTATGTATTTCAGTCATGATCAATTCAGCTTCAGCTTTGTCCACACAACGAAGTAGAACACAATCATGGTTGCGCTTATATAGGATACCATTGCTCAGGAAGAACTTGGCAGCAAATCGCCTTAAGAACATTTTGTCATTGACTGAAGCTCCTTCAGGATATTCTCTAGTTTGGAGATACTTTTTGATTTCATGAAACCAGGGTTGTTCCACTACTTCTTCGGTATTAATCTCATGACAGTGCGCAGGTTCGTCCATTCGCTCAATGGTGATTCGGGGAGTCTCATTATCCCAGTTGAGTTTAAACATGGAAGACATTGTAGCTAGAGCATCTTCTAACTAATTTTCTTCTCGCGGAAAGTGCTCGAAGGTAATCTGCTCGAAATAAGGTAACAATATCAGGACATGTTCTTTGTATGGGATAAGATTAGGATGTTTAGTGTCCCACTCTCCTTTAATTTGACTGATAACCAAAGTTGAGTCCCCAAATACAGCCAAAGATTTGATTCCCAAGTCTATAGCAGCCTTGAGACCAAAGATACAAGCTTCATATTCAGCCATGTTGTTGGTACATCTGAAGCAAAGTCGGGCAGTGAAGGGTGTATGGAAACCTTCCGGAGAAATAAGTACTGCACCGATACTATTGTCAAGTGCATTTGAAGCACCATCAAAGTACAGGGTCCATCGGGATCCTTGTTCAGGTCCGTCATACGGTCTATTACCTTCAATGTTGTCCAAAGTTATAATGTCCTTGTCAGGGAAGACGAATCTCATAGATTGGTAATCTTCGACGGCTTGATAAGCTAGATGGTCAGCTAGTACACTCCCCTTTATAACTTTTTGGGTAGTATACTGGATATCATACTCAGTCAAGATCATTTGCCATCTAGCGATTCTTCCAGATAAAGCAGGCTTCTCGAAGATATACTTGATCGGATCCATCTTGGAAATCAGCAAAGTGGTATGTGTCAACATATACTGCCTTAGCCGGCGAGCAGCCCATACCAAAGTGCAGCAAGTTTTCTCGAGCAGTGCGTAGCAAGTCTCACAGTCGGTAAACTTTTTGCTAAGGTAATAAATGGCATGCTCTATTCGACCAGACTTGTCATGTTGGCCCAGTACGCACCCCATTGAATTATCCAAAACAGTCAGATACATTATTAACGGCCTTCCTTCAACGGGTGGCATCAAGATAGGAGGTTCCAGCAAATACTCCTTGATCTTATCAAAAGCAACTTGACAATCATTGTTCCATTCAACTACCTGATCTTTCTTCAACAGCTTGAAGATTGGCTCACAGGTAGATGTTAGGTGAGAGATGAACCTCGCGATATAGTTTAAGCATCCCAAGAAACCTCTAACCTCCTTTTCAGTACGGGGGGCAGGCATTTCTTGTATAGCTTTGACTTTAGCAGGATCAACCTCAATGCCTTTGTTGTTGACGATAAATCCCAAAAGTTTACCAGGCCTGACTCCAAAAGTGCACTTGCTTGGGTTCAGTCTGAGCTTATACTCCTTCAACCTGACAAACAGCTTTTGCAGATGATCAAGGTGTTCTTCTTCTGTCTGTGAACGGGCTATCATGTCATCTACGTAGACTTCAATCTCATGATGTATCATGTCATGAAACAAAGCTACCATGGCGCGTTGATAGGTTGCCCCGGCATTCTTCAGTCCGAATGGCATCACTTTGTAGTAGAAGGTACCCCATTGCGTAACAAAAGTAGTCTTCTCCATGTCTTCGGGGGCCATTTTGATCTGGTTGTATCCCGAGAATCCATCCATGAAGGAAAATACCTTGTGTTGAGTTGTGTTGTCAACCAAGATGTCGATGTGTGGTAGTGGAAAATCATCTTTAGGGCTAGCCCTGTTTAAATCTCGATAGTCCACACACATTCTGACTTTGCCGTCCTTCTTAGGCACGGGCACAATGTTAGCAACCCATTGTGGATAGGAAGTAACATCCAGAAAGCCAGCATTGAATTGCTTCATTACCTCAGCTTTGATCTTCTCAGACATGTCGGGCCTCATTCGGTGGACCTTTTGTTTGATCGGTGGACAGTCTTCTCTTGTAGGGAGACGGTGAACCACGATATCTGTGTCTAGTCCCGACATGTCTTCATAGGACCAGGAGAAGATTTCAATATATTCATTCAACAACTGCACTAAACGCTCTTTGACACTTGGTTCCAGGTTGGCACCCACCTTAACCTCTTTCTTGTCTTCCTCTGTTCCCAAGTTGATGGTTTCTAGCTACTCTTCATGGGGCAGAATAGCCCTCTCTTCTTGTTGCAAAAGTCTGGCTAACTCTCCCGGCACTTCACAGTCTTAGTCATCTTCGTACTCAGCATGATTGACCAAATCTTCAGAGTCACCGAAGGCTAAAGAAGAATAGTCACCCATGGAATCCGGAGTGGATGGGTACCTGCACTTTGTGAGTGTGGGTGTGTGTAAGGGATAGCCATCCTAAAACAAAACAAAATGTAAAAGGAAAGAAAATGAGCACAACAATTTATAGATGAAAACGTCCAATGATTCATTAAACATGGCATATGATAATGAAGAAATCAAGCCCTTACAAATGGACCTATATGCCCCAGGTCAGGCATAAGGTGAAAATAGTGTACGAATTGTTTAATTATTACAGACCAAAATAGGAAATTGTTCAAAGATAAATTACTGGTTGATGAAAGTGATGGGAACGAAGTCTTTCTCTTCCCAGTTGCTTAATCCTCCTTTAACGGTTGGAAAGATCCAATCTTCAAAGTTGTCTTCTTCATCATAATCTTCTAAGGCATTAATTCCATGGTGAGTTATTTTTACGGGTGGTCCTCCAGCCCTGGAGCGACGCACAGCTTTCTGGCCAGTAGCAGTAAAACCTAGTCCGAACTTGTCCGTTTTGTGAGTAAAATCAGGCAGTTGCCCCCACATTGTACTCCTTCCTTCTTTGATTAGGGCATTCGCATCTTTGAGGGATGCCATCCTAGACACAGGCTTGGAAACGATAGGCACATCAGTCATTGTCTTTGCAACTGCGACCTCAGGAGAAACCTCTTCAAAATGTTGGAAAGGCGTTTCTATGAATTCGCCATCCAACTCCACATAGCGGAAGGAGTTGAGGTGACTTATCATATACTCTTCCTCACCGTGCACCATTATAATCTTACCCTGAACTGGATACTTTAGCATTTGGTGTAAAGAGGAAGTGACTGCCCCAGCATTATGGATCCACGGCCTTCCCAACAAGCATGAATATGAAGGACGGATGTCCATCACGTAAAAGGTAGAGTTGAAAATTTATGTGCCCACCTTGATTGGAATGCCCACTTCTCCATGAACCATCCTCTTAGAACCGTCGAAGGCTCCAACAACGATGTTATTGGGCTTTAGGGTCAAACCCTCGCAGTCCAATCTGTCCAACGCCTTTTTCGGTAGCACATTTAAAGATGAATCGGTGTCAACTAGAACATGGGCAAGTGTAGTTCCCCTGCATTCTACTGAGACATGCAGTGCGTCATTGTGCTTCCTTCCCTTGGGGGTCAAATCAGCATCGGAAAAACCAAGACCATTATCAGCAGTAAGGCTAGCCACACACTCTTGAAACTGGTCAGCCGAAGTTTCTTGAGCCACGTGTGCCGTCTTTAGAAATTTGATTAAGGCCTTAGCATGAGCCTTAGATCAGAGTAGGAGAGCCAACATGGAGATCTTGGAAGGGGTCTGCCCTAGCTGCTCCACGACATCGTAGTCGCTCCTCTTGATTATTTTTAAGATTTATTCCATCTCTTTCTGGGTGGTCTCGGGGATTACCACAGTTTGAGCCTTCGTCCTGACAGGCGCTTCTAGTATCCCCTTACCTTTGGTAGTAACATTAAAGGGTCTAACTTCAGGAGTATCCAATTCTTCAATCACCGGGCTTTGCACAGATGGCTTGACAGGCACAGAAACTCTCGAGGGTCCGAAGACTGCCCGTGGAGGAGCAATCTCCGGAGAGAAGATCCTTCTGCTGCGAGTTATCTTGCTCGTTCCAGCAATATTCCCTATATCAGGGGTTTCATCATCGGAATTTTCTTGGACTGATTCAATCTGTTTGACACCATGGTAGAAGATTTCTCCTCCGTAGTTCCATGGTATCGTCTTGTTAGATTTATACGGGACAGGCCCCGGCATGGTGATTTTCAACGGCACAAACTTAGGATCAGGCGTAATCTTGACAGGCCTTTTGCAGGTCTTGGGAAGATTGTCGGAGATGGTTATTATGGCAATGTCATTGGTTGGAGTATCAAAGGTAGAAGGAGCAACAGGAGTGATAGTATCAACAGGAGTCTTTTGGAACAAGATCTCTTGGGTATCCATCAAGCGTTGGATGCCTGATTTCAACAGTGGGCAGTCGGCTTGTAAGTTTGAACAAAAGTAGAAGTCTTTTCCACAGCCTGGGAATATCCCGGCTCTCATCAAATTCACTTTAATCACTGGTAACGGAGTCAAAAGGTCAGCAACATTGGTAACATGAAGGTCTTCCATAACGGCATGAACATTATGACCGTGCTTGGGCATTGGGGCAGAAATTACATTCGGCTTTTCGGGCGCATCAAATTCTACCTCCTTGGCGTCGATTAAGTCTTGGATCTTATTTTTAAGAGCCCAACAGTTGTTGGTATCATGCCCTACACTGTCATAGTGGTATGCACATTTTGCATTGGAGTGATAATAAGGAGAAGAGGTATTAGGGTTTTTTGGCGCTTCTTTCAAGTTGGTGAGATTCAGCTTTAACAGATGAGGGAGGACTTGTGTCAGTGTCATGTTGATTCAGGTGAATTGCCATTGTGGCCTTTCTACCCTTTGCTGATTAGCTCTTGGCTGATTGCTTCGAGGTTGATCGGTTGAAGAGTTTTGGATCATCACAGCCCCCACCGTTGGTCGACGCTCTATTCTTCTTTGATCTTTCTGGGAATAAACAGCAGAAGCTTCTTTCTTAGCTGGGAAGGTCTTCTTAATGGCAGCGGAAGCGGAGGCATCCTTCTGAATTTTACCACTTTTAATGCCAGCCTCGACCCTTTCACCGGTCAGAATTAATTCGGTGAATCCTACAGAGGAACTCCCGATTAAATGATTGAAGAAAGGGCCAGACAGGTTCCCTAAAAACATGTCAACCAGCTCTCTATCCGACAACGGTGGTTGCACCCTTCCAGCCAAATCCCGCCACTTTTGGGCATACTCCTTAAATCCCTCATTAGAGGCCATACCCATACTCTGTAGCTGAGTACGAGTAGGCGCTAAATCACAGTTGTATTGGTATTGTCGGTAGAAAGCAGCAGCTAAATCTTCCCAGTTATGAACATCCGATCTCTCAAGTTGATAGAACCAGTCCAATTGTATACCTGACAAGCTATCTTGGAAAAAATGGACCCAAAGATCCTTATCAGATGAGTGAGGTTGGATCTTTCTGACGTAGGATCTCAGATGCATCTTTGGACAGGACAAACCGTCATACTTAGCGAAGGTAGGTACTTTGAACTTGGGAGGAATGACGATCCCAGCGACCAACCCTAGTTCTTCGAAATCTAAACCAGGTACCTTTTGCAACTCCATGGCTGCCAATCGATCCTCAAGATTTTTATACTTATCATCCGCAGGGGGATATTGTTGTTTGGAGTAATCTTCGTCCTCTTCCTCTTCTTCCTCTTCAGCTTCAGATTCAGAAGGCATTGCAGTGCCTTTTCCTTTACCAACCCCCTCGTCAGACGTCGAGGGGAACTCCAGAACTCTCCTAGCCTGATGCTCAAATCTCCTTCCCATAGTGGCTACCCCAATTCTTTTCTTTTTCTTCCTCTCCGGTTCCTTCTCTTTCTCTAACAGTGCTTTGATATCCTCTTGACCCTTTGCTAAAGTCATGAGGAGTTGCTAGAATTGCGAATTCTGTGCTTGCAGATCCTTAACCGTCTGCTCCAAATCCATCTTGCTGAAATAAACAGCAAAAAGATAAGGAAACCTGGTGTGAAGACCTGTTTATGCATATGATGAATGATATGTTATTCATGTAATACGTTCAAGGATTCATAATTTCAAATTTGTTGCAAACAAAAAGAACACACGTCATATTAAGAAGAAATTTGTTAGTACATAAATGCCCCATGGGCAAAATATTACAAAATTCTTAATGTAAGAAGACATTGCGCATCCTTTTTGGCGCGATGTAAGTGTTAAGAGTCTCCTCTTCATGAAGTCGGCGGGTGAGCTCCAAAACCTTCTTCTCACTGGCATAGAAGCTGGCTTAGAAAGTATTATGTTCTTCTTTGAGTTGTATCTAACTCTTTTGTAATTCTTCCAATGATGTTGGCATGTCTGGATGTAGGAGGGTGTATGAAACCTCTCCTTCCATAACAGGCTCTTTGATCACGGGGAGAATGTGAGGATATGGAATCATAAGATTCTGGGCGCGGGTTCGTATCCACTTGAGATAAGGCTCAAGGGGGTGGAATTATTGTGCCTCGGTGTCTTACTATCCACTTTGTTGGGCATCCTCCAAGCTCGGATGAACCTTTGTCGAAGTCCTTGCACATCGTTGTCGAAGTCAAAAACTAGGTCAGGGATCAGCATATCATGAGGGCCATCTCTTCGAGCATATCCAAATTGTCTTAAAGCCAAACAGGGGTTGTAGGTAACGCCTCCCCTAATGCCAAGTAGTGGGACATTAGGGAATTCCCCACAACGATCAATGATGATGACATTTTCTCTGGACCGAGAACACCAATGAACATCAGAATGTGTGAGAGTCATCAACCGTTGTGACCACCTTAAACCCTGCTCATTCTTTAGAACTGATTGGGGAAGGTGAGAAATAAACCACCTTGCTAGAAGAGGAGTACAACACATGAGAACACCTCTTTTCCTCATTGTTCGTGTGTAAAATGAGTGTAGGATGTCCCCAAGTAATATAGGCACAGGATTCTGAGATATGAAAATCTTGACAGCGTTCTCATCTATAAGCTGATCAGGGTTTGGGAACAAGACCAACCCATAGATGAGGAGTGCCATAATCTCTTCAAAAGCTTGCAGATCTAGAGAATTCCAGCATTCTTGTGCCTTCTCAAATAGAAACTTTGCCAAGAAACCCTTGACACCACTTCTGGCTTCCCAATGACCTTTGATATCAGATGGTTGTAAATGTAATGCTTGAGCAACATCTTCAGGCTTTGGTTCTTTTTCAGTACCGTTGTAGGGTAGTTGATGAAGAATAGGAATCCTCAGGAGTTGAGAAAATTCTTCCAAAGTATGTACTAGTTGGTAATCAGGAAATGTAAAGCAATGGTGTAGGGGGTCAAAGAATTGGAAGAGAACTTTCACCATGTCTTCTTCAATGTTGGAGTTGACCAAGTCGAGGAGTCTACCATGTCTTTTACGGAAGAGAGAATTCTCTGGAATCTTGGAAGTAAGCTCCTTGAGTTGAGGAGGGATTCTCACAAGGTTGACTTGAATTGTTTTCCTGCGAAGAGATTCCATGACCTATAAAATAGGAACAAAGATGAAGATCCAAACCCTTGAAATGGTTAGTAGATGCAAATGATGCTTTATGATGTTAATGATGTATGCACAAACACATGTACAAGCAAGTCACACAAGATCCTAGTTTCAGGCTTGCATGAGGTTCCATAGGTAAATACCCTCTTGAAGTTAGTTGGCTCAACCTGTCCTATAAATAGTAACCGGGTTCTAAGGAGCTCAATATCACTGGATCATTCTCTATGTTCATTATTTTGGTTTAGCCACTTAACTGGCGACCAAAATATTCCAAGAAAACAACCCTCAATGAGTGTAGTATCGAGTATCTACCAACTTCAGACTACACCAAAGCCGGTCATCTCACTACCCCTAATAAAGGCCAAGATGGTAAAGTAAGGTTCTAAGAGTTCATTAGTGCTTCATGACATCACTCAGCGGCCCCGTATTCTCTTTGATTGACTCAAAGGCTACCGGTACTCACAAATATGTCGCACTAATATAGTTATTGCTTCAACCATGTCGGTATACCCCGCACAGTTTCCACAATGTATTGCTATTTACTTATGAATGTTTCCCAAATCCGGGTAGAGGATTTCAAGCCCAAACAAGAGAACCAAATGTAAAGCAATCAAAGTCAAGCAAGATAAGCATGTAAAGGTGATCTAAAACCCTAAGGTAACCCCACTTTTAGTATTTTCCCCAGCAGAGTCGCCAGTTCTGTAATACGGTGGGAGAACTGACTTGAGGTTTTGCGTTTTTGTTTGCAAATGTTTCGGTTTAGCAAGAGTCGCCACCGACTTTTTATTTTATCCTAAGGAAAGGTCAAAAAGCACAGGAAAGACCTTTGAGATGTTTTCTTGGGTTCGGGAGTAGATTATGAAAAGGGAAGGTGCAAGCACCCTTTTCATCCATGGTTATCCATGGGCTCTTAGTTACTTGTTTAGATCACTTGCTTTGCTTTTCAATTGTTTGAAATGGTGCTTTTCAATTGTTTGAAATGGTGCTTTGTGTGCGATTTTGAAAGATGTTTTGAAAAGAGGTCATCGTTGTGGCAACCTTTGTAATGATTCTTGTTTGAATGTATACAAAGGGGTTTTTGTCTTTTGAAAAGATCTCAATGTTTTTAATGTTTGTATTGAAATTGTGTTGTGAGGTGTGTTTGAAAAATAGCAAGGATGTTTTTGCAAGCTTTTTGATCAAGTAACTAAGAGCTATCTACCCTATTTTACTCAAAGATCTTTCCTATGTTTTTAACCCTTTTAACAGTGTTGTTTCACCATTGCATTTGGTGAACAACCTTGTGTTAGGATGTTAAACGGGACAGACGTGGGTCGTCGTATAGACCATGATAGCAATTGTGTTAAGCATCTTTGGCAAATTTTTTTGAGGGACTTGATCATTTTTGTTTAGGCAACCAAGATAGCGTCATCGAGGGACTATGATCTTTTGTTTTGTTTTTGTTTTGCCAAAGTACCTAACATGCATACTGTGATCGGTGGATCTGGAACTGACTGTTTAATGCTGGTTCGCGAAATGTCGCGGAAGAAAGAGTCACCACCGTCTTTTATTTTCTCCAACATGAAAAGGACAAAAGCACAGAAAAATTCCTTATTGAGATTAGTTCTCGGTTCGGGAGGTAGATTTATAGAAAGGGAAGGTTTTAGCACCCTTTCTATCCATGGTTATCCATGGGCTCTTAGATACTTGCTCATTTGTGTTTTCAAAATGTTTGTTTGCTTTTCAAAGTGAGTGGGTTTGAAAAAAGTTTCGTTTAAAATTTCAGTTTGACTCTTGTATCAGTCCTCAAGAGTGTTTGAAAAGTTGTTTTTTGAAAGCTTTTTGCAAAGTGTCGGTGTGAAAAGAAGTTTTTGATTTGTTTTGAATTAGAGCAAGTATCTACGAGTCATCTACCTACCCTAAGGAATTAGTCTGTGTAAATGTCCTTAAGGTAGTGTTATCCCACCCTTGAAGGGTAGGTAGCACCACCGTTGGAGGTGTTCGGGTCAATTCAAATTTAGGGACAGTGTGGTCACCAGAGCAATAGTAGGACACCTTAGAAGCTACCCCCATGCCATGTTCATGGACATGAGGACTTACTAAAACGTCCTCTACTCGACGACCACTTTTCGAAGGCAACAAGTGAGGCGTACCCTAAGAGTGGTGTGTGAATCGTGTGTCATTTTCAGTTATATTTGTCTTGTCATGTATTGAGTGTTCTACGCTTTGATTTTATTTGAGCATACATTCTTTCATGTGTTTTAACAGTTTAAAGGTGCAGAAATTAAAATGCGGAAAATAAAAGTCCTACGCTATTACAAGGCGCGGGTCTACATCGCCAAATTAACAAAGACCCGATTTGAAATAAAATGCGGAAAGTAAATGTCCTAATTATCTATTACAAAGCTTTGGGGCAAATACATTATATTTAAAAAAGGAAATAAAAGTATACGTGCGAAAAGAAATAAAAATCGAGAGTGCGAGGGCGTTGGACCCTTTAAGTAAATTAAATTGGAATTGAAAGTAATTAATGATTAAATAAAGAAAAGAACTTGTTTTTATGTTTTTTGGTATTTATGAAATTTAATGAGAAAATTAATTATTATAGGAAACCCTAATTCTATACTATTTTTAACTTGTTAAAGAAAAAGAATTTAAGTCTAAACCTAATTTACTAGTTTTTTAATTATAAGAGAATTTACAAAATTAATTAATAATTAATAATGATAAGAAATAGAAAAAGATTATTTATTAAGAAAAAAAAAGAATAACAATGCTAAAACCTAATTTTTATGTTTTTTTAGTTTATTTAAGAAATATTAAAATTAAAAAAAAAAAGAACCCTAAATTAAACTAAATTGATTAACAATATTTATTTTTAAAAAAACTATTAATGGATTAAATTAAATATATATTCTTATTTTTGACTTTTCTGATTTTTTTGTATTTTTGTATTATTAAAATTAATTTGAGGAATTAAAAGAAAATAATTAAATTAAAACAAATAAAAAAAGAAAAAGAATGAGAGAAAGAATACAAACAAGAGGGGGGGGGGTTGACCCAATTTGGAGGTTATATTTGAGCAATTAAGCCCATTGAAATGCAAGCCCATGTTGACTTTCAGCGTTTGTGTGAGGAATGGTTGACTGGTGTCCATGGTGGACTGCTTGTGATGGCCACTGGATTGATCTTCAGGGACATGTGGCGTGCCAAGGCATTGGGCTTCATGATGGTCATTAGAATGGAAGCTGTACAGAAGCACGTTAAAACAAAATATATTGAATAAGTGGGGGACCTGGGAATCGAACCCAGGTCCCAATGCTTGCAACTATCCCTGTCCACCAACTGAGCTATGCACGCGTGTTTGTTAGTATAATAAGATAGAAATAATATATGTGAAAGCAAGCATTATACTGAAACCAAATAAAAAAACGCGCTAACTTTCAAATATACCAATCACATGCCTACAGCTCAGCGTCTTCCTCATGGCCTCTTCGTTTTTGTCTGAAAATACAAACAGATAGCGGGGGTTTTAAACCCCCACTAAATAGCACAGTGAATAATAGCGATTAGCTTATGAGCAAAAAGAAAAAGGGCGCGATGGGTGATTCCTATTCGTCTGGATACCCTGGTTTCAATGATGTAGGTTTGAATGGCCAATTGTTCCATGTGAAAGAAACCCCAAAATTAGAGCTTTGAAACCCTAGAACGCGTCCATGGCAAATCTTGGTTCAAGCATTATTAATTCAATTAAATAGCACCAATGGCTTCAGAACATCATGGTTAGTGTTAATCAATAATCAAAATACATGTATAATGCATGGAAAGTAGAATACGATCATGAAAATTTTTGTGAAAAGTGCAACATGGTTCTACCAATTCTTGAGGCCTGGCGTTTGATTCTTGATTGCAATCCCTTCCTGGATGTGTCAGGAATGTAATGGAATGGTTCTTTGGCTTGGAAAAGTGCTTTTGATGTGAAAACAGTTTCAAGCTTTTTGGCAAAAATTTCCAATGTTGTTCTTGATCTTGGGCGCAGCCTCTGTGTTCTTGTGATTAGGTTTAGGTTTGTGCATATATGTGGAATGAATTAGGTTAACCATCCAAGCCCAACAACCTTTGCATTGATGATTTGGATCCTTGATTTTCCATGTAATCTTTTTCAATCTTTTTCATGTCAATTATGCCAAGTTTGGAAGATTTTGCCCTTGTTGATTGGCACACGAAATATTGAGCATGTGATAGACCTATTTACTGCTCAAAAAGATTTAAAACCAATGATTTGATATTTTTCTTATATTTAAAACTAATTAAATGAATAAATAAGAATAAAAATTCAATTAATTAATTAAAAATAAGAAAGTAAATCCCTTTGGTCTTAATGGGTCGTGCATATGCTTTGGATAATGATTCATGGAAAAAATTGAGGCCCATTAGCAATTTTGAGGCATTTGAAGCAAGGTTGACTTTTCAAAATTCCCAAAAATTTCCCAACTTCCACAAGGCATATCTTGCTCAATTTTTAAGCTTTGATCATGGTTTTGGACATTTTGGAAAGCTCTTGAAGTCATCTAACCAATTCCTTTGGTCCCATGTCATTTTGATTTACCAATCTCAAGTTATGGTCTTTGACTTAAAGTATCTTTTTGTTGACTTTTGAAAATGACCTATAATGTTGAGATTGATAACTTTTTGTGAGAGCATTTCTTGGACTTGAAGTGTGAATAGGAGTTGTAGGAAATGTCATTCTCTTCAAAATGAGATTTGGATGGAATTTTTCTGATAAACCATGTGGAAGTTATGCCCTGGTCAATTTGCAGTTGACTTTTTCAACTATCCAAATATAGAAACTTTTGCATCTTGAGACTTTTTGAGCCATGCTTTGAGAATCATGATCAAGAATTGATCAAATGATGTTTGTGGCTTCAAAATAAGATGTTGACCAAAAAATTTGACTTTTGACTGTCAAATGACCATTTTGCCCCTGCAGTTGACTGTTGAGCAATTAGGTTTTTTGACTGTGCAATTTTGTACTGTGAGTCTTGAAACTTGGCATAAGGATGCTTGACAATGTTTATAGGCATGTGGGACTTGTTTGGACCCTTGAAAACTTCAATTTCTTTGCCAGAACCAAAACCCTAATTTTTGACTGTTAGGAGGCCATTGAACTGTGCAACCCTTGGGAGATTTTGAAGCATGATCTTGGCAAATCTTGAAGAATATGGGAGGGCAAATTTTGGGGTACAACACATACCATGGCCCATTTTTGAAGGCAACAAGTGGATTGTAACCCTAGGGGTGCAAGTGTGCATTGTGTTTGATTTTCATGCACTTTTGTCTTTGATTAGGTCAAACTATTTGTTAATTTGGATTTTTGCATACAAACCCTAATTCTCTAATCATAGCATAATTGAAAGCGTAAAATGCGAGAATTTAAATTCTAAGCTATTAAAACATGATTATGGGGATGGGGGTACAATTTTGAATGGGGGATATTTGACAAGAAATATAAACCCTAATTTACTATTACATCCAAATTGAATTTAATTGCATGAATAATAAAATGGGCAATATTTAATTAAACAAAATAAATAAATATTAAATAAAATGTATTATGCAAAAAGAATTTTTGTTTGTTTATGTATGCAAAAGTATTTTTAATGTAAAAAGTATAAAGAAATAAATAATAAAAAAAAGATTAATTTTTATTTGTTTTAAGAGTAAACCCTAATTTCTTTAAGAGAATAAATATTATATATTATTTATATACAAAAATATATTAATATGTGTAAAAAAAGAAATATACTTAAAAGGGTATTTTTTAGTATAAATAATAATGAAAATAAAAAAATGTAATATTTTGTATTTTTATTCTAAGTATTTAATAAAATAAAAGTATATATTTTTATTATGTGTATATTAATCAAATTAAATATGTACAAAATAAAACAAAATATGTACAAATATAAAATATATTCAAAAAAATATTTTTAATATAAATAGAAGTAAAGAACAAAAATAAAAGTATAAAATTTTTTTCAAGTCTTAATAATATAAAAGAATATTTAAATACTTTGAATGTTAGAAAAAATTAGAATAAAATGCCAAATAAATAAAAAAAATTATGAAAATATTTTTTTGAGCATTTATTATATTTGGAAATAAAATAACAAAGTCAAAAGAAAACAAAAATTCAAAAATGCAAAAATATAAGAAATTGGGACAGGGGGTGTGAAACTGAAAAGAGGGGTGTTAGAAGCAAAACTGGTCAGGCCCAGCCCAAGCCAAGTTCATCTTCTTCCTCCAGACAAAAAACGCGCGCTTTCCCTGCTCAAATGCTACATCCTGTATACGTGATCTTTTGCCAAAACTCACAACATCAAACTTGTAGAGAATTTCAATGCGATTCTAACCATATAAAGCATTAATCCTAACTCTCAAAGACCAGAGAGAATTTCTCTAGCCTTAAAATCTGACCTAGTTTTTTCAGCATGTTCATGGATGAAATTCTCCTAGCACACTTAATATAAATGAAAGTTGGGCATATGTATGGCTTCCTAGCATTGAACACTACATTTTTTATTCACAAACCTAAAGCTAAATGTTCCTAAATAGAGAGATAGAAAGTGAAGAAAAACCTGTTTCAGTTGGATTCGTGTAGGGCAATGCAGTGCTTCTCAACAAGTTTTGAGGTGTCTGGTAGCTTGCCTGAACTTCACTTGATCTTTTCCAACAGCTAGCTTGCCTTGAAAGTCCTTGAATCAGCCTCTAGAACTCAACCTGCATAAGCTTGAAATGAAAATGGTGGTCACTAAATGGAGTTACAGTTAGCAATGGAGGTTTGGGAAAGCTTGAGTGATTTGAATGGAAGGTGTTTGAAGCAAAAAGGAGCAAAACGCACGAGCCAAATGAGCTATGGAACTTGTGATCGGTGGGAATGAGAACTGACTGTTTTTGAATGCTGGTTCGCGTTTGCGTTTCGCAAAATGTCGTGGTAAGCAAGAGTCGCCACCGTCTTTTATTTTCTCCAACAAGGAAAGGACAAAAGCACAGCAAAATTCCTTTTCGAGATGTTTCTCGGGTTCGGGAGGTAGATTATAGAAAGGGAAGGTGTTAACACCCTTTCTATCTGTGGTTATCCACGGGCTCTTAGGTACTTGCTCACTATGTTTTCAAAAAGTTTTTCTTTTCTTGTGTTTGTGGGTTTTGAAAAAATTTTGTTTGAAAACTTCGATTTGACTCTTGTATCTGTCCTCAAGAGTGTATGAAGTGTTTGTTTGAAAACTTTGTTTGAAAAGTGTAAGTGCGAAAAAAGTTGTTTTTGTTTTGAAAGAGCAAGTACCTGAGAACCTCTACCTACTCAAAAGAAATTAAGCTGTGTAAATGTCCTTTAGACAGTACCATCCCACTATTGAGAAGTAGGTAGCACCGTCGTTGGAGTTTTTCGGGTCAATTCAATTAATGGGACATGTGATCACTAAAGCAATGGTAGGACGCCTTAGCGGTAACCCTAATGTCTTAGATCATTTTTTATCGAGGCAACCGTTTCGAGGAAACTTTGATCTTTAGACAGGAGGGCGACCTCTAAAACACCCTATACTCAATGACCACGTCGAGGCAACCAAGTGAGGCGTACCCTAGGAGTGGCATGTGCGAGTATGTCAGGTTTCAATTATGTTATCTTTGTAAATGTTATGGTGAGCTACGATTGATTTTAATTTTAAGATAAGTCTTATCATGCATAGCCTAGTTAGCATACATCTAGCAGTTAATAGTTGCGGAAAATAAAACTACGCTATTACAAGGCGTCGGGTATTTACATCGCCAAAAACAAACCCTTGAAAAAAGTAAATTGCGGAAAATAAGTAAAAGCGATAAAAAGTCCTAATTAAAGCTATTACATCCTCGGAGCAAATACAATTATATGGATCAAAATATGAATCAAAAATAATCACATGCGCGAGGAAAATTGGATCGGAGTGTTTTTTAGGGTTTTGACCCTTTTTTGAGAAAGAAAGAGATTTTTGTTATTTTTGCATTTGATTAAATTAAACCTAGACTAATTAATTAGTTAAATAAAAGAAAGATATTTTTGGTTTTTTTTTTTGAATATTTAAGAAAATAAAAATAAAAGGATTAAAATTGCTCTAACCCTAATTCTACATGGATTTTTATTTATTGCATAAATATTAAAATTAACCTAATTAAAACTAAATTAATTATGTTAGTATTTATTTAAAAAATAACTAATTAAGGGTGAAATTAATTTTAATAAATAATAATAAAAAATATTATATTTTAGTTTTCTGATTTTATTATGAAAAAAATTAATTTGGTTAATTAAGTAATAATAATAATTAATAATAAAATAATTAAATGAAAAAATATAAAAGAAGAAAAAGGAATAAACCCAGGGGGGTGCTGGCCCAAGTCAGGAGGTGTATTTGGAAATCTGAAGCCCAATTGCTGCAGGCCTTTTTTGACTTTTCTGGATCGTCCACACGCATGTTGACTAAGGAGTATGGTGATCTCCCATCCATGTCCATTGGATTTAGACTTGAAGACATCTGGCTCACTGAGACGTGAGGTGCATGGTGGATCACGCGTTGGAGGGTACATGGGATCACCTGCAGAAAGAAAACAAATAATTGTTTTAGGGGACCTGGGGTTCGAACCCATGTCCCAGCGCTCATTGGACGTTCGCTCAACCACTCCACCAACCTGCCTTAGTCGTTATTGGGATAACAAGCAATCAATATATTAGTAAACAAACAAATATGATGGAATTATAAAGTAAAGCGCGCGCTTTTCAAATGCACGAATCAAATGCCCACACGTCATCATCTTCTTCGTCTGTCCTGCATAATTAACATTAGATAGCGGGGGTTTTTAACCCCCACTATTTGTCTGCACAAAAAATAGCGATTAGAACCACAGTGATCATAAATATTTCGCGAGGTATGGTTCTTGTTCGTCTTGTTCTCACGATTTCGCTCATATATCTCACTAGTCCCAATTTTTCTTGGTTCAGAAATCCCTAATTGAAAGCTCAAGAACCCTAGAAATTTGTTCATGGCATCTCACGATTCAGGGGACTATAGTTCAATTAAACCATGCCATTAGCTTTGTTCAGTCTCTAGCAATGCAAAACAATCATGAAAACGTGTTAAATGTGCATGAATCAAGATAGATAATTCTGAATAAGAATGGCAAACCGTGAAACTGTGTGCAACGATTCCTTGAGCTTCAGTGCCTGAATTTGATTGTAAAACGTTCCTGGGACCTCCTGCAATGTGTTTGAATGAATAACACGCCTTGAATTGGTCTGGAATGCAAGAACAGATTTTCAATTTTCTTTGAATTTCTTGAATGTGCTATGGCTGTTTCTGCAGCTTTCAATCGTCCACTAGGTCAGGGTTTGCTTGCTTGCATATAAGGGAAACAAATTAGGTCAAAAAGCTGGGCCAATATCCATTGCATTGATGATTGAATCCTTGATTGAAAAAAATCAAATATCCTTGATTTTCATGATTGAACAAACTTGCCAAAATTGGATTTTTCTGTATCTTTGACTTGTGCACGAATTTTCCAGCATGTTTAGGTCATATTTGCTTCACCAAAAGATTTAAGAAACAAATCTTCTATTTTCTTATTATTTAAATTGATTAAATGAATTAATATTAATTAAAAATCCAATTAATCAATAAAAATAAGAAAATAAATCCAATTAATCTTGATGGGTCGTGCATAGGTCATGGGTGAAGTTTCAAGAAGAGATTTGAGGCCCATTAGCAAAAAGAAGGTGTTTTGAGCAAAGTTGACTTTTGCAAATTCATAAAAATTTCCCAACTTCTCCAATGCACAACTTGCTCAATTTTAATCATATGACTATGTTCTTGGACATTTTGGAAAGCTCTTGAAGTCCTATAACCAATGCCTTTGGTCCCATGTCATTTGGATTTACCAATCTCAAGTTATGGCCTTTGACTCAAAGTGTACTTTTGTTGACTTTTGAAATTGACCTATAATGTAAAAATTGGTAACTTTTTGTGAGAGCATTTCTTGAACTTGGAGTGTGAAGATGGATTGTAGGAAATTGCATCCCCTTCAAAATGGGAATTGGGTGGAATTTTTATGACAAACCATGAAAAAGTTATGCCTTGGTCAAGATACAGTTGACTTTTATACTGTTCAAAAATAGTAACTTTTTGTATCTTGATGATTTTTGAGCTATTCTTGTGGAATCATGATCAAGACTTGATCAAATGATGATTGTGAACTCAAAATAAGATGTTGACCCAAATTTATGACTTTTGACTGTAAAATGACCATTTTGCCCTTGCAGTTGATTGTAGGTCAAATGGAGCTTTTGATTGTGCAAATTGGCACTGTGAGTCTTGAAACTTGGCATGTAGGTGCTTGAGAATGTATATAGGCCTATGAGACTTGATTGAACCATTGAAAACCTCAAATTCCTTGAAAGAACCAAAACCCTAATTTCAGTTGTCTTAGGAGGTGGTCTGATTGTACAAACCTTGAGCAATCTTAAGCAATTTGAGGATCATTCTTGACGTATCTTGAGGAATATGGGAGGGCAAATTTTGGGGTACAACAGTTGCCCCTGTTCAATCTTCTTAAACCTGAGGATATAGATTGGCGTTCGGTCCTTTCGTGATCCGAAGGTGGAAGATGATTGAACACTAAAGTGCCCAGAAATTTGCACTCGCATGGTGTAGTATCAGCAATGTGATGTCGGGAATGGGCTTACAGATGCCATTCAGAGAGATGATGGATAAGAGGATGGGCTTATAGATGCCACCTGGAGATTGTTGGTAGAAGGATGGGCTTATAGATGCCATCTGGAGGTTGTTGGTTGGTAGTTTTGTCTTCGTTGACAGGTTGTCTTCATTGACGGGTTGTCTTCATTGATGGGTTGTCTCTATTGACGGGTTGTCTTCATTGACGGGTTGTCTCTATTGACGGGTTGTCTTCAGTGACGGGTTGTCTCTATTGACGGGGTGTCTCTATTGACGGGTTGTCTCTATTGACGGGTTGTCTTCATTGACGGATTGTCTCTATTGACGGATTTGCATCGGAAAAATATTTAGGAATCAATTTAACTGGTTTTGTCTCCATTGACTGGCTTCAGAAAAATCTTTAGGAATCGATTTAACTAGTTTTGTCTCCATTGACTGGCTTCAGAAAAATCTCTAGGAATCGATTTAACTGATCTTGTCTCCATTGACTGGCTTTGCCTCAAAAAATCTTTAGGAATCGATTTAACTGGTTTTGTCTCCATTGACTGGCTTAAGAAAAATCTTTAGGAATCGATTTAACTCGTTTTGTCTCCATTGACTGTCTTCAGAAAAATCTTTAGGAATCGATTTAACTGGTTTTGTCTCCATTGACTGAGTTAGCATCAGAAAAATCTTTAGGAATCAATTTAACTGATTTTGTCTCCATTGACTGGATTTGTCTCCTTTGACTGGATTTGTCTCCTTTGACTGGATTTGTCTCCTTTGACTGGATTCAGAAAAATCTTTAGGAATCGATTTAACTAGACCAGAGAAGGCCATTGATTGCCTGTCATTAACTGGAAGAAATAAATCTAGCCAGAGAAGGTATTTTGATAATGATATGATGAAAGAATATGAGACGATTGCTACTCCAAATAGATGATGAAGGAATATGGGACGATTACTACCTCAACGGAATGATGAAGGAATCTTGGATGACTTCTACCTCAACGGTATGATGAAGGAATCTAGGATGACTTCTACCTCAACGGGATGATGAAGGAATCTAGGATGACTTCTACCTCAACGGGATGATGAAGGAATCTTGGGTGACTTCTACCTCAACGGGATGATGAAGGAATCTTGGATGACTTCTACCTCAGCAGGATGATGAAGGAATCTAGGATGACTTCTACCTCAATGGGATGATGAAGGAATCTTGGATGACTTCTACCTCAACGGGATGATGAAGGAATCTTGGATCACTTCTACCTCAGCAGGATGATGAAGGAATCTAGGATGACTTCTACCTCAACAGGATGATGAAGGAATCTTGGATGACTTCTACCTCAACGGGATGATGAAGGAATCTTGGATGACTTCTACCTCAGCAGGATGATGAAGGAATCTTGGACGATTACTACCTCAGTAGGAAGATGAAGGAATCTCGGATGACTTCTACCTCAACGGGATGATGAAGGAATCTTGGATGACTTCTACCTCAGCAGGATGATGAAGGAATCTTGGACGATTACTACCTCAGCAGGAAGATGAAGGAATCTCGGATGACTTCTACCTCAACGGGATGATGAAGGAATCTTGGATGACTTCTACCTCAGCAGGATGATGAAGGAATCTTGGACGATTACTACCTCAGCGGGAAGATGAAGGAATCTCGGATGACTTCTACCTCAACGGGATGATGAAGGAATCTAGGACGATTACTACCTCAAGAGGATGATGAAGGAATCTTGGACGATTACTACCTCAGCAGGGTGATGAAGGAATCTTTGACGACTGCTACTCCAAAATGTTGACTTTTATCTGTCGATTGATCTTTCCTGAATAGGTAAAGAGTTAGTTGTATGCAATGTCGTGATGTATGCATTGTGTAATGATGTTCTCAAAATAAATGAGATTTATGTTATATGATGCGTATGCATGTCATAATGTATGGGGATGTGATGTTTTAGCTGGGGAAGATAAATCCAGGAGCTGCTGGAGAATAGTGTTGAATTCTTCGTTTCCGCTGGGGATGGTGAACGAAGATGGTTGTGAGAATAAACCTGTAGGAGAAAATAACTCTGTTGGGGAATAAACTTGAGGAAGAGATTACTCTGCGGGGAATACTCTGTGGGAAGAGATGCTTTGCTGAGATTTTGACGATAACTCCGCTGGGGGTTTCGTTGATAAGCTCTGTTGGGGATTTTGATGAACTCCGTTAGGGGATAGAAAGAACCTCGCTGGGGATGATCTTTCAGTTGCAACTTGCTGAGGATAACCCAGTTAGACTCTTGTGGGGATAACCTCTGAATCTGGCTGAGGAGATGCACTTGTACTCTGCAGGGGACAAGCTTTCAGAATCTACTGGGTAAGATGATTCAACTCCGGCGGGGAAGCTTTTTTAGATTGCGCTGGGAAATGGCTACACTGGGTGTATCTTGTATTTCGCCGGGGAACATTCTCATATTCTGTCGAGGAATATTAAGAATGTCGGGGATACTTGCTGAGGAATATTTGTATACTCCGATGGGGGATATTAAGATCTACTGGGGATACCGAGCCTTTTCGGGACTGACAGTAGACCAACTCTGCTTGGGTAGAGTATCTGCTGATTTGTTCATAGTTGCAAGTCTCAGTGGGGAGAGCTTCCATTACTGTCTTACTCTTGGGGAGTGAAGGTATCTTGGTCATATTCTTCAACTGAACCTACCTTGTACCTGGTGGACAGAGCAGCTTGTACAGTTCGGACAATTCTTATGCCCCAGTTTCTGCGGGAGAAGAAAGCCTATGAGGTGCCTGATAACTGTCGGTTGACAAATCTTCTTCTGGTAGGCAAGTGACGAGATGATGGGACATAGTCGTACGCTTTGATCCCTAATTTTTTCCTGGACCACCCTTTCGGGTTTTCAGTCCATCGGGATACCCTTTTTTGCCCAAGCCGCCTTTTCAGGTTTTCGACTTGCCGGGTGTACAGATTTTTCATTTTCATCCCTTATTTTTGCCCGAACCCTTTTGGTTCGCCGGGAAGCCCTTATTTTTGCCTAGGCCAGTCAACCTAGCGGGTCTTTGATTATGCGTAGTACTTTTTGACTATGTTCATGCTCTCAGGGTGTAGGGAGTTGCCACTGTCGATAGTGTTGTGTCGCCATGCTACTAGGAGATGTTTGATCGTGCAAGATTCGTCGCTGGAATTCATGTCCAATGCCCCAAGTGACTCAGGCGGAGATTTGCCCCTGGCTATTTGGCATTTTGAGAGATTCCTTGAATCTTGACTTGACTTCCCCAGATGATGGACAATGATCATGCCTGCCCCTTAGTTGGAAGTGTTTTTCCATTTGATGTGATCCTTTTTATTAAAAAGGTTTTTGTTCACAAGATATTCATCGTGCGAATTTCTCTGCTGTTGAACAAATAGTCATATGCAAACAATGTTATTTTAAGAATGCAAATCTTATGTCTGTTTTGAAGTTCTTTGAAAATGCAGTTTTCAATAAAACAAGTGAATTTTTGTAAAATGTGATGTCAACTCAGGATTTTACAGCAAGCCCTACAGGAGTCAGGATACCTTTTGTAACAGTATGCTTTCGAACTAACCCATGCTTCAGCTAGGACTTTTTAAGGGTTATAACGTGGCTTGGTTCACGGTTTAAGAAACAAAGGGTAAAGGCTCAAATTTTATTTGTACCCACCTGTTCTTCGTGATGTTCTTTGATCCTAAACTCAGTTAATCGTGCATCAGATCTTGTTTGAGTCTTTGCTCTGATATTTCGGTGATGGTTCAGATACTGACAATTTATTTTGAACAGGCAGTCATTTTTATAAGAGTTTGCAGGACCTCTTTGTTTTTTTTATTTTATTATCCCTGTCTTTTGCCTGAACTGTTTCTTTTGTAATTACAGTCAGCGGGATGCCCCAGTTTTGTAAGTCTCCTTCATAGGTTTTGACTTGTTGGGCTTTTGTTTTGAAAGATAATGATTGCCTGTCTTGACGATTATAGGGAACCATCACTGTCTTTTGTTTTGGAAGGACTCCTTTGATGCCATTCATTGTGCACCTGGATCAACTGAGAGAACTACCCTTCCCTAGGTTATGATTAAGGGTTTTAATTTTTTTGTGAAAAGAAAAACTCCAACTTCTTTGGCTCAAAGGGGTTGACTAGGGATTATCTTCCTTATAACTCCACTGTTTAGGATTTGAACAACGCCTGTACCTCATCAGCGGGTTCTGTTCAAAAGCATATTGTAAAGATCGTGGTATCGTTTTCGTCATCCTCCCTCAAGAGGCTTAGAATGTTTTTAATTGAGAGTTGAACATCACAAAAAAGGAAATATGAAGCAATTTTAAGCATAGTGAAAACAATTAATTCAAAACATACACGTGTAATGCATTAATGAAATAAAAGAGTTCGACATGATAATTGTTTGAATAAGCAAAGAAAAATACAGCTTCAGAATTCAAATGAACAAAAATCTCTCAATCCTAGCCATATTTTGGCAAGGGAGCAGTGACCACATTGGGAGTCTCAGGAGGCTCAAATTCGATCTCCTTAGCGTCAATCATATTCTGAATCTTGTATTTCAGCGCCCAACAATCGTTAGTATCGTGCCCCGGGCTATCGGAGTGATAAGCGCACCTTGCATCTGGGTTATAGTTAGGAGAAGAAGTCTTAGGATTCGCAGGAGGGTTTATCACCGCAATCAGGTTCATCTTCAACATGTGCTGTAGTGCTTGTGACAATGGCATGTTGATGTTGGTGAACTGTCTTTTAGGCTCGTCTGGCCTTCATTGATTTCCCTTTTGCTGTTGTCGACGTGACGCAGAACCAGAGATCAGGACTTCCCCTACGTGTTGGTCACGACGACTCTTTTGACTGTACGCAGCATTAGACTCTTTCTTCCCACTGTAAGGATTTTTATGAGCATCAGAAGGTGTAGCTTCTTGAATCTTCCCACTTTTGATGCCAGCTTCAATTCTCTCCCCAGTCAAGATAAGGTCTGTAAACCCGGCTGAAGAGTTTTCAATCAGTTCATTAAAGAATGGACCAGACGGGGTCCCCAGAAACATATCGACAAGTTCACGGTCAGTTAGAGGTGATTGCACCCTTCCAGCAAGGTCTCTCCACTTTTAAGCATACTCTTTAAATCCTTCACCCGTCCCTATTGATATACCCTGGAGTTGGGTACGCATAGGAGCGAGGTCGGAATTATATTGGTACTGCTTATAGAATGCAGTAGCCAAATCTTCCCAGTTATGGATACTGGCTCCATCCAGCTGATAGAACCACTCGAGTTGAGTCCCTGAAAGATTGTCCTGAAAGAAATGGATCCACAAATTCTTATCAGCTGTGTAAGGCTGGATCTTCCTTACATATGACCGGAGGTGTAGCTTTGGACAGGAAGCTCTGTCATATTTGGCAAAAGCAGGTGACTTAAACTTATGGGGAATCACTACCCCAGAGGATAAACCTAGGTCTCCGAAGTCCAACCCGGGCACGTTTTGTATCTCCATGGCACTCAAGTGGTCCTCCAACTGTTTATACCTATCCTCAGCAGGAGGGTACTGCTCTTCATCATAATCCGTCTCGTTGTCGGAGACCACGGGACTAGGAACCCTTCTCTCTTGGGGACTGTCTTTCCCTACAGATGAGGTAGTTAGATCAACCTCATTCTGCAGTCCATTCCCAAATCTGCGTCCAGTGTTGAACAAGACGGTCCTCTTCTTCTTCTTCTTCCTCTCTTTCAGAATCAGAGTCTTCAAATCATGTTGACCCTGGGCTAGGCTCATAACCAACTCTTGGAACTGGGCATTCTGGGCCTGGAGGGCCTTGATAGCTTGCTCAGTGGAAGGCTCAGTAGACATGATGATTGCTGAAATAAACAGCAAAGAAGATAAGTGACCTGTAAAAAAGGGTACCTGTTATGCATATGATGAATGGTATGCTATTTATGTAATGCATTCAAGGGTTCGAAAATTCAAATTCGTTGCAGACAAAAAAGGAACACACGTTATATTAAGAAGTAATTTGTTTAGTACATCAGTGCCTCATGGGCGAAATATTACAAAATACTTAATGTAAAAAGACATTGCGCATCCTTTTTGGAGCGATGTAAGTGTTGAGGTTCTCTTCCTCGTGAAGTCGGCGGGTGAGCTCCAAAACCTTCTTCTCACTGGCATGTAAGCTGGCTTCAAAAGCATTCTGTTCTTCCTTGAGTTGGATCCATCTCTTTTGCATTTCTTCCCATGATGTTGGCATGTCAGGATGTAGAATGGTGTATGGAACCTCTCCTTCCATAACAGTCTCTTTAATCAAGGGGAGAATGTGAGGATATGGCATCATAAGCTTCTGGGAGCGGGTTCGTACCCACTTGAGGTAAGGCTCAAGGGGGGTGGAATTCTTGTGCCCCAGTGTCTTACTATCTACCTTGTTAGGCATCCTCCAAGCTCTGATGAACCTTTGTCGAAGTCCTTGCGCATCGTTGTCGAAGTCAAAAACTATGTCAGGAATCAGCATGTCATGAGGGCCATCCCTCCGAGCATATCCAAATTGTCTCAAAGCCAGACAGGGGTTGTAGGTAATGCCTCCTCTAATTCCAAGTAAAGGAACATTAGGAAATTCTCCGCAATGATCAATGATAGTGACATTTTCTCTGGACCGAGAACACCAATGTACATCAGAATGTGTGAGGGTCATCAATCATTGTGACCACCTTAAACCCTGCTCGTTCTTCAAAACTGATTGTGGAAGGTGCGAAATAAACCACCTTGCCAGGAGAGGAGTACAGCACATGAGAACACCTCTTTTTCTCATTGTTCGTGTGTAAAATGAGTGGAGGATGTCCCCAAGCAATGTAGGTATGGGATTTCTGGACATAAAAATCTTAACAGCATTCACATCTATAAGTTGATCCGGATTTTGGAACAACACCAACCCATAGACAAGGAGTGCCACAATCTCTTCAAAGGCTTGTAGATCAAGAGAATTCCAACATTCTTGTGCCTTCTCAAACAGGAACTTTGCCAAGAATCCCTTGATACCACTTCTGATTTCCCAATGCCCCTTGATGTCAGATGGTTGCAGACGTAATGCTTGAGCAACATCTTCAAGTTTTGGTTCCTTTTCCGTACCGTTGTAGGGTAGTTGACTAAGAATAGGAATTCTCATAAGTTGAGAAAATTCCTCCAAAGTAGGCACCAATTGATAATCAGGGAATGTAAAACAGTGGTGTATGGGGTCAAAGAACTGGAAGAGAACTTTTATCATATCTTCTTCAATGTTGGTGTTGACCAAGCTGAGGAGTCTACCATGTCTTTCACTGAAGAGAGAGTTCTCGGGAATCCTGGATGTAAGCTCCTTGAGCTGAGGAGGGATCCTTACAAGGTTGACCTGAATTGTTTTCCTGCAGAGAGACTCCATGTCCTACAAAACAAGAACAAAGATGAAGATCCGAACCCTTGAAATGGTTAGCAGATGCATATGATGCTTTATGATGTTATGTACATGGATGAAAAAGTAAGCAAGTGTATATACAGACAGTCATATTCACACAAAGCAAACAAGTCCTTAGGTTTAGGCTTGCATGGGGTTCGTAGGTAAGTACCCTCTTGAAGTTAGTTGGCTCAAAACCTGTCCTATAAATAGTAACCGGGTTCTAAGGAGCTCAATATCATTGGATTGTTTTCTATGTTCATTATTTTGATTTAGCCACTTAACTGGCGACCAAAATATTCCAAGAAAACAACCCTCAATGAGTGTAGTATCGAGTATCTACCAACTTCGGACTGCACCAAAGTCGGTCATCTCACTACCCCTAAAAAAGGCCAGGATGGTCAAGTAAGGTTCTAAGGTCAGTTGATGCTTCGCGACACCACGCGGCGGCCTCATACTCTCCTTGACTTGACACAAGGGTTACCGGTACTCACCAAAGTGCCACATCAACGTAGCTACTGCTTCAACCATGTCGGTATACCCCGCACAGTTCCCTCACAGTTTGTTGCTACTTCTAAAGGGTATCCCCGGATCCGGGTTAGGATCTATAAAACTCCGATATAAGCCCACAATATTAAAGCATTCAAGGCATACAATTGAAAAGATAGTGATCTAATCCTAAGGTACACCTCACTTATTTAGAGTTCCCCAGCAGAGTCGCCAGTTCTGTGATCGGTGGGAATGAGAACTGACTGTTTTTGAATGTTGGTTCGCGTTTACGTTTCGCAAAATGTCGCGGTAAGCAAGAGTCTCCACCGTCTTTTATTTTCTCCAACAAGGAAAGGACAAAAGCACAGCAAAATTCCTTTTCGAGATGTTTCTCGGGTTTGGGAGGTAGATTATAGAAAGGGAAGGTGTTAGCACCCTTTCTATCCGTGGTTATCCACGGGCTCTTAGGTACTTACTCACTATGTTTTCAAAAAGTTTTGATTTTCTTGTGTTTGTGGGTTTTGAAAAAGTTTTGTTTGAAAACTTCGATTTGACTCTTGTATCTGTCCTCAAGAGTGTATGAAGTGTTTGTTTGAAAACTTTGTTTGAAAAGTGTAAGTGCGAAAAAAGTTGTTTTTATTTTGAAAGAGCAAGTACCTGAGAACCTCTGCCTACTCAAAATAAATTAAGCTGTGTAAATGTCCTTTAGACAGTACCATCCCACTATTGAGAAGTAGGTAGCACCGTCGTTGGAGTTTTTCGGGTCAATTCGATTAATGGGACATGTGATCACTAAAGCAATGGTAGAACGCCTTAGCGGTAACCCTAATGTCTTAGATCGTTTTTTATCGAGGCAACCGTTTCGAGGCAACTTTGATCTTTAGACAGGAGGGCAACCTCTAAAACACCCTATACTCAATGACCACGTCGAGGCAACCAAGTGAGGCGTACCCTAGGAGTGGCATGTGCGAGTGTGTCAGGTTTCAATTATGTTATCTTTGTACATGTTATGGTGAGCTACGATTGATTTTAATTTTAAGATAAGTCTTGTCATGCATAGCCTAGTTAGCATACATCTAGCAGTTAATAGTTGCGGAAAATAAAACTACACTATTACAAGGCGTCGGGTATTTACATCGCCAAAAATAAACCCTTGAAAAAAGTAAATTGCGGAAAATAAGTAAAAGCGATAAAAAGTCCTAATTAAAGCTATTACATCCTCGGAGCAAATACAATTATATGGATCAAAATATGAATAAAAAATAATCACATGCGCGAGGAAAATTGGATCGGAGTGTTTTTTAGGGTTTTGACCCTTTTTTGAGAAAGAAAGAGATTTTTGTTATTTTTGCATTTGATTAAATTAAACCTAGACTAATTAATTAATTAAATAAAAGAAAGATATTTTTGGTTTTTTTTTTTGAATATTTAAGAAAATAAAAATAAAAGGATTAAAATTGTCAAGAACCCTAATTCTACATGGATTTTTATTTATTGCATATATATTAAAATTAACCTAATTAAAACTAAATTAATTATGTTAGTATTTATTTACAAAATAACGAATTAAGGGTGAAATTAATTTTAATAAATAATAATAAAAAATATTATATTTTAGTTTTCTGATTTTATTATGAAAAAAATTAATTTGGTTAATTAAGTAATAATAATAATTAATAATAAAATAATTAAATGAAAAAATATAAAAGAAGAAAAAGGAATAAACCCAGGGGGGTGCTGGCCCAAGTCAGGAGGTGTATTTGGAAATCTGAAGCCCAATTGCTGCAGGCCTTTTTTTGACTTTTTTGGATCGTCCACACGCATATTGACTAAGGAGTAAGGTGATCTCCCATCCATGTCCATTGGATTTAGACTTGAAGACATCTGGCTCACTGAGACGTGAGGTGCATGGTGGATCACGCGTTGGAGGGTACATGGGATCACCTGCAGAAAGAAAACAAATAATTGTTTTAGGGGACCTGGGATTCGAACCCAGGTCCCAGCGCTCATTGGACGTTCGCTCAACCACTCCACCAACCTTCCTTAGTCGTTATTGGGATAACAAGCAATCAATATATTAGTAAACAAACAAATATGACGGAATTATAAAATAAAGCGCGCGCTTTTCAAATGCACGAATCAAATGCCCACACGTCATCATCTTCTTCGTATGTCCTGCATAATTAACATTAGATTGCGGGGGTTTTTAACCCCCACTATTTGTCTGCACAAAAAATAGCGATTAGAACCACAGTGATCATAAATATTTCGCGAGGTATGGTTCTTGTTTGTCTTGTTCTCACGATTTCGCTCATATATCTCACTGGTCCCAATTTTTCTTGGTTCAGAAAGCCCTAATTGAAAGCTCAAGAACCCTGGAAATTTGTTCATGGCATCTCACGATTCAGGGGACCATAGTTCAATTAAACCATTCCATTATCTTTGTTCAGTCTCTAGCAATGCAAAACAATCATGAAAACGTGTTAAATACGCATGAATCAAGATAGATAATTCTGAATAAGAATGGAAAACTGTGAACTGTGTGCAACGATTCCTTGAGCTTCAGTGCCTGAATTTGATTGTAAAACGTTCCTGGGACCTCCTGCAATGTGTTTGAATGAATAGCACGCCTTGAATTGGTCTGGAATGCAAGAACAAATTTTCAATTTTCTTAGAATTTCTTGAATGTGCTATGGCTGTTTCTGCAGCTTTCAATCGTCCACTAGGTCAGGGTTTGCTTGCTTGCATATAAGGGAAACAAATTAGGTCAAAAAGCTGGGCCAATATCCATTGCATTGATGATTGAATCCTTGATTGAAAAAATCAAATATCCTTGATTTTCATGATTGAACAAACTTGCCAAAATTGGATTTTTCTGTATTTTTGACTTGTGCACGAATTTGCCAGCATGTTTAGGTCATATTTGCTTCACAAAAAGATTTAAGAAACAAATCTTCTATTTTCTTATGATTTAAATTGATTAAATGAATTAATATTAATTAAAAATCCAATTAATCAATAAAAATAAGAAAATAAATCCAATTAATCTTGATGGGTCGTGCATAGGTCATGGGTGAAGTTTCAAGAAGAGATTTGAGGCCCATTAGCAAAAAGAAGGTGTTTTGAGCAAAGTTGACTTTTGCAAATTCATAAAAATTTCCCAACTTCTCCAATGCACAACTTGCTCAATTTTAATCATATGACTATGTTCTTGGACATTTTGGAAAGCTCTTGAAGTCCTCTAACCAATTCCTTTGGTCCCATGCCATGTGGATTTACCAATCTCAAGTTATGGCCTTTGACTCAAAGTGTACTTTTGTTGACTTTTGAAATTGACCTATAATGTAAAAATTGGTAACTTTTTGTGAGAGCACTTCTTGAACTTGGAGTGTGAAGATGGATTGTAGGAAATTGCATCCCCTTCAAAATGAGAATTGGATGTAATTTTTCTGACAAACCATGAAAAAGTTATGCCTTGGTCAATATACAGTTGACTTTTCTACTATCCAAAAATAGTAACTTTTTGTATCTTGATGATTTTTGAGCTATTCTTGTGGAATCATGATCAAGACTTGATCAAATGATGATTGTGAACTCAAAATAAGATGTTGACCCAAAATTCTTACTTTTGACTGTAAAATGACCATTTTACCCTTGCAGTTGATTGTAGGTCAAACGGAGCTTTTGACTGTGCAAATTGGCACTGTGAGTCTTGAAACTTGGCATGTAGGTGCTTGAGAATGTATATAGGCCTATGAGACTTGATTGAACTATTAAAAACCTCAAATTCCTTGAAAGAACCAAAACCCTAATTTCAGCTGTCTTAGGAGGTGGTCTGACTGTACAAACCTTGAGCAATCTTGAGAAATTTGAGGATCATTCTTGACATATCTTGAGGAATATGGGAGGGAAAATTTTGGGGTACAACAGCACTCAAGTTGCAGCACCTGCCCTGTTTTGCCAAAGAAGAGTGATATCTGGCTATGGGAGGTTTTGAGGCTCAAGTGCTCGTGTTTCTTGCTCAAAGGATTGTGTGAAAATTGTTTGGAATGTTTGTGTAAGTTGTCCTTTACTGGTTTTCAAGTTGGCAAGTGTTTTGACAATTTCTTATTTTTGAAGCAAAGATGTGAAGTTGGTATTACAGGCCTGTACAAGCCATATAATATGCTGCATACAATCCTTTTGGTTGCTAGAATTTGTGGATTTGATTTGGCTTCTGAGATCTTGGCCCCATGCTTCAAAGATCATGGTTTGACATAAAGTATACCTTTTCAAAAATGGAAATGTGCCTTTTACCATTTAGGGATTAGTTTTGTGTGCAATGTCCAAATGGCCAAGATAATGCATTAGCTCAGTGGATTTGCATTCAATTAAGGAGTGTAGAATGGTTTAAAGACCTGCAAACTAGTACAAAGCATGCTGGTTTGAAAATGCCATTTGAGTGAACATGAATTTGCCATGGATAGAAAGTTAGTTTTTGCCAACTTCAAGCATTCGATTCTCCCTAACCACAAATGTGTTTGAGGAGTTCTTGGACAATTTAGAAATCTTGCAACAAGCTCTATAATCCATATTTGAAATTCAACTTGAGACTCCAAGTGGAACTATGTGAAAAATGGCCAAGAAGATGGGTCAAAATCCTGCCTAAACTATGGCAAAATTTCTCTAACTTAAAAGTTTTAGGGACCCTTGTTCCAAAATTCATAACTTGAGATCCAAGCTTCTTTTGAGAAAACTTTGTGAATCAAAGTTGTATACTTTGTGGAGGAATACAACTTTCATGTAGTAAGTTTTGTTTGAATCCATTTGCATCTTGGTGAAAATGTGGGATAAATTTAGGAAAAATTAAGAAAATTTCATAACTTAGAAAAATTCAAAGTTATGAAATTTTTCAATTTCAAACCCTAATTTGCAATTTTGGGTTTCTTGGTGAACAAGTTTCATAATTTGACACATCTTGATGAAAAATGATCCTTGGCACTTGATTTTGACCAAAAAGTCAAAGTTTGACTTTTCAGCGTACAGTCAAATTTTGATCAGTTGACTGAAAAATTCATCTGTCAATCCCATGCATTTGAGATCTTTTGAACTTGTTGAATAGGTAAAGATGATGTAATTGAGTCCTTGAGTCCATGGTTGAGCTTGATTTGCCATTGGCTAGGTCAAACAGCCAAAAATTGCCTTTGTAGAGTCAAAACCCTAAAAATGACCATTTTGCCCTTTTGGTGATCTGATCAAATTTCTTGTTGGATTGTGGTCCAAACTTGATCACATTGTTCATATGAGTTTATAATGTTGATGTGGGTCAAAATTCATGAGGTTTGACTGTAAATTGGCCACAGTTGACTTTTCCCCAATACAATTGATTTATAGGTCAATTGTCCAATTGACTGGGCAAAAATTTGATTCAAGGCTTGAAACTTGGTATGGACAAACTTATGAGTCCAACATGAAGTATGAAAGTCACTTTGGTCAATGAAGGTCAAGAAATCCCTGTGCAAACTCAAACCCTAATTTAGGTCAACAGTGCAAGGAGGTGTCTTGAGCAGAGCAAACCCTAGCTTGATCTTGAGTTCCAAGAGCCTTGTGATGAGAAATGTTGATAAAATGAGAGGGAAAATTTTGGGGTACAACAGTTTTCTCGGTCCAGAGGAAATGTCATCATCATTGATCGTTGCGGAGAATTCTCTAATGTCCCACTACTTGGCATTAGGGGAGGCATTACCTACAACCCCTGTTTAGCTCTGAGACAATTTAGGTATGCCTGAAGGGATGGCCCGCATGATATGCTGATTCCTGACTTGGTTTTTGACTTTGACAACGACGCTCAAAGACTTCGACAAAGGTTTATTCGAGCTTGGAGGATGCCCACAAAGTGGATAGTAAGACACTGGGACACAAGAATTCCATCCCCCTTGAGCCTTACCTCAAGTGGGTACGAACCCGCACCCAGAGTCTTATGATGCCTTACCCCCACATTCTCCCCGTGATCAAAGAGCCTGTTATGGAAGGAGAGGTTCCATACACCCTCCTACACCCAGACATGCCAACATCACTGGAAGAATTGCAAAAGAGTTGGATACAGCTCAAGGAAGAACGGAATACTTTTGAAGCCAGCTTCTACGCCAGTGAGAAGAAGGTTTTAGAACTCACCTGCCGACTTCATGAAGAGGAGACTCTTAACACTTACATCGCACCAAAGAGGATGCGCAATGTCTTTTTACATTAAGAATTTTGTAATATTTTGCCCATGGGGCATTTATGTACTAACAAATTTCTTCTTATTAATATGACGTGTGTTCTTTTTGTTTGCGACAACTTTGAATTTCTGAATCCTTGAATGCATTACATGAATACGTATCATTCATGATATGCATAAACAGGTCTTCACACCAGGTTTCCTTATCTTTCTGCTGTTTATTTCAGCAAGATGGATATAGAGCAAACGGTCAAAGATCTACAAGCACAAAATTCTCAGTTCCAACAACTCCTCATGACCTTGGCAAAGGGTCAAGAAGAACTTAAAGCATTGTTAGAGAAAGAGAAGGAAAAATACAAATAGAAAAAGAAGAAAAGGATTGGTGTGGCCACTATGGGAAGAAGATTTGAGAACCAGGCTAGAAGAGTCCTCGAGTTCCCCTCGACGTCTGACGAAGGGGTTGGTAAAGGTAAAGGAGTTGCAATGCCCTCCGAGTCTGAAGCTGAAGAGGAAGAAGAAGAAGAGGAGGAAGATTACTTTGAACAACAGTATCCTCCTGCGGACGATAAGTATAAAAATCTGGAAGATCGGCTGGCAGCCATGGAAGTACAAAGGGTTCTCGGGCTGGATTTCGAAGAACTAGGGTTGGTTGCTGGGATCTTCATTCCCCCAAGTTCAAAGTGCCTACATTTGCCAAATACGACGGTTTGTCCTGTCCAAAGATGCATCTGCGGTCCTACGTCAGAAATATCCAACCTCACTCTTCTGATAAGGATCTATGGGTCCACATTTTTCAAGATAGTTTGTCGGGTACGCAATTGGAATGGTTCTATCAACTTGAGAGATCTGATGTTCATAACTGGGAAGATTTGGTTGTTGCTTTCTATCGATAATATCAATATAATGCAGATTTAGCGCCTACTCGTACTCAACTACAGAGTATGAGTATGGTTTCTAATGAGGGCTTTAAGGAGTACGCCCAAAAGTGGAGGGATTTGGCTGGAAGGGTGCAGCCCCCATTGTCGGATAGAGAGATGGTTGATATGTTTTTGGGGACCCTGTCAGGTCCATTCTTTACTCACTTGATCGGGAGCTCATCTGCAGGGTTCACCGAATTAATTCTGACAGGTGAAAGGGTCAAAGTTGGCATTAAGAGTGGTAAAATTTAGAAGGATGCAGCTGCTTCCACTACTGTCAAGAAGACCTTCCCAACCAAGAAAGAAGCTTCTGTTGTTTACTCCTAGAGAAATCAAGGAAGAATGGAGCACCGACCAGCGGTAGGAGCTGTGATGATTCATAACTCTTCATCCGATCAACCTCGAAGCAGTCAACCTAGAGCTAACCAAAATAGGGTGGAAAGGCCACAACGGCAGTTCACTCGGATCAATATGACACCGGCTCAGGTCCTCCCTCATCTGTTAAAGTTAAACCTTACCAACTTGAAAGAAGCGCCGAAAAACCCAAATACCTCTTCTCCCTATCATCATTCAAATGTAAAATGTGCATATCATTTGGACAGTGTGGGGCATGACACCAACAACTGTTGGGCCCTTAAAAACAAGATCCAAGATTTGATAGATGCCAAGGAGGTGGAATTTGATGCCCCTGAAAAACCTAATGTGATATCCGCTCCTATGCCAAAACATGGTCATAATGTCCATGCTATTATGGAAGATCTTCATGTTACCGCTGTTGATGACTTAACAACTCAGTTGCCAATGATCAAGATGAATCTGTTGAAAGCCGGGATTTTCCTGGGCTGTAAAAAAGATTGTTACTTTTGTTCAACCTTGCAATCTGACTGTCCGCTGTTGAAGTCAGGCATCCAACGCCTGATGGATACTCAAGAGATCCTCTTTCAGAAAACTCCTGTTGCTACTATCACTCATGTTACTCCTGTTACTCCAATCAATGATGTTGCTATAATCACCATTTTCGACAATCTTTCCAAGACCTGCAAAAGGCCTGTTAAGATTACACCTGATCCAAAGTTTGTACCGCTGAAGATTACCATGCCGGGGCCTATCCCATATAAGTCCAACAAGACGATACCATGTAATTATGGAGGAGAGATCTTCTACCATGGTGTCAAGCAGATCGAATCAGCCGAAGAGAATTCCGATGAAGAAACTCCTGATGTAGGAAATATTGCAGGGACGAGTAAGATAACTCGTAGCAGAAGAATCTTCTCTCCGGAGATTGCTCCTCCAAGGGCAGTCTTCGGACCCTCAAGTGCTCATGTTCCTATCAAGATATCTGTGCGAAGTCCAGTGATCGAAGAAATTGTTACTCCCAAAGTTGTACCCTTTACTGTCACTGCTGATAAAGGTAAGGGAATCGAAGAAGCGCCCATCAGGACGAGGGCTCAGACTTTGGTTATCCCCGAGACCACCCAAAAGGAAATGGAGGAAATCTTAAAGATAATTAAGAAGAGCGACTATGATATCGTAGAGCAGCTGGGGTAAACCCCTTCAAAAATCTCTATGCTGGCTCTATTGCTCTGCTCCGAGGCTCATGCCAAAGCCTTAATCAAATTCCTGAAGACGGCGCACGTGCCTCAAGAAACTTCTGCAGATCAGTTTCAAGAGTGTGTAGCCAGCCTTACAACCGACAATGGTCTGGGCTTTTCTAACTCAGATCTAACCTCTAAAGGAAGAAAGCATAATGATGTGCTGCATGTCTCGGTAAAGTGTAGAGGGACCACTCTTGCTCACGTTCTGGTTGATACCGGTTCATCTTTAAATGTCCTACCAAAGAAAGCATTGGGCAGGCTAGACTGTGAAGGTTTGACCTTAAAACCCAGTAATATCATTGTTAGAGCCTTCGACGGTTCTAAGCGGATGGTTCACGGAGAGGTGGACATCCCAATTAAGGTGGGAACAGAAATTTTCAACTCTACTTTTTATGTGATGGACATCCGTCCTTCATATTCATGCTTGTTGGGAAGGCCATGGATCCACAATGCTGGGGCAGTCACTTCTTCTCTACACCAGATGCTCAAGTACCCAGTCCAGGGTAAGATCATAATAGTTCATGGTGAGGAGGAGTATATGATAAGCCACCTCAACTCTTTCCGCTACGTGGAGTTAGATGGTGAATTCATAGAAACACCTTTCCAACACTTTGAAGAGGTTTCTCCTGAGGTCGCGGTAGCCAAGACAATGACTGATGTGCCCATCATTACCAAACTTGTGTCCCAGATGTCATCCCTTAAAGATGCAGAGGTTGTAGTCAAGGAAGGAGGAAGCACAATATGGGGTCAACTTCCAGATTTTCCTCACAAGACAGACAAGTTCGGATTGGGTTTCACTGCTGCTAGCCAGAAAGCTGTGCGTCGCTCCCGGGCTGGAGGACCGCCGTTGAAGATCACTCATCATGGAGTTTATGCTTTGGAAGATGATGAAGAAGGGAGCAATTTTGAGGATTGGATTTTCCAACCATTGAAGGGGGACTGAACAACTGGGAGGCGAAAGACTTCGTTTCCATTACTTTCATCAATCAGTAATTTATCTTTTGAACATTTCCTGTTTGGTCTGTAATAATTATTAAACAATTCGTACACTCTTTTTTCCTTATGCCTAACCCGGGGCATATAGGTCCATTTGTAAGGGTTTTGATCCTTCATTTTCATATGCCATTTTTAATGAATCATGGACGTTTTCATCTATAAACTTTTGTGTTCATTTTCTTTCCTTTTACATTTTATTTTGTTTAAGGATGGCTATCCCTTACACACACCCACACTCACAAAATGCAGGTACCCGTCCACTCCGGATTCCATGGGTGACTATTCTACTTTGGCCTTCAGTGACTCTGAAGATTTGGTCAATCATGCCGAGTACGAAGGTGATGAAGACTGTGAAGTGCCTGGAGAGTTGGCTAGACTTTTGCAACAAGAAGAAAGGGATATTCTGCCCCATGAAGAGTTGTTAGAGACTATCAATTTAGGTACTACCGAAGACAGAAAAGAGGTTAAAGTGGGTGCCAACCTGGAGTCAAGTGTCAAAGAGCACTTAGTTCAGCTATTGAATGAGTTTGTTGAGATCTTCTCCTGGTCCTATGAAGATATGCCGGGACTGGATACAGATATTGTGGTTCACCGTCTCCCTACAAGAGAAGACTGTCCACCAATCAAACAGAAAGTCCGCCGAATGAGGCCCGACATGTCCTAAAAGATCAAAGTTGAAGTGATGAAGCAGTTTAATGCTGGCTGTTACTTCCTATCTACAATGGGTTGCTAACTTTGTGCCCGTGCCTAAGAAGGACGGCAAAGTCAGAATGTGTGTGGACTACAGAGACTTAAACAGGGCTAGCCCTAAAGATGATTTTCCACTACCACACATTGACATCTTGGTTAACAACACAGCTCAACACAAGATATTCTCTTTCATGGACGGATTTTCAGGGTATAACCAAATCAAAATGGCCCCCGAAGACATGGAGAAGACTACTTTTGTTACACAGTAGCGTACCTTTTGCTATAAAGTGATGCCATTCGGACTGAAGAATGCTGGGGCAACCTATCAACGAGCCATGGTAGCTTTGTTTCATGACATGATACATCATGAGATTAAAGTCTACGTAGACGACATGATAGCCCATTCACAAACAGAAGAAGAACACCTCGACCATCTGCAAAAGCTGTTTGTCAGATTGAAGGAGTATAAGCTCAGACTGAACCCTAGCAAGTGCACTTTTGGAGTCAGGTCTGGTAAATTCTTGGGATTCATTGTCAACAACAAAGGCACTGAGGTTGATCCTGCTAAAGTCAAAGCTATACGAGAAATGCATGCCCCCCGCACTGAAAAGGAGGTCAGAGGTTTCTTAGGACGCCTAAATTACATTGCAACGTTCATTTCTCACCTAACATCTACCTCTGAACCAATCTTCAAGCTGTTGAATAAAGATCAGGTGGTTGAATGGAATGACGATTGTCAAGTTGCTTTCAATAAAATCAAGGAGTATTTGCTAGAACCTCCTATCTTGATGCCACCCGTCGAAGGAAGGTTGTTAATCATGTATCTGATTGTTTTGGATAATTCAATGGGGTGCGTATTGGGCCAACATGACGAGTCTGGCCGAAAAGAGCATGCCATTTATTACCTTAGCAAAAAGTTTACCGACTGTGAGACTCGCTACTCACTGCTCGAGAAAACTTGTTGCGCTTTGGTATGGGCTGCTCGCCGGCTAAGGCAGTATATGTTGACACATACCACTTTGTTGATTTCCAAAATGGATTTGATCAAGTACATCTTCGAGAAGCCTGCTTTATCCGGAAAAATCGCTAGATGGAAAATGATCCTGACTGAATATGATATCCAGTACACAACCCAAAAAGCTATAAAGGGGAGTGTACTAGCTGACTATCTAGCTCATCAAGTTGTCGAAGATTACCAATCCATGAGGTTCGACTTCCCTGACGAGGATATTATGACATTAGAAAACATTAAAGGTAACGGACCGTATGACAGACCTGAACAAGGATCCCGATGGACCCTGTACTTTGATGGTGCTTCAAATGCACTTGGAAACGGTATCGGTGCGGTACTTATTTCTCCATAAGGTTGCCATACACCTTTCACTGCTAGACTCTGCTTCAGCTGCACCAACAACATGGCCGAGTATGAAGCTTGTATATTTAGTCTCAAGGTTGCGATTGACCTAGGAATCAAATCTTTGGTTGTATTTGGGGACTCAGCTTTGGTTATCAGTCAAATCAAAGGAGAGTGGGACACTAAACATCCTAATCTTATCCCATACAAAGAACATGTCCTGACATTGTTACCTCATTTCGAGCAGATTACCTTCGAGCACTTCCCGCGAGAAGAAAATCAGCTAGCGGATGCTCTAGCTACAATGTCTTCCATGTTTAAACTTAATTGGGGTAACGAGGCTCCCCAAATCACTGTCGAGCGAATGGACGAACCTGCACACTGTCGTGAGATTAATACCGAAGAAGTAGTGGAACAACCCTGGTTTCATGAAATCAAAAGGTATCTCAAGACTCGAGAATACCCTGAAGGAGCTTCAGTCAACGACAAAAAGTTCTTAAGGAGATTTGCTGCCAAGTTCTTCCTGAGAAATGGTATCCTATATAAGCGTAGCCATGATTGTGTTCTGCTTCGTTGTATGGACAAAGTTGAAGCTAAGCTAATCATGACTGAATTGCATAGTGGCACGTTTGGCACCCATTTGAGCGGACATACAATGGCTAAGAAGATTCTAAGGGCAGGCTACTACTGGTCTACCATGGAAGCTGACTGTCATCAATATTCCCGTACTTGTCACAAATGCCAAGTCTATGCTGACAAGGTACATATTCCTCCAGTCCCTCTCAATGTTCTAACAGCTCCTTGGCCATTCGCAATGTGGGGAATCGACATGATTGGAGAGATCAAGCCTACAGAATCCAATGGACATTGCTTCATCCTGGTGGCTATTGATTACTTTACCAAGTGGGTCAAAGCGGCTTCCTTTGCCTCCGTTACAAAGAATGTGGTTGCCCGCTTCATCAAGCTGAACCTCATATTTCGGTATGGTATCCCCGACAGGATCATTACGAACAACCGTACGAACCTGAATAACATTGTGATCACCGCTCTGTGCGAGAAGTTCAAGATTCAACATCACAATTCATCTCCCTATCAGCCACAGATGAATGGTGTTGTTGAAGCTGCGAACAAAAATATCAAGAAGATCATTTAAAAGATGACAGTCACCTACAAGTACTGGCATGAGATGTTTTTGTTTGCTCTGCATGGATATCGTACCACGGCACGTACTTCAACCGGGGCAACCCCCTTTTCTTTGGTGTATGGTATGGAAGTTGTTTTACCTATGGAAGTTCAGATCCCTTCCTTGAGGATTATGAAGGATGTTGGTTTAAGCGAAGACGATTGGATTCAGACCCGGCTTGATCAACTTAACTTGATCGACGAGAAGCGACTTACTGCTGTTTGTCATGGTCAGATGTATCAAAAATGGATGATCAGGGCTTTCAACAAGAAAGTCAGACGTCAGGTGTATCAAGTCGGAGATCTTGTAATCAAGCGGATCATCTTGCCGCAGAGTGATCCCAGGGGCAAGTGGACTCCTACTTACGAAGGACCGTTTGTGATCAAAAACATCTTTTCTGGTGGGGCTATGATTCTGACCACCATGGACAACGATGACCTGCCGCACCCTGCGAACGCAGACATAGTCAAAAGATACTACACATAAACGACCCGACAAGTCGAAAACCTGAAAAGGCGACTTGGGTAAAAAAGGGCATCCCGGTGAATCGAAAACCCGAAAGGGCGATTCAGGCAAAAATTAGGGATAAATAAAAAATATGTACACCCGGCAAGTTGAAAACCCGAAAGGGCGACTTGGGCAAAAAAGGGTTTCCCGGTGGACTGAAAACCCGAAAGGGAGGTCCAGGCAAAAGTTAGGGAATTAAAGAGTGTGACTATGTCTCGTCGGATCACTTTAAGGACAATCTCTTCACGGACAAACTTCGGGCTTCTGATCAACCTAATCATCTGCGAACGAAGCAACGAATGGACAAGATACTCAGAGCTAAGAAGGCTATAGCAGAATGGGAACCCCATGGAATTATTACACATAGCCATCTTTCTTTGTATAAATTTTTCTCAACATTCTCTTACTAGGATGTCCATCTCCTTTGTACAAAATAGTTACACAAAGTTAATACAAAGATACTTCAAAGTGCAGAAATTTGTTTGCCTTTTCTTTCTTTTTACACCTGTGTTTTTATTTGAAAACGTCCAATGATTTATTAAATGAGCATGTGCATTTGAATATAATCACTCCTTACAAATAAAACGAAATAAGAAAGGATAATTACTGATAGGTTGAAAGTATAGGAAAATGTCTTTAGGCTATTCCAAAGGAAATCCCCTGCAGTACATCATCCAGGTCCTCAACAGAGTTGAAGCTTTGAAATGCATATCCCCAGCGAAGTTAAGTTTTAAAATCGCCATCAGAGCTAAGTTTCTAAACTCCCAGTCCCCAGTGGAGCCAGAAGACTTTGAACTACAAATCCCCAGTGAAGATGAAACTTTCTTCCCAAACGGAGTCCAAAACTTTAACCTCTAAACCACAGTGGAGATCGTCCGGTTTCTCCAAATCCTCCAGCATGTTATCTTAAAACCTGGCAATCAGCCAGATAACAGTTAACTTTTGTTTTATCCCCAACCAAGGATAAAATCTCAGAAGATTGGCATACTCCCAACCTCCTGATACCCTTAACAGACTGAAGATTCTCATTCTTAAAATTTCAGAAGATTGGCATACTCCCAACCTATTGATACCCTTAACAGACTGAAGATTCTCATTCTTAAAACCTCAGAAGATTGGCATACTCCCAACCTCTTGATACCCTTAACAGACTGAAGATTCTCATTCTTAAAACCTCATAAGATTGGCATACTCCCAACCTCCTGATACCCTTAACAGACTGAAGATTCTCATTCTTAAAATCTAAGAAGATTGGCATACTCCTAACCTCCTGATACCCTTAACAGACTGAAGATTCTCATTCTTAAAATCTCAGAATATTGGCATACTCCCAACCTCCTGATACCCTTAACAGACTGAAGATTCTCATTCTCAAAACCTCAGAAGATTGGCATACTCCCAACCTCCTGATACCTTCAACAGAATGAAGATTCCCATTCTTAAAACTCCAGAAGATTGGCATACACCCAACCTCCTGACCCAAACGCTTGAATGAAGATTCTCATTCTTGCTTCCTCAATAGATTGCCATACAACCCAAGCTTTTGAAAACTCTCCAACAGGATAAGTATTCTCCCCACAGAGTTATTTCCCTGCAGATCGAAGATTCTCGATCTCGTTCCTCCGGTTGAAGCCTCCCAGGTTTTGATTCCCCAGTAGAGGTCTTTAGAGTTTTCCTTATTCCCCAGGAAAGTCATGAAGGATTCTCATGTCCCCGCAGAAGTTGTCAAAGCTCTTGTTAATCCCCACAAGTCACCAAGGATTTTCAATCCCCAGCAGTAGTCCAAAGAATTTCTCGTTCTCAACAATCAAAGGATTTATTTTCCCCAGCAGCAGCCAAGGATTTATTTTCCCCGGCAGCAGTCAAAGATTTCATTATCTCCCGCTATCAAGGATTTATTTTCTTCAGCAAGACAGCTAATCAGCTTGCATATGCATCCATTACATCCATAAATCGTAAATGTTGATAGACTATATTTTTATTGCATCATACATGTCATGCAACATAACTTTGTGTTTTAGCTAACATTTTACCCTTTTCAGGATAAGATTAAAAGCTACCTTTAACAAATTATCAAAGATTTCAGATACAGTATGGATACACCCTAGACACGGTGGTCATTCTACTACTCATTCAGACTTCAGCGATCAGATACAGACTAGATACGCTCCAAACATGGAAGTTATTCTATTTCTCATTCAGATTCAACCGTCAACTTCAAAGTTCAGATACACTCCAGACACAGAAGTCATTCTGTCACTTGTCCAAATCCCAGTTACAGTACAGATACACTTCAGACAGGGAAGTCATTCTGCTACTCATACAGATCTCAATTACACATACAATACACATACACCCCAGGCACGGCGGTCATTCTACTACTCATTCAGACTTTAACAAACAGCTACAGCTTGGATACGCTCCAGACATGGACGCCATTCCTTTTCTCATACAAATTCAATCTCCGGATACAACTCAGATACGTTCCAGCTACGGATACCATTCTGATAATCATTCTCCTGATTTTCAACAAACAAATCTTGGATGGAATCTTTTAGGCCCATCTCCAGCAAGATCCTACCATCTCCAAATGGGATATTTAAGCCCATTCCCTCAGTTATATTTTGACGAGTGCAAATTTACGGGCACTCTAGTGTCCAATCATCTTTTACCTTCGAGTCACGAAAGGCCAAACTCGCCAATCTAACTCTTCAGGTTCAAGAAGATTGAACAGGGGCAACTGTTGTACCCCAAAATTTTCCCTCTCATTTTATCAACATTTCTCATCACAAGACTTTTTAACTCAAGATCAAGCTAGGGTTTACTCTGCTCAAGGCATCTCCTTGCACTGTTGACCTAAATTAGGGTTTGAGTTTGCACAGGGATTTTTTGACTTACAATGCTCAAAGTGACTTTCATACTTCATGTTGGACTTATAAGTTTGTCCATACCAAGTTTCAAGCCTTGAATCAAATTTTAGCCCAGTCAATTGGACAATTGACCCAAAAATCAGTTGTATTAGGGAAAAAGTCAATTGTGGCCAATTTACAGTCAAACCTCATGAATTTTGATCGATATCAACATTATGAACTCATATGAACCATTTGATCAAGTTTGGACCACAACTCCAAAAGAAATTTGATCAGATCATCAAAAGGGCAAAATGGTCATTTTAGGGTTTTGACTGCACAAGGGCAATTTCTGACTTTTGACCTAGCCAATGGCAAATTGGATTTAAGGACTCAATGGAATCATCTTGACCTATTCACAAGGTTCAAAAGATCTCAATTGCATTGGATTGACAGATGAATTTTTCAGCCAACTGATCAAATTTTGACTGTACACTAAAAAGTCAAACTTTGACTTTTTGGTCAAAATCAAGTGCCAAAGGTCATTTTTCATCAAGATATGTCAAAACATGAAACTTATTCATCAAGAAACCCAATTTTGAAAATTAGGGTTTAAAGTTGAAAAATTTCATAACTTAGAATTTTTTTAAGTTATGAAATTTTCTTAATTTTTCCTAACTTTGCCCAACATTTTCACCATGATACATTTGGATTCAAACAAAACCTCCTTCATTAAAGTTGTAGTCCTCCACAAAGTCTACAACTTTGATTCACAAAGTTTTCCTAAAAGAAGCTTGGATCTCAAGTTATGATTTTTGGAACAAGGGCCCATGAAACTTTAAACTTAGTGAAATTTTGCCCTAGTTTAGGCAGGATTTTGACCTATCTTCATGGCCATTTTTCACATAGTTCCACTTGGAATCTAAAATTTCATTTCAAAGATGGAATGTAAAGCATGTTGCAAGATTTCCAAAATTTCTAAGAACTCTCCAAACTCATTTGTGGTTAGGGAGAATCGAAGGCTTGAAGTTGGCAAAAACTCACTTTTCATCCATGGCATGTTCATGTTGATACAAATTACCAATTCAAATCAGCTTGCTTTGCACTAGATTACAGGCCTCAAAACCATTCCACACTCAATAATTAAGTGCAAAACCATTGTTCTAAGGCATTGTTTTGGTCATTAGAGCATTACACATTAGATTAATCCCTAAATAGAAAAAGCAACATTACCATTTTTGCCAAAATGGGCTTTATGTCAAAACTGAATCCCTTGAGCATTGGTCCATATCTTATGCAGAAAATAAAATCCATAAATTATAGGGGCCAAGAGGATAGGACGCAAGGTGATAGATAGCCTGTACAGGCCTGCTTCACATCACTTGTCCACTTTTGCTTCATATACAAGAAAGATATCCAAAACACAAGAACTTGGACATCAACTAGAACTAACTTGTGCAAGCTTTTGAAACATCTTTCTCACATCCCCTTGAACCAGAAACACGACCCTTTGATCCCTCAAACATCCCATAGCTCAAAATCACCTTCCATTGGCAAAACAGGGCAACATCTGCATCTTGACTTCCATAGCACAATTTGCTCGTGCATTTTGCCCCAAACCTGTTCAAACACCTTCCATTCAATCCATCCAAGCTATCCCAAACCTTAAAAACTAACTGTAACTCCATTTACAGGGTTTGTCATTTTCAATTTGAGCTTGTGCAGGTTGAGTTCTGTAGGCTTGTTCAAGTGCATTCAAGGCAAGCTAGACATTGGAAAAGGTCAAGTGAAGTTCAAGCAAGCTCCCAGACATCTCAGGCCTTGTTGAAAAGCTCTACATTGCCATACACGAAGTCAGCTAAAACAGGTTTTTATCAACTTCCTATCTCTCTATTTAGGAACATTTAGACTTAGGTTTATGCATAAGAAATGTAGTATTCATTGCCATGAAGTTGTACATATGCTCAGTTTTCATTTTAATTAAGCATGCTAAGAGAATTTGGTCCATGAACATCCTGAAAAAAATAGGTTAAGATTTAGGGCCAGAGAAATTATCTCTGGTCTTTGAAAGTTAGGACAAGTTTTTTATATGGTTGGATTCGTCTTGAAAAGCTCTACAAATTTGATGTTATGTGTTTTTGCAATAGAGCTCGTATGCAGGATCTAGCAATTATACAGGGCGCGCGCGAAATTTGAAGTCAGAGGTTGAAGATGAGGTGGTTTGGGCTGGGCTTTGGTCCTCTCACTATTTGCACCCCCCTTTTGCTGAATACACCCCCCTGGCCCAATTCTTCATATTTTTATGTTTTGTTATTTTATTTTCATTTCTGATTTTATTTTATTATTTCCAAACATAAAAATACCCAAAAAAATATTTTATAATTTTTTACTTTTATTTTGCATTTTATTTCTATTTTTTCTAACATAAAAAACAATTTAATTAGTATATATATTTCTATTTATTGAAAACTTGAAAATAATATAGTTATACCTTTTATTTTTATTCTTTTATTTACACTCAAAAATATTATTCTAAATATATTTTTATCTTGTATATATTTTATTTTATTTTTTGTACATGATTAATATAATTAATATGTATATACATACTTTTATTTTATTTAATAGATACTTTAGAATAAAAAAACATAAAAATACTATACTTTTATTTTTATACTTAAAAAATAATTTTTCTAAATATATTTTATTTTTTGTATATACACTATTTTATTTTATTGTATATAAATAATATAGTCAATATATTTATATTCTTAAAAATTAGGGTTTTACCCTTAATAATAATCTTTTTATTTATTTCTTTCTTTTTACATTGAATATTTTTACATACATAAAAATAAACAAAACCTTTTTGCATATTCATATTATTTTGTATATTTATTTAATTTGTTTATTTAAATATTTTTCCTTTATTATTTGTGCCATTTATTCAATTTGGATGTAATAGTAAAATTAGGGTTTTAATTTCTTGTCAAATATTCCCCATTCAAAATTGTATCCCCCTCCCCATAATCATGTTGTAATAGTGGTAGATTTATTTTACGCATTTACGCTTTCAATTATGCCATGATTAAAGATTAGGATTTGTATGCAAAAATCTAAAATTAACAAGTAGTTTGACCTAATACAAGACCTAAATGCATAAAAATCAATACACAATGCACACTTGCACCCCTAGGGTTACATCTACTTGTTGCCTTAAAAATGGGCCATGTTATGCATGTTAAGTACTTTGTCCAAACAAAAACAAAACAAAATATCGTAGTCCCTCGATGACGCTATCTTGATTGCCTAAACAAAATGATCAAGTCCCTCAAAAATTTGCTAAAAATACTTAACACAATTGCTATCATGGTTTATACGATGACCCGCGCCTGTCCCATTTAACATCCTAATACAAGGTTGTTTACCAAATGCAATGGTAAAACAACACTGTCAAAAGGGTTAAAAACATATAGGAAAGATCTTTGAGTAAAATAGGGTAGATAACTCTTAGTTACTTGATCAAAACTTGCAAAACATCCTTGCTATTTTCATACACACTTCACAACACAATTTCAAAACATCTCCCAAATCAAACTTTCAAACATTGAAACATCTTTTCAAAAGACAAAAACACCTTTGTATACATTCAAACAAGAATCATTACAAAGGTTGCCACAACTATGGCCTCTTTTCAAAACATCTTTCAAAACCACACACAAAGTACCATTTCAAACAATTGAAAAGCAAAAGTAAGTGATCTAAACAAGTAACTAAGAGCCTATGGAAAACCATGGATGAAAAGGGTGCTTGCACCTTCCCTTTTCATAATCTACTCCCCGAACCCAAGAAAACATCTCAAAGGTATTTCCCGTGCTTTTTGACCTTTCCTTAGGATAAAATAAAAAAGTCGGTTGCGACTTTTGCTAAACCGAAATATTTGCGAACACAAACGCAAAACCTCAAGTCAGTTCTCCCACCGTATCACAACCATCCTTTTAGAACCATCAAAGGCTCTGACAATGATGTTGTTGGGCTTCAGGGTTAGGCCTTCACAATCCAACCTATCCAAGGCCTTCTTCGGCAATACATTTAGCGAAGAACCAGTGTCTACCAGAACGTGTTCTAGAGTAGTCCCTCTTCATTCCACCGAGACATGCAGAGCGTCATTATGTTTTCTCCCTTTTGATGTTAAATCGGCATCGGAGAATCCTAGACCATTGTCAGCTGTTAGGCTAGCTACACATTCCTGGAACTGGTCCGCGGAGGTTTCCTGTGGCACGTGGGTCGTCTTCAAGAATCTGATCAAAGATTTAGCATGAGCTTCTGAATAAAGCAGTAGGGCCAAGATCGAGATCTTTAAGGGGGTTTACCCCAGTTGCTCCACAACTTCATAATCGATTTTCTTGATTATTTTCAAAATCTCTTCCATTTCTTTCTGAGTGGTTTCAGGGATGATCAACGGCTGAGCCTTCATCGTGACAAGCTCTTCTTGGATGCCTTTCCCTCTATCATCAGCAACAGCAGAGGGGACAACCACAAGAGTTACAACTTCTTCAATAACTGGAGTTCTTGCAGATATGTTGACCGGTGCAGGAATAACCTTAGGAGCGGCTGAGGGTCTGAAGATTGCCTTTGGAGGGGCAATCTCCGGAGAGAAAATTCTTCCACTGCGGGTGATTTTACTCGTTCCGATAATGTTTCCAATGTCGGAAGTCTCTTCATCAAAAATCTCTTCATTTGATTTAATTTGTTTAATACCGTGGTAAAAGATCTCTTCAAAGGTGCAATCTTCGGATCGGGTGTAATCTTAACAGGTCTTTTGGAGACCTTGGAAAGATTGGCGGATATGGTAATTATCGAAACATCATTAACAGGAGTTGGTGTAACAGGAGTCTTCTCAAAAAGGATTTCTTGATTATCCATTAGGCGTTGGATGTCTAACTTCAACAACGGACAGTCGGTTGGTAAGGATAAACAAAGGTAGCAATCTTCTTCACAACCTGGGAAAATCCCAGCCTTCAACAAATTCAGCTTGATTATCGGTAGCGGAGTCATCAAATCATCAACAGTAGCAACAAAAAGATCCTCTTCAACAGCATGGGCATAGTGGCCATGCTTTGGCATTGGAGCAGAGATCACATTCGGATTTTCGGGGGCGTCGAATTCAACTTCTTTAGCATCTATTAAATCCTGAATCTTATTCTTGAGGGGCCAACAATTGTTGGTGTCGTGCCCTATACTCCCCGAATGATACGCACACTTGGCGTTTGAATGGTAGTAAGGAGAAGTTTTATTCGGATTCTTCGGAGCCTCTTTCAAACTGGCGAGGTTTAACTTTAACAGATGGGGAAGAACCTGAGCGGTAGTCATGTTTATCTGGGTGAATTGTCGTACAGGCCTTTCCACCCTTGTTTGGTTGGTTCTGGGTTGATTATTTCTAGGTTGATCAGCTGCAGACTTCTGAATCATTACGGCCCCCACCGCTGGCCGGTGCTCAACTCTTTCTTGACCTCTTTGAGAGTAGACAGCTGAGACTTCTTTCTTTGCTGGAAAAGTCTTTTTGATGGCAGCGAAAGCAGATGCATCCTTTTGAATTTTCCCGCTCTTGATTCCGGCTTCAACTCTTTCACCAGTCAGAATTAACTCGGTGAACCCCACAGATGAACTTCCAATCAGGTGATTGAAGAAAGGACCTGACAGAGTCCCCAAGAACATATCCACAAGCTCTATCTTAGATAATGGTGGTTGCACCCTTCCAGCCAAGTCTCTCCATTTCTGGGCATACTCTTTGAAACCTTCATTTGAGACCATGCCCATACTCTGTAATTGATTACGGGTTGGTGCTAAGTCCGCATTATATTGATACTTTCTGTAGAAGGCGGCCGCCAAATCTTCCCAATTATGCACATCATACCTCTCTAGCTGGTAGAACCAATCCAACTGTGTCCCTGAAAGACTGTCCTGGAAGAAATGTACCCACAGGTCTTTGTCAGAAGAATGTAGTTGGATTTTCCTGACGTAAGACCGTAGGTTCATCTTTGGGAAAGACACCCCATCGTATTTAGCAAAAAGAGGCACCTTAAACTTAGGGGGAATGATAATTCCAAAAACCAACCCTAGTTCCTCAAAATCCAGTCCAGGCACTCTCTGTACCTCCATAGTTGCCAGACGTTCTTCCAAATTCTTGTATTTGTCATCTGCAGGAGGATACTGCTGTTCAGAATAGTCTTCATCCTCTTCTTCTTCTTCTTCCTCAGATTCAGATGGCACTGCAGCTCCCTTTCCTTTTCCTACCCCTTCATCAGATGTTGAGGGGAAATCCAGGACCCTTCTAGCTTGGCCTTCAAATCTTATACCCAAGGTAGCCACACCAACTCTTTTCTTTTTCTTTTTATCCTTTTCCTTTTCCAGCAAAGTTTTTGAGCTCCTCCTGCCCCTTGGCCAGGGTCATGAGTAGTTGCTGGAATTATGAATTTTGCGCTTGTAAGTCTTTAACCGTCTGCTCAATATCCATCTTGCTAAAATAAACAGCAGAAAGATAAGGAAACCTAGTGTGAAGACCTGTTTATGCATATGATGAATGATATGTATTCATGTAATGCATTCAATGATTCATAAATTCAAATTTGTTGTAAACAAAAAAGAACACACATCATATTAATAAGATAGAATTTGTTAGCACATCAATGCCCTATGGGAAAAATAATACAAAATTCTAATGTAAAAAGACGTTGCGCATCCTCTTCGGTGCAATGTAAGTGTTGAGAGTCTGCTCTTCATGAAGTTGACGAGTAAGTTCCAAAACCTTCTTCTCACTGGCGTAGAATTGGGCTTCAAAAGTATCGCGTTCTCCCTTGAGTTGTATCCAACTCCTTTGCAAATCTTCTAATGATATTGGCATGTCAGGATGTAGGAGGGTGTATGGAACCTCTCCTTCCATAACAGGCTCTTTGATCATAGGAAGCATGTAGGGGTAAGGCATCATAAGACTTTGGGCGCGGGTTCGTACCCACTTGAGGTAAGGCTCAAGGGGGATGGAATTCTTGTGTCCCAAGGTCTTACTGTCCACCTTGTTGGGCATTCTCCAAGCTCGGATAAACCTTTGTCGAAGTCAAAAACCAAGTCTGGAATCAGCATGTCATGTGGGCCATCCCTTCGGGCATACCCAAACTGTATTAGATCCAAGCAAGGGTTGTAGGTAATGCCTCCCCTAATGCCAAGTAGAGGGACATTAGGGAATTCCCCATAACGGTCAATGATGATAACATTTTCTCGGGATCAAGAACACCAATGAACATCTGAATGTGTAAGTGTCATCAACCGTTGTGACCACCTTAAGCCTTGCTCATTCTTCAAGACTGATTGGGGAAGATGAGAAATAAACCATCTTGCCAGTAGAGGGGTACAGCACATGAGAACACCTCTTTTCCTCATTGTTCGAGTGTGAAATGAGTGGAGGATATCCCCAAGCAATGTAGGCACCGGGTTGCGAGCCATGAAGATTTTGATAGCATTGACATCTATAAGCTGGTCAGGGTTTGGGAACAAGACCAACCCATAGATGAGAAGAGCCACAATCTCCTCAAAAGCTTGCAGATCTAGAGAATTCCAACATTCTTGAGCTTTCTCAAACAGGAACTTTGACAAGAAACCCTTGACACCACTTCGGGTTTCCCAATGACCTTTGACATCAGATGGTTGCAAGTGTGGGGCTTGAGCAACATCTTAAGGCTTTGGATCTCTTTCCGTACCGTTGTAGGGTAGTTGATGGAGAATAGGAATCCTCAGGAGTTAAGAAAATTCCTCCAAAGTAGGCACTAGTTGGTAATCAAGAAATGTGAAGCAGTGGTGTAGGGGGTCAAAGAACTGTAAGAGAACTTTCACCATGTCTTCCTCGGTGTTGGTGTTGACTAAGTTGAGAAGACGACCATGCCTCTCGGTGAATGGAGAGTATTCTGGAATCTTGGAAGCTAACTCCTTGAGTTGAGGAGGAACTCTCACAAGGTTGACTTGAATTGTTTTCTGGCGGAGTGAATCCATTACCTACAAAACAGGAACAAAGATGAGAATCCAAATCCTTGAAATGGTTAGTGGATGCATATGATGCTTCATGATGTCCATGATGTTATGCACAAGTATATATGTACAAACAAATCACACAAGTTCCTAGTTTCAGGCTTGCATGGGGTTTCATAGGTAAGTACCCTCTTGAAGTTTAGTTGGCTCAACCTGTCCTATAAATAGTAACCGGGTTCTAAGGAGCTCAATATCACTGGATTGTTTTCTGTGTTCATTGTTTCAGTTTATCCACTTTACTGGCGACCGAAATATTCCAAGAAAACAACCCTCAATGAGTGTAGTATCGAGTATCTACCAACTTTGGACTGCACCAAAGCCGGTCATCTCACTACCCCTAAAAAAGGCCAAGTTGGTCAAGTAAAGGTTCTAAAAGTCCATTAGTGCTTCATGACATCACTCAACGGCCCCGTATTCTCTTTGATTGACTCAAAGGCTACCGGTACCCACAAATATTTCGCACTGATATAGCTATTGCTTCAACCATGTCGGTATATCCCGCACAGTTTCCACAATGTATTGCTATTTACCTATGAATGTTTCCCAAATCCGGGTAGAGGATTCAAACCCAAACAATAGAACTAAATGTAAAGCAATCAAGGCAAACAAGATAAGCATGTAAAGGTGATCTAAACCCTAAGGTAACCCCACTTTTAGATGATTCCCCAGCAGAGTCGCCAGTTCTGTGATGCGGTGGGAGAACTGACTTGAGGTTTTGCATTTTTTGTTTGCAAATGATTCGGTTTAGCAAGAGTCGCCGCCGACTTTTTATTTTATCCAAAGGAAAGGTCAAAAAGCACAGGAAAGACCTTAGAGATTGTTTTTGGGTTCGGGGGGTAGATTATGAAAAGGGAAGGTGCTAGCACCCTTTTCATCCATGGTTTTCCATGGGCTCTTAGTTACTTGTTTTAGATCACTTGCTTTTGCTTTTCAATTGTTTGAAATGGTGCTTTTGTGTGTGGTTTTGAAAGTATTTTGAAAAGAGGCCTTTGTCTAGGCAACCTTTGTAATGATTCTTGTTTAAATGTATACAAAGGTGTTTGTCTTTTGAAAAATGTTCCAATGTTTGAAAGTTTGTTTTTGGAAATGTTTTGAAATTGTGTGTATGTTTTGAAAATAGAAAGGATGTTTGCAATTTGATCAAGTAACTAGGAGTTGTCTACCCTACCTACTCAAAAGTCTTTCCTACACATTTTTAATCCTTTGACATTGTTGTTTTACCATTGTATTTGGTAAACAACCTTGTGTTTGGATGTTAAACGGGACGGGCGTGGGTCATCGTATGACCATGATAACAATTGTGCCAAGTATCTTAGCAAATTTTTTAGGGATTGGGTCATTTTTGTATAGGCAACCAAGATAGCGTTGTCGAGGGACTATGATATTTTGTTTTGTTTTTGTTTTGCCAAGATACCTAGCATGCATACCATGGCCATGTTTTTAAGGCAACAAGTGGGTGAAACCCTAGGGGTGCTTGTGTGCATTGTGTTGTCATTTTTCATGCATTTTGTCTTGTGTTTAGTCATGCTATTTGTTTTGATTTTTGGTTATCATACAAACCATAGTTTTACTATCATGGCATCTGAAAGCGATAAAATGCGTAAAAGTAAATCTACGACTATTACAACATTATTATGGGGAGGGGGATACAAGTTTGAATAGGGGGTATTTTGCATAAAATAAAGCCTTAATTCAACTATTACAACCAAATTGAATTCATTGTACAAATAATAAATTGACAAATATTTAAATATGCAAAAATATAAATATGCACAAAATGTTTTTGATATTAATTTTTATGTATGTAAACAAAAATATTTATTTAATGTCTTAAAAAAATAAGAAAAATATTATGATTATTTTTGGAAAGGGTGGAAAAACCCTAGTTTTTGTTTTAAGAAAATATATATTCTATATTATTTATTCATGTACAAGAAAATAAAATAAAAATATATACAAAAGTGTTAAAAAATTAAAATGTGTGAGAAAATATTATTTAAGTGTATAAATAATAAAAATAAAAATATATGATATTTTTGTATTATTTATAAATTTATTTAAGAAAATAAAAGTATATATTATTTAATAAACTATTCTTATGCCAAAAAAAATAATAAAAATAATAAAATAAAATGTGAAAATTTAAGAAAATATTTTTGGTGATTTTTAATATTTGGAAAAAATAAATAAAAGTCAGAAATGTAAAAGAAATGAAAATATATATAAAAATAAAACAAATGGGCCAAGGGGATGCAGAAAGCAGGATGGGGGTGTCAATAGTCAGAAGCAGCCAGGCCCAGCCTAATGTCACACTTCATCCCTGTCCTTGGAACGAAAACGCGCGCGCCATAGTTCAAATCATGTTCTCTCTTGTTCTTGCATGAAATTAAAAACTCACAGCATAAAAGTTATAGCATTTTCAATCACGATTTCAATGATATAAAAAACTTGATCTAACTCTCAAAGACCAGAGAGAATTTCCTTGGCCCTAAATTCTAACCTAGTTTTTTCAGAAACTTCAACATCCAAATTCTCCTAGCTCAGTTAACATAAATGAATTTTATGCATATGTACAGCTCAAGGACAATGAGGACTACATTTTTGCTTCACAAACCTAAGCCTAATGATTCCTAAATAAGGAGATAGAAGTTTGAGAAATACATGTTTCAGTCAAGTTCGAATATAGCAATGCAACAACTTTCAGTGAGGCCTGAGGTTCTTTTCAGCTTGCTTGATGTTCCCTTGACCTTTCCCAGTGCTTATCTTGCTTTGAAATGGCTTGAATCTCCTTGTAGAAGTCAACCTGCAAACTCAGAATTTAAAAATGGTGAAGCATGAAAATGAAGTTACAGTTGATGAACAATGGCTTGGATAGTTCAGGTGGGTTGTTTAGAAAGTGTTTGAAGTGGTTTGGGATAAAACGCACGAGGCAATGTGAAGATGGCTTGTGATTTGTAGAACTTGCTCTGTTTTTGCAAGAACTTGTGTTTTGGTGTTTTGGAGGGTTTGAGAACTTGTTAGCTCGTGTTTTTGACTTGGTATATTGTGTTGAGTTCGTTTGAAATGTGCACAAGTCTTACTCTTATCAGATTACCAAGTTGTGTGGACTTTTGCAAGTTACTTGCTTTTGAAGCAAAAGTTAATTTTGACAATGCCAAGGTCTGTACAGGCCTGCTTCTTAGCTGCACATAGTTGGTGTACTTTGCCCCAAGTTTGTGGACTTTTTTTGCTGCAAAATATTGGGTCCTTGGCTCAAGGGAAACAAAATTGCATAAAGTGAACTTTATGAAAATGGCATTGTTATCTTTATGCCAAAAATGGAATAAACCCTTGTATAATGCTTCATAGATCAGAATAATGCCATAATCCAATGTGTTTGCATTTAATTTATGAGTGTAGAAGAGATTAGAACCTGTAAACCAAGTACAAACATGCTTTGGACAGAATTGCAAGTCGTAGCAATGTGCAAAATGCCTTGGACAAAAGTGATAATTTCCCATTTTCAAACTTTCGATTCTCCCTAACCATGAATGATCTTGGAGAGTTCTTGGACATTTTAGAAAGCATGTAACATGATCTACAATCCGTATTTGAAATTCATTTTGAGATTACAATTGGAACTATGTGGAAAATTTCCATGAAGATAGGTCAAAATCCTGCCTAAACTAGGGCAAAATTTCACTAAGTTAGAAAGTTTTTGGACCTCTATTCACAAAATCATAACTTGAGATCCAAGCATCTTTTGGGAAAACTTTGTGAATCAAAGTTGTAGATTTTTGGGAGGAATACAACTTTCATGTTGGAAGTTTTCTTTGAATCCAACTGCATCATGGTGAAAAAAGTTGGGAAAAGTTGGGAAAAAATAAGAAATTTTCATAACTTAGAAAATTTCTAAGTTATGAAAATTTTCCATTTTAAACCCTAATTTTCAAAATTAGGTTTCTTGGTGAACAAGTTTCATGTTTTGACACATCTTGATGAAAAATGACCCTTGGCACTTGATTTTGACCAAAAAGTCAAAGTTTGACTTTTCAGTGTACAGTTGATTTTTGATCAGTTGACTGGAAAATTCATCTGTCAATCCAATGCATTTGAGATCTTTTGAACCTTGTGATTAGGTCAAAATGATGCCATTGAGTCCTTGAAACCATGCTTGAACCCAATTTGCCATTGGCTAGGTGAAAAATCAGAAATTGCCCTACTACAGTCAAAACCCTAAAAATGACCATTTTGCCCTTTTGATGATCTGATCAAATTTCTTGAGGAGTTGTGGTCCAAACTTGATCAAATGGTTCATATGAGTCTCTAATGTTGATGTGGATCAAAAATTATGAGGTTTGACTATAAATTGGCCACAGTTGACGTTTTCCCCAATACAACTAATTTTTAGGTCAACTGTCCAATTGACTGGGCAAAAATTTGATTCAAAGCTTGAAACTTGGTATGAGCAATCTTAGGAGTCCAACATGAAGTATGAAAGTCACATTGAGCATTGGAAGTCCAAAAATCCTTGTGCAAACTCAAACCCTAATTTCAGGTCAACAGTGCAAGGAGATGTTTTGAGCAGAGCAAACCCTAATCTGGTCCTGAGTTCAAAGAGTCTTGTGAGGAAAATCTTGATAAAATGAGAGGGAAAATTTTGGGGTACAACAGCTAGGCTGCTACAACAGGAAGAAAGGGCTATTCTACCTCATGAGGAGTTGTTAGAGACAATCAACTTGGGTACTGAGGAAGAGATAAAAGAAGTCAGAGTGGGTGCCAACCTAGAGCCAAGTGTCAAAGAGCGCCTGATTCAGCTGTTACATGAATATGTTGAGATCTTTGCCTGGTCTTATAAAGACATGTCGGGACTCGATACAGACATTATGGTACACCGTTTACCCACAAAAGAAGATTGTCCACCAGTTAAACAGAAAGTCCGCCGCATGAGGCCCGACATGTCAGAAAAGATCAAAGTCGAAGTTATGAAACAGTTCAATGCTGGATTTCTTGCTGTTACTTCCTATCCATAATTGGTTGCTAACATTGCTAAAAAGTGTCGTAAAGAAATTCAGATATAATCAAACTGCTCAAATAAAGAGTCAGTCACTTGTTGTCATGTCGATATTCCAGAAGAAGGTTGTGATAACACTGATGGGGAATAAAGTTCTTCTTCAATGGGGAACCATGAGTAAATCCTTCTTGAGGAGACCAAGTATTTGAATTGCAAAATAAATGCACTCTCCATCTAGGTTTCACAGCCTAGAGAGATCCACAGGGTATCGTTCACAAGAGACAAAGCTCAATCCAGGAATAAACTGGAGAGAAAACAGTCGAACAAGACTCCACCCAATGAGGAAATAACTCAAATGGGGATTTATCCTATCCAGAGATGGAAAAGGAAAGCTAAAGCAAGATTCTTCCACGAGAGTTAACTCAGTGGGGAATTAGAAAGAAGGCACACTTTATGCTTAAGTTGACACTCTATTTGGAAAGATCAAGTATGTTATTTGAATAGACATAACCAAGGTGTACGAACTCAATGACACCAACAAATACAACTGTGCATGCATGATGCAAGTGTGAATGAATAAATGAATGTTATGTATATGCTGACAAAACAGACAGGAGATAGACAGGAGATGATAAGACGTCACAGTACAACTCAACACACGACTAATCTCAACAAGATGGGAATATTACTGGAGATAGAACACAGGCCATCATTGGAGCAAAGTCCTTTTACAAGGCTTAAATGTCTCTGGAGAGGAAGATATTTTCAGGTAGAAAACCCAAAGTTCAATCTTCTATCACCAACAATCCATTGAAAGGATAACAACATAAACAAAGTTTCAGTTGGAAAAAAGTCTTGCTTAGCTGGAGATACTGGAAACACCACCCTCTGACAATGCGTGCAAAACATATCTTGACAAATCTAGATTGCCCCTGGGACAAATTTTGGATGCCCCAAGTTACTGTTGATGAGCTGCATGTTGCACGACAATTCTGCGAATAGCTTCACTTCTAACATACCCCAAGTTATCCGGTTGATGGGGAGAAATCGTCTCAAGAGGATTTTACAAAAGACCTGGCATTCACCATGCTCTGGTGTCTTCAAACTCTTAGAGGAATTCATCAAATTTCGATGCGATTGCCCCGGATTGACTGTAGTTGACACAACAAAGTCTTCAAATTTTGCCCCAAAAGAGTAAACAAGTTGGAAAAGCATTAACTGGGAGAAGCAACATGTCCGTGCTTATGGTCTTCAGGTGACATGCCCCTGGATATGATTTTTTTTGAAATGATCCGCCAATTACTCAACAGAGCTTCAGGCCTTAAGAGTAGACTCATCACTGGTGCTTATATGTGAGTTTCCTTGATATCAAACAAATGTTTTGCAGTTAGAAAATTTTATTATGAGAATGAAAATTCTAATGCAACAGTTATGTAAGTCTTGAAGATTTTGAAAAGATATCGCACAAATTTTGCGAGTTAGAGCATCATTTATTTTTGTATAGGAAAAACATATGATACCAACATAACTATTTAGAATATTCATGGGAGTCAGGAACACTATCTCATTGAAGTATGCTTTCAAAATAACCTTGCTTCAATTAGGACTTTTGAAGGTTGTACTGTGGCCTGGTTCATGGTTTTTAGAAAAAGATTTTAAGGCTCAAAATATTTGGTGCCCACCCATTCTTCATGATGTTCTCCAACCCTATGTTCAGTTAATTCAACATGAGTGTTCATCTCTCAAAAGGATTTTGTGACGGTCAAGGAAACGATGAGGCCTTCGGAGTAGAAACCACCTTCATGTCTTCGTGTTTGTAGTCACCAATTTGTTCTTTGCTGAGGACTTTTCTTTGCAGTCCTTTTCTTTGCGATTTTATTTTCCCTAACTTTTGCCTGAACTAATTCTTTTGAATTGATAGTCCAGCGGGATGCCTTAATTTTGCCTAAGTCACACGTTTTCATGTTTTTTGACTTAGCAGGCTTTTTCTTTTTCTAGATTTTTGACTTTTTGAACAAAATGTGTGACATTAGCTTATATTTGCTTGTTGAGAAGATTGTGATTGCCTCGTTTCTTGATGAATGAGGGATAACATTGTGATTCCACATCTTCTGGCTTCATTATACATGAAAGATAGTCCTCATAGTTTCTCTTCAAAAAACATCTTCCTTATGAATTTTGAACACTCAGTCAGATTAACTAAAAACTACCCTGCCCCAGGTTAAAATTCAAGGTTTTTTCGTATAGAAAAGAAACTTCTACTTCAAGGCTCAAAAGGGGTTAGCAAGGGATTATCTTCCTTATATCTCCGGTGTTTAATGATTTGAAACAATGCCTGTACATCATCAGCAAGATTTTATCCAAAAGCAAACAAATAGAGATTTTGTGTTCTTTAGATCATCATCCTCCCCTCAATCTCTGCCTAGGCAAGAGAATGGGCAACAAGTTGGTATCATAATGCCAAAAGAAATTTAAAATTTGAAAACAAATATGAGTGAAACGAATGAATTTCTTCAAGACAAACATACTCATTGTATTAAGATAATCATACAGATGCAAACAAGTTCTTATATGCAAACAATGTTTTGATAAACAAGAAAAATTACAAAAAGCAGAAATAAGTTAATGATCTGGGAAGGCTTTCCATCTGGACTTGAATTACCGAAAACATCCTTCAAAAATCAAAGTCACCATCAATCGTGTTTACTCTTCGGCGCATGCTCGATTTGAACTTCAAAACCAACGTCCTTGAATGACAAGATACCACTTCTGACCAAATTCTGAACCTCAATCTTCAAAGCAAAGCAACCCTCCAAGTCAATGCCCAGGAGTACCCAAATCAGCTTTGTAGTACCAATGTATCTTCTCAGGAACCTTCGGTGGAGGTCGGGTCTGAACCAAATTCCTCTGCATCAGGATAGGGAACAACTCTGTATAGGTAATTAGAATTGGATCAAACTGGGTTTTCCTCTGATTAGGAACTTGCTGATTCTGTTGATGAATATGAGAAACATGATGATTCTGACGATGATTATTTCTTCCTATAGTTCTCTTCTTGGAAAAGTTATTATCAAACTTCTTCACACCCTTAGCTGAGCTACCATCTGGATATAAACATCCCTTTCCGACATCTTCTTCTAGACGCACTCCCATATTCACCTTGTCAGGAAAGTCATTAGGTGCATTAACCAACACCTTCTCATGAGAGAATGATTTTAGAGTTTCAGTGGAGACTTTTATCATCGCTTCCTCCCTCCTAGAAGGATTGACTTGGGCGGCAACCAGAATTTCAACCAAACCAGTTAAGCGCTCCATACTAGCTTTCAAATTAGTCATCTCTCTACGGAGTTCAGAAACCTCTTGCTTAATATTCTCCATTGTTCTCTTAGCGCGAGCATTGCACTTGTCAGACCAAAAGGAAAAATAAGACTTGGAAAAAAGACCTTTGAAAGTGAAACAAAAGAATGTAGAATGATGTATGATATGCAAAAGAGAGTTTTTATTTGATTTTCAAGGAACTCAAGATATTAAGTTGCAAACATCAAAGTATGAAGATAGAAGATAAATTTTAAATTGGCTCCAAACATTGATCAAGTTATCATCAAGATCAATCATCCATTTTGGTGGATTAGGGTTTTCACCCTATCAACACCCAAGATCCATTGAGCTTGACGAAACTTGTGATGTTTACAAAGAAAGACCTCCAAATTCCTTCAAAGTCAAGTGAAAAGGGTTTTATGGATGCATGAATGCATGGCTATGCAACAACCACAAGCAAGGTCACAAATAAAGTCGAAAGGTTTAACGTCTCGAGCATGGAGTCAAGGTAAGGAACACCCCCAAGGTATGTACTAACGGTTTAATCACACCTATAGAACAAGGTTCTAAGAGTTCCCGGAGTCTACATTCCTCCTTCGGATATTGCCAACGTCTTGATTACTCAATAATCAGCAATATTCTCAAGAGAAACTCATCCGAGCGTAGCATCGCGTAACAATTACTTCCGGATTACTCCGTTATAATCTCCGCGCTACACCTAAAAGGCCAAGATGGGTTATGGTTCTACGGTTCCCAGCTTCTCTGGCTCCCAGGTCGAAAATAATAATGTCTTCCCGATTACTCGGTAAACAAATATTACGTTCAAAAGGGCCTTCCACTGAGTGGGGGATCTCATGCCTCCTTCTTCGGGATTACTCCCTCAAAGTTAACATGACTATACCGCCCGTCCTATTCCTAAGTGTAACTTAGTCCGGGTATAGGACTTGTCCTTTGTAAATATTATCAACACCCAAATAATCATAATATATACATATAATCAAACAATCAAATAATGATAAAACAGATAAAACAAATTAGGCTTAACCCACTTAGGGATGGACCAGCAAGAGGTCAATCTTTCCCCAGCAGAGTCGCCAATTCTGTAGCGGTGAAAATCGGAGATCAAGCTATTAATTAACTTGACTCACAAAAGCAAGAGTCGCCACCGCGCTTTATTGTTTCCAAGGGAAAAGGGGAAAGAGCGAAATAAAACCCTAAAAATATGCAATGTATAATAATACTTAAAAGTAATGAAAATACAATGCGTTTTGAAAAGAGATCGAGAGTTCGGGGGTTGGTTATACAATGGGAAGGTATTAGCACCCAATGCATCTGCGGTACTCCGCAGGAACCTTTTGAAATATCTGTTTTTTGGTTAGAAATTATTTGTTTGATAAAAATGGTTCGTTTGGCTAAAAAATGGGTATGAGAGATTTTGAAGATACGACGACCTCATGTCGAAGTTTTGACTTAAAAGTTGTGAGTTTGAAAATGGAGTCTTTTGGGAAAATTATCTTAAGTTTGGAAAAATAGTAAACAAGCAAAAAATGAATGAGGCTATTCGCACGATTGTATGAGATATGTTCGATGACATGAAGTCAACAAATTTAATTCTTTCCCTTGGAGTTAGCAAAATAAAATGAACATCAAAATATAAACATTCAGAAGTCCGCAAGAAAATAAATCTGACAAAAAACAAATTAATGATCAAGAGGCACCGAGAAATTGAAATGACAGAAATATACAAATAAAAGGAATATAACTAATTATCTAAAGAAGTTATTCGAACTAAATTAAAAATTACTTACTAAAATAATTCTAAACTAATTACAAATTCTAAGGTTATAAAAAAAAATCTAGTATTATTGAATTTGATCTAAACTAAACTAAGGCTTTAAAATTTAGTAAGTTAAATCTAGATTAAATTAAAATCCTAAGGTTACTAAATTAAATCTAAAACAAATGAAAATTTCAAAGTTACTAAACTAAATCTAAATCAAATAAAAACTCTAAAGTTATTAAACTAAATAAAAACTATAAACTTATTAAACTAATTCTAAAAAAATTCTAAAGTCACTAAACTAAAACTAAACAAATAAAATTTTAAAGTTAACTTAAATAAAATCAAATAAAATTTTAAAGTTATTAAACTAAAACTAAACAAATAAAATTCTAAAATTAACTTAAATAAAATCAAATAAAATTTTAAAGTTATTAAACTAAACTAAAACAAATAAAGTTCTAAAATTTACTAAATGAAATAAAATTCTAAAGTTATAAAATAAATCTAAACTAATTAAAGAATTTTAAATTAATATTAAACTAAATTAATTATAAGATTTACTAATATATTTTTTTATTCTTTTTTTTTAACACACAAATAGAATATTAATTTCATTTCAACACCAAAACTTAAACTAAAACCACATCATAACATCAATTTCAATATCCAATTTGTAAAACAAACACATTACAATAAATGAACTAACATAAGTGATAATGATTAGTGGAGGTTGTGCTTACTACCTCCAACAATGGCTAAGTGGTAGTGTTGAGTTGTTGTCGCGGATGAGTTTCAAAGAGCCTGAGTTGTGCGGAAACTAGTGTGTAAAGAGAAAGTTGTTTGTGGGTGGCTGTTGAACAGAGCAGGTAGCGGATGGAGGGAATTAGGTGGGTTGATTGAAAGAAGAGATTACTGCTAGTAGAGAAATAGGGATTGATAGTTAGATGAAAGTATTGTTATGGTTTTTGTTTTTTTCTTTTTTTTTGTTCCCCCTTTTGCAAAGAAGATAAGAGACCTTTAAATAGAGAAAATTATGATTTCAAAATGAATCCAAACCGTTCAATATAAATTCAATCTCTATCAATCCGCAAACCATGCTATCGACCAATAGAAATAGAGCAAAGTGCAAATAATATATTTTGTGATCAAATAGTCCTTAAATGATAAAAATAACCAAAAAAAACTAAATGTGTTAAAATTAACTCAATTTAAAATGATTTTTTTTTGAATAAAAAATAAAGACACAAGATGACCGAAAACGATAAAAACCGGACGAAAATTTATCCGAAAAAATAAAATGAACACATTAAAATAATCTACATGTCACAAAGATTAAAGAAAAAATATTCAAGAAGTCAAAAATAAAATGATAAAATATCAGGCTAATACGGACATTTACGGTTAAAAACGAGACTTCAAACTATACCGAAAAAATAAAGCGAGCATACCGTCATAATCTACGTGTCATGCAGATTCATAAAATGATCGGTAAGAGGTGAAAACTTGAAATATTTTTCTCGCTATCTTTTCGCACATTGTTGAATCACTTTTAACAGTTTGTCTATAAAACCAAAATATTTTTATTATCAAACTTAAATACGACTAATGATGCAAAATATGATGAATGAAGATATTTACTAATGATTGTGACCAAATGACAAAATATGATATGAAAGTGCGACTAAAACATATTAGGGGCGAAATCTAGGGTGCAACAGTTGTGCCTTGACGAATCAGTCTTCGAGAATCCATAATCAACCGTACTTATGGCTTGGGAGACTCAAAACATTAATTGAGGCGCGACACCTGATGCTCTTGATTCAGACCTGTCTCTGCACATGACACAAAAGAACATGAACATACACCTTTGTATGCGATTAGAAATTAGTGATACATATGCTAAAAATGTTCAAAACACTTGACAATCTTCGCATAGTCAAAGCTCGAAGGTAAGACGTTGAAAACCGACTGTATTTCGTGACCTTGACTTATCTTAAAAATGCAAAAATAAAAATGGGATCTTAGGTCAAAAATTGGGGTACAACAGCTGCCCCTATTTAAGTTTCTTCTATCTGGAGATATGAAGATTGGGATCTTCATTTCGACGAGATTGAAGGGACTTAAATATAGAATACATAATTTTTGGCCTTAAGATACCGCGATTATGTTCATGATGTGATATGAATGTAATGCTCTGAATTTTATGGGGAATGACGCTATATGAGACAGACTATGCTGGAGAAACCAAGCACATTATACAATAATCTCATAGAGGAAGAGGTTGTAACTCCACTGGGGAAACAAAGTCATAGACTTCAAATGAGAGACTCTTGAATGATTTACATCAGTATTGAGACTGGAAAAGGTAATGATTTACATCAGTACTGTGACCGGAAAAGGAAATGATGGACATCAGTACTAAGATTGGAAAAGGAAATGATGGACATCAGTACTGAGACTGGAAAATGATTGACATCAGCACTGTGGCTGGAGATAAACATCTCTGATTTCTGAATTTTACCAAGAACGGTAACACATCTCTTCTCTGACCAAGATATCGCTTGAAAAGGCTAAAATAACAAACTTCTCCACGGGACTTTTCCGAAAGGGATGCCATTTGCTGAGTAGACATTATTGTTGGGGATACACAAGCTGTTCAAATAAAGAGGCCGTCACTTGCTATCTTTCAAAGGTATCAATAACATACAAGCTGCTCATGAAGAGACTGCCACTTGCTGTCTTCAAAGAATATTAAAGCGTACAAGCTGCTCATGAAGAGTCCGCCACTTGTCGTCTTTAAAGAATATCAAAGCACACCAGCTGCTCATGAAGAGTCTGCCACTTGTTGCCAATAACCCACAAGCTGCTCATAAAGAAGCTGCCACTTGCTGTCTTCCAAAAATACTAACGTACAAGCTGCTCATGAAGAATCTGCCACTTGTTGCCAATAATCCACAAGCTGCTCATATAAAGAAGCTGCCACTTGGTGTTTTCAAAAAGTGTTGATAACATACAAGTTGTCCATGAAGAGACCGCCGCTTGCTGTTTTTTAAAAGTGTTGATAACATACAAGTTGTCCATGAAGAGACTGCCGCTTGCTGTTTCTTTTCAAAATTACCAATAACACACAAGTTGCTCATGAAGAGACCGCCGCTTGTTGTTTTCTTCAAGGTATCAATAACATACAAGTTGTCTCATGAAGAAACTGCCGCTTGTTGTCTTTTCAAGGTATCAATAACACACAAGTTGTCTCATGAAGAAACTGCCGCTTGTTGTCTTTTCAAGGTATCAATAACACACAAGTTGTCTCATGAAGAAACTGCCGCTTGTTGTCTTTTCAAGGTATCAATAACACACAAGTTGTCTCATGAAGAAACTGCCGCTTGTTGTCTTTTCAAGGTATCAATAACACACAAGTTGTCTCATGAAGAAACTGCCGCTTGTTGTCTTTTCAAGGTATCAATAACACACAAGTTGTCTCATGAAGAAACTGCCGCTTGTTGTTTTCAAAGGTGTCAATAACACACAAGTTGTCTCATGAAGAAACTGCCGCTTGTTGTCTTTTCAAGGTATCAATAACACACAAGTTGTCTCATGAAGAAACTGTCGCTTGCTGTTTGTCAAGAGTATCCATAACATACAAGTTGTCTCATGAAGAAACTGCCGCTTGCTGTTTGTCAAGAGTATCCATAACACACAAGTTGTCTCATGAAGAAACTGCCGCTTGCTGTTTGTCAAGAGTATCCATAACACACAAGTTGTCTCATGAAGAAACTGCCGCTTGCTGTTTGTCCAGAGTATCCATAACACACAAGTTGTCTCATGAAGAAACTGCCGCTTGCTGTTTGTCCAGAGTATCCATAACACACAAGTTGTCTCATGAAGAAACTGCCGCTTGCTGTTTTCTCAAAGATACCCATAAAATATCATGAAGATATTACTGGAGGTGAGAGTCAATAATTTCACCGAGGATGGACAAACTGCTCATGAAGAGACCGCCATTTGTCGTAAAGAAATTCAGATATAATCAAACTGCTCAAATAAAGAGTCAGTCACTTGTTGTCATGTCGATATTCCAGAAGAAGGTTGTGATAACACTGATGGGGAATAAAGTTCTTCTTCAATGGGGAACCATGAGTAAATCCTTCTTGAGGAGACCAAGTATTTGAATTGCAAAATAAATGCACTCTCCATCTAGGTTTCACAGCCTAGAGAGATCCACAGGGTATCGTTCACAAGAGACAAAGCTCAATCCAGGAATAAACTGGAGAGAAAACAGTCGAACAAGACTCCACCCAATGAGGAAATAACTCAAATGGGGATTTATCCTATCCAGAGATGGAAAAGGAAAGCTAAAGCAAGATTCTTCCACGAGAGTTAACTCAGTGGGGAATTAGAAAGAAGGCACACTTTATGCTTAAGTTGACACTCTATTTGGAAAGATCAAGTATGTTATTTGAATAGACATAACCAAGGTGTACGAACTCAATGACACCAACAAATACAACTGTGCATGCATGATGCAAGTGTGAATGAATAAATGAATGTTATGTATATGCTGACAAAACAGACAGGAGATAGACAGGAGATGATAAGACGTCACAGTACAACTCAACACACGACTAATCTCAACAAGATGGGAATATTACTGGAGATAGAACACAGGCCATCATTGGAGCAAAGTCCTTTTACAAGGCTTAAATGTCTCTGGAGAGGAAGATATTTTCAGGTAGAAAACCCAAAGTTCAATCTTCTATCACCAACAATCCATTGAAAGGATAACAACATAAACAAAGTTTCAGTTGGAAAAAAGTCTTGCTTAGCTGGAGATACTGGAAACACCACCCTCTGACAATGCGTGCAAAACATATCTTGACAAATCTAGATTGCCCCTGGGACAAATTTTGGATGCCCCAAGTTACTGTTGATGAGCTGCATGTTGCACGACAATTCTGCGAATAGCTTCACTTCTAACATACCCCAAGTTATCCGGTTGATGGGGAGAAATCGTCTCAAGAGGATTTTACAAAAGACCTGGCATTCACCATGCTCTGGTGTCTTCAAACTCTTAGAGGAATTCATCAAATTTCGATGCGATTGCCCCGGATTGACTGTAGTTGACACAACAAAGTCTTCAAATTTTGCCCCAAAAGAGTAAACAAGTTGGAAAAGCATTAACTGGGAGAAGCAACATGTCCGTGCTTATGGTCTTCAGGTGACATGCCCCTGGATATGATTTTTTTTGAAATGATCCGCCAATTACTCAACAGAGCTTCAGGCCTTAAGAGTAGACTCATCACTGGTGCTTATATGTGAGTTTCCTTGATATCAAACAAATGTTTTGCAGTTAGAAAATTTTATTATGAGAATGAAAATTCTAATGCAACAGTTATGTAAGTCTTGAAGATTTTGAAAAGATATCGCACAAATTTTGCGAGTTAGAGCATCATTTATTTTTGTATAGGAAAAACATATGATACCAACATAACTATTTAGAATATTCATGGGAGTCAGGAACACTATCTCATTGAAGTATGCTTTCAAAATAACCTTGCTTCAATTAGGACTTTTGAAGGTTGTACTGTGGCCTGGTTCATGGTTTTTAGAAAAAGATTTTAAGGCTCAAAATATTTGGTGCCCACCCATTCTTCATGATGTTCTCCAACCCTATGTTCAGTTAATTCAACATGAGTGTTCATCTCTCAAAAGGATTTTGTGACGGTCAAGGAAACGATGAGGCCTTCGGAGTAGAAACCACCTTCATGTCTTCGTGTTTGTAGTCACCAATTTGTTCTTTGCTGAGGACTTTTCTTTGCAGTCCTTTTCTTTCCGATTTTATTTTCCCTAACTTTTGCCTGAACTAATTCTTTTGAATTGATAGTCCAGCGGGATGCCTTAATTTTGCCTAAGTCACACGTTTTCATGTTTTTTGACTTAGCAGGCTTTTTCTTTTTCTAGATTTTTGACTTTTTGAACAAAATGTGTGACATTAGCTTATATTTGCTTGTTGAGAAGATTGTGATTGCCTCGTTTCTTGATGAATGAGGGATAACATTGTGATTCCACATCTTCTGGCTTCATTATACATGAAAGATAGTCCTCATAGTTTCTCTTCAAAAAACATCTTCCTTATGAATTTTGAACACTCAGTCAGATTAACTAAAAACTACCCTGCCCCAGGTTAAAATTCAAGGTTTTTTCGTATAGAAAAGAAACTTCTACTTCAAGGCTCAAAAGGGGTTAGCAAGGGATTATCTTCCTTATATCTCCGGTGTTTAATGATTTGAAACAATGCCTGTACATCATCAGCAAGATTTTATCCAAAAGCAAACAAATAGAGATTTTGTGTTCTTTAGATCATCATCCTCCCCTCAATCTCTGCCTAGGCAAGAGAATGGGCAACAAGTTGGTATCATAATGCCAAAAGAAATTTAAAATTTGAAAACAAATATGAGTGAAACGAATGAATTTCTTCAAGACAAACATACTCATTGTATTAAGATAATCATACAGATGCAAACAAGTTCTTATATGCAAACAATGTTTTGATAAACAAGAAAAATTACAAAAAGCAGAAATAAGTTAATGATCTGGGAAGGCTTTCCATCTGGACTTGAATTACCGAAAACATCCTTCAAAAATCAAAGTCACCATCAATCGTGTTTACTCTTCGGCGCATGCTCGATTTGAACTTCAAAACCAACGTCCTTGAATGACAAGATACCACTTCTGACCAAATTCTGAACCTCAATCTTCAAAGCAAAGCAACCCTCCAAGTCAATGCCCAGGAGTACCCAAATCAGCTTTGTAGTACCAATGTATCTTCTCAGGAACCTTCGGTGGAGGTCGGGTCTGAACCAAATTCCTCTGCATCAGGATAGGGAACAACTCTGTATAGGTAATTAGAATTGGATCAAACTGGGTTTTCCTCTGATTAGGAACTTGCTGATTCTGTTGATGAATATGAGAAACATGATGATTCTGACGATGATTATTTCTTCCTATAGTTCTCTTCTTGGAAAAGTTATTATCAAACTTCTTCACACCCTTAGCTGAGCTACCATCTGGATATAAACATCCCTTTCTGACATCTTCTTCTAGACGCACTCCCATATTCACCTTGTCAGGAAAGTCATTAGGTGCATTAACCAACACCTTCTCATGAGAGAATGATTTTAGAGTTTCAGTGGAGACTTTTATCATCGCTTCCTCCCTCCTAGAAGGATTGACTTGGGCGGCAACCAGAATTTCAACCAAACCAGTTAAGCGCTCCATACTAGCTTTCAAATTAGTCATCTCTCTACGGAGTTCAGAAACCTCTTGCTTAATATTCTCCATTGTTCTCTTAGCGCGAGCATTGCACTTGTCAGACCAAAAGGAAAAATAAGACTTGGAAAAAAGACCTTTGAAAGTGAAACAAAAGAATGTAGAATGATGTATGATATGCAAAAGAGAGTTTTTATTTGATTTTCAAGGAACTCAAGATATTAAGTTGCAAACATCAAAGTATGAAGATAGAAGATAAATTTTAAATTGGCTCCAAACATTGATCAAGTTATCATCAAGATCAATCATCCATTTTGGTGGATTAGGGTTTTCACCCTATCAACACCCAAGATCCATTGAGCTTGACGAAACTTGTGATGTTTACAAAGAAAGACCTCCAAATTCCTTCAAAGTCAAGTGAAAAGGGTTTTATGGATGCATGAATGCATGGCTATGCAACAACCACAAGCAAGGTCACAAATAAAGTCGAAAGGTTTAACGTCTCGAGCATGGAGTCAAGGTAAGGAACACCCCCAAGGTATGTACTAACGGTTTAATCACACCTATAGAACAAGGTTCTAAGAGTTCCCGGAGTCTACATTCCTCCTTCGGATATTGCCAACGTCTTGATTACTCAATAATCAGCAATATTCTCAAGAGAAACTCATCCGAGCGTAGCATCGCGTAACAATTACTTCCGGATTACTCCGTTATAATCTCCGCGCTACACCTAAAAGGCCAAGATGGGTTATGGTTCTACGGTTCCCAGCTTCTCTGGCTCCCAGGTCGAAAATAATAATGTCTTCCCGATTACTCGGTAAACAAATATTACGTTCAAAAGGGCCTTCCACTGAGTGGGGGATCTCATGCCTCCTTCTTCGGGATTACTCCCTCAAAGTTAACATGACTATACCGCCCGTCCTATTCCTAAGTGTAACTTAGTCCGGGTATAGGACTTGTCCTTTGTAAATATTATCAACACCCAAATAATCATAATATATACATATAATCAAACAATCAAATAATGATAAAACAGATAAAACAAATTAGGCTTAACCCACTTAGGGATGGACCAGCAAGAGGTCAATCTTTCCCCAGCAGAGTCGCCAATTCTGTAGCGGTGAAAATCGGAGATCAAGCTATTAATTAACTTGACTCACAAAAGCAAGAGTCGCCACCGCGCTTTATTGTTTCCAAGGGAAAAGGGGAAAGAGCGAAATAAAACCCTAAAAATATGCAATGTATAATAATACTTAAAAGTAATGAAAATACAATGCGTTTTGAAAAGAGATCGAGAGTTCGGGGGTTGGTTATACAATGGGAAGGTATTAGCACCCAATGCATCTGCGGTACTCCGCAGGAACCTTTTGAAATATCTGTTTTTTGGTTAGAAATTATTTGTTTGATAAAAATGGTTCGTTTGGCTAAAAAATGGGTATGAGAGATTTTGAAGATACGACGACCTCATGTCGAAGTTTTGACTTAAAAGTTGTGAGTTTGAAAATGGAGTCTTTTGGGAAAATTATCTTAAGTTTGGAAAAATAGTAAACAAGCAAAAAATGAATGAGGCTATTCGCACGATTGTATGAGATATGTTCGATGACATGAAGTCAACAAATTTAATTCTTTCCCTTGGAGTTAGCAAAATAAAATGAACATCAAAATATAAACATTCAGAAGTCCGCAAGAAAATAAATCTGACAAAAAACAAATTAATGATCAAGAGGCACCGAGAAATTGAAATGACAGAAATATACAAATAAAAGGAATATAACTAATTATCTAAAGAAGTTATTCGAACTAAATTAAAAATTACTTACTAAAATAATTCTAAACTAATTACAAATTCTAAGGTTATAAAAAAAAAATCTAGTATTATTGAATTTGATCTAAACTAAACTAAGGCTTTAAAATTTAGTAAGTTAAATCTAGATTAAATTAAAATCCTAAGGTTACTAAATTAAATCTAAAACAAATGAAAATTTCAAAGTTACTAAACTAAATCTAAATCAAATAAAAACTCTAAAGTTATTAAACTAAATAAAAACTATAAACTTATTAAACTAATTCTAAAAAAATTCTAAAGTCACTAAACTAAAACTAAACAAATAAAATTTTAAAGTTAACTTAAATAAAATCAAATAAAATTTTAAAGTTATTAAACTAAAACTAAACAAATAAAATTCTAAAATTAACTTAAATAAAATCAAATAAAATTTTAAAGTTATTAAACTAAACTAAAACAAATAAAGTTCTAAAATTTACTAAATGAAATAAAATTCTAAAGTTATAAAATAAATCTAAACTAATTAAAGAATTTTAAATTAATATTAAACTAAATTAATTATAAGATTTACTAATATATTTTTTTATTCTTTTTTTTTAACACACAAATAGAATATTAATTTCATTTCAACACCAAAACTTAAACTAAAACCACATCATAACATCAATTTCAATATCCAATTTGTAAAACAAACACATTACAATAAATGAACTAACATAAGTGATAATGATTAGTGGAGGTTGTGCTTACTACCTCCAACAATGGCTAAGTGGTAGTGTTGAGTTGTTGTCGCGGATGAGTTTCAAAGAGCCTGAGTTGTGCGGAAACTAGTGTGTGAAGAGAAAGTTGTTTGTGGGTGGCTGTTGAACAGAGCAGGTAGCGGATGGAGGGAATTAGGTGGGTTGATTGAAAGAAGAGATTACTGCTAGTAGAGAAATAGGGATTGATAGTTAGATGAAAGTATTGTTATGGTTTTTGTTTTTTTCTTTTTTTTTGTTCCCCCTTTTGCAAAGAAGATAAGAGACCTTTAAATAGAGAAAATTATGATTTCAAAATGAATCCAAACCGTTCAATATAAATTCAATCTCTATCAATCCGCAAACCATGCTATCGACCAATAGAAATAGAGCAAAGTGCAAATAATATATTTTGTGATCAAATAGTCCTTAAATGATAAAAATAACCAAAAAAAACTAAATGTGTTAAAATTAACTCAATTTAAAATGATTTTTTTTTGAATAAAAAATAAAGACACAAGATGACCGAAAACGATAAAAACCGGACGAAAATTTATCCGAAAAAATAAAATGAACACATTAAAATAATCTACATGTCACAAAGATTAAAGAAAAAATATTCAAGAAGTCAAAAATAAAATGATAAAATATCAGGCTAATACGGACATTTACGGTTAAAAACGAGACTTCAAACTATACCGAAAAAATAAAGCGAGCATACTGTCATAATCTACGTGTCATGCAGATTCATAAAATGATCGGTAAGAGGTGAAAACTTGAAATATTTTTCTCGCTATCTTTTCGCACATTGTTGAATCACTTTTAACAGTTTGTCTATAAAACCAAAATATTTTTATTATCAAACTTAAATACGACTAATGATGCAAAATATGATGAATGAAGATATTTACTAATGATTGTGACCAAATGACAAAATATGATATGAAAGTGCGACTAAAACATATTAGGGGCGAAATCTAGGGTGCAACAGTTGTGCCTTGACGAATCAGTCTTCGAGAATCCATAATCAACCGTACTTATGGCTTGGGAGACTCAAAACATTAATTGAGGCGCGACACCTGATGCTCTTGATTCAGACCTGTCTCTGCACATGACACAAAAGAACATGAACATACACCTTTGTATGCGATTAGAAATTAGTGATACATATGCTAAAAATGTTCAAAACACTTGACAATCTTCGCATAGTCAAAGCTCGAAGGTAAGACGTTGAAAACCGACTGTATTTCGTGACCTTGACTTATCTTAAAAATGCAAAAATAAAAATGGGATCTTAGGTCAAAAATTGGGGTACAACAGGTGCGTACTGGGGTAGCATGACGAGTCTGGCCGAAAAGAGCATGCCATTTATTACCTTAGCAAAAAGTTTACCGACTGTGAAATAAGATATTCACTAATCGAGAAAACATGTTGTGCTTTGGTATGGTCTGCTCGTCGGCTAAGGCAGTATATGTTGACTCATACCACTTTGCAGATATCTAAGATGGATCCGATCAAGTACATCTTTGAGAAGCCTGCTTTGTCTAGAAGGATAGCTAGATGGCAGATGATCCTGACAGAATATGACATACAGTACACGACCCAAAAAGCTATAAAGGGGAGTGTGCTAGCTGATCATCTGGCTCATCAAACTGTCGAAGATTACTAATCCATGAAGTTCGACTTCCTCGACGAGGATATCATGACATTGGATAACGTTGAAGATATCAGACCGTATGACGGACCAGAACAAGGATCCCGATGGACCCTGTACTTTGATGGGGCCTCCATTGCACTTGGCAACGGTATCGGCGCATTACTCATCTCCCTAGAAGGTTGCCATACTCCTTTCATAGCCAGACTTTGCTTCAAATGTACGAACAACATGGCAGAGTATGAAGCTTGCATCTTTGGACTCAAGGCTGCCATAGATTTGGGAATCAAATCTTTGGTTGTGTTTGGAGACTCAGCTTTGGTCATCAGTCAGATCAAAGGAGAGTGGGGCATTAAGCATCCAAACCTTATCCCTTACAAAGAACATGTCTTGACATTGCTACCACATTTCGAGCAGATTACCTTCGAGCACTTCACGCGAGAATAAAATCAGCTAGCAGATGCTCTAGCTACAATGTCATCCATGTTTAAACTTAATTGGGATAATGAGGCTCCCCAAATCACCATTGAGCGGATGGACGAACCTGCACACTGTCACGAGATTAATACCAAAGAAGTAGTGGACTGACCTTGGTTTCACGAAGTCAAAAGGTATCTTGAGGCTCAAGAATACCCATAAGGAGCTTCAGTCAATGACAAAAAGTTCTTGAGGAGATTCTCTGCCATGTTCTTCCTGAGCAATGGTATCCTGTACAAGCGCAATCATGATTGCATTCTGCTCCGTTGTGTGGACAAGATTGAAGCTGAACAGATCATGGCTGAACTGCACAATGGTACCTTTGGCACTCACTCTAGCGGGTATACGATGGCTAGGAAGATCCTACGGGCAAGCTATTACTGGTCTACCATGGAAGCTGACTGCTATCAACATTCCAGGACTTGCCACAAATGTCAAATCTATGCGGACAAGGTACATATACCTCCAGTTCCTCTCAATGTCTTAACAGCTCCTTCTCCATTCGCTATGTGGGGAATCGACATGATTGGAGAGATCAAGCCTACAGCCTCCAATAGACACCACTTCATTCTGGTGGCCATTGATTACTTTACCAAGTGGGTCGAAGCAACTTCCTTCGCATCCGTCACAAAGAATGTTGTTGCCCGCTTCATCAAGCAGAACCTGATTTTCCGGTACGGCATCCCCGAAAGATTCATCACTGACAACGGTACAAACCTTAACAACACTATGATCACCGCCTTGTGCGAGCAGTTCCAGATTCAACATCATAATTCATCTCCCTATCGGCCAAAGATGAACGATGTTGTCGAAGCTGCGAACAAAAACATTAAGAAGATCATACAAAAGATGACAGTCACCTACAAGGACTGGCATGAGATGTTACCATTTTCTCTCCACGGGTATCGTACCACGGCACGCACATCAACTGGGGCAACACCCTATTCTTTGGTATATGGCATGGAAGTTGTTTTGCTTATCGAGGTTCAGATTCCCTCCTTGAGAATCATGAAGGATGCAGGTCTGAGTGAAGACGATTGGATTCAGACCCGGCTTGATCAACTTAACTTGATTGATAAAAAGTGACTTACTACTGTTTGCCACGATCAGACATATCAGAAATGGATGATCAAGGCTTTCAACAAGAAAGTCAGACGCCAGACATATCACTTCGGGGATCTTGTAATCAAGTGGATCATCTTACCACAAAGCGATCCCAGGGGTAAATGGACTCCTACCTATGAAGGACCATTTTGTAATCAAGAACATCTTTTCTGGTGGGGCAATGATTTTAACCACCATGGACGGTGATGACTTGCCGCACCCTGCGAATGCAGACATAGTCAAAAGATACTACGCATGAGTGACCCGCTAGGTTGACACACCTAGGCAAAAAAGGGCATCCCGGTGAATCAAAAACCCGAAAGGGAGGTTCAGGCAAAAGTTAGGGATAAAATAAAAAAAATTGTACACCCGGCAAGTTGAAAACCCGAAAGGGAGACTTGGGCAAGAAAGGGTTTCCCGGTGGATTGAAAACCCGAAAGGGCGGTCCAGCCAAAAGTTAGGGAATTAAAGCGTATGATTATGTCTCGTCGGATCACTTTAAGGATAATCTCTTCACAGACAAGTTTCGGGCTTCTGATCAACTCAATCATCTTCGGACGAAGAAACAAGTGGACAAGATATTCAGAGTTACGAAGGCTATAGCAGAATGAGAACCCCATGGAACTTTCACACATATCCATCTTTCTTTGTATAAATTTTTCTCATTTTTATGACAACGTTCTCTTACTAGGATGTATGTCTCCTTTGTACAAAATACTTACACAAAGTTAATACAAAGATACTTCAAAGTGCAGAAAACTATTTGCCTTTTCTTATTTTTACACTTGTGTTTTTATTTGAAAACGTCCAATGATTTATTAATGAGCATATGTATTTGAATATAATCACTGTTTACAAATAAACGAAATGGGAAAGAATAATTACTGATAGACTGAAAGGATAGGAAAACGTCTTTAGACTATTCTAGGAGAAATCCCCTGCAGTACATCATCTAGTTCCCTAGCGGAGCCAAAACCATTGAAATACATATCCCCAGCGGAGTTATAATTTCCAATCCTTAATTCCCATAAGAGTTAAAATTTCAAACTCCCAATCCCCAGCGGAGCGAAAACTTTGAGTTACAGATTCCCAGCAAAGATGAAACCTTCTTCCCCAGTCGAGTGAAAATCTCCAACTATCAATCCCCGGCGGGAACCATTCAGTTTTCCCCAAATTCCCCAGCAAGTTGTCTTAAAAGTCTGAGAATCAACCAGATAACAGTTAGTTTTTATCCCCAACCTAGGATAACTCCCCAGTAGAGTGGCATACAACCCAAACTCCTGAACTTTTTCCAAACAGAAATAAGCTTTTTCCCCCAGATTCCTGAACTTACTCTCCAACAGGAAGCCTTCTTACCCACAGAGTTTTCACTCCCCAGCAGATTGAAGATTCTCATTCTCACTTCCCCAGTGAAGTCACCAAAGTTTTCATTACTCCTCAACAGATTTAAGATTCTCATTCTTAGTTCCCCGCAGAAATCATCAGAATTTTCCCTATTCCCCAGCCGAGTAAGGATTCCCATTATTTAACCCCCAGTAGAAGTCTTCAAAGTTCTCTGTATTTCCCAAGAAGATTTCTCAAGCAGTTTGACATTACTCTCACAACAAATTTTGTCAATACTCGAACTTTAAGACATGAAGGATTCTCACATCCCCACAGAAGTTGTCAGGGATTTTCCATCCCCAACAATCACCAAGGATTTCTCATCCTCAGCAATCAAAGATTTTAAATCTCCAGCAGCGGTCAAGGATTTATTTTCCCCGGCAGCAGTCAAGGATTTCATTATCCCCAGCTATCAAGGATTTATTCTCCTCAGCAATACAGCTAATCAGCTTACATGCGCATACATTACATCCATATATCATAAACATTGATAAAGCACATTTTATTGCATCATACATTTCATGCAACATAACTTTGTGTTTCAGCTAACATTTTACCCTTTTCAGGATAAGATTAACAGCTATCTTTAACAGATATTCAAAGATTTCAGATACAGTACGGATACACTCCAGACACGGAAGTCATTCTGTTACTCATTCAGATCTCTTATTCAGATACATATTAGATACGCTCCAGACACGGAAGCCATTATATTTCTCATTCAGAATCCAAAGTCAAGATACGGTACGGATACACTCCAGACACGGAAGTCATTATGTTACTCATTCAGATCTCTTATTCAGATACATATTAGATCGCTCCAGACACGGAAGCCATTCTATTTCCCATTCCGAATTCAAAGTCAAGATACAGTACGGATACACTCCAGACACGGAAGTTATTATGCTACTCATTCAGATCTCAACCTCAAGATACAGTTCAGATACACACCAAACACGGATGCCATCCTGACACTCATTCAGATTCAGCTTGCAGATCTCTTATTCAAATACAATACAGATACGCTCCAGACACGGTTGCCATTCTGTCACTTATTCTGACTTTTCCCCAACTCAGATACACTCCAAACATGGAAGTAATTCTATCACCTATTCAATATACAGTCCAGATACGCTCCAGACACGGAAGCCATTCTGTCACTTATTCATATTCAAATCTCCAGATGCAACTCAGATACGTTCCAGATACGGATACCATTCTGATGTTCATTCTCCTGATTTACAACAAGCATTCTTGGATGGCATCTACAAGCCCATCTCCAACAAGATTCTATCACCTCTCTAAATGTCATCTTTAAGCCCATTTCCTCAACTACACTTTGACGAGTGTAAATTTACGGGCACTCTAGTGTCCAATCATCTTTTACCTTCGAGTCACGAATGGAAAATTTGCCAATCTAACTCTTCAGGTTCAAGAAGATTGAACAGGGGAAGCTGTTGTACCCAAAAATTTTCCCTCTCCTTTTATCAAGATTCTCCTCACAAGACTTCTTGGACTCAAGACCAGATTAGGGTTTGCTCAGCTCAAGACATCTCCTTGCACTGATGACCTAAAATTAGGGTTTGAGTTTGCACAGGGATTTTTGGACTTTCAATGCCTCATGTGACTTTCATACTTCATGTTGGACCTCTAAGATTTCTCATACCAGGTTTCAAGCCTTGAATCACATTTTTGCCCAGTCAATTGGACAGTTGACCTAAAAATCAGCTGTATTGGGGAAAAAGTCAACCATGACCAATTTACAGTCAAACCTCATAATTTTTTATCCATATCAACATTATAGACTCATATGAACCATTTGATCAATTTTGGACCACAACTCCTCAAGAAATTTGATCAGATCATCAAAAGGGCAAAATGGTCAAAATTAGGGTTTTGACTGTAGAAGGGCAATTTCTGATTTTTAACCTAGCCAATGACCAATTGGGTTCAAGCATGGTTTCAAGGACTCAATGGCATCATCTTGACCTAATCACAAGTTCAAAAGATCTCAAATGCATTGGATTGACAGATGAATTTTCCAGTCAACTGATCAAAAATCAATTGTACACTGAAAAGTCAAACTTTGACTTTTTGGTCAAAATCAAGTGCCAAGGGTCATAATTCATCAAGATGTGTCAAAATGTGAAACTTGTTCACCAAGAAACCTAACTTTGAAAATTAGGGTTTTAATTTGAAATTTTTCATAACTTAGAATTTTTTCTAAGTTATGAAAATTTCTTATTTTTTCCCAACTTTTTCACCTTGATGCAATTGGATTCAAAGAAAACTTCCAACATGAAAGTTTTATTCCTCCACAAAATATACAACTTTGATTCACAAAGTTGTCCCAAAAAATGCTTGGATCTCAAGTTATGATTTTGTGAATAAGGGTCCATAAACTTTTTAACTTAGTGAAATTTTACCCTAGTTTAGGCAGATTTTTAATCTAACTTCATGGAAACTTTTCACCTAGTTCCATGAGGAATATAAAAATTAATTTCAAATATGGATTGTAGAGAATGTTACAAGCTTTCCAAAATGTCCAAGAACTCTCCAAGATCATTTATGGTTAGGGAGAATCGAAGAAATGAAAATGGCATTTTATCACTTTTGTCCAAGGCATTTTTCACAATGTTACAACTTGCAAATCAGTTTCAAACATGCTTGTACTTGGTTTTACAGGTCCTAATCCTTTATACACTCCATAATTAAATGCAAATACATTGGATATTGGCTTTGTTCTGACCTATGGAGCTTTGCACAATGAATTAATCCATTTATAGCATAAAGGTAACAATACCATTTCCATAAAAGCTTGCTTTTTGCAACTTTGTTTATCTTGATCCATGGACCTAATCTCTTGCTGCAAAGAAAGTCCACAAATATCAGGCAACTTGTACCAACTATGTGCAGCTAGCAAGCAAGCCTGTATAGGCTTTGGCGTTGTCATTTCCCAACTTTTCTTCAAAAGCAAGAAACTTGCAAAATTCAAGAGAACTCATCCATCTGCTAAAGCCAAGCCTTTGTATCATTTCACACAACCTCAGAACATTGTAACAAGCCTAAGACACGAATTTGTAACCTCCAAAACACCCTCAAACACAGAAATCACAATTTTCTTCCCAAACAGGGCAACCTCTGCAGAACCTTGGCCAAATCATTATTGGCTCGTGCATTTTGCTTTGAATCACTTCAAACACATTCCATACCTCCTACCTAAAGTATCCAGGCCTTTGTCAAGCAACTGTAAGCCCTGTTTCGAGCTTCACCATTTCCATTTTCTGAGTTTGCAGGTTGACTTCTACAGGGAGTTTCAAGCAACTTCAAGGCCAGTTGAGCATTGGGATAGCTTGAGGGAACTTCAAGAAAGCTCACACGACCTTCAAGCCTCACTCAAAGTTCCCACATTGCCATATTCAAACTCAACTGAACAAGGTATTTGTCAAGTTTCTATCTCTCTATTTAGGCATCCTTAAGCTTAGGTTTGTGAAGCAAAAATGTAGTCCTTAACGTGCTTGAGTTGTACATATGCATGGTTTGTATTTATATTAACTGAGCTAGGAGTATTTGATTGTTGAAGTTGCTGAAAAAACTAGGTCAGAATTTAGGGCCACTGGAATTCTCCTTGGTCTTTTAGAGTTAGGTCACGTTTTTTATATCATTGGAATCGTGATCAAAAATGCTACAAGTTTCATGTTGCAAGATTTTGTTTTTGTGCAAAGAATAGAGAGAACAGGATTTGAACTGAACCAGGGCACGCGCGCGAAGACGAAGGTCAGGGATAAAGGCTGGCTTGGGCCTAGCGCTTGGGCTTGCTGCTTTTCACCCCCCCATTTTACTTCTGCACCCCCCTGACCTTTTATTTTATATTTTTTGTATTTTCTTGCATATTTCATATTTCTGACTTTTATTTATTTTTTCTGAACATTTAAAATCACAAAAAATATTTTCTTTATTTTTGGTATTTCATCATATTTTTATTTTATTTTTTTTGCATAATAAATAGTTTATTAGGTTTAATAGAATTTATTTTCTTGAATAAACTTGTAAATAATATTAAAATATCATACCTTTTTATTTTTATTATTTATACACTTAAAATAATATTTTCATACAATATTCAATTTTTTGACATTTTGTATATATTATTATTATTTTTTCTTGAACAAAAATGAACAAAATAAATAATATAGACTATTTTCTATTAAATCAAAAATTAGGGTTTTCACCCTTTCAAAAATAATCATTTTATTTTTCTTATTTTTAAGACTTAAATAAATTTATTTTTACATACATAAATTAATACAAAAAACATTTTTTTGCATATTTACATTTAATTGCATATTTAAATATTTGTTTATTTATTTATTTGTAAAATAAATTCAATTGGGTTGTAATAGTAAATTAGAGTTTTATTTTGTGCAAATATCCCCCCTATTCAAAACTTGTACCCTCCCTTCCCATAATATTGTTGTAATAGTCTAGAATTACTTTACGCATTTATTGCTTTCATATACCATGATAGTAAATTAGGGTTTTGTATGCAAAGACCAAAAATCAAACCAATAGCATGACCTAACACAAGACAAAAATGCATGAAAATGACAACACATATGCACACAAGCACCTCTAGGGTTTCACCCACTTGGTTGCATTAAAACATGGCCATGGTATGCATGCTAGGTATCTTGGAAAAACAATACAAAACAAAAGATCATAGTCCCTCGATGACGCTAGACAAGGTTGCCTAAAAACAAATGATCTTGGTCCCTAAAACTTGCTAAGATACTTGGCAATATTGCTATCATGGTCATACAATGACCCACGCCCGTCCCATTTAACATCCAAAGATAGGGTTGTTTACCAATGCAATGGTAAAACAACAATGTCAAAGGAATAAAAATGTGTAGGAAAGACTTTTGAGTAGGTAGATAAGCTTCTACTTGCTTGATCAATTTGCAAACTATCCTTGTTATTTTCAAAAACACATACACAATTTTAAAACATTTTCAAACAACTTTCAAAACATTGAAACATTTTTCAAAAGACAAACATCTTTGTATACATTCTTACGAACGAGAATCATTACAAAGATTGCCTAAACAAAGGCCTCTTTTCAAAATACTTTCAAAACCACACAAAGCACAATTTCAAACAATTGGAAAAAGCAAAGAAAGTGATATAAACAAGTAACTAAGAGCCCATGGAAAACCATGGATGAAAAGGATGCTAGCACCTTCCCTTTTCATAATCTACCCCCTGAAACCAAAAACAATCTCAAAGGTCTTTCGTGTGCTTTTTTACCTTTCCTTTTGGATAAAATAAAAGTCGGTGGCGCCTCTTGCTAAACCAAAACATTTGTGAACACAAACGCAAAACCTCAAGCCAGTTCTCCCACCATATCACACACTCCCTTTACTGCCAGAATTTGCTTCAATTGTACGAACAATATGGCGGAGTACGAAGCATGCATCTTCGGTCTCAAGGCTGCCATAGAGTTGGGAATCAAATCTTTAGATGTATTTGGAGATTCAGCTTTGGTCATCAGTCAGATCAAAGGGGAATGGGACACTAAGCACCCAAACCTTATCCCTTATAAAGAACATATTTTGACATTGCTACCACATTTTGAGCAGATTACCTTCGAACACTTCCCACGAGAAGAAAATCAGCTAGCAGATGCTCTAGCCAGTGTCATCTATGTTTAAACTTAATTGGGATAACGAGGCTCCCCAGATCACCATCGAACGAATGGATGAACCAGCACACTGTCACGAGATTAATACTGAAGAAGTAATGGACCAGCCTTGGTTTCATGAAGTCAAGAGGTATCTCGAGGCTCAAGAATATCCAGAAGGAGCTTCAATCAATGATAAAAAGTTCTTAAGGAGATTCTCTGCTAAGTTCTTCCTGAGTAATGGCATCCTGTACAAACGCAATCATGACTCTATTCTGCTCCGGTGTGTGGATAAGATTGAGGCTGAAAAGATCATGGCTGAATTACATGAAGGTACTTTTGGCACTCACTCCAGTGGGCATACGATGGTGAAGAAAATCCTACGGGCAGGCTATTATTGGTCTACCATGGAAGCAGACTGCTATCAACACTCTCGGACCTGTCATAAGTGTCAAATTTATGCTGACAAGGTGCGCGTACCTCTGGTTCCTCTGAATGTCTTGAAGGCTCATTGGCCCTTTGCTATATGGGGAATCGACATGATTGGAGAGATCAAGCCTACAGCCTCCAATGGACACCGTTTCATTCTAGTGGCCATTGACTATTTTACAAAATGGGCCAAAGCAGCTTCCTTCACATCTGTTACTAAGAATGTTGTTGCCCGCTTCATCAAGCACAATCTCATTTGCCGGTACGGTATCCCAGAAAGGATCATAACTGATAATGGTACCAACCTTAACAATACTATGATCACCGCCTTGTGCGAGCAGTTCAAGATTCAGCATCACAATTCATCCCCCTATCAGCCAAAGATGAATGGTGTCGTTGAAGTTGTAAATAAAAACATTAAAAAGATCATACAGAAAATGACAGTCACCTACAAGGACTGGCATGAGATGCTACCATTTTCTCTCCATGGGTATCGTACCACGGCTCGCTCGTCAACTGGGGAAACACCCTATTCTTTGGTTTATGGCATGGAGGTTGTCTTGTCTATTGAGGTTCAGATCCCCTCTTTGAGAATTATGAAGGATGCAGGTTTGAATAAGGATGATTGGATCCAGACTCGACTTGATCAACTAAACTTAATTGATGAAAAGAGACTTACTGCTGTTTGCCATGGTCAGATGTATCAAAAACGGATGATCAAGGCTTTCAACATGAAAGTCAGACGCCAAGTATATCAAGTTGGAGATCTAGTGATCAAACGCATTATCTTGCCACAAGGTGATCCCAGGGGCAAATGGACCCCTACCTATGAAGGACTATTTGTAATCAAGAACATGTTCTCCGGTGGGGCAATGATCTTAACCACCATGGACGGTGACAACCTGCCACACCCTGCGAACGCGCACATAGTCAAATGATACTACGCATAAAAAACCCGCTAGGTTGACACACCTAGGCAAAAAAAGGGCATCCCGACGAACCAAAAAGGTTCGGGCAAAAATTAGGGATAAAATAAAAATCTGTACACCCGGCAAGTTGAAAACCCGAAAGGGCGGCTTGGGCAAAAAAGGGTTTCCCGGTGGACTGAAAACCCGAAAGGGCGGTCCAGGCAAAAGTTAGGGAATTAAAGCGTATGACTATGTCCCGTCGGATCACTTTGTGGACAACCTCTTGACTTCCACTGACAAACTTGGAGTTTATGATCAATTCAATCATCTTCGGACGAAGCAACAAATAGACAAGATATCCAGAGATACGAAGGCTATAGCAGAATGGGAACCCCATGGGATTATTACACATAGCTATCTTTCTTTGTATAAAGTTTTCTTGCTTTTTATGGCACCATTCTCTTACTAGAATGATTGTCTCCTTTGTATAAAATTCTTATTCAAAGTCAATACAAATATATCTCTTTGAAAGTACAGAAAACTATTTGTCCTTTTTCTTTACACTTGTGTTTTTATTTGCAAAAACGTCCAACGATTCATTAATGAACATATGCATTTGAACATAATTACTGTTTACAAATAAACAAAATGAGAAAGACAATTACTGATAGATTGAAAGAGCCGGAAAACCTCTCTAGGATATTCCATAAGCAATCCCCACAGTACGTCATTTAGATCCCCGGCGAAACTAAAACTTCAAATTATTAATCCCCAGTAGAGATCGTTAAATTTCTCAGGATTCCTGAAAGAAATATGTGGCATTACTCTCACAACAGGATTTTGTCAGTACTTCAACTTCAAGACGTGAAGAATCCATATATCCTCAGCAGCAGTCAAGGATTTATTTTCCTCAATCATACAGCAATACAACAAATCAGCTTACATGCACATACATTACATCCATATATATCATAAACATTGATAAAACACATATATTGCATCATACATTTCATGCAACATAATTTTGTGTTCCAGCTAACATTTTACCCTTTTCAGGATAAGATTAACAGCTACCATTAACAATATGCTTTCAGATACAGTTCAGATACGCTCCAAACACGGATGCCATTCTGTTACTCATTCGGATTCAACTATCAGATACAGTACGGATACACTCCAGACACGGATGTCATTCTAATACTCATTCAGATTTCAAAGTTCAGATACAGTACAAATACGCTTCAAACACGGATTCCATTCTGTTACTCATTCGGATTCAACTATCAGATACAATACGGATACGCTCCAGACACGGATGCCATTCTAATACTCATTCAGATTTCAAAGTTCAGATACAGTACAGATACGCTCCAAACACGGATGCTATTCTGTTACTCATTCGGATTCAACTATCAGATACAGCACGGATACGCTCACCACGGATGCCATTCTGTTACTCATTCAGATACAACCTTTCAGATGCAATACAGAACAGATACACTCCAAACACGGATGTTATTCTGATGCTCATACAGATCCAGTTTCCAGATACAGTTCAGATACGTTCCAAACACGGACACCATTCTGATACATTTCCTTTCAGCTTACAACTTACAATCCAACAAACATCCTTGGATGGCATCTACAAGCCCATCTCCAACAAGATTCTATCACTTCTCAAAATTGCATCTTTAAGCCCATTCCCTCAACTACACTTAGTCGAGTGCAAATTTCTGGGCACTCTAGTGTCCAATCATTCTCTCACCTTCGAGCCACGAATGGCAAAACTCGCCAATCCAACTCTTCAGGTTCAAGAAGATTGAACAGGGGCAGTTATTGTACCCCAAAATTTGCCCTCTCATTTATCAAAACTTTTCTCACAAGATCTCTTTGGCTCAAGACTGGATTAGGGTTTGGTCAGCTCAAGACATATCATTTTGCACTGATAACCCAAAATTAGGGTTTGAGTTTGCACAATGATTTTTGGACTATCAATGCTTCATATGACTTTAAAACATCATTATGGACCCCTAAGATCACTCATGACAAGTTTCAAGCCTTGAGCCATATTTTTGATCAGTCAATTGGACAGTTGACCTAAAATTCAACTGTATTAGGGAAAAAGTCAACCATGGCCAATTTACAGTCAAAATTCATAATTTTTTATCCACGTCAACATTCTAGACTCATGTGTATCATTTGATCAAGTTTAGACCACAATTCCTCAAGAAATTTGATCAAATCACCAAAAGGGCAAAATGGTCAAAAATTAGGGTTTTGACTAAGGAAGGGAAATTTCTAGTTTTTAACCTAGCAAATGACCAATTGAGTTAAAGCATGATTTCAAGGATTCAATTTCATCATCTTGACTTAATTACATGGCTCAAAACATTTCAATTTCATTGGATTGACAGATGAAATTTGTAGTCAACTGATCAAAAGTCAATTGTACACTGAAAAGTCAAACTTTGACTTTTTGGTCAAAATCAAGTGCCAAGGGTCATAATTCATCAAAACATGTCAAAATGTGAAACTTTTTCATCAAGAAATCCAAATTTGAAGATTAGGGTTTAAATTTGAAAATTTTCTTAACTTACAAACTTTCTAAGTATAGAAAATTTTCTTATTTTTTCTCAACTTTAGGCCATTTTTTCACCATGATGCATAATGATTCAAAGAGAGTTCCCAACATGAAAGTTGTAGAACTCCATGAAATATGCAACTTTGCTTCACACAATTTTCCATAAAGATGCTTGGATCTCAAGATATAAATTTATGAATACATAGTCATGAACTTAATAACTTAGTGAAATTTTGCCCTAATTTAGGCAGGTTTTGGATCCAACTTTGTGGCAATTTTTCACCTAGTTCCAAGAGGTATATAAAAATTCATTTCAAAGATGAGTTATAAAGAACATTGCAAGATTTCCAAAATGTCCAAGAACTCTTAAAGATCATTTTTTAGTAGGGAGAATCGAAGAGATGAAGTTGGCATTTTCTCACTTTTTGTTCAAGCCATTTCATGAAGAACAAAGTTCCAATCAGTACCTATGCTGCCTAATCCATGCTTTACAGGTCCCAAACTTGTTCCAAACTCCTTAATTTAATGCTTACTCAGTTGACAAAGCTTTGATCCATGCCCTAGAGCCATTACCCAAGTTGTAATTCCATAAATAGCATAAAGTGACCATTGCCATTTTGAAAAAGCTCAACTTTTGCCACTTTCCAATTCTTGAGCATTGCACCTGTCTCCATTGCATATACAAGTCTTACAGGCCTAAAGCAATTTGTACAAGTTTATACCAACCCTAAGAAAGCAAGTACAAGCATGGCAAGCCTTGTCCTTTCACTTTACTTCAAAAGCAAGAAAGGTTGCAAAAAGGCTAGAACTAGCACAGTTGTTGGAGGGTTAACATGAAACTGATTCTATACTAATATACAAAGATAATACAACACAACACACGATTAGTTGAGACCTAAAACACTCCCGTGCTCAAAAACACCAACAAACTGTCAAGACTTGCAGTTTTGGCCTAACCATACCAATCTCTCATTTGGCTCGTGCGTTTCCATTCTTGATCATCAAAACACCTTACCTACTTGACATCCAACTAATCCATACCTTCATCCCTGTACTATAACCTCTTCTCCATCATCTGCCATTTTTGTTTTCAAAGCTTGCAGGTTGACTTGGCCAAGGAGTTTCATGCACTTTCAGAGCAAGGCAAGGGTGGGAATACATTCAGGGAAGTTCAAGGAAGCTCAAGCAAGCATCAGGCCTCCATCAAACTCACTCCAGTTCCATCCATGATTTCAACTGAAGGAGGTAAAATCTCAACTTCTATCTCCTTGTACAGGCAACCATTGCCCATGATTTGTGAATAAATAATGTAGCCCTCATTGCAACGAAACTGTACATATCTTTATCTTTCATTTATTTGGCTTGAGTTGAGAGAATTTAGAACTTGAAGTTTCTGGAAAAAATTAGGTTTTAATTTAGGGCTTTTAAAATTCTCTCTGATCTTTGATTGTTAGATTACATAGCTTATATGGTTAGAATCGTGAGATCAAATACTACAACTTTCATGTTATGAGTTTTCATTTTCATGGAAGAATGAGAGAGTTACAGGACATCTGGCCAAGCTTGAGGAAGAAGATGAAGTACGGGGCAAGGACTTGTTTCATCTTATATTATTTTCCTTTCACTTAAGACAATGGATGTATAGCCACCCCAGTGACAAAGTAGCGCGCTGGTGAGACCCATATCCTGGGTTCGAACCTGGGCGCTACTTTTTTGTTCCATATTTTACCATTTTTCAGCTTTTTTGTGATTTTTTGCAGGTTGGGCCTCCATATTTGGGCCATGGTTTTTTTACTAACATGTTGTCTCTAGTCTGCTTGATATACCCCTCTTTGCCAACTCTTTCTATATTTTTATTTAATTTATTTTTGTTTTCATTAATATTTTCTTTAATGTATAAAAATCCAAAAAAAAAATATAAATTTCATAATATTGCATTTTTATTTTATTTTAGTTTATTTTTCACATAAAAATATATTTTATTTTTTAGTATATATCATGTATTTTCTCAATAAACTTGTAAAATATAATTAAAATATATTTAGCTTAATTTATTTATCCCATACTTATAAATATTTATTTTTGCATATATAAAAACTTTATATTCTTATAATACAATATTATTTATTATTTTAATATAAAAAATACATAAATAATACATATGAACTTCATTTTCTTTTAAAATAGAAATTAGGGTTAAAACCTCCCATCTAAAAAATTAATTTCTTTTCCTTATAATTTTAGGTTTAGATTAAAATTTCTTTTACATAAAAACAAAACAAAGAAATATTTTCCTTACATGCATATTATATTGCATCTTTAAGTATTGTATTGTATTTATTCTAATTCGTACAAATTCGATTTGGTTGTAATAATTTATTTAGGTTTACATTCTTGCAAATCCCCATTCAAATTTGTATTCCCCCCTCCCATAAAATTGTTTTAATAGCCTAGTAATATTTACATTACGCAATTTATCGCTTTACATGTCATGATTAGTAATTAGGGTCTGTATGATAAGACCAAAACAAAGCAAAATAGAAAACCCTAAATATAAGACAAAATCAAAGCATGAAAATGATACACTTGCACACAAGCATCCTTAGGGTTTCTCCACTTGGTTGCCTAAAACAAAAATGGCCATATTACGCATGCGAAGTATCTTGGCAAAACAAACAAATATAAAGATCATAGTCCCTCGATGACGCTATTCAAAAAGTTGCCTTACAAAATGATCTTGGTCCTTCAAAATGCTAAGATACTTTGCAACATTGCTAATCATGGTTATACAATAATCCACGCCCGTCCCGTTTACATCCAAAGATAGGGTTGCTTACCAAATCAATGGTAAGACAACAATGTCAAAGGAATAGAAAATACACAAGAAAGACATTTGAGTAGGTAGATTACTTCTAGTTACTTGCTCTATTTCAAAACAACTATCCTTGTTACTTCCAAAACAAACACACACATTTCAAAACATCTTACAATCATTGAAAACATTTTCAAAAAGACAAACATCTTTGTATACATTCTTACGAACGAGAATCATTACAAAGATTGCCAAAACAATGGCCTCTTTTATAAAATACTTTCAAAACCATACAAAGCACAATTTCAAACAACAAAAGCAAGTGATCTAAGCAAGTAACTAAGAGCCCATGGAAAACCATGGATGAAAAGGGTGCTAATACCTTCCCTTTTCATAATCTACCCCCTAACTCAAGAAAACATCTCAAAGGTCTTTCCTGTGCTTTTTCACCTTTCCTTTTGGATAAAAGAAAAGTCGGTGGCGACTCTTGCTAATCGCAACATTTGCAAACATAAACGCGAACCCTCAAGTCAGTTCTTCCACCGTATCACACGTCCCATATTCGAGGGACATGACTGTGTTTTCGAGGCAACGAGCGAGGTTACCCTAGGGGTGCACGTGTGAAAAAGTGTGTTTGTTTCAAGTTATTTTGTCTTTGAAATTAGGTTATCTAGCGATTGATTTTGAATCTTGCCATGCACACCTAATTACTATGCAGTATAAGGAAAATAGTAAATTGCGGAAATTAAAATTCTACGCTATTACAGAGCTTTCAGGAATGGGGGTACAGATTTACAAATTGGGATGGATTAATACAATTAAATATCCAAATAGGCAAACAATACAACTAAATCGAATCGAGCAATTAATCGAACATACAACAAATTTATGAAGTAAAAATTAATTAACAAAGTAAAAATAAGGAAATAAAAAATCTTGCTTTTTCTATTTGAAAAGTTTGAAAAGAAAAATAGAAAAAATCTATTCTATTAATTAGCTAAGGAAATTAAATCAAATGCATGTATTTTGTCTTTTAGGATTTTTTTGTTATTAAGAAAATAAATAAACAAATTAAAACTTAAGTACAAAATAATTACTAAAATTATTTACAAAGTTTTTTTTCTAAATTAAATTTTAGAACTAAGCTAAATTGAGAAAATTAATTAACAAAAAAAAATTATGATTTATTAAAATAGTAGAAACAAGTAAAATCAAAATTAAGTATTAAAATAAAACACAAATGGAATGGTGGTGTTAAATATGAAATGGGGTGATGTTGTCTTTTTTGAAGCATGGGCTTTAGAGGCTTAAGCCCATGGGATTTTTGTTTTAACAAAAAAAAAAGAAAATGAAGCAAACAATCAACAAAAAAAATGGGGAAAAAGTCCTTAAGGGGTCTTGAACCTGGGACCTTACGCATATCACACACACACCCTAACCGCTACACCAATTGTTCATTCATTACTTAAATCACCTTTGCAAATATGTAACTTAAAACTAAAAAAAATGGGTTGGGCCAAGTAAACCAGGCCCAAACCCGGTTCTGGGAAGAAATTGGAAAGGGTTTGAAACCCTAACAGAAGCGCTATTGTTATTGTTTGGGAAAGGAAAAAAAATAGAATATTGAAAACCTTTTCTCTCTTCCTAATATCACGCTATCTTCTTCCTCCCTTTATCTCGATACCTCTCTGTTCTAATGGCATGTCGATTTCCCTCTCTATTATCTCTCTTATCTCTAGCTAACCTCATCCCAGAGAAACCCTAAAGCCCCAAATCGAAACTGATACAACAATATGCAAAAGGTATTCGAAACGGTTAAGGGAAGGTAAGAACAAACTGAATCAAAATTAACAATGAATTACCTCCTTTTCATCTCCTAAGGTATGTTCTGAATCTCTTGTTTTTACCTCTTCTTCTGGTTGCGTATGATTTTGGTGCGTCTTGTTGTTTGTCTGTTGATGAATGTTTTTTTTGGAATTGTTGCAAAAAATTTGTGATGTTATACACAATGTTGGATGCTCGGTTGTGACTGAGGGTGAGTGAGGAAGGAATATGATGATAAGGTGAAAACAAGTTGGAAAGGGTTGTGGTTTATTCAATATGTGTTTGATACAAATTATGGTGATGGATGTTGTTCTATCTTTTTTAGTTTTTTTTGGCTTTTTTGGCTATTGGTATTTGTTGGTTATGTTATATCTTGGTTTGGTTTTCTGGATTTTTGCTCGCTATTGGTATTTGTTGGTTATGTTATATCTTGGTTTTTGGTTTTCTGGTTTGGTTTTTCTACTTTGTTCGTTTTCTGGTTTTTTGCTGGCTATCAGATGTTCTCTCCCTTGCCTCTATTTTATGGAACAGTGGCTTTGTTATATTGAAAATCAGGGTCAAAAGTGGAAGGGGGATTTGAGGGTTTTGAACAAATTGTGGTATGCTGACCTTGGGGCTTTTGAGCACAGGTTTCATATTTTCTATTTGTGTGCAAACCTTGGGCTGTCAACAACAGGTTTAACACACCTGACTTTGGCATATTGCAGGATTTTGGACTATTGCTAGGTGATATCTCTTTCATCTTTCAATGAAATAAAACAATTTTTCTTATTTTTCTATATTTTCTGAAGGGTTTGTATAACTTAGGAAAATGATGATGCATTTTGGTTTGATGAGCAAGTTAACTTGTTGTTTTGCCTTGTTCTATTTTGTTTTACTTGTTGCTGCCTTCTTGCCATGTTTACTGCAACTGCTGTTTTGCTGCAATATTGTTGCAGGTTTTTGTTGGCTTATGTATTTGGCAGCTTGCTTTTGCTGCTATGCATATTTTGTTGTTGTTTGATGCCTGCTTTTGCTTGGCAGCCTAGCTGCTATTTCCCCTGATGTTTTTGCAGCCAGCCTTTGCTTGGCTTGTTGTGATGTTTGTTGCTTGTTTTGACAGCCTTGGGCTTGCATAAATTTTCTTTTCCTTTTTGTGAACCAAGGCCCAACCTTGTGATTTACAAAAATGGGAGAGGAGGTATTATGACAAAACATCTTTAAATCTGATTCCTACATACAAATCCTAATGATGCATTTTTCCTTTCTTACACATCACTCTTGTTTGATTGCTTTGCTAACTTTCTTTTTTCTCTTGTTTCATGGATGGAAAGTGAGGCAAGGTGAAGAGAAAATCATGGCTAGCCAAGATTGGATGGATTTCTTGAAGATGAAGCAAATGAAGACTTGAAGAAATAAAACAAAATTTCTCTCTTTGTAAACAAAAAATAAATTATGTAATTTACTTCATTTGTAATCAAAACAAAATTTGTAATTTCACTTTAATTGTAATGTAATGAACACAAAGCCTTGAATAAATTTGGTGTGATGAAATTTATTGTACCAATCTTGAATTTTAATTGAACTTTGCAATTCTCAATTTGAATGGTTTGAATGATAAGCAATCACAAACAACTCTTGTAACTTGTATTTTAAGTAAACCACGCGCCTTGTACTCCAATCAAATTTCTAAACAAAATAAATGTTTAAGAATTCAATTCCAACTTGGTTAACTCAAACCCAAAACCATGGTCATCTAAATGACAGTCTTACTTTTCACCCCTTGTCCAAATCAAATTTGCATTCAAAATGAAATCGCACGCCATGCTTGATTAAAATGGAACTTCATTTCCAAACAAACATGCTTTAAGAACATTCATCAACCTTGTAGAGTTAATAAATTTCAAAACAATTGTGATTAAGAACATTTGAAATCAAACAAATGACTTGCGGTGATCCGATAACTTTTGAAGTCTTCCAAACACAATTCTCTTTTGATCTTTGAGGATAAACTCGTGAGCGACATTACTTATGACCATATGCAAAAATAATCGTCCCAAGATCTTGTAATTTGAGGAAATCACGATTCTTAGCAATCAGGCGACAGTTACTTAAGATTAGGTCAAAGTCCATGATGCAACCTCTAAAGTATTCAAATTTTGGTGATCTTCCACACATAATCAACTCTTGATTTGTGAAGAGAAATTGGAGATGGCGTCAAGGAGAGTCATATGCAAGAAGAACCGCTCAAAAATATCGGATAATGAAGAAGTTACAGTCGCTTGAACTTGGTCTCGCAAAAGGTCAACTTTTGGGTCAATGGAGTCATTTTCAATCATCTGAACCCTTGACTGAGCAAACTTGTAATGCGCGGTTTGAAACTTGACACGAACATCCTTGAGGAGACATGAAGATCTATGAAGACCATTTAAAACCTTGGAGACTTAGTTTTCTTTGGGAAATAACAAACCCTAGTTGTTGACTTACTGCCTAGGAAGGGAATCTGTCTGATCAACTTTTGAGCCAAATTGAGTATACGAGAAACCCTACGATAGTATCTTGCATGAAAAATGGGAGGGAAAATTTTGGGGTACGACACATATGCAACCCTTTTTTTCCCTAGCCTTTTTGGCCTTCAGACGTTCGACTTGTCAAACTCGGTCTACTAATTGGGCCATGTCCCTCAAATATTAGGTATCTAATTTCTTTCGAATGGAATATTCCAAATTGCCTGCGGCCATTTCGAACAACTCATGCTCAGGAACTTATGTAAAACACCTTGCCTTCAACAAACAGAACCTGTTTAAGCAATCATCGATTAGCCTAGTAAACTTTCCCTTGATACTAGCTAATTCTTTGAGACTAATCTTCGACTGTCCCATATAAAACTGTTCATGGAATAAATTTTCTAAGTGAGTCCAATCATGGATGTAATTCGTTGGGAGAGTGGTGAACCGTGTGAAAGAATTCTTGGTTAGCGAACTAGGGAAGTATTTTATCCTTGGGTTTTAATTATTTTCTATGTCCCCAGCCTCGGTCAAATATCTGGCTATATGTTCGACAGTGGATTCGCTAGTGTCATCAGAGAATTTTGTGAACTATGGGACTTTCCAACCCCTGGGTAATTCAGTATGTAAAACATATTCAGACAAAGGGGATGTGTAATTTGACCTTTAAAGGCCTATATTTACCCCATTTAGATCCATTATTCTTTCGATCATGGCTGCCAGATTACTTTCCCCTGGGTATTCGTCTTGTCGAACAGGTTGAAGGATTTCGTCTATGTCTTGGTTTCAATTAACCATCATAATATTTTGGGTTGGGGCCTCCCTTGGTATGGCTTGTTCAACCCTGAGTTGTTCGATTTTGGGCCCTTGATTTACTTCACCCGCATTATGCAAAATTGGTTGCGCTTGGTTAATTGTTGGGTCCTCTTCGACTACTAACCCCTGGTTTTCTCTCATCCAATCTCGATTGGCTTGTCGAACTGGGACTTAGGGAGCGCCAAAGAAATCTACAATTTGTGCCATCTCCGCTGCCAATTGCTGATTTGTTTGGGCATTTTGTTGGTTGGTTTGAGTAGCACTTTGGATTAGTGGGTTAAAGATTGTACCAATTTGTTGGGATAAAACACCAACCATTTCATGATTGCTATAATCCATTTGTTGCCAAAACGCCGTTGTAGAATTCATTGTTAGGTTAGGTAATTGGGCAGTGAATCCTGGTGGTGGTACATTTCGACCCATGTTATTAATTCCTGATCCTGATCCTTGCAGTGGTGAAAACGTAAACATTCTTGCGTCAGGAAATGTTGATGCATTATTGTTTAGGCTTGCCATCACGGATGTTGGCATGCCATACATTTGTTCATGGCCATCCATTGGTATTGTGAATCCAGACGCAAAGTGTCTGAAATTGTTCGTCCCTTGTGGTCTTGTGTTCCCTGGGGAACCCTGTGTATGCACTGCGGAAAAAATTAGACCGTTAAAAGCTTTTTTTGAAATTCCTATCATACTCGCTTGAAGAGGTATCGAGACGGTTGCAGTTAACGCAATCGTACTTTCCCCTGTCGAAGGGAGTGGTTGTTCTTCATTATTATTGAGTGGTTTAACCATCTTCCTAGTGTATTTTCTTTTTGGTATAGATTCGTTAGTTTTGGTTAATGTTCCACTCCTTAATCTCATACAATAATGTCAAACAATGGACTAAAAGAACTTATAACACAAAACAAAAATTTGTGATGCAAACTTAGACACTGGTCCCACTGGACGTGCCAATTTGTTTACCATGAAATTTGGTAAACAACTTATAGTCTTCCAAAACAAAGGTTTTTTGGTTACTCACAGGATTGACTAGATCTATCCTAGGACATGTGTCTAGTTTTGATGATTTTTTGTTGTTGAATTATTCATATTTTCGACAGTAATTGGCTAAATGATAAGCGTTTATAAAACTAAATGAAATGATGACAGGAAAGTAAAGATAAAACGAAGGTTGCAAGATAAAGGCAAAAAGGTTTGAAGATAAAGATTGGAATGTAAATGAATTCGACTTAAGCTTAAGTGAAATATAAAAGACTTGATTCAAAAATAAATGACTTTGAATACAAACTGGTGTTTCAATATGTACATTCTCAGTAACTTTTTTCTCTAACACTTGGTACTTCGAATTTTATTTGAATAATTTGTACAAAAAGTAAACACCCTAAAACCTAACATAAAGGTCCTAATTTATACTAATTCGACCATAACGGGCTTTCTCTATAAGTGTGCCACGTTCGACATTTGCATGCTCTTCGAATCTTCAGGCTTTCACACGTCCTTCTGGATAAGATCAAACTATTTGAATTCAAATCCTTCTTCAATTCAAAGCGCCAAAATCAATCAACATGTCATCGAACTATTCAAATTCAAAACTTGAAATTTCTTAAGTCCCATGTATATTCGCAACAATAGGACTTTCACTACCATTTAATATAATCAAGCTATCATACTCTTGGTCAGTCGAAAGTTCTATGAAATATTTTCATATTTCTTTTGAAACTAGCTTTTCTTTCGACATTCTCCATTCTTCTTTAATATTTTGGGTCGTCGAAATTCTCAGCTAACAGAATGGCAAAGTGGTTCCTCCAATCACGCAAGATGTGTGAGTTCGAACGTATCATCGGATAAGAAGCACATGGAAAACGTGTTCTCTACTGACTCCAACAGATTAGACCAACACTTTAGGTCGTCCTCGACATAGACATGAATCAGGCCGTGCTCGACGGTGGATCAGCCACTAACCCAGTTTAAAACATTAATAATATAAATTAAATTATTTACCTTTAAAAAAACAAAAGTAAACTTCTTTATTAGATTTAATTTATTAGAGATTTTACTAAAAAAAATCAGCATATTAAATATTATACGCATATACAAAGTGAATTTTTTATGAGTGCATTAAATATCATTCTTCTAAATATGATTGTCTCTAATAAATATAAATTATAAAATATAAAATATAAAAATCTATTATATTAGACGTGATGTGCATAAAATGTAAATTTAATTTAATTTTTTATAGAATGTATTAAATATTTTCTCCTAAATACAATTATATTCTATAAAAATAATATTAGCCTATTTTTTTTATAGAATGTATTAAATATTTTTCTCCTAAATACAATTATAGAATGTATTAATTTTTTATTTTTTTTTAATATAACCGAGATATCCTATGCGCGTAACTTTACAGACTAATCTTTCAAACCTCGTAGAATTATATAGGAGAGTCGATTCTCCCTCAAAAAGTTTAACACTTTAGATCCGAAAGAGTAGTCTATGGAGTTATGTGTCGAAAATACCACACTTATATAAAAGAAAAAACGTTTTTTTATAAATAAAAAATTAATCATATTTTAAACTTTATTACAAAAAGTTAATGTACACCGCATGTTGTAGTTTGGCTAAAAGAATATTTTCTTAGTCTCTTATTTTTAATTTTTAATTTTATTTTTGAAAATAAAAAATAAACTTTTTAATCAAAATATAACTTTACTAAATTATTATTTAAATCATTATTTTTCGGAATAAATCAATTTTTTTCAAAAATAAAAAACAAATTTTTTGAAAATAATTTTTTATTAATAAAAAATTGATTTTTTCTGATAATAAAAAATATTTTTTTTCAAAACTAAAAAATATTTTTTATAATATTATTTTTTCAAAAATTAATAGAAATGGATTTTCATTTCTAAAAATATAAAAAAAAAATTGTAAAAGTATGTTTTTTATAAATAACATTTAAAAAATATTAAACTAAAAGCTTTGAAAATTTTATCACTTTGATACAGTACTTGAATTTTGAGGACTTTTAGTTTATAAGTCTTACTTATTTTGTATTCATTTATTTTTAAAATTTTATACCCTTAAAATTTGGAAGTTGGAACCTAACATAAACTGAAAACTCTACTTAAAACATTTACTTTTTAATATAATTTGTTCACAAAATTAATTTAAACTATTTTAATTTTATTTTTTATGAATAAAAATATATTAAGTCACAATTGATAAAATTGAGGACAAAAAGTTTTATTCTGAGACAAACAATTTTCAAAGTTGTTTTAAGTAAATTGGCCAAATATTAAAAAAAATATGTTTTCGACCATCAATAAATTTTCATGCTATTTATAATCTTGATTATATATAAATTTTCATACTAGAGTCAATATTGTGTTGTTTTTTCAGGTATATTTTCGGATATACATCTCTAAATTAATTTTAAAAAATTAGAAGATATATCTTCAAATTAAATTTTGACAAAAAATAGAATTTGATACGTCTGAAAATAAAGAAAATTTGATATAGATCAGATTGCAAAAAAAACCTTTAAAAAAACACGACCCTAATTTTTTGATTCACTCAATCGAGTCTATGTTTTTCATAGATCGGGTCGGGCCAGCATGTGATAAAAGAAATGGTTGTAAAATAAAGAAAAAATCTAATAAGTATTTGTGATAATATTAAGTTACTCTCTACTTTTACATAGATGTTTTTGTGGTATATATATATATATATATATATATATATATATATATATATATATATATATATATATATATATATATATATATATATATATATATATATATATATATATATGAGATGTATCAAGTAAGAAGATTTTTAAAATAAAACATGTGAAGATTAAATTTTTACCATGTTTTATTTTAAAAATCTTCTTACTTGATACATCTCATATATATATATATATATATATATATATATATATATATATATATATATATATATATATATATATATATATATATATATATATATATATATATATATATATATATATATATATATATATATATATATATATATATATATATATATATATATATATATATATATATATATATATATATATATATATATATATATATATATATATATATATATATATATATATATATATATATTAAACATCACTTAATTAAGTTTCTCTAATAATGTTATATAGCTTTTGTCCATAACATCCTTTTTTATAAAATTAAAGGAAATTTCTTACTACACCCTTATATAGGTGAAAAACCTCTAAAAACCTCAAAATATCTTTTGGATATGTATATCTGAACTGGGGATGTCAATGGGGCAGGGTGGGGACGAGGATACATTCTCATCTCAATCTCCGCCCTTGAATTATTCCATGTCTGTATCTCATGTTCCCGCCACAGGAAGATTTTGTCCTTCATCCTCGTCCCCGCGGATTCTCGCGGATCCCTAAGGTTCATACGGAGATCCATAGACATGATTATCTTTATTTATTATTTTAAAATAAATTAATAGTAAAAATTTCAAAAACTAACCATAAAAAGATTTAGAAGTTATTCCTTTATGATAAATATATTGTTTTAACAATATTTAATCTATAACATTGAATGTCATAACCACTAAAATTTTGAATTTAAAAAATTTAAAATAATCATTCATATCTCACTCTTTTAGTAACAATGCATTTATATTTTAAATTTGTTTATAAGATAAATGATATGAAATGACAAATAAACTTATATAAAAAATTAAAATTATATATAAATTATGTTTATTATGGTATTCTAGGAGAGGCGGGGCTGAGGATAGTTACGCCACCCCGTCGCCTTCGGAGAGACTTTGTTCCTCATCTTCGTCTTCGCGGGGAAAATTTTCTCGTCTTTAGGGCCTCAAACAGAGAATTCTCGCGGGAATCTCCGCTAATGGGGCAAGTTTACATCTCTAATCCGAACGTTTCAGAGAGCTTTCGGATATGCGTATCTGAAATAACCTAATATTTCATCTTTAGGAAATTTTCGGATATGCATATCCGAAATAACTAAATATTTCAACTTTATTTTGATTTTATTTTGAATTTAATTTGTAATCATTCTAAATTTGAATGATATTTATTTTAAATACATGCAATTTTGTAACTCTTATTTATTTCAGATTTGTTTTTATTATGTTTAGAAAGAATTAATTATACTTTTAAATTAAATTAAGACTTAAATGAAAATACAAAAAAATAATATATCTTAAAGCATAATTTTTCTATTTTATTTAGAAAATAAAGATTATATTATAAGTTTGTTCTAGTTATTTGTATAAATTATACGAAAGAAACAGGGAGAAGAAATTATTCTAACTTTTCAAAGAACCGTTTGACATATTAATGTATGTCTTAACTTCTTTCAATTTAAAAAAATATATCTTTTATTTTATTTTGTTTTAAATAATTACTATTTCAATTTAGGATAATTTTAAAAGAATACAATAAAGTTCCTTAGAAATTTTAAAGTCTAAATAATTTATTTTAAATAGGAATTATTATTATAATTTATAATTTATTTTTAGTATGTTATTTCGATAAATAATTATTTTAAAAAGTTAATAATAATTAGAGATTTTAACTTTAATTTTAATTTCAAATTGTATGATTAATTCGGATATGTATATCCGAAAACTTCCGAAAAATAAAATATTGAGTTATTTCGGATATGTATATCCGAAAATCTCCTGAAAATGAAATATTATGTTTATTCGGATATACATATCCGAATTTTGAGAGTATTACAGGAATTTTGTCGAAAACGCCTAAAAAAACATAAGGATGCATTAAGAAACTTCCAAATTAAAATTTTAATATTGACATGCAGGTCGGTCTGAGGCTGCATAGCCCAATAAAAATTGGATTGATTCATTTTTTATAATCCATTAAGTAATTGGACCAACCTATTTCAGCCCATTTAAATATTTTGACTTATCAAATTAAAATGGATTCATTTAATAACTCTACTACGAATGTTTTGAATATACTCTTTAAAGATTTCAAATAAATCTTTTTATAAAAAAAATCAAACATTTCAATTTTCAATAATTGAATTAAACATACATATTTCAAAAAATATTTATTTTTTAAGCATTTAAGTTGCAAAATAATGGTGGAAATCCCGCTTGGAGGACAAAATTATATTAACAAATTACATGATCCGATTTTTGTTATCATAACGTTATATTATAGGTATAAAATTTTGGACTTGGGTTCCTACTGTTAGAATATTGTAAGTATAGGTTTTAGTAGAAATTCTGCAATTATACAGTCACTATTAAAATAAAATTTTGGGACTCTAATTTAAAAATTAACAAATAAATAAAGTAACTCACTTTCTAAAAATTCCGCAAATATTTAGTAATGGCTAGTATTAATGAAAATATTAAATATATAAGATGGTTTTTATCATCTCAACTGATTTTTTTAATATTCCAAATATAAGAATGAAATTCTGGCTATTTATTTATAATACTTAAATTTCTTATCACTTTTAAACAATTTATTATTGGTCATTCATCTTATTTCTATTTTCAAAAAACTTCAAGTAGGTAATGTTGGATAGGGGTAGTAAAATGAGTCTCTTTTGTTGGGCATGTATGCTTTATCCGTACTTTACTGCGAGACAGATTAAAGATTTAGGCTTTTATTTTTTAATATGTTCGCTTTGTTCTGATCTGTTTTTTTGTGGGTTTTTGTGAGCATGATCATTTACATGATTTTTTATATTTTTAGACTTAAAAGATGCGGTGTTCGCGGACTTTTCTCACACTACCTTTATTTTTTGTAAAAAAGACTTAAGTTTTAGACCAACATCCTCAACTATGCTCGTTCCGCTCCGCCTTATTTTTTAGCAGATTTTTATAGAACGAGTTTAAACAGGACGAACATACTCATTTGTCACTCTTAATATTGAATAACTTGATTGGTTCTTTTGGATGATTAAATTAATAAATTTTTCTGTATACATTTTAAATATATTTATTATCTAAAATGTCACATACTATTTTTTTGTCAAGATATGTCAAATACTTTTAGTGTACATATATTAATTTTTAACATCAAATATATTTTAGTCATTCAATATTTATAATTGATGGACACAACACAACATTTATTTTATCCGTAAAAAAAAAAACATTTATTTTATCCGTAAAAAAAAACATTTATTTTAATATTAATGTATGTCAAGTAAACACATTTGTAAAAGAAAATGTTTTTAATACAATCATTCATAAAAATGTAAAAATTCATATTTTCCTAGTAATTGGCATGTTTATTTTGACAGTCGTAAAGTTGAAATTAAAGTTACAATGTGTAGCTTATTCAAAATTCGTTAAAATTGTCTTACAACGTCATAAATACATGTTAAATTTTTTTAACATGTTAGAAAGTTGTGTATTAAATATTTTAAATTTTAAATATATATTTTTTTTTTTAACATATAATTTATTTTGAATTTTTTTAGTACGATTGATTCAAACAAGCTCTACCAAGATTAATCATTTACAAAATATTATTCTTATCACTATTTTAAACCAATTCTTCATTTGTTATGTATAGCCGATCTCAAGTCTCGTAAAATATTTTTTTTATTGAATATTTATGATATTGATTAACTATAAAATATTGTGAATGCCAGGTCATTGTGAATGTTAGGTTGTCGTTTGGATGCACTGAAAAATAAGCAAGATTTCTCATATTTTTGTGAACGGATATAGGTAAATAAGTTAGTTCATAAGATTATGACTCATTTTGTATAGACATATTCATTGGAAAATCTATGAAAATAGTGGACATTATGATTAGGAGGAAGATCAATTTTATGTGTACAAAAAATTAAATGGAAAGATGAAAAAGTGAATAATTAGACAATTCTTGATTTTAGCTTTGGTACGCTGGAAAAATTAGATCGAGAAATAAAATGGGGATTATTGTGGACAAGAGTGAAAGAAAGATACTGTGGATGTGAAAAGAGTGAGAGATCGAATCACAGCCTTGAAATTTGTAGAGGTACAATACCCCTTTAATATTATTAGTGCTTATGCACCTTAGGTTGAGTTAGCAAAATACCTTAAGGTAAAACTTTGGGAAGATTTAGAAGGACTACTTCGGGATATACCCCAATAAGAGAAGATTTTTCTATAAGGGGATCTAAATGGACATGTAGGAAATATTGCAAGAGGTTTTAAGAGCGTGCATGAGGGATATGGTCTAGGAGATGTGAATATGGAGGATGAATTCATCTTGGAATTTTCATCGACTTTGGATCTTACCATAGCAAATACATAGTTTAGAAAAACAGATGAACATCTTCTCACATTTAAAAGTGGAGTGACATGTTCTTGAACATATTTGTTTCACGACCATCCTCCATGTGATTTCCCTGGTTTGTATCTTTCTGCACTCTGTTCGGCCACACTGTCACAACCAGTTTTGTCATCCGCCATCTCTTTTAAATCCTAAACCCCTAAACTTGTTTTTCACACATACTTCAAAGCTTTCATGGATTCAATGGAGTTTGCTCCTCCCCATCCGATTGTTCAGATCTAAACCTAATTCTTAGGTTTGAAAGCTTGTTGCACGAGGAGGTGTATTGTTCCAGATCTAAGTATAATGTCTTTATTTTCATCTTTAAGCTTAGTGTTGGTGCATTCTTGTCTCATATTTACTCATATCAAATTTGGTTTCTCCGTGTTGGATTTGAGCTTCTCACCGTCAAATTTCTCTGGGGAAATGATGGAAAGGTTTAACATTGTTAACAATTCGTTCTTTCTTCTGGCTAGGTTTCTATTATCTCTCGATTTCTGTTGGTTTTTCACTAATTGGTTATTTTGTGTGATGAACACAAGATTGAGATTATAATCTCGTGTGGTACAAAATCGGGTGTCGAAATTGAAAAAAACACAGGTATTCATAAAAATGATATTATTTTAAATGTCTCTTTTAGTCTAACCTAATTTTAATTTTCCATTTGTATTTTACAAGATCTTGTTAGAATGCTATTTTCTGGCTAGTTTTCTATTATCTCTCACTGATGTTTTTCACCAATCTATTCTTTTGTACGATGATGACAACATTGAGATTACGATTGTAGTCTCAGGTGGTACAAAACCAATGTCAAAGTTGAGAATATAACAAGTAGTCATAAAAGGATATTTATTTAAATGTCTCTTTAGATCTAACCTAATTTTTATTTACATTTGTATTTCTTATACGAGAGTTCTTGTTAAAATGATAATAAAAAATTGTTGTTCTTGCTATTACCAAGGGCTTGGAAGAATAACAATGGTTTTAATTGGTGCATATCACACTATATCTCTCTTTTCCCCGGGTTCTATTGTTAAATTTGGTACTTTTTGTCTGAAATATTTGTATTATGCAGAAAACGCTACCACTGATGGAAGAATCTAGGTCGTAAAAAAATATGTCATGAAGGGAATGTGATGTCACCCCATGTTTGAATGGTAAGTGGAATTTTAACTTCACAAGGATAGAAAATAGACTTCACAACATCAATTTTAATAGATTATTAGCATTAAGTTGTTTGCCTTCTTTGTCCAATCAAACTGTTGCAGGATAAGTCATTGTGTATTTACAAATTGAAGGAAAGAGAGCATCATTCACTATTCTCCTCAAAACATGGTAATTTCAATTGAATTAAAATCAACACATTCATGTGTGTGTCTGTGGAACCTAGCTTCAATTTTTGAGAGACATTATTGATGTGCTTTTATGTTTTATTTTCTATTTAGATTTTTTAGATGTTTATAAATGTGTCATCGTGGTTTTTGGCTATGAATAGGATGATAAGCCCTTTTATTACACTATGAATTTAACTATTTATTTTAACCTATGTTTGAGTACCCTCCCTAATTTCTC